>JARHVA010001376.1:240000-937500 GCA_037957365.1 Torreya grandis
TAAAAATTATTGCAATATTATGGTAATACCCAATGGGGTTGTTACATTGTGTTAAAAGAGTTAAGGCTCAAACTCTAGGACTTAATGTGTCTGCTAACACAAACTTATTCTCCTAATAAACTAGAAGAATAATGATTTGCACTAGACTATGAGGTGAGGCTACTTATAATATTAAACCTACTATTGATATAAATTAGTTTATCACTAAACAAGATACAAAGTTATACCAAATAATCGTAACCATGTAAGAGACTAAGGACCGAATCATGGCCCTAGAACAAGAAGTGCATGGACATAAAGAGGAAAATGCTTAGGAAGAACATGAAGAGAATCTTAATGACCAAAAATATATTCAAGGGTAGAATCATGAGGAGGTTCCATAACATGTGAGATCTCGAGTAGATACAAAGTTAGAATGCAACATAAAAAATGTGAATCCACCCAAGTTTGATGAAACTATATTGGGGTATGGATCTGAAGTGTGGCTAACAAAAATGGAGAAGTAGTTCAAGATTTAAACGTATTATGAAGTCATGAAACTAGTCTAGAGAACTTATTAGTTTGATGGTGAAGTAATGAGTAGGTGGGAAAATAATAAGCTCTAGATGAACCTTGAATCAACCACCAACACTTGGGAATAATTTGTGATATTGTTTAGGTTACAATTGATTTCATAGGTGTATTTTAACCAAAATATTATAGATTTATAAAGTCTTAAGCAAGGGAAGTTTTTAGTTAATGAATACTAGGAAGAATTTGAGCAAGATTTTTAAGTACGCACCTTAATATAAAGCATATAATAGGTTTAGAATTAGGAATTTCATCATGGGATTGAATCCCCAAATAGGTTGTGAAGTAGATGTGCATGGTCCATCTACCATGGATCAAGTGTTTAATAAGGTGGTCAAGTAAGAAAATAAATTAAAATCTCTTGCCCAAGTCATAGATAAGTTCAAAAATAAATTTGAAAGTTATAAACCAACTTTCAAGAAGAACTAGAAGTAGAGGAATGGAGATTCCAAGGGTCAATCCAAGAATCATAACACCAAATAATACAATGGTTTAGGGAACAAAAAAATTGTTAATGGTTTCAAGAGTGGTTTCAAGGGAAACCAATAGATTGAGATTGAAGGACTAGTTAGAGGTTGCTTCATTTGTGGATGTGACCATTTTTATTGATAATGTACTTAGGTAAAATTGAATAATAAGGTTTTATATTCTTATCAAGGTATGTTTCAGTAGCAGATTCATGTAGCTATTGATAATTGATAGATTGAGTATCAAGCTTCACCCATAAAATTTTCATGTATTTTGTTCGATCACATAGTTTCTATTTTAATTAATAAATGAGCTACATAATGTTTCATTTCTCTTAGAATTCTTAGAAAATTGTCTAGAAAGGCTAGAGTTATGACAAATGCATGGTCAACACAATATGGGAATGATTCAAAGGTTAAAATTGACAAGTATTTATTTAAAATAGAGACTAGGTTGCTTGAGTTTTCTACATTAGTAGATATTTATGAAACACCATTACAATTATATTATGTGATCCTAAGAGTCAATTGTATTATGAAGCATATATCTAGGGTTGAGTTATTTGTAAAGAATGTTGAGTGTCAAGATGATTTCAAAATTAGACACAACTTCTGGGCAAGAGAAGAAGTTGAAGCTAAGGTAGATTTCTCAAATTTAACTCAAAAAATATAAAAGGAAGGTATGCCAATAATTTATCAATAAGATAAATGAGATTGAAAAATCTAAGGAAATATATATCAAAGATTATCCCTTTTTGAGAAAATTTCATGACATGTTTCCAAAATAATTCCCAAGATTTCCACCTAAGTACAAGTTCAATTTTATGATTGATTTCATACCTAGATCAAAACCATAGTCTAAGGTGCCATATAGAATGATAAATAATGAATTGGTTGAGTTAAAGGCATAACTTTAGGTGTTTTTGATGAAAGGTCTAATTTGATTGTGTCACCATGGGGTTCTCTAGTTGTCTTCATGAAGAAGAAGGATGCCACTCTTCACTTATACATAAAATACATGATGTTGAATAAATCAAAGATAAAAAATAGGTATCCATTACCACACATTAATGATATTTTTGATAAAATTCAAGGAGCTATAGTTTTTCTTAAGATTGATCTTAGAGTAGCGTATCACTAGGATCCTTGAGGATGATATTTTGAAAACAAGGTCCAAGACTCGATATGTTCACTATGAATTCCCAGTGTTACCATTTGGATTCAAAAATGCTCTAGAAACATTTATAAATCTTATGAAAAATGTGTTTAAATATTAGCTAGATCATTTTGTGCTGGTATTTCTTGATGATATCCTCATTTATTCAAAGGATGAGGAACATCATTTACATCATCTGAAATTGGTTTTGCAATATTTGTGGAAGCATAGATTGTATGGTAAGTTATCTAAGTGTGCATTTTTCTAAAAGAAAGTGTAGTATATAAGACATATGATCTTTGTGGATGGTATTTTAGTAGATGTAACAAAGATAAGAGCCATAATAGAGTGGAAGGAACCAAATAATGTGCATGAGGTAATAAGTTTCATGGGATTAGTAGGCTATGAAAGAAAATTCATTTTGAATTTATCTAAGATAACAAATCTAATGACCTCTCTTCAATAGAATAATTAAAGTTGCATCTAGTTAGATAAGTTTGAGGTAGCCTTTTAAAAATTGAAAAGGAGGATTACTTTAGCACCAATGCTAAGAGTTCTTGATACTAATGGTCAATTCTCAATGATCATAGATGCATCTGGGGATGGACTTGGAGGAGTTATTATGAAGTATGGTTTAGTGGTAGCCTATGAGACTAGTAAACTAAAACCATATGAGGTGAATTATGCCCCTTATGACCTAAAACTTGTAGTAATTGTGCAAGATTTACAAGTTTGGAGGCATTATATTTTGGGAAAACCATTTGAGATCAAGACTAATAACTTGGGACTCAAGTACATCCTCACCCAACTGAATCTGAATGCTCGTAAAAAATGATGGTTAGAGTTTTTGTCTAACCATAATTTTGATATTAACTATATCAAAGTCAAGTAGATTGGAGCAGATGATGCTCTAAGATGTAGAAGGTGCATAGCAACCATGGCTACTATCAGGAGTACTTTCAGAGATCAAGTGATTAAATTATTTCCAAGAGATGAATTATATGATCAAGTTAGGAAAGTGTTACTTGAGAATTCTCAGAATCCTAAGTATAAGGGATTCAAAATAGATAATGATGGTATTTTATATTAAAAAGATATGATGTATATTATAGATAGAGAGCATCTGAGGAACACAATGCTAAGGAATTACACAATGCCCTATATGAAAGACATCTAAGAGTAGCCAAACTCATGTCTAAGCTTAGACAACTTTATTTATGGAAAGGAATCAAGAGAGATGCATTAGATTTTATGTCTCATTATCTAGAATGTCAGTGTGTGAAAGCTAAACATATGCATCCAAATAGATTATTGTATCTACATGACATACTAGAATTGAAGTGATAGGTAATTAGTATGGAATTTGTCTAAGGTTTCCCATTATCATAAAACATACATGACATGATCTTGGTTGTAGTTGATAAACTAACCAAGGTAGCTCACTTCATACTGAGAAACTTGACTGATGATGCACCTACACTTGCAAAGATATTCATAAAGGAAGTCTATTAGTTGTATGGTTTTATAGAGAAGATCATTTTGGATCATGATCCAAGGATAATTTATAGGTTTTGGTTGACTCTAAATTCAACTATGGATATGTAGTTGAACTTTAGCACCGCATATCACCCACAAACGAATGGACAAACATAGTGGGTTAATCATCTTTTAGAAGATATCCTTCATATTTATTACATTGATCAGTAATATAAGTGGGAGGAGTACCTTTCATTGGTTGAGTTTACTTATAATAACTTATACTAATCAACATTAAAGATGGATCTATTTGAGGCATTTTACGGAAGGAGGTGTAGAACACCAATCAATTGGTATAGGTTGGAAGATAGGGTAGTATTTAGACTTGAGATTCTTTTAGAATTGGAAGAGAAAGTTAGGACAATCAAGAAGAGGTTATCCAAGGCTAATGACTGATAAAAAAACTTATGTTGATCTGAAGAGAATAGCTAGGCAATTTTTTTATTGGTGATAAAGTGTTTCTATAGGTTAAGCCTCAAAAAATCTTTATTAAATTCAGGAAGTCAGTGAAACTTTCATCCAAATATGTAGGACCCTTCAAGGTTTTGGAAGTGGTCAACCCTGTATCATATAGGCTTGCATTGCCACCAACTCTATCTCTTTTGCATAATCTCTTGCATGTGTCTTATCTTAAAAAGTATATTTTTGATCCTTCACATGTGTTAGATTAGAATGCTTTGTAGGTTCTAGATTCTAGGGTGGTCATGGTAGAACCAATCAGAGTTATTAACACTCACAAAATTTGTTTGCATAATAGAGAAGTGTCATATTATAAGGTCTAGTGGGATGAATATTTTGATGATAGTGCCACTTGGGAGGACTATGATGAGTTTTATAGGTTAATTTCACATTTGATTACTTTATTTGTTGTTGCATATTATATTATTTTCTACTAAACATTATTTTTAATTCATAACTTATGTTTGAATAAATGTCATCAGAATGATTAGCAATTTTAGGGGGAAGAATGTCACATCTCAATTTCTAACTAAAATAACCTATTTGATCCATGGATTATTATGGTTGATTAGTTGATTAACTAATATTTTATTGATCTTGATGACATATGATGATTATGGAATAATTTGTGTTGTTTAATTTACATGATTAGTTTGTTATGAGTTAATACTACTTTTACATTCAATATATTGTGATCATGTTTGATTATTATACCACATTGTTTGTTGGATTTAGTGATGTTTTAGAATAACTACCTTTAATGTCATAAGGTGGATGGAGGATAGATTCTTCACTCAAATCATGATGGAGGGAGAGTATCATCAGAGAAGGTGTTTTAGATGGAGATGTTGGGGGATGATAGAAAATGAATTAAAAAAACCTTGGACACATCACTTAATATATCATGTTTTGTAATTAGTTATTTGATATAGATAGTATAGCATGTTTTTTGTACTTTTCTTTTAGGTGATTATTAATATATTTTTTGGTATAATATTGATTTCTAATTATGATCATGTTGATTTATTGAGTTATTTCACTAATTTGTGATCTTACTTAGCTCATCTCATTTGGCTAAATGTGTGAATTTTTTTATGTTTACTTATCTCACTACCTTATTATGTATCATTATATAGTAAAACATTATGATGGATTCCATAATCATTACTCAATCTATAAGATTTAGATAATAATAATTAAATATTATTGTTATGATATTATATTATAATGTCAAAAGATAAATAACATTGTTTTAAAAATATATTGTATTTGATTGACTATTTGATTAAAGGATTGATATTTATAATATAAATGAATATATTAATGTTAATTATTTAATGAGTTTAGGAAATCATTGTAATTGTTATATATGTCCGTGGATAACATTTCAACAATAAACTCTAGTCTTGTATTACCTAGTTGAATTGCCAAGTTATATAATCTTTATTCTATTTCATCATTGTATGGGATATCAACTAGTTGATAGTGTTTACATGGAATAAAACATGGGGATTAAGTGATTTAGATGGTCGATAATGGATTTTTTAAATCATTGTCATGTAAGTTTTATAAATAATATAATATGATTATTTAGGGATTCAAGAGAAGCATTGAGATGATTAGGGTTACTAATCATCTGTTCACTTTAGTTAAACATCATTTGTGAGAAAATTATGGGGTTCACTATGTTTACATGGTGGCAGACTATTAATTGGTTGAATTGTTTGGGGATGCATATTTTTGAGTAATTTTAATATGCTAAAGTGTGTGGAGAAGTCAAAGGTGAGTAGGTAGAGGAAAAAAGATCGAAAGGAGAATGGGGGATGTGAACGGGATGGTACATGACATAGAGGAGAGAGTTGTAGAAAGAAAAGAAGGTGATAATTTAAATAAAAGAGAAAGGAATTCATATAGATTATTTGGCATTCAAATATAGGTTTTATAATTTGATTTATTAGTGATATATTATATGGGTTTCTTTGAATATGTTTGATTACTAGTCTCTTTGTTTTGATTCTTAGAAATATTGGGTTGTATATAGAACCCTGTGGAATGCTCAGCCTCCAAAAAACCCCATGTTCAAACTAGGGTAACTTAAATAGGGTAGGGTTAGAGGCAATAAATTTGGATAGGATTATTTTTATATTTTAAGATCTATCCTATACTTCCCTAACTATTCAGAAATCTCTATTTTAATTTTAGAGGGATTACTCTAATGGGTATATAAGGAATTCAGCTCAAAATAGTTGATTTGAACCATATTTTTATATATACATTTGGGTATATTGATATATAGACTTGAAATTGTTAGTCTATATAATCACTTGACTATTAAACCGAATCATACCTTTTAGGTTGAGAATGTGGGTTTTTTAGGGACAATGAATATATATACATAAATAAATACCTAAGCATATACTCATTTAAATATAATTATATATAAATAACTATAATCATATATATATATATATATATATATATATATATATATATGTATGTATGTATGTATGTCTGTATGTATATGTATATGTAAATTTAAAGTTTGATAACTCCTAAAACAAGTATATACTTGTTTTAGGAGTTATCAAACTTTAAATACACACATAATCAATAGTTTAACTTTATTGGGTGACTATATGTATTACATTTAAATGATGAAGTTATTTTTTTTGGATTAGGCATTAATTATAGTTTAAGCACTAATCTAGGTTATGAGATCATTTATTATTCATAATTATTTATATATGGAATTGGGAATGTTTTGCGTAGTCACTATGTAACCTGAGTATGGGGTAGATGAATAATGTGACTGTAGGGTATGTATTTGGCTTATGAAAGTATTTATACTAGTAAACTATTAAAGGATTTAAGTCAAAGTTTAGTTATTTATTATGATTATAACCTTTGTATATACTCAGATATGATTCTGTATTATTGTTATTTGGTTGAACTATGTATGAATTTTCTTAGTCTATAGGTGGACTGGGTTAAGTGTTCAATTGTATTATTGCATTGTTTTATTCATCCAAGTCTGAGATGTTATAAATGATACCCATGTTGGGTATTCAACTATGTGTTGTTGGTTATTTTATTAAACAATACCCAAGTTGGGTAAAGTCAATTCTATTATTTATATTTGATAATATGAACTATATTTAATTTTTAAAACTTAAGTGGTTGATTGGATTTAAATGGTTAGATAATTTTGATGAATAAAGGAGTAATTGAGTATGATTTATATAATTATGTCTATTTTATCTATCATGGGAAAATGGAATTTATCATTTTAATGAAAATGTTAGGGCCCCTTGTATGTGAACTGACTGTGTACTTTACATATACAATATACTCTAAAACATATTAAAGTGGATGTCATCTTAGTAGTATAATGTAATTTATATATTAATGCATTTAGCTATGTTATAATTGTTATTATCATAATGGTGTGTAAATGAATGTTTGTTATATTTTAATGTTTGGATAAAAAGCATTAAGATAAGACATTTAAGAGTTTAAATATAAAACATTTATGATGTTTTAGACTAGTTGTTGTTATATGTTGAATATGAATAATTTATTTAGTCAAAGTTATAATATTTATTTTGTGGAGAAATAATATTATAAGTTGCTTAATGGTTAAAGCAATTGGTAGTCTAGATAATCATTACCTAGATGGTATGTTATATTGAGGACTATTTTTGTATTTTTTTTCTTATTTGTAATAAATTTGATGTATGGATTCAATTCACTTCATTTGATGGACTAAATGAATGTTTGTGATATTTATGTACTTAGCATCATTTTGATTAGCTAAAGTGAAATATTATGAATGAATATATTGATTTTATTTTACTATTATTTATTTTAACAAATCTTGCATTCATGGCCATGATTAAATAGTGGATGGATTTAATTAGCTTAATTAGCACCATCAATACAATATAAGGGGTAATCTGATCAAGGTGTGTATGAATTTTACTAATCTTAAAGATCATTTAATATTGAAAACTTTGGCCTAAGTAATGTTTGATAAACATTATCATTTCATATGTTGATATAGTTTTCATATTTATGAGATATCATATTAGAATGGATTTATTTATGGTACACATTATGTATTAGATATCTTCAACACATAGATTCTGATTTGTTACTCTACATTATCAAATCATCATTATCTACCCATCCCTGAATGGAGGAACATCCCTTTTTTTGGGAGATAGTACATGTGATCTATGGTCTATGATTGGTGTGAAAAAGTATTTAGATGATGCTCTCCCTCCCATCTATAGTAATATACTTGAGACTAAACTTGAGATTATATATTGATACTTGAGTTGTGGAGACTCAGATCATAAGAGCTTTGTATCATGTTTTATCATTTGAAATATTTTTTTATGTATTATTGAAAACTATAACATTTAGACATTATACTTCTACAACAGAGGCTATAATATTGTATCATCGATGGCTGAATTTGCACTATTTCATTTATGATGTGATGTGATATTTATAGTTCTTCAATATTGTTCATGATTTTTATATTTGCTCATGGTGATACTTAGTTAAGTGGATTATCTATAGCCTTATTAGTTAATTAAATTAATATAGTTAGTTAAATATTACTAGTTAGGTTTCTCGTGGTGAAATCTATATGTTGAATATGTGTGTTTAATTTAAAAAAAAAAATTGCAATATTCTAATAAAAATTAGTGGGGTTGTTACAATGCTATTTTGGTAAGTTTGTACTTGATAAATTTGGTTTGCATTTGTCTACATTCAGTTCCTCAATTACTAATGATGGATTAAATATATAGGTATTAGGTCTTATATGTATGAATAGATTATGTGGTAAGTTTGTAATGAAATTACTTAGATGATTCACAAAAATAGAATAATATATCACACTATTAAGAATATAATAAGTAGATCCATAATAATAATTGTTGAAAGAGTAGAATACTTGACTATTATGATTGAGGCACTTGTTAGCCAAAATTTAGCTACTATGAATGATTATCATTCAAAACTTTGATTTACTTGATCTTAACTTTGTTTATAGCCACTATTGAGGTCTTGTAGTAGTCATTAATAATCTAGGATGATGGGTAGTGTGTCTTCCTCAGTAGCCTACAAGGTCATTGAGGATGGTTTCTTGGTAGCTAAGTTAAGTCACTTGGTCTTGTCATTAAATGGTCATTTTTTATGGTCTTCATTATGTGTTTTTTCATTATTTAAGGTAAATTTGACAAATTTAAGGTTAATTTTGAAATAAAGTCCATGAGGAAGCATGCTCAAGGAGACAAGGTGGTAACCCTTACAAGAAAACCATGGTCTAACACTGATCAAATTGGTTAAAGAAGAAGAGCTATTAATTTTATCATATTTCTTTACAAAAATTTGGAGAGTTTAAGGTAATTTTGACAAGATTAATGTATTTTATTACTTTAGTCTTATTATGAATTCCAATTTTGAGATGACACTTGTTAGTAAATAACAAATATAAAGGTTTTATACTTGGATAGATGTTTTTTTAAATACATATAGCATCAAGTGATGAAATCATACTTGTATGTGTACATATATATTCCCCTAAGTGCCTTGGTAACTACTTTATAATGTTGGAAGTCTTCTTGTAACTACCATTCATAATTTTTGAATGTACAAATGAAGAGTTATTTATAGAGGTAAAGGCATAGAAGGGTGTGAATTTTTTATCACTCTCCACATTTTTAAAAGTTAGGAGAAGCTAAAGAGTTAATTGGTTCACCATCTCAAATAGCTACAAAGGGTAGAAATAGTTAGAATCCTAGAAAAATCATGTTTTTGGAGGTATTTTCTTGAGGGTTTACATTTTTGGGCAAGTTAAAAAATATTATATGAGTACCCATTGTATTTTTATACCCAAATATGTACAATACATGGAGCTACAGAGTCAAATAATGAAAAAACTGACTCCATTTCTCCATCAAGTTTCTTGGCAGTTCAAGATAGTTAATCAATTTTCACTTAATACTCTAAAGAGAGAAATTTTGAACCCAATATTTTGGAAATATGATGGGAACCTAATTACCTTACAATTTTTGGAATTGGTTTTTTGTTTAATATTATTAACTTTATGAATAATCATTAAGAAATTAAGGTGCAAAAAAAGGACTCAAAACCCCATCAAGTTCAGTTATCTTCAAATGTAGAGTCATAAATCAATATGAATGAATTATAATTATTGTTAAGAACTAAAAAAATCTTATAAATATATAAAATAATGTTCTAACATGTCTCCTTATATTCACGATTGGTGCAGTGTCAAATGGTCTTGATTTAATAGTTTAAGCATGATAGTCTACTTTGAAAATAAGTTGTGAGTTATCCATTTCATGTTATATTTTAAATGAGGTGGTTTTTATATGTTTAAAACTCATAAATATTTTTTAAACCCATGAAATTATCATTATATGCATAAAATTCAAGGAGGATAGGCAACTATGCATGTATAACTGAGTTAATTAAAAATGTAGTCATGGTAGAGAAACCCTAATCAAATGTGAATATATTGTCATTATCCAAACCCATTTAAGGATAAAAATCATCTCACATATCCATAAATATCATGATAATGAGGTTTTATAGGTAGAAAATCATGAGGTCAAGATCCCAAAGTCTCTTAGTAATCCAGGTCTAAATGAAGATAGTGAACCTATATGTCACTAATAGCACCCAAATGGTTGTATGGGAGTTAATAGGGACTATTTAAAGAATTTTTTAATTCTCCCATTTCATTTTTAAAAATATATATAATCATTAATATCCAAAATTCAAAGACCAATAGTAAATGATGGAGTCCAAGTATATAGAAGGGTTGTATATAGGAAATGAACTAATAAAGAGAATATAGGTGCATGAGAATTGAGTTGTGAGGGATAAATAATATTAATAATATTAATTATATAGAATATATCTCACATATTAATTGAAATAATCTAATAAATAAACATATGTACTTGGTTGAATGTTTTTGAATGGAAGACTATGCCTAAATGGACTATGTAAGCTCAAAAGGAGAACTGTGAAGGTATCAAATGAAGATTCAAGGTAGTGAGAATACATTGAAAAAATATAAATATTTTAAAAAATATAAATATTTTTCCATAATCCAACCATTGTCTAAACCTATTATTCAAAATCAAACCAAACAAGAAAAGAGTGTTTCAGGCCTAAAAATACTGCCTTTAGGCCTATTAGCAGACAAAGGTAAAAAAGGGTATGTTGATGATGGTTTTAAAGAAATAAGAGGATGTAATGAGTAAATATAAAGTGTGATTGAAACTTTAATTCATTAAAATAACTTCATGGAGGTTAAATTAGTTCAATAAATCCATTTTGGTGACCTACACCAAGATAGGCCTAATGACTACTTACAACCTGCTTATCGACATTATGATCAAAATGCCAATTATATGATGTGGAATGAGTTTGGAATGATTATATAAAGGTAATAATAAAGTTTAAAAACTCTTAATAATATTCAAAATGACACAAATTTAAAAAAAAATAAGGATGTACATCTCCAAACTTGCAGTCATACAATCTAAACACCACCTAGAGGTTGTTTAGGGAGATTTAAGAGAAGGTGGTTTGTTGTTTTAAACCATGAATTTTATGAATTAAAAATAACATTTATACTTCATTATTAATTCTAAAAACATATTCAATTAATTTTAAAAGTGATTGAAGGTATTTATATGGGTCAAGAAGCCTAGTTAGACATAGAAGGACTAAATGAGCACACATGCCTGCATACAAAAAAGTGAAGAAAGTTTGATTATTGAGGATGATTTTAAGGAATAAAGACTTTAATAAATTTAATAATATATTAATGGATGAGTTTTTATGGTTTTAAATCATTTAAAGAGGAATAAAAGGGCAAATAATGACTATTAGGGTCATTAACATGGGGTTGTTCTTAACCCCTAACCATGAGTTTATGGAGGATGTACTAAGATTATAGGGTCATTTCATGGATAAAACAATTGTAACACTTCATATATGGTTTTATAAACCTTAATGATTTTTATAATTCTCAAAAAAATTAATTTCATGCTTTATTAGGCCAAATCACCCTTCTCAAGCACTCAAATAGGGCTATTTTGCCTAAGAACCTAGTTTCTCCATGTGAGAGCTTGCATGATAAGGTGCATGGGATTCTGATATCATTGGGAAAGGTGGGAGGTGTTTGTTTCATGAAATTACTAGTGTTGGTTCATACATTAAGACCCATAGGTTTATGAACCATCGTTAAGACTCCAAGTGCCTAAAACCCTACATAAACCCTGCAATAGACCCGATGGAGAATATTAGCCCTAAAACTACCTAAAATGGATTGATATGGCATAATAATTATTTTAAGAATATACACACACATATACACCTAAATAATTCATTATTTTATCATGTGTGAGGTACTATTTTACATAATTTGGTCTATAAATGACTATTACAAGCCTAAAAATGCAATTCTTGAGGGTTTACCATGGAATTTGACTGAGTGAGATCTAGTAGAGTTCCTTAAGACCAATTATTACCTAGAGAAGGTAGGGGAGGATGATTCCAAGTACTTATTAATAATGTCTATAGTGATTGTAACATCTTTTAGAGAGTTTAAGATACTTAGTGTTGAACAAACATGTTATCAAGAGTTCCTATCAGACGTAATGCACATGCACATCAATCTTGGAGATGGTTTTAAAATTGGAAAAGGATGTAGTGATACCATAAATGGTGTTTAATGGGTATTAAATTTGTGATATCAGTCCTCAATTAAAGATTTAGGCCTATGATATAAAGAGATAATTTTTATTGTGATCTTCGTTTGAATCAAATAAGCTCCCCAATCAAATATAGGTTCTTATCAATTTGGAGAAGCTTGAAAATTGATCCTTATCCTCAAGAAGTTGAGAGATAAATTTAAATGGCCTATGATGGATGACTCTAATAATGATGTAATATAATGCCACATGTGAAGACACAAGCTTGTAACTCCTCTAATCCAATAATGGATAGTTTCAAATGAGGTTGATGAGTCATAAAAAAGGTCAAGGATCACTATATATCACCCTTTATGAAGGAGAAGATCATATAAATGTGACACGTGTTGAGGTATTTATTAGATCTACCTACTTATAAAATTTCTTGTTTGTAACTTACCTCATCAAGAGAGGACACTTATCATTGCTCCTCTAATGCCTGTCCTCTCTCTCTTTCTCACTTTATCTTAAATATGATTTCTTAATTGGCTTGTTATATATCCTTTAGATGAGTATGTTGAATCCCTACTAAATTAAAAACTTTTAGTGTCCCTTTTAATGATGAATAAAGTTGGCTTTTACCTTCTTAAATTCATGTAATAAATGTACTTGTGTAATTTTTTATGAAGGCTAGTAGTTGTACCTTCACCCTCTCTCATTTGTCCTTTCCTACATCTTTGAAAATGGATTGTCTTCTTTCAGGTCACATGGTGAGTTTGGATAGACTTTCATAGTTTAGAAGTGGATTTTAGTCATTAGTGTCTTCCTTAGACCTCTTGATTAACCCTTTTATTCAACACATTGTCTATGACTTCCATGTTGAAATACTCATGTTTTAAGGTCCTTGTTGAGTAGTATGATCATATTTAGGCCTAATTTATGTTCTTAGTGCATTATAGTCAAGTGGAGGGTGTTAAGTTTATGCATAAACTCCATAGTTTAGTTTAATTTTAGTTTTCTCTCCCTTTTCATAGCAAATAATAGGTATAGTACTATTTATAAGGTGATAACATCAAGGGAGATAACCATATCTATAGATTCACCTCATTTATTAAGCCACTCATAGCCTAGAGGTGTCTTCATGCCATTACTTAAGTGAGGAATCTTGAACAACCTCCTCAAGGATGTAAATTTTGATGATAACATCACTCGAGGGGGAAACCTCCACAATAATGAAATAAGAAAAAAAATTTAAATATGATGATAAAATACTAACCATTATCTCCTATATACACTCTACTTAGACATGGTTATTCCATAGCCTGACCATACTAAGAACATAAAGAAATGAAATAAGATAATATGAAGGTATGCATGCCATAAGTCAACTAAGTATATCCTTAAATGTACTATATGATAAGGAAATAACATGCCCTTCTCATTAGAAATAATGTTTTCCTCAATGTTGAATCAAACTAGGATTTTTCTATAGGAATGCTTCATCCTCCCATGTTTCATCTTCGCAATGCAGGCTTTATGATTTGATCAAACACTCCTCAATAATTATAGTCCATAGTTACTTAGTGTACTTGTGAATGATCTATTCAGGATCTAGAATGTCTCATATTTATTGATTTTATTTATGTAACTCATTCTTAGTGAAATATTTGTGTCTAATTACCTTATTCAAATAAGATACATGGAAAATTGGATGTATGCAAGGGGACAAGGGCAATTCTAGCTTGTAAGCCACACTATCAATTTTATGAAAAATTTGATAAGGACCATAATACTTAAGTGATAGATTATTATCCATATTTATTTCTTCAGATATATCTACTTATATGGATACAAACACATAAATACCTAATCACCAATGTCAAAATATCACTCACTATAGTGTTGATCTGCACTACTTTATTCTATTTTATGACATTGCTAAATTTTCTCACAAACTATCTAGTACCTCTTATGGATGGTTAATGTGTTCCTTAATATATCAAACCTTAGGATGAACTATGAATGTGGAAGTGATGGATGGGGGTTGATACCCATAAAATTACATAAAGGGATACATTTTGGAGAAAGTGTGAAAATAAGGGTTATACTACCATTCAACAAGTACCAACCAATGAATCCATTTGTCTTAAATTTTAGAAATAAAAAAAGGAACATAACCTTCTATACATTTGTTGAATAACTCTATTTTAATATAAAATTAAAGATTATATGATGATATATGATCTAATTGGGTGCCAAAACATGCAAATAATTTAGTCCAAAAATTACTAGTAAATATGAGATCTTGGTCACTTACAATAATCTTTGGAGTACCATGCAATTTACGAACTATATTGAGAAAAGTAGAAGTTACTATACTAGGAATAAATGGATGTGATAAGGAACGAAATGAGCATACTTTTTAATTCAATCCAAAACTACCATGATAAAAATTTTACCCTTAGACCATCATAACCTATTAATGAAATCAATGGAAACCTCCTCACAATGCTAGCTAGGGATGATTAAAGGCTGAAAAATACCTAGGGTCTTAATGGTTTCACCTTTATTATATTGAGATACCATGAATTTAGCCACATAATTATGCACATCCCCTTTGATTCCTTCACAAAAAAACTATTACTTGATTATATGATATGTTTTGAAAAATCTTGAGTGACCTAATAGAGATGCATGAAGTTCCTAAAAGATTTTGTGTTTGAGGAGAGAATGATTAAAGAGTTATAATGTGTTTATACTAAAATGTGTTCCCCTTCCATGAATTTTTTTTATCTCCCCCAAAACCCCATTTATATTTTAAATCAATCATGGGAAGTAATATCATTTTGCCATTATGATCTTGCTTCATCTATCCAATCTACCTGCCAAATAGTCATTGCACATAACAATACTATATCAAAAGCAAGTAGAATAGAGTAGATGATGCTATAAGTTGTAGAAGGTAAATAAAAACTATGGATACTATTAGGAGTAATTTCAGATATCAAGTGATTAAATTATTTCCAAGAGATGAATTCTATGATCAAGTCAGGAAAGTATTGTTTGAGAATGCTCAAAATCCTAAGTATAAGGGATTCAAAATAGAGAATGATGGTATTTTATAGTAAAATGATATGATGTATATTATATATAGAGAGAATATTAGGATCACGGTGCTAAAGGAATTGAACAATACCTTATATGCAAGACATCTAAGAGTAACCAAACTCATGGCTAAGCTTAGACAACTCTATTTATGGAAAAAAATCAAGAGAGATGCATTAGATTATGTGTCTCATTATCTAGAATTTTAGTGTGTGAATGCTAAACATGTCTATCCAAATGGATTATTATATCCACATAACATACTATAATGGAAGTGAGAGGTAATTAGTATGGACTTTGTCTAAGGTTTGCCATTATCATAAAACATTCATGCCATGATCTTGGTTGTAGTTGACAAACTAACCCAGGTAGCTCACTTCATACCAAGCAACTTGACTGATGATGCACTTATACTTACAAAGATATTCGTAAAGGAAGTGTATCATTTGTATGGTTTTATAGAGATCATTTTGGATCATAATCCAAGGATAACTTATAGGTTTTGGTTGACTCTAAATTCAAGTATGGATATGTAGTTGAACTTTAGCTTTGCATATCACCCACAAACTGATGGATGGATAGAGTGGATTAATCATATTTTATAAGATATCCTTCATATGTATTACATGGATCAGTAATATAAGTGAGAGGAGTACCTTTCATTGGTTGAATTTGCTTATAATAACTCATACTAATTAGCATTGAAGATGGCTCTATTTGAGGCATTGTACGGAAGGAGGTGTAGAACACTAATCAATTGGTATAGGTTGGAAGATAGGGTAGTATTTGGACTTGAGATGCTTTTAGAAATGGAAGAGAAAGTTAGGAAAATAAATTAGAGGTTGTCCAAGGACAATGATTGATATAAAACTTATGTTGATCTAAAGATAATATCTAGGCAAATTTTTTTTTAGTGATAAAGTGTTTCTATGGGTTAAGCCTCAAAAAATCTTGATTAAATTCAGGAAGTTGGTGAAACTTTCATTAAGATATGTAGGAACCTTTGAGGTTTTAGAAGTGGTCAACCTTGTAGCTTATAGGCTTGCATTGCCACCAATTATATCTCTTTTTCATAATGTCTTTCATGTGTCTTATCTTAAAAAGTATATTTTTGATCCTTCACATGTGTTGGATTGGAATACTTTGTAGGTTCTAGATTTTGTGGTGGTCATGGTAGAGCCAATCAGAGTAATTGATACTCGTAAAATCCATTTGCATAATAGAGAAGTATCATAATGAAAAGTCTATTGCGATGAATATTTTGATGATAGTGCCACTTGGGAGGACTATGATGAGTTTTACAAGCTATTTTCACGTTTGATTACTTGATTTGTTGTTGCATATTATATTATTTTCTACTAAACATTATTTTTAATTCATAACTTATGTTTGAATAAATGTCATTAAGATGATTACCAACTTTAGGGGGAAGGATGTCACATCTCAATTTATATCTACGATAAATAACCTATTTGATCCATGGATTATTATAACTGATTAGTTGATTAACTAATATTTGATTGATCTTGATGAAATATGCTGATTATGGGATAATTTTTGTTGCTTAATTTACATGATTAGTTTTTTATGAGTTAGAAATAATTTTACATGTAATATATTGTGATCATTTTTTATTATTATACCACATTGTTTTATGGATATAATGATGTTTTAGGCTAACTACCTTTATTATCATGAGGTGGATGCAGGACAGATTCTTCCCTCAAATCATAATGGAGGGAGAGTATCATTAAATAAGGTGTTTTAGATGGAGACATTGGGGATGATATAAAATGAATCTGAAAAACTTTGCACACATCACTTAATATATCATTTTTTGTAATTAATTATTTGATATAGATAATATATCATATTTTTTGTACTTTTATTTTAGGTGATTGTTAACTTGTTTTCTAGTATAATCTTGATTACTAATTATGATCGTGTTGATTGATTGATTGATTTCACTAATTTGTGATCTTACTTAGCTCATCTTGTTTGGCTAAATGTGTGAATTTTTTTATGTTTACTTATCTCACTACCTTATTATGTATGGTTGTATATTAAAACATTATGACGTTATGATGGATTCCATAATCATTACTCAATCTATAAGATTTAGATAATAATAATTAAAGATTATTCTTATTATTTTATATTATAATGTTAAAAGACAAATAACATTATTTTAAAAAGATATTTTATTTGATTAACTATTTGATTAACGTATTGATATTTATAATATAAATAAATATATTAATGTTAATTATTTAATGATTTTAGGAAATCATTATAATTACTATATATGTCTGTGGATAACATTTCAACATTAAACACTAGTCTTGTATTACCTAGTTGAATTGCCAAGTTATATAATCTTTATTGTATTTAGTCAATGTATGGGATATCAACTAGTTGATAGACTTTTCATGGAATAAAACATGGGGATTAAGTGCTTTAGATGTTTGATGATGGATTGTTTAAATCATTGTCATATAGATTTTATAAAGAATATAATATGATGAAGAATTGAGATGATTAGGGTTACTAATAATTTTTTGACTTTAGTTAAGTATCATTTGTGAGAAAATTATGGGGTTCAATGCAATATTCGTGGAGATACTTTTCTAAGCATTTTTCAAATGCACATTAAGATCATGTGATTCTTTCTTTAAATTTTTATATTTTGCCTACAATAAATAAATAAAATATGTGTGAAGCACATAAGAGGGTATTATAATAATCAAAATACACGTTATAAATAAATAAAACTTACCACAACTTTATCTTTATCTGCTTGAGCAATGGTAACCAGGTTGATATCTTTAGCCCATTTATTGAAATATGCTTAGACTTCACCATTTAATTTTTCTAACCTTTTATTCATAATGTCTAAAATCCTATGATTATAAGCATTAGCCACATAGATCAATCTATATTAAGCTTGATCAAATAAAGCTTCAATATTAGAGGGTTCATTTTGAGCAAGAAAAAACTAATTCATTCTTTCAGAGTGGTTTTGGTAATGGGTATTTATTTCCTTAACAAGAGCTTTCAACCTTACCTCCCATTGTTTTAATTCATTAAATTTATCAATAATACCCTCCTATAGATTACTAAAGAGATCATCAGAAATCAGATTATGTAAGGAAAAATTAGTAAGGGAATCATTAGAAACATTTAAATTATCATGGATGGGGGGGGGAAGAGGTAGCTAGGCCTAGGGAAGAGGTAGGAGGTACTTGTGAAGGTACATTAGAAACTTGGATAAATTCTTGTGGATTAAATCCACTAATATCCAATGGCCTACTTTCAATGTTGAGAAAATCTTCATCTAGATCAATTTGCTACAAACATGTTAGTCCCTGTGCACTCAAAATACCACCAATTGAGAAAGTTGGGAAATATAAAATTTGATGCATTCTTCTACTTTGTGGATGGAAGGATATGGTCTCTCCTCTTCTATGACTCTTAGTTGGTGGTGGGGGTGGTGGCATACTTCTCAATCTACTAATAGAGGTTGGGTGGACTGCAAAAAAATTGCATTCAAAAATAGTAAATTCAAAAACATAAAATAGATGTAAATATAAATTGGATCTATTAATATTATTACCTATTTGTAACAGGGTGATTGCCTCACCCATTTTGAGTGTCCTTGCCAAAGCTATCACATTAGTTCCTATTGTGGTTGATGGAGTTAGCTCTTGCTAATTTATTGTGTTTTCCAAAGAGACATTAGTGGTTTGACATATAAAATGAGTAAATTAGCCACTTATTTAACTAGAAAATTCTAAGAAACTTCAAATCAAAAAGAAAGTTGTAATGGCAAACATTGATTGTGTTGTATAGGATATTCCTCAACAACAACAATTTGAGAGTCAAAAGAAAAAAATAAAATAAAAAATGTGAATATAAGTTTTTCCATTGAATAATACAAGAAAAAAACATTAAAGGAAATTTCATGAAACTTGAAAGCGGAGATGAAATAGAAACTATTCTTGGGCATTTTACAATTCTAAATGAATTAAACGAAGATTCTATCGAATGAGTATCACCAGAGCCCTTTAGAGCACACCAACCTTTATTTTCTTCCTATTTTCTTGTGTCACAAACATGAACTCTTGCCTATAACAAATAATAGGCTTAAAAATGTTAAAATTTAAAATATATATAAAATAAAAAAATGAGACTTGGGAAAACTAAACTTACCTCCTATTCCTCAATAGAAAAATAATTGGCCTTCATTTTTAGATGTAACCCAGTGTGAATAATAGTTTTTTGGATTTCATATAAGGCCTCAAAGTACAAGGACAAAATGTAGTTAGAAGAAGAAACCATGCAACTGTCCTTTGAGAACACAAAATTCAACTTCTGCTTAATCCTGCTTGAAATAACTGTGCACCAATCACATATAACACCTGAGAGAGAATGAATAATATAATAAATATACCACAATGGAATGTCTGATGCTATTCCTTATAAAACAATTCTCACTTGAAAGAAATGGATAATAGATTTGAGAAATGGATCACTTGTTTTTTGAA
Source organism: Torreya grandis (assembly GCA_037957365.1). Taxonomy (NCBI): domain Eukaryota; kingdom Viridiplantae; phylum Streptophyta; class Pinopsida; order Cupressales; family Taxaceae; genus Torreya; species Torreya grandis. The sequence continues at coordinate 260,582 of JARHVA010001376.1, forward strand.
CAGGGATCCCCCTTTGATTTTGATTATCTATAATGAAAACAAAAAAGTAAAACATGCAATGGGAAATTAGGATATCAAACATTTATAATAAATAATTTATTTTTAGAAAAGTAAAACATGTAATGGAATAATAACGCTTACTATATGGATCAATGGATAATTTATAAATTGACTCCAAGTAATTTTTATCATCGTTAGATAAGATGACCTTAGTGTTAACATGACTCACATTTAAATAAGGAAGAATTGTTAAATTTTGGATGTATAATGGAGATGTCACAAAGGATATTGTTTTATGGTTAAATCAGACATAGAACTAGCTCTCACTATGCTTATAACTACCAAGTAGAGATCACAGTAGATTATTGTTGATAGCCAAATCATATTGTGACATCTGTGTTAGGCCTATGAGCTAGCATTGATCAACCCATCCAACATATGATTCTGGTTGTTCCAACATCTAAAGGAAATTTAGACATAATAGGTTTTTAAAAACACAACTATTCATCCTCTCTGATGGACTCTAAGTTTCTATAGATGTGGAAGTCATGGAAACCTAAATTTTGAGTTGGAGCCTGGAAGTAGGTACCTATAGATCAATTTGGAAATAGGTATACCATAGGGGATGATTAATATTTGGTAGGTTGGTTTGAAATTAGGTTGGTATAATAAGAAAAAAGGTAAACAATGTGAAAAGAGGTCATTGTAGAGTTATTTATTAGCAAGGAGGGTAACCAAGGCAAATGGTTCCCATGATTAGTGATCAAAATAAGGCATTGGGAAACAAATAAGTGTATGTAGTAATAAAATCCTATCACATGACATTATACTATTGCATGATAGCATGGTGCCACATGAGAGCATTGTTTCATGTGACATTACACTATCGCATGATATCATGGTGTCATTGATAACATGGTGTCACATAACAACATGGTGTCACATGATATCTTATTGTTAGATGATAGAATAATGCCACATGATAGTATGGTACCACTTGACACCATGTTATCATATGACATTATGCTATTGTGTGATATTGTAATATTATGTGACACCATGATGTCACATGATAGAATGTTGTTATGTGATACCATGTTATCATGTGATATTATAATATCATGTGATAGCACAATGTTTCATGACATCATATTATTTCATGATATCATAATGTTTTACAACACCACAATGTCACGTGATATCACAATGCCACCTAGAATCAAACTATTTATCATGGTAAACAAATGATGATTTTCCACCTGATTTGCATGCTCTGATTTACCAAGGGAGTGAATTTGATTCACCTACACAAACATAGGGGGTTTTTATCATGGCCTCTTAAAGTGAACCCTACTATAGGTTTTGATGTTGGGTGGTGCATTTATTGGAATGAGCCTAATGGTATGATAATTTGCATGTTTTGGAGGTAGTCCTTTTAGCATGTCATTAGAAATAATATAATGTTCATCCAACACCCTTTTGAAATCAAGATGTGTAGACTCCTTGGTTGGTTAAAAATCTATGGAAAATATACATGCCATAAATACCTCAACACCTTTTCTAATAATTTTCATCATCTAATGGGAACTAACTAGATGTGGATATTTATCCCATAATCCACATAGTTGAAATGTCCTACCTTTTAAATGGAACCTCATGAATAGTTCTTAGAAATTCATCTCAATAGTTCCCAAAGTGGTGAACCACTGCACTCCTAAAATAATGTTAGCTCCTCTGATAGGAATAGAAAAAATAGGTGAATCTAACAAGTAATCTCTCATATCAAGCTTAATGCTATGGAATTTTAAATAATATTTGATGGTACCACCATCTTCAATCATTACCTAAAATAATGGAGCTGGGTAAATGAAAAAGCTCAAATGAGTAGCCAACTTATTATTGATGAAGTTATGTGTATTCTTAGAGAGAATTAACACAAACACCTTCTATTTATTTATAAAACCCACCACCTTAATATTTTTATGAGTAATAATTACTAAAATTACATGACAATAAATTTTAGGTTGAGAATTCTTCCTCGGGTGATTCTAAACCTTCCCCTAAATCCTCATCATCTTATTCCTCCTCATTGGTGCCTTAAATATATAAAAAAAAATTAGAACATAAATTTCCTTTGATCCATTTGTTATTGTAGACAAAAAACAAACTTTTTTCACACTTTTATTTAATTTATTGAGGTGTTAATCTAGTAGGTTGAAAAAATGATGTTATTGGGAAGGTGCGTTTATGAACATTAAAAATGGTCTAAATTTGATCAGCTCTTTTTCCTCGTCCATGCATGACCTTAGTATGGATTAATATACATTAATAGGATGAAAAAAGTGAAGATATAATTATATTATACCTTTGAGGCCACGTAAGAATAGGTCAATAAAATTTTCCTCATGATGTCCACCACACGTAAGGAGAGATTCTAAAATTTACGAATGTAATCCTTCATAGTATTGGTTTGATAAAACTTGGCTAGTTCAATGAATTAGTTTTTGGATAAATTATTATAATAGTGGAGCAATAACACATCAACAATGTATAACCATGAAAATGGGACACCCTTCTTTTTATTTTGAGCACACAACCAATGATACCAAATTAACAACTTAGGTTTTATATACAAAGAGGCATGTCCACCTTTTGTGAACAAGGAATTTGATGTAGATCAAATAAAATTTTAATTTGAGTAAGCCATGTGAGTATATAATTACCATAAAACATGTGCAAGTCCAATTTTAGCAAAATTGACTTCATATTAGGATTGGTATTATGATTTGTTGGAGGAGGATAACTAAACTAGAATGGTAGAGGGTTATTTTTCAATTTCTAAGATAACACATTGGCTAATTACCTATTTATTTGTTACAATTGATCATGTAAGACATTTAATTACATTTTCAACCATGTGATGTCCCCTTTAATTGCATCAATATCATATTTTTGGACCATGCCCTATAACTATGAATTAAGGTGTTGAACTACCTCCAAAATACATGGATCATAAGTTATGGATTCATGTCATCCTTATGAAGATCTCTATGTGTTTATTTCCATTTCCCATGTACATGAGTGTTAGGCCCAACCATGCATAAACCATAGAAAGGTTGTGACCTAAAAAAAAAGTGTATCAATAGATGATACCATTATGATCACCTTGCCAAGATGAATTTTATAACTATTAATGTACATAAGGGTGAAAATTTTTATCCCAAAAAAGTTTACCAATAGAATGTACCATTATGATCATATCATAAAGATGAATCCAATGACTAATAATTTTTACAAGGTAAAATTTTTTCCATACTTTTATTATTTATTATTTTTTATCATTTTTTTGTAAAAAAATCAATAAACAAAACTATGGCGATGAAAAAAATTATTTCTTCTTGAATCAAAAGTTATGTTTTTTTTTACCTTTTATTTTTAAGGTTTTAAAAAATTTCACAACATAAACTTTCCTAAATTGAAGTTATTATATCACTTGAAATGAAATTACTTAGATGATTAATAATAATTTATTAATATATCATAAATTTAAGAACAAAATAATCAGAATTATCACTAAGCCACTTCGAGGGGACATCCTCCATGATAATGAAATAAGAATAGAATATGAAATATGATGATAAAATAAAAACCACTACCTCCTTTATATACCGTAATTAGCCATGGTTATTTCATAGGTCAGCCATACCAATATCATCGATAAATATAATAAGATAATATCAAGTTATGTAAGCTACAAGTTGGCCACCCATATCCCTAAATATACTATAAGATAAGGTAATAATATAGTTATCAATTGGAATAGAACATAGTTTGATAAAATATTCATTTGAAGATTGTTTAACATCTATATGAGTAGTGAATTTGGATTGATTTGAAGAAAGGATTGTAGTTTCCTCCTTTATATCCATATTTGGAACACTAGATTTTTCAAGTGTATCTTGTGTTTTGACCTCTCTTTTTATAAATCCTATTTTAAATATTTGATGTGCGTATTGATATTTTTTTAATGTTACCTTTTCTATTTGTGATTTGTTCTTTGAATTGTTTTCATTTTTAGTTTCTTTCTCTTTTACATTGAGAAAATGTATCTTTGAATGATTTTCATTAGTATTTCCACTATATCTCAAGCCTTGTCAATAATTATGATTAGTTATAGAGATAATAAAATTTATGCCTTGTGCATGCTTTTCTAATCCTTGACCTTGATAACCAAAGTGTTGTATATATTGTTGTCCAAAATCACATTCTTTGGAAAGTTGAGTATCATTATGGAGAGATATATTTTTATTCTTTTTTGGTCTAATTGTTTCCTTATCATCTAATTTCACTCAGAATTATCTTTTAGAATCCATATTTTTTTTATTTGTGATTTTAGAGATATATTCATAGTGTGAGTTGTTTTCTTGATGGATATATCGATGATAGGATCACCAATATATTAAATAATTTTTAGTTTTTACTTCAATGCCAAAATAAATATGTATTATGTCCATTTATTTTATGATATGCAAAAGAGTATTTGGATATCCTTAAAGGATGTGGAAGAGGTAACTTGATCATTTTGTTGAAAAGCATTTCTCTTAGGATTCCATTTGGACTTTTATTATCCTTTTACTCCCTTTTTAAATCACTTGTTTGATGTATTATATTGTATCTTTTCATTTAGATATTAAACCTTGTTGGGCACAACACTAGTAGATGAATATGCAAACACATAATTAATAGTAGCATATGTTAGATTTTGTGATGTAATCTTGGAACTAAAATTATTTTTCAAAAAATTTATTAACTTTATGATAAGGATGATTTAATATTTTAGGGATTCATAAGCACAAACCTAGGTGCCTCATATTTAATATGCATACATGCACCATCTACCTTACCCCTTAAAGGAGTGATAGTATGGACCAGGTTAGAGGGATGGTAGCTATCACCCTCCTTGGTATTAAGAAGAATAGGCTTCATATTATTGTAACAAAATTAATAAATATAAGTTTGACTTTTATTTTTATTAAGATCATTCTATGGTTTTGTGGTTTTAAGATTTTTTATAATTAAAAAAGACAAAAAATAATGACCACCATGAGATATTCTAAAATAAAATGCTCAACACATATACCCATATTATGCATGATTTTTAGAAAAAATAAACTCTAATTTTTAAATTTTGAATATAGTTAAAACATAAATCAAAATTCTTGAAAATAGGAAATTAGGAAACCATAGGTCAACTAGGGATTTGAGACCTAAGGTTGGGTTCACTGCAATATGAAAAATGAATAAAAATAAATATAAAGTGATTGCCTAAGAATTTTTGGAATCTAAAATAGATTTTTAAAAAAGTATATAAAATAAGACAAACCCATAAATGAGGGTAAAAAAGAATTGTGTATGTCTTGTAGATCTATATTTATTAATAATAGAAAAATACAAAATTATATAAACCCATACAATAATTTAGAAAAAAAAATTGTTTATATCAATGAGAGTATAAAAAAACTTTGACAAATTTTAAAATTAAACTGTTATGAATCATAAATAGGTCAAGTAATGTAGAATGTTTCAGAAGCAAAACCCTAAAATATTTCTAATAAAGAATAAAAATTTATATAAAAAGGGAAAATATTTTATATATTTGAGAGGGGAGTTTTAATAAATTATGAATTTTGATGAAACCCAAAATTTAATTTGAAAATAGGTATACCATTCATGTTATATGTCAATATTTACTAAAAATAGTAAATTTGAAAATTTTCTAGAATGTTTTGGTGAATATATATATATATATATATATATATATATATATATATATATATATATATATATACCAACCTAAATAGAGGAAAATTCTAAGGAATTTGAAAATTGAGTTATTAAGCAGTTGAAATTTCCAATCAAGTGAGAATAAACTTGTAAATGTATCAACATGAATAATGGTAAATAGAGGAGGGTAAAAACCTAGGGTAAAGTTTTAAATTTGAAAATAAATCACAACTAGATGAAAACCTAAGTTGCTAGAAACCCAATATTATCTACATTTGTAAATAAAGACTTAGAGGTTGGGTTCACCAAATGTTTAACCCTAAATTTAGATATGCATGGATATCTAGGGTTAAAGGGATTAAACTAACTTTTACACAAGGATGGTAAACTAACCTAATAAGTAGAATAATTAATATAAAAGTCATACAGAAAATATTATGAATTTATAAAATTAATATTTTTAATAATAGTAAAGTAAAACTATTGATAGATATTGAAATAAATTGGGAAATAATGATACTTTAGTTGGTTTACTGTGCATGTACAGGTCTAGGTAGAAACATGATAGAAGTGGAATGAATGATGATCCCAAAATAGTTATCATATTCTATAAATATTATTTGTGTGTCCTTTGATGTTTACATCATATCTAGATAATTGCATCATTGTAGGTGTCTAACCCTACCATAAGAATCATTTACATAATACTGGATATATCTACATGAAATTAACTAGATCCTTATAAGTTTTTTATAAATTTTATTATAATGTCTGCATATATTTCACATAGGTCATCACTCTTTTTCAAATGATCAAACCCTAGCTTTTCATTCTTAGAGTGAATTTGGAAAAAATTGGTTAGTGGGCTCATAATGTCGATCTATTCCAAGAACTACTCTATCAATAGGCACTTCCTACATAGCCAATGCTCATATTAGGGCCTCATAATAACATATTTATCCCTTTCATGTTGGCTTGTGTGTACACAAGGATGCAATGTGTGATAAGCAAAGACATACAGTGACCTAGCTTGTAACTTAGAAAATATGGTTCATGGGCTACTCTTTGAATGTTTCAAACTTAGGGAAATGCTACTCTTATGATTGATATGGAAATATGGTAAAATAGGGTAGGTTTTATCACTTGATTCTTGATTGAATTCTTCTTGGTATATTTTATTGTGAGTTATCTTTGATTTCAAAGTAAGGAATGAATGAGGGTTGATATTGTATATATACTAATCTATTTTGGAAATATCTCTCATTAAATAACTTAGGTAAACATTTAGGATACTTTTATTTTTTAAATTGAATGTATTTTGGGTATTGGATGCTTCATAGGAAAACCACACACTTACATTAATGCATGTATTTGAATAAGATGTACGTATCAAAGGAACTAGAAAATAATTATTGGTATATATCTAGCAGTGAAGGATAATAATAAGATTTAGATCATTTTTCACAATATAGAATTCCTCATCATCAGAATAATAATTTTCATACTAAGAGATAATCAATTAGGCATAAATATATAGTGAATGCAAGCCTTTTGGCAATGGGTAGGTCTAGAACTTAAAGGTATAATAATGATGGCTATTTTACAAGTGTGCAATATTGAGGTACTATATCTAATTTTTGTATAAACAATATGTATTTTTTTTCTTATGACATGTGAATGGGTTTAAATTTTATAATTTAAAATATAAAAAATAAATATTTATTTATATTTTGTATGATTTTTGCTCTTATGTGATGTCATCCATTTGTATTAATTAACATAGTGACATTTCTTTCCTCATTTACTTATATACTAATCATAATGTAATGGGGCACTTGTTATTAGGAGGAGGAATGACCAATTTAATCAACCTCATTGGGTTTCTCATCCTCTAGGTTCTATCTCCATTAAAAAATATTTTGGTTGGTGTAATGCCTTATAAAAGTCATCCATGTCTTAAAATTTAAGTAAAAATGTAGATTAACCCAATTATAACCTAACCACATATATGCATTGGTTAGTTAAAAACTTTCATGAGATTATTTTAATTATATTGTTATTTTTATGGGTTTTTTACTCACATGTCTTTATGTCATCTCATGATTACTTCTATGAGTATCGATTAGCCTAATAAAATTTATTATGTCATTTATTTTTGGTAATATTCATGAGGAATTTATTATCAAAAATAAATGAAGTAATAAATGCCATTAGGTCAATGACTAGTCATGGAGGTCATCTTGAAATGATTTAAACAAACACAAGTTTTAAATTTCCATAAAAACAATAATATATAATTAAAATTACCTCATGAAATCCTTCAAATACCTAATAAAAATGTATAATATATTTTAATTTTGACAATACCATATAATACTTGAATTATAAGACAATAATGAAGTTTATAAAACATTACACCGATAAAAATATTTGATAATGGGGAAAGAGGTTAGAGGGTGATATTATTAAATAAATTTATTAAATTCACCTTCCCCCCACTTCTAACTAGTTCCCCTTGAATTTTTATAATTTTAAAAGATACATGAGGAAATAAATGACATTAGGTTAATGAATACTCATGTAGGTCACCTTGAGATGACATAAACACTCAAATAAAAATCCTTGAAAAAATAGGAATATAATTAAAATTATCTTCCAAAAAAATTCAACTAATTTATATAGATGTTCATTTTTATAATTTAGAATCCTAATTTTAAGGATCCATTTACTAAATAAAAACCCATTAAAAACTCTGATGAAAAAATCCATTAGTTTATTTCCATAGTAAAAATATATAGTTATATTAATGATGTAATTAAAATAAAAAACAATTGAAGAATATCATTAATAGTTTGCATGACTCATCATGATTTTTTTAAATATTTAGATTCACTTGATTATACATTGAAGAGAATTTATAATGATTTTGGAAATACCGCTTCTTAAATTTATTCAATTAAAAATCAAAGGGAGATTTTGAAACATTATTATTATGATAATTTGTCATATGAGGACATTAAAATGAAAAGAATAGAAAAATAAATAATGTGTGATTTGTTTCACTTGTTTGGATCCACCCAATCACCACTAGTGAGTCAAATAAAAATTAGAATTTATTTTTTTAATTCATGATTAGATTAAAAAAAAAATTGGATAGGTGGTGGATTGTTTTTGATGAGCTTCCATGTAATAAAAATGAGGTTCCACCTTATTTTCTAGAAAAAAAATTATCGTGAGTTTTTTTTAAAAGGTTTTGAAACTTTATTATTATGATAATTTGTCATATGAGGACATTAAAATGAAAAGAATAGAAAAATAAATAATGTGTGATTTGTTTCACTTGTTTGGATCCACCCAATCAGCACTAGTGAGTGAAATAAAAATTAGAATTTATTTTTTTAATTCATGATTAGATTAAAAAAAAATTGGATAGGTGGTGGATTGTTTTTGATGAACTTCCATGTAATAAAAATGAGGTTCCACCTTATTTTTTGGAAAAAAAATTATTGTGAGTTTTTTTTAAAGAAATTCAAAAAAATTACAACATAAAGGTGTCACAAGATAGGTGAGGTAGGTATTAAATTGATATATCTAGTTCCAATTAGGACCAAAATATATAAAATAATAACCAAACAAGTAAATATTTAATAATTCATACTCCCATCCTCAAAATCATGCACCATAATACATAGATAGACACCCTTGAGGTAGTTATAAGTCACACAATTAATGATTAACCATGGGATGTATACAATGAGTACTGAAGGTTGTTACAATAAAATAGGTATAGGTGGTAGCACATATAAAATTGTTTCTCATACAATCAATGCTTTCCATGGTGGTATAACTATAAATTTTGTTCTAATTATCATACATCATTGTACATAATGTGGGAGAAATTGTATTAGACTACTTGCATAGGTTATACATACATGTATGAGATTTGTAGAACCAATGGGAACATCTATAGAGGTAGTAGGAACACAAACAAATATTATAAAGATAACTTTATGGTACACTTCACAACATCGTATACCATCTTAAGTCAGGTTAACACCTCAAGACACTACACACTAGTTATACCAAATTTATTAGCTTCTCCATATTTATCATTAGGTAATTAATTATAAATTATTTATGTATCTAAATGAATATTGGATTTTTATTAATATGTTTACTCAAGTGATTCATATTTTAATGATTTCATTTTTTATTTTACAAATGATGATCGATATTATGGGTACCAAACCTAGACCAAATTTCTATATTGATGTTTCAATTAACAATGGGTTACAATACACACATTTTTTAAAAGTATTTTCAATAATTTATAGTATTTTAATATTTTTTATACACCATATTTTTAGTGTGTTTTATTTCTTTTCCTTCCCCTCTCAACCTATGACAAATATAGAGGGATAGAGGGAGAGAAATAGGGAGATAATTATACATTCTATCTCTTTCTCTCCATGTCACATTTTATCTCTTTCTTTTTCTCTCATTATCTCTCTCCCATTCCATATTTTTATCACTATTTCTCTCAATTTATATCCCTCTCTCATTATCTCTCTTTATGTATAAGGATTAATTTATATTTATCTTAGTAGGTTAAATTTTAATTGATTTATAATGGACTTTTCTATTTTTTTGTTGTAAAAATGATGATAGATGTTATTGGAAACATGCTTGGATTACAATAAATTTTTATTGATATATTAGTTAGCATTGAAATTACTTACACAAATGTATGTTTTCCAAGTAGCCTAAACGAACTATTAAACTTATCAAAACTTCCATTTTATATTTCTTTGCTCCTAAGACAAGCTTGAGACTTTAGGTCCATCCCACTCACTGGTAGCATATAAATTCACCAGTTTCATCCTACCACCAAATAAAGACTAAGTTTTAAAATTATAATTCACCTAATAAATCATCACACACATTTCATAAGTCTCATTCAAGGAAATTCCTAAAATACCACTATAAAGCTACATTCTCTAACTATTTTTCACTAGATCTCCCATGATTAAATAACACTAGAATATCTAACTAAACATTGTGATGAAATCATCAATTCCTCCAAATTATGAGTCCACACAACCTAAGTAGCCTTAAGTTATGTTTCAATACACCTCCAAGGTCATAAGTCATTGTTGAAGTAATAATTATGCTTGGGTTGCACTAGAATATAGAAATAGACTAGTATTCACATAGGCCATGGGATAACTACATGGATTTTGATCCATATGAAGAGTATTGGTAAGTATTAATCACTAAACACAAAGGGAGTTGACGTCAAGCAAAACTTAAACCATCAAACCCTTTTCTCCATTTATTCTATTTATCCCTTATGGTCTATTGCGATAGGGTTCTAAGTGAAAAATAAGGAACAAAGTAGCTTCGATAGTGAATAAAAAATATTAATCACACATATAATACCTATAGGGTAAAGTGCACCTACCATATTTCACAAATAGATAAAAATCCCTACTAGACATCGACACACCCTATAGATGTTAGCACATGCTAGTCTCATTATAATATTGAGGCATTATCCTAGGCATATGTGAAGCCTTGTTCTTGATTCAAAGTGACCTCTCACAATGCTAAACAAGTTTCATGTAGTCACAATAATAGTTATGCATATCTTATTTCTAACTAAGTCATTCCTCTTTGGTAATTCCCCCATTTAGCATATTTCCAAAATAGTAAGTTCCATATCAGTATGTATGATTTATTATATATCTTAGTATTATTATTTTCTTATAAATTTCTCATAATTTGAATTAAACATTTATTAATTCACTAAATTTTGTTAAAACACTAGTAATTTACTTATAGCTTATAAATGTTTTCCAATATGTAAGAATTATGGAGTTATTTGGGTCTATGTTGTTTAGTTAAACATTATTTAAAACATAAAGTGGCCCTATATTTTATAAATTTAAGCTTTTGGTAATTTTATATAATATTGTTTTATTTTTCAATAATCACCCAAAAGCTTAAAGTGATGTATATTTTATATGTTCAATATTTTTTTTAATAAAATAGAATTCAGAGTTATTGTCACAGTTTTTGAAAATTTGAAAATTAGTAAAAATTGAAATAATTTTTAGCTATTTTAGTTTGGGAATAAAATTTTAATTTTTTTAAAAAATGGAAATTAATTAATTAATTTTTATTAATTAATTAATTTAAATGAATATTAAAATTGTGAGCAAAATGTCTTTTTCCCAAATCGTGTAAATACCTTTTGATGTTCCCATGCCATGTAAAAGGATTTTATACATCTCTCATAACTATAAAAAAATCTCATTAATTCTTTTTAAGTTATGCAATTGCTTTATTTTTTTCCCTAGTTATGCTAAATTGCTCAAACAATTTTTCAAGTCATGTAATTTTTTATTTACACCTTTGCATGTAATGTAATTATAAAATAAAAATTAATAAATTGAATTTAAATAATTCTTAATTATTTTAAATAAATATGTGAATTCACTTTTTTAAAAACTCAAACTATGTATTTACCATGGATATTTACCTGGGTTGTATGAATGCATTTTAACACTTCCCTGAATCATGCAATAAAAATCTTCCCTTCCACTATAATGCATGTAAGCTTTATTTTTCCCCCAACTATGCAATTTGCATTCTATTCTCCACACTTCATGCAAATGCCATTATCATTTCTCTAAATCATGTTAAAATAAAAATTATATTCAAAAGGTTTTGAATCCATTCCACACCATTCAAGCATTCAAAAGCTCTGAATGATTTTTCAAATACTCACTCAACACCAGATCAAAAATAATTATTTGTACCTTTTTCTAGAGGGAAATCACATGACACCATCTACATTAGAAGAGGGTACAAATTGAAATAAAAAATAAAGAATTAAATTTTAATTTGTTTTGGTTATCAAATAATACCACATGATGCAATAGAGGAGAGAAAATGTTTTTTTTTTTAATTTTCATTATTTATTCCTTTGAGGAGGAACTGTATGGCCACACATCCCAAGAAGAACAAGCATACTATAAAAAAGGGAATAAATTAAATTATTTTGATTTTTGCTTGTCAATGGGGAGTCATACAATAATGTACTAGATGGGTGGAAGTAAATATTAAAAAATATTAGAAAAAATATATTTTTTCCTATAGAAATGAGCCGTACGATGTATGTGATGGGAGTGTAGGTAAAAAAATTAAAACAAAAAATTGTCAGTCAAATTTATATATTTTTTTTCCTACCAAAGGAAGATTGTATGGCCCAATTAAAGGAGTGAAAATAAAAATTAAAAAACTAAACTAGATGATCAAATTTTTATTTGGTTTTTCCTACAGTAGGGAGGTTGTACGACACCCCAAAGAGAGGAATAAAGCTAAAAATTTTAAAAATAAAAGATCATAATTTTATCTTGTTTATTTCCATTTACCATTAAAACCATACGACCATGTCATAGGGTGAAAAAGGAAAATAAAACATAAAAGGAATAATTAATTTATATTTTGTTTGTGTACTGCAATTGTACAGTGATGCCATAGTAGATGGGGAAGTAAATATTTGAAAACAAGAACAATAATATTATCTTTGGTTTTTTCTAAATCAAAAATGCATGGCTATATGGCAAGAAACAAATGTAATGTAAAAAGTTTCATTGAAATTATTATTTTTCCCTCTTACCATGTGGAAGAAAGGTGATTGAACACAGTGGTGAAATTTTTTAGATGAGATTAGAGGAACACTAAATCAAATTTTCATGAGAAAAGATATGAGTACAATTTTTAGGTGTAATTAAATAACTTATTTTATTTTAAATTATATTATTTTATCAAATTTGTAAATAAACTATCATTTTGTGAATACCTCTCAATTGTCAATTTTCCTAAAAAATTAATGTCTTCATCCTCTACTCTAGAAAATCCAACTCCAAACAAAGACAAAACAAGTAAAAAATACCTATTTTAGTGAGTAATGCCTCTTTCACCATTGAAATCCAATGTGGATAACAATTTATATACTAATCTAGATCATATTAACTTAAATGAATTTTGGGAAAGAATGAATGTAGTACATAAAACTAATTTTGCTCAAAGTATTTTTGATAGTGGATTGACACAAGCTACAACCTTTCCCATTTTAGTGTAATCACCTAAATTGGTTTTGGTCATGGAAGAACACTATAATTCAAAACCAAGGGAAGTGAGAGACCCATAGGGTAAATTGGTGACAAGCTTAGCTATGGATCACATAGACAGTATGTTACATCTTTCAGATACATGCTTGTTTGTGTATTTAACTTCTAATACCTCTCAAATATTTTGGGATGATAATAACATCTCATGTTTTAAATAAGTCAACAATGTATGGTTGATCCAACCATGGCACTTTTCTACATGGCTCTTATATAATTTTGTAAGATATAACTTCAAGAATGAGATAAATGATATAATAAAACTATTGCAAATAATAGTGGGGAATCTAACAACTAAAAAATTTTAGACACAGATGTATAGGTTCATTTAGATCATTCACATGAACATAAAATATTTCAATTGGGGATAACTAATCAGTGATGCAATCCATATATAGTTAATGGAAGTAAGGGTCACATCATAATTTTATGACTTCTTATCTTGTCTACGTTATTTCTAGTTGAAAATATTTTGATGGATTACATAGAGTGGGTGACATTAGAAAAATAAAAGTATATTATTTTAATCCTCAACTTATATTGAAACAAATCACTCAAAACTTTAGGAGTGTAAATGATTGTTTTCTTCAATTTTTCATTCAATTGTTCAAGAAATAACTTTTAAACACAAGTATATTAGTGATGGATACCATCTAAATATCCATATGGGGAACTTAGATCATAAAATTCCTAATTTTTAGCTAATCAAGGATTAGTAGATGTGAAATTACTCCATACATGCTTCCATAGTATGTTAGTGATAACTGGGCATTAATGGAGCTAGTGATACAACTTGTTAAAATGCACAATTTGTTTATAGGTAGACATAGAGTAGGTGTCAAATTTCCAATTTTTATTGGTAAGTAAACTTGTCCATCATTAATGAAAGCTAAAATAGTGGAGCAATATATGTCTTGTTGTAATCTCAATTTTTTTGAAAATAGGTTTGTGTTTGATATAAGGGGTTTAATTGAACATAACCTTGTGCATTCATTTCAACATAGTTTATTATGAAACAGATAGTTAGATTTGACATATAAAAAATACCAAAGCAATTGGTAGATGATGAAATCATTTTGGATCCCAATTTTGAAAAGGAGGGCATTGAAACATAATAACTACCCATAGTTCATTTGGATAAGAAAGATTCTACTTCCTTCAAAAGTAGAACAAGGTTAGTGCTTGAAAGGAATCTCAAGTGGTTAAGGATTAAAGGAATTGATGTTGGGAATATTGATTTCCCTACACATCCTAAGGAAGATAAATTTGGTAGTTTTTATAAATGACAACATGTTGAAATTAAGAAAACAAGTATATTAGGTCCAATTAGAGAACTCTTGGTGATAGAATAAACACAAAAATAAGAAACTATCTAAAAGGATATTCCACTGTGAAAGGTTCTAAAGCTCAAGATCAAAAGGCTAGGTGAATATCTTTCCTCTCCTCATAATCCAACAATTTCCCAAGAAGTTCTTGTTGATAGCTTATTGTATTCCCAAGAGCTTGTAGAAAATATAACTCAAAAATTTCTTGATTTTAATGACATATTGATCCTTATATTATCTATTTTCCCACTAAAAAAAGTCACTCCTATTTACTCTTCTCCTTCAAATCTTGAAATACCTTAATTTCCTCTTCAATAAAACTAACTGATTTATTTATAAAATAAAAACTAGGAAAAGTGTCTTTTTAGGGTGTCAAAATTGAAATAACACCTTCTTCCACCCTAGAAATGTTGGCCCCACAAGCCTCAACTTTTATCTCACCTCCTTCTTTAAGCACACCAGTGTCATATTGGTTGTTAATAGTGGTAAATAAAAGAAGAAAAATTATTACACCTGAGGAGATTGATTTTGGTACTCTAATAGTTCCAATTACTTTTTTAAAAAGATCAATAAAAAAAATAACTATCTCATGTATCATAATAGATGAAATAGGAGAAACATATGCAAATGTGGCAATTCCTATAGTTGAAAAAGATAAATCAGAGATAAAATTTGAGGACTATTAGGCATCAAGAGTGTAATAAGATATGAAATTGTAATTGACAATTTTTTTGAGAGAATGGACAAAGCTAAAGCAACAAAAGATGAATTTAAAAAAATGTGGAGTAGTTGAATTTAGTAATATAGAGGTTGATTAGACTAGTTTAGCCAACAATTATTTCATCAAGTCTTAATGTTGAAATATTGGAGAAAATAAAATATAGTCTAAATGGGTAATGCATTAAAAGATTGGATTAAGAAGATAACTGATTAGGGAGTTTCAATAATTATCATTGCATAGATAATGGTTTTTGAATCACACTCAAAATGTGAATAGGTAACAAAAAAAGATAGTGGGTATACAGAGGAAATACAAAATTGGGAAGAGTTCATCCTTAAATTGATTGATTTCTCAAAATTTCCCTCTTGTGATATTATTGATGGAGTCATAAAAAAAGAAGTTAATTATCAAATTGAGTTCCTTTGGGCCACAAAATTTTGAAACTAATCACTTAAAGAATGCATCCAAAATTTTAGTAGTACAAGGTCACTTCAGAGTGACATAATTATAGACATTGATACAAAAGTCATAAAGTTGCAATGTCCTTTTATCAATGAAAAAGATCAAAATAGAAATCTTATTTTAGTAAAAGCCATGGTTGAAGAATTCAAAAATCACATGTAGTAAGTTTTTAATCCCATGTCTTCATTTTATCATGAAATACATCATCAGTTGGCCAAATATCAAGTCAATGTAGATAATCTTGACTTGATGATAAATAAACTTATAAACAAGTTTCAAGAAATAAGAGAGTTGAACTTTGCAATGGATTTTACATACAAGTATATAGATGGTCCCGATGAAGATTTGATAAGAGTATTTCTATAGGGATTTAATAAATTTCTAAAATAAAAGGAGTCATAAAAAATTTTAAAAAAAGATTGTAGTCATTTTGAGTATTCTAAAGCTTTCTTCTCACACTTACTTTTGAAACTATCTTGTATTGTTGCATTGTATTTCCCCTTGAAAATGTATGTTATTACTTTTACAAATTATGTCTCTTGTAATTTTTTAAATTTGATTCTTCAAGCTATGGAAATTGATAATATACCTTTACAAGTAATGTAAAAACACCAGAACACTTTTTCATGTAGTGGAAAGTTCTCAACACACTATTTCACCCTTTAAAGTTATAATTTTCTATTGATGTTTTTACAACTCTGTAAAAAGGAAAAAAAGGTGGTTATATAGCATAACCACCTACTTTATCCTATATATACAAGCTAAACTCTCATAATAAGGGTTCTAAATAGTAATTTTTTTGAGAAAATCTTTTTGTAAAGGGAGATTGGATTTTATACTCCATGAATATCAGTACAAAATAAGTTATTTTAAACTTTGTATTAGTGATTCCTTTTGAATTACATATATCTACTTAATTCAATGTATTTTATCCTTATTTGTGAATTACTATTGCTATCATATTTTAATTGTTAAGGCCAAGAAATTAAATTAAAAATTTTCTTCTAGAATTGGAATCGATATTTTGAATATAAGTGAAATCTTGGTGGGAATAGAATAAATATTTGTATTATTTTTGTTAAAAAATATATAAGGTTACTTATTTTTGTTATCATTGCTAGGTATCTTTCAGGTGTATGTTTCATATTCTTAATAATATGAATATGTATTTTAAACCCATTGAATGAGAGAGATTTACCCTTTGATGTCAATTTTTTCTCTAAGACCTTTTCAAGTCTTAATTTTTCACTTGGAATTTTTTTGTCTAATACATTCCCTCTCTCTCTTTCTCTTTCTAAATATTCCTTGCTAAAAATTTATTATGTGCCTTTAGGTTAAAAGTAATACCCCATGATTTACAAATTTTTTATTGTAAATATTTTATTTTTAGTAACTCTTTTGGCTTTTAATAAAGGTAACACCTCCTTCCAATAGGATATGGACTTTTATCCCCACACTGTTGATGTGAATGTAATAATTTATGCCCTTGACAAATTTTCATACCAAAATTTTTTGGTACCCACCATAGGACATATGTTTTCAACTTCAATGTTATCTACATTATTATTTTGGTTCATATGACTCTGCCATATTCTCAAGGACCACTCTACCAACATGACCTAATCTAGGAATAATCAACTCAGAGTGATATTATTTCAAACATCAGGTAATTTTTCTAGTATTTTGATAGTTTTTATACTAAAATTCAAAATTATCCTAGTCATTTTGAGTCAAGAAATTGATTGTGTAAAAATAATTAAAGAACATAGAAGAACTCTTAAAACCCGTCAAACTATTCACAACCAGTAAAGTGTTACATGACCATTTCAAAATATCATAATCTTGATCATCAACCTAGTTTGATTTTGGATGAAGCTTTATAATAATATAGATATATCTTTAATCCTTCAATTTTTTACTTTTGATAATAGAACAAGTGATTCTTAATTTGATACCCTTAGAGTAGAATTAAATATAAAATAAAGATGTGATGCTATTTCCTAGAGGAATTTTTAAATAAATTCAAAGATTCAAGCTATAAGATAAGTGAAGAAAATCACTTGCATAGTTATAATAAATAAAATCATAGGAAAAAACACATCTCATGACAATTCAAGAAGTGCAAGCCCCAGTTATTCAACCTAATCTCAACTGGATAACTCAAACTCGGGTAGATATTTCATCTAATTTAATAACATTTGTTTGGGATAATATAACTAGTTTAGTACATTTTGATAGAGTTGTAGAAGTACTATAATAAGAATAAGTAATAAATACTCATAGAGCATGACAAAGAATGTCAAATTTGAGAGTTATACAACTTTAAACTACACCTCAACACTAGTAATTTTCTCTTGGGATCACAAGAAAAAGATTTACTAGGTCAAGTAAGGCTAAAGGTGAAATTGACCCATTTTATCAATTAAAAGAATTTTTTGGTTTTATTATAAACCATGAATATAAAGTATAATTAGGTGAACAAAAAGTCTTCCATCAACACCTAAAAAAGATAAACAACTTCAAGGTAGAACAAAAATAACCTAGGTGTTTTTATGAATTTCTTACTTTTTTAAAGATAAGAAACTAGTTCCAGGTGTGGTATAAATACTTGGTTGAAAGTACATGCATGATCTAGATGAATGTTGAGAACTCCTCTTTGTCTAGGAAGGAATAACCTAAAGATACAAAATCACTTGGTTTCTTGAAGATGTTGTTGTTGAGGATGTTATGGATGGATAAGTGGATGTAACTTTCCATATCACTTTTCATGTCACCATGAATAATGATAGTGAATAGTACTTTTAAATAGTGATAGGTAAATAGTGACTTTGTATAGTATTACATTAATAGTGATAGGTGAATAGTGACTTGGTTAGGTTAAGAGGGTTGGGTTAAGGGTCAATATTTTTCCCCTAGAAAAATGTAGACACTAGAAAAATCTAGAACTACTTGTGTGTAGTTTTCTAGTGTCTACATTTTCCCCCTTTTTGTTTTATGGATTTTGAATTAATAAGCTATAAAACAAAATTGGATTATTTATTAGAGGTTTGGTTGCCCCGAGTATAGGAGGAGGTGTTCCCCTTCAAACTGGGAATTGATGAGGGAAAGGAGAATTGGATGTGATTTTGATAAGTGGTTGATGGTGAATCACCAAGTGGTGACAAAAAGGGGTGGTCATTTAGAAGGCAAACATGTGCACAAAATATGACTAAGTGTAATATCCAAGATCACACACAAACTAAAGACGCCAATGTTGGTAAAAATAAGGGTCAATTTTAAGGGACAAGTGACCAATGTACCACATTACCACAACTATGATTGGGTATACCTAGTAGTCTTTTAGAAAAAGTTAGTGTTATTCATAGGAATCCAGGCTAAGAAGTGCTACCATGAAAAACATAAATGGTTTGGTTATGCACTAGGTGGTACAAATTCAAATTTTTAACATGACAAGATTGGTTGATGTAGTCAAAAATACTAAGGCAAGGTCATCATAAAAATATGTGATAGTTCAGGTCAA
Source organism: Torreya grandis (assembly GCA_037957365.1). Classification (NCBI taxonomy): domain Eukaryota; kingdom Viridiplantae; phylum Streptophyta; class Pinopsida; order Cupressales; family Taxaceae; genus Torreya; species Torreya grandis. Next base: position 280,589 of record JARHVA010001376.1, read on the forward strand.
AATGACCAATGTCAAGGTGGATGTAGTCTAATGGTTGGGTGTTCAGTAGTACATGGATGTGATTATGGTTATGATGTGTGATTGGAAGCACATAAAGTAAGTTATAATCAAAATAGATGTAGGAATAGAGATAAGAGTCAAGAGACATACAGCTACATGAACCAATGATGAGAGGAAAAGAAGAAAGACATGGTGCATCTTTAGTTGGTAAGGAGAAAAAAAACTAAAGGTTAGATTGGCATAAGGAACATAAGCCTTTTGAATGTATTTCATTAGAATGTTTTGATTGATAAAAAAGGTGTTTTGATCACAGTGTGTCAAGGAAGCTCAAAATCCATTGATGTGTAGAGGGTTTAAAGGGTAAATAGGGGATAGGTAGTGTGAAAGGAGTAGTTGGAGAGGGACAAGAGACAAAAAAAGGACCTATACACAACATACCAATACATTTAAGGAAGAAATGAATGAGATTTAAGTAGTGAACTTGAAAAGATTTTGTGTATTAAAGCAAGAGAGTGGAGGACATGAAGAAGTAGACATGGATATGCACGTAGGAGTAATACAAATTGGTGACCACACTCTAATGAGTGAGGAGCTGGATTATGAATGGGATAATATGAGGAAGATATAATAAGGGATGATGTGAAGGTAGACAAGGAGATGGATGAAGGAGTGATAAGACAGTGAGGTCATAAATAAAGATGAATTTAGAAGAATCTAGATGTGGATAAGGAGGAAAAAAAGATCATGAAGAAAGAGGAATGTCCTCAAGGAAGACAATAAAATGAAATGAAATGGATAACAAGAATAAAAATAAATAGTAGAAGATGGGGGTATGAGGAATGTACTAAAAAATAATAGATTGGGGAATTGAAAAGTAATGGGAGAGAAGGTTAACAAACATGAAGGGGAAAGGGAGGATTAGAAATATGATAGGCCATAAAAGGATTGAAAATAGGTCTAAAAGAGACCAAGGAGAAAATATTTTGGTGATGAAAATGAAAATAAAGGAAACAAAAAGAAGAAAAGGAAAAATGAGGAAAAAGGAGCAAAATGAGGACACAAAAAGGATGACAAGAGAGTGAAGAAATAAGTGGTATCATGACCAAGTAAGCATGGATAGGGGAAACAACAATAGGCAAGGAGAGGAACAATGAAGTAAATTAGATGGTGGCATTGGAGAGAAGAATGGGATGGGAGATGGGAAAGGGGTTAATAAAAATGATGGGAAATAAAGGATGGGTGGATAAGAAGGTGAAAAGATAAGGTAGTTGTTAATCAGCTTGTTAGAAGAGATTGACAAGCTGAAAAGTGGTGAGGTGGTGAATAAATAGGGTAGAGAAAATGGAAAGTGGATGAGAGGAAAGGGAATAAGTGAAGTAAGAGATAAATACAATTAAAAGGAATGAGATGAAAATAAGAGATGGAGATCAGGGATGATAAGAAATTTTAAAAAATTAAAAAGAAAGAAGGGGGTTCGAAAGGATATAAAGCACATACACTCACATAGATGCAAAATATAAGTGTTGATAGAGATGGGAAGAGGAAAATGGGAATGCAAATTTTAAAAGGATGGAATATAAAATAAGAAAAGGGCAATTATGGAAGTCTTCTAAAAGGATAAATACCTAGTTAGAAGTTAGTTGTGGAGGAAATAAAAGATATAAAGGATGAAAAGAAAATAAAAAAGAAGAATGGAAAATGGGAAAGGTGGGAAGAATGGAAAATCAAAATAACATGGTGGCACATGTAAGAGTAAAAGTGGGATGCAAAAAAAATAGAAGAAAAAAAAAGCATGCAAGATGTAAAATATGGGAAAGATGAAAACAAAAATTGAGAATTGGAATGAAAATGGATTAGAAGTAGTGGAAGAGAAGTAAGAAGGTGGTATCAAAGAAGAGAAATATGTAAAAATGTCCATCAATGTGTAAAGGAACATGATGATGTCGACTTGGTGAGGAAAAGAGAGTGATGAAGAGTGTATGACAAATTTCCAAAGGCAAGGGGAATTGATGAGGATGTTTAAACAAGACAAAGGAGATAGAGGGCAAGGTTGGTAAGAAGTGGAGAGAGGGACAAAAAATATAAAAAATGGGTGGGGGAATGAGAAAAGAAGAAAGTGAAATAAATATAATGAAAGGTGAAGGGGGGGGATAATGAAGTGGATTAGATGGTGGCTTTGTAGGAGATAAGAGAGGTGGATGAGGAAGGTTTTCAATTCTAGTTTTAAAAGAGATCGACAAGCTGGAGGTAGGGAGATGGTGAGGAGATATGCAGAGAAGTAGAGGAAGAGATTTTAGGTGAGAAGGGAAAATAAAATGAGGGATGAAGATTAGCTTTCCTTAGTAACTGAGCACTACCTCATAGTCCAAAAAGACCTTAGGCCAATACATTTTTCCTAAAAATGGGGGAAAAAAAAAGAAGTATTAGATGATGATAAAATATAAGGATGCTAATAAAAATTCAAAGCTTCCCTGATGTAGGACACCCTAAGCAAGAGGGCACTGTTAGTGATGGAAATTAGTGAGAATAAAAAGGGGATGGTAATTAGTTATTAGTGGCCGAGCTACCCTTAGAAGTTAAGTAGTGCCTACATAGTCCAAGGGTTTATTAGTGGTGTTCAAATAGGTTTCCCCAATTTTATGTACCATGAGGTTGGGGTTGGATTAATGGATAAGGTTTTTAAAACAAAGACTTTGGGTTGTGGTGAAGGTGATTTTGAGTGTGTGTGGATTATATTACTTGTAAAATAGTGAGAGCAATGGCCATAGATTGATGCATAGTCACCATAATGATCCCACACTCATTAAGATGAGAAAATATTGATGGGCAAGGTAGGATAAATAAGAGGTTAACATAATGCTAATAACCACAAATGTCCTTCAATGGAGCTAAGATAAATAAAAGGTGACTTCATGAGGAGGCCATGACTTCTAAAATTGTGTGAGGGTATAAGCATAGTGATAGCATCTATCGCTATGAGCTAAGTTTTAGGAGATGGGTGTCTATCAAAATCCGCATAGTCTTTTTGGTAAAAGTTCATCATCATTATGAGCCAGTTTTTATGGGTAGTAGTGAAGTGACAACCTAAAAATATTTTCTTTGAAGGTGTTAGAGATTTTATGTGGTAAAAATAAAGAAACATGGTGAGTGATAAAGTATAGACTATGCCTAACTCAAGAGTTACATATCCAATTTCCCCAAAAGGTGTCCATGTCTGCATCTTCTATCCTAAGACCTCAAAACCAATGAACTATGGATTTTGTTAGAAGAGGCCCTACCAGTAGGAAGTTTTGTGACTCAGGATATTGCATATACAACTAGATAAGATGGGGCAAAGGTGATAATGACTCAAAAATATTTCTAGGTTGATGAGGACTAAAAGATACAAATAAAGATATTGAATGTGGATCAGATGATAAGGATATCAATTATGGGTGGAAAAAGGAAATCACGATGGTATAAAATAACTTTATTGAGATGACTAGTTAGATTGAGGGTAATATTATGTAATAGAATTAATGACATCATAGGACCCACTTAGTTAGCAGAATGGATAATCATGTCAGCAAGGAATAACACTCAAGTATTCTACTTAAATAATTATGTTAAGAATAAGTGCTCAATGTGAAGTCATTTGATTTTTTAGGTTGTTGATAGTGTAAAGTGTTATAAAATTTCAAAGATGGTGAATACTGGGAACAACAAAAATGGAGGCAAAGATGATCAACAACCCCCATGATCCAAAATAATCTATGCAATGAATATTCATATCTTTCAAATATTGCAACATGTAAGGTAGTGCTCGAAGAACTATTGAACCAATGACAAAGGGAAAGGTACCCATGGCCTAATATTGAGCCTAAAATCCAACCACAACAACAACAAAGAAGGGGAGAATTTCATTGTGTAAGATACAAGGTCAGAGAACATCACCCTCATCCAGTCCATGGAGGGAATCCTCACTATCTGAGGAGATGTACATTGAGGCAAAAATATACATTATCCATGCAAGTAGAAAAATTATAGTGGAGGGAGGTTAAGCAGGGTGAAATACCTAGAGTGGAATATGATTCTCATCTTATGGGAAAGAATGCAAAAGAGGGGAACAAAATACGTCCCTCAGTAGATTTCAACACAAGGAATGTTATTAAGGCTAGATCATTAAATAATCAACAAGGAAGGTGGCTTGACACAAATCCAAATTCATTGAATAATTAGTGTAATGCCTAAGTAGTAAAATAATGTATGTATGCACCTTAGGCAATGTGTGTGTGTAAGCTAATGACTTTGTATGTGTCATGCAATGCCTCACACCCTAAATAAAATATTTCATAGTTTTTCATGTTCAATGTTATGTTGTGATGTTATTATGCTTATGGTTATGTAGATAGTCATGATTATGGTTGTTGTTATCTTGCTTAAGGTAAAACATATGAGGTAAGGCAATGAACAACACTAGATCGTAAAATGAAGAATATAATCAAGAGACAAATGTTGTAATGAAAATATCAACTAAGTACATTAGGATAAGAAGAGGGTATAATGCTTCTTCTTTGATAAGGACTAAAAATATACCCAAAGTGGGATTGGGTTAATGAACATAATCCCTTCAAATGCTTCATATGAGTGGTCATTAATGAGTTAAAAGGTGTTTTTGACTACATGATGTTAAATAAGCTCAAGAATCCCTTGCATTTAGTGTAAAGGGGATATGGGTGAAAATGGAACCCTATTACAAGACTATCATGCCTCTTCTATAGGTGTTGAAAGAGTTAGTTATAAATAAGTCTATGCCAAAATTGTGTAGACTGATCGATGCAGGAAGTCTACTTGTGAAAGCCGATTATGACTTCCATTATATTATGTTACTTGAGAACTGATTATGGCTTGCAATATTTGTTTGATTTTGATAATGGGTCTTTTGTTTTATTTTTATATATGGGAAGCTAATTGATGTAGGAAGATTCTAATAAATTTCTATGCTTTGGATAAATGTTTTACTCATCCATATTTCAAGGGAGTGGTCTAAGTGTATATGATTTTTTTGATGTGCTTGATCATTTTACTTTAAGGGAATATTCTACCTTATATTTGGAAATCTCAAATGAATTTTTAATAGTTGTCATTTGAGGGATCAGTCTGTGAATGATAGGAATGACCCATGATTGTTAGTGATAGGAATTTTTTTATTCTGTTTTGATTCTACTTGACATAAACTTTCTTAGGCCAATGTAGTAGTTCACCTTTATGAAGGCAAATCTATAAGCACAAGAAGGTGGATTAGGTGTGAAAATATTTAGGTGACAATGATCATGGGCATCCATCCTGAAAAGGGGTGGAAAGTACCATGAGAACTATGCCATGGGTAGAACTATGACACCCATTATTTAATATATGATTATGTCGGTGATAAATAATCACATGATTCATTTTTAATCGATTTCCCCTAAAATGGGGAGAGGAATGTAGGTGGATATCAAGGAATGAACTTAAGTTAAACTAAAAGTGGGCTTGATCCTTAACAAAAGAATGGGTGAAGATGTGAAGCATTGAGGGCCTCAGGTTCTAGGTAGCCTTCGAGAGAAGACAACTAATAAGCTCCTAATCTGTACTTGTGGGTTGTGATATAAGGTATAATCCAATTGAAATCAAACTTTCCCTACTTATTTTTCTCTGTATTAGTGACATGTTGATTTTCCTTTACGACGAGGTCTCTAATATTGAATTCTCATTCTTTAAGGTGCTTGTTATAAGCATATTTGATATGCTCTTGATAGACATGGAGATGGGTAAGGGATTCTAAATGATGCTTATCAAGTAGCTCAAGCTAGGTTAAATAGTTTTGATGATAATAATCCTCATAAATAAGATATTATAAAGATATGAAAAGAGAGAGAATTTAAATTTCAAGAGATAAGATAGCCTTTGCTCCAAACACAAGGGAGAAGGGTGTAGCACCAATAAGGGTTCTAATGTTAGTATTGTAAGACCATAAAGTGAATGGAATGTGTAAATGCCAATCCCAACTAGATTAATTGACCATTTTATTTATTATGTTATTAAGAGTTTTTTTAGAGGTCTCAACCTATCCATTAGCTTGAGGGTGATAGGGCAAGGAGAAACTTAGCTTAATTCTGAATGTGTCATATAAACCTTGAACTTACTTATTCTTAAATTATTTATCATTATTGATGATAATATTATGAAGAACACTGATGTGATAGATGATATGGTGGTTGATAAAGTAGATAATCTTCTCTACTTTGGTCGAGTCTAGAGGAATAGCCTTTACCCACTTGGTAAAATACCTAGTTGTGGTGATAATAGAGTGGTGTCATTGTGAGGAATGAGTGTTGATTTCACCAATAAGATCTAGGCCCCATTATAATAAATTCTAAAAATTAGTGGAAACTCGAAGGTTATGGTTAGGTACATGATGCAAATTGGCATGTTATTGACACTTAACACACTTTTTCACATAATCATAAAAATCTTGGTTAAGGGTAGGCCAATAATAGCTGAGATGAAGGATGCACCAAGAGACCACTAAAGTGTCCTCCATAGATACCATTATTCATTTCCTTGATAGTTTGGGAGGCTTCATAAATACATAGGAAGTAGAAGAAGAGGCCATCAAAGCCACGTTTATAAAAAATCCCACCCATAATGGTATAGCATGAGGTATTATAAATAAACAATCTTTGAGCATTACTAGAAAGGTCAGAAGGAACAATGCTAAGGTTGGGTCTCTTAAAAATTATGGGAGAGTCTATTTTGACAAAGGATGGTTGGGTAATCATGTGACTAATAATAGATAACTTATAATCCAAGGGTGCATATGGGATTTGTGAGGAAAGGGAAGCCATGGTGTTGGGAAATTTATTATTAGATATTAGGGTAGACTAGATGTGGTAATGTTTGAATGATGATAAGAGCTCATCAACTAGTTATTTATACTATTGTATAACATCATTCTTACACTAGTAAGAGACATTGATTTGATTGACCACAAGTTGGGAGTCACCAAATATATTGATTATTTTGACCCCTAGAGCTAAGGCAGTTTGAATGTCTATCACTAGGGCTTCATAATTAGCCATATTATTGGTGCATTCAAAATCAAGCTTAAAATACAAAGGGAGAGGTTAACCATAAAAGGAGATAAGGATGATGCCTACTCCCCTACCATGTTGACATTTTTATCCATCGAAGAACATGGTGACTTGATAGGTAAATTCTGCTTGAGAGAGGGTTGTGATGGATTCATGGGGAAACTCAAAAGGAAGAGGTTGGTTGTCTACTAAAGGTGCCTTGTATAATTGGTAAATAATGAATTTACCCTTAATTTACTTTTACTAAAAGAACACAAGATCAAACTCTGCTAAGAGCATAAGCCACTTGGCCATATGCTAGTTTTGGTATGGCTTAGAGTGCATGTACTTGAGTGGGTTGGTGTTGGTTATGACATAAGTTTTATGGTTAAGAAGGTATTGGTAGAGCTTATTGACCATGAATACCAAAGCTAAGCAAAGATTATTAATAGGGGTAATATGGATAATGTAATATACAGCTTGCTCTCTGTGTTGTTTATCTTAGTGAGCCAACATTACCCCTAGGGAATGGTTGGTGGTAGAGATATAAAGGTAAAAGGATTGGTAATACTTGGGAGGGGTAAAGACAAGTGGTGACAAAAGGTACTTTTTGAGAAAATCAAAGGCCTTTTGACAATCACCATTCCACTTGAAAGAGACATCCTTCTTTAGAAGGTGGTAGAAAGGTTGGCATTGGTCTGAGAACTAGGAAATGAAATGATGAATAGACTAAATCTTCCCTTACAAGCTTCAATGTTGCTTAAACTTGGTAGGAGGGAACATGTCTAGGATGGCTTTGATTTTGGTAGGGTCAACTTCTATTCCATAAAGGGAAAAAATGAAGCCAAGAATTTTTCTTAACAAGACCCCAAAGATGCATTTTTGGGGGTTAAGGTGAACATGATAATGGATGAGGTGTTCAAAGATGATCTTAAGAATAACCAAGTGATATTTTTATAGTTTGGATTTCTTGAGAAGGTCATCCACATAGTCCTCTATAATCTTATAGATGAGGTCATAAAAGATGTAAATCATGGCATGTGGGTAGGTTGCACCAATATTTTTAACCTAAAAGGCATGAATCTATATAAAAATGTTCCCTAAGGGGTGGTAAATGTAGTTTTGTGCTGATATTAAGGAGTAATAAAGATTTGATTGTAACCCAAAAGCCCATACATGAGAGATAACATCTCATGGTCAGATGTAAGATCAATAAGTTAGTCAATGCTAGGTAGAAGAAAGTCATCTTTGGGGTAGGTGAGGTTGATGTCTCAAAAGTCCACACAAATGCATAGTCCCCCTATGGCCTTGGTGATAGGTACGATATTTGAGACCCATTGGGGGTAGTCAATGGTTTGAATGAAGTTTATAGATAGGATATGTTGAATTTATTCCTTGACAAGAAAGACTGTGTAAGGATGCATGTACCATAGCTTCTACTTGATAGGTTTGGCATTATGAAGAGTGACTATGTTATGGGTAGCAGTGGCAGGTTTAATCATAGGCATATCACTATAATACCAAGAAAATGCTATGATATAGTCTTGGAGGAAAGAGGGGAAGTCTTGAAGTTCCTTAACATTTAATAATTGGCTATATTTGACAATGTAGGGGTTGTCTAAAGTGCCCAAGTTGATATCCATAGTGGATTAATTCAACATGGTTGAGGTCTCGAGAGGAAGGGATTTATGGATTAAATAATCTAAGGCACCAAGGTAGGTAAAAATAGAATTATCATCCTGGCACTAAATAGTGTTAACGGTAGGAGAGTATTTCCCTATTATCTTAGGATGGTTCAAAGGGATGGTGATGATTTCCCCCTTCTTTTGATAAGTCAGGGGTCCAAGGATGATTATGTTGATGAAAAAAATTTATTTGAGATGATGTCATCATCCTCACACATAAGTAGAGGTGAGGTATTTGAGGAAGAGGTATGCTCCTCAACAATGATGATGGTAGGTGGTTTTGGTTATTTTTTATTGGGTAGGATGAAACCAAGGCCATGATTCTTGTGAGGTTTCTTGATCTCAATGGTGACTAGCTTATGTGGGCCTTGCTCATACTATCCAAGGCCAAAGCCTTTCTAAGCACATTGATGAAGGTATGTCTTAGCAAAGATTGGTTTATCTAGGTAAGAGAAACTGGTGGCAAATGGTCAAGGTGAGGAAGATGTGATAGAAACATTGAGGTGTTTGATGAGTCCCCTATAGACAAAATGAGTCTGATGGTGGGAGGTCTAAAGGGAATGATAGTTTCAACATTGGGGTCATATCCTAGCTGGTTGGTGAGTTGTTCATACTCATGAGGAGTAGGTAATGCATCAAGAGCTAAAATTTGATACTCCCCTAATGAGAGACATTAGAATGTAGATTCCAAGGGATCTTTTATGGGGATTTGTGAAGAAAGGATAGACAAGCTAGTTGACACTTCATGAGTATAAAGGGATATGATATCTACATTAGTGGTTGAAAATTAGGGTTTAACAGCTAAGGGTGTGCTAGATGGGAGTATGAGGACATCATTAGGAAGATATATCATGTTGCATGTTGAGAAAGGACTTGGGTCTACTTGGATGGTGATGACCTAGACCTAGTGCTCAAACTTGATGAAATAGTGGAGGGTAGAGGGAGTACATCCCATAGGGTGAATCCAAGGTCATACCAATAATATATTGTATTGTAATTCCCATTCAACAACATATAAGAGTTCAAGGAGTGTTTGGGGTCCTACATAAATATGGAGGATGACATTTCCTAAGGTAGTGGTCATGGTATCATTGAAGGAATGAAGGATGGTGAAGGATTCAGAGATGACATTGTTTGGCAAGTTGAGTTGGGTATAGACATGAGAGGAAATGATGTTAATTTTAGCTCCCCCATAAATCATGAAACATTTGATATAGGTTTCATTGATGTAAGTGGTACTAAAGAGTGGGGGATCTAGGTCCTCAAGGTAGATGAAAGGTATTTATGAATCCTTGAAGGTGATAAGGTTGGAATTTTGAAGGGCACCAAAAAAAGTGGCTAGGGGTTGAGGGCCCTTAGTTTTGACCTTGATGGATTGTAAAGACTCTATTAATTCTTGGTAGTGATGGGAAGAGGTAGAGATCAAATCATATAAGATCTCTTTTGCTAGGGTCTAATGCAGCTTCTTGAGGATAACTCTTTAGATGGATTCTGAAGGGTTGGATCAAGGGGCACATAAAATAGACACCTTAGGTCTATTTGAAGATGGAGATAGTTGGGTGTGGGTTGGTTGGGATTTTGAAGAGGGGTAAGTCCAAGGAATGGACACCTTAGCCTTCCTTTTATCCTTTTGATATGATCTAATGACCATGTTGATAGTATGAATAGAAGGAGAGGTTAAGGTAGTAGAGTGGAGTAATAGATAAGTGTTGGGTAAGTATGGTTGATAGTTAGATTGGTATGGGTTATATATGAGGTTTTTGGTTAATAGATCATCCTCATTGTAAAGCTAGTGGATAAGAGTTTGGATACCTTTGTAGTTTTCTATATCATGGTCAGGTGTCCTCTAGTAAGATCACACATGGTGGCCATTATACTAGGTAGGTTTAGAATCAAGAGGGTTAAAGGTTCTAATGGGAGGTAAGGCTAAACATGAAGTCTACAATAATCTATGGAGAATGGTTGAATAAGACTTGACTAAATTTGGAAAAGGTTCAATATTATTTGTTTTAGGTGTTGATATAAAAATTTCTTTGAAAATAGGTTTGGTGATAGGTGCCTTAGGTAAGGTGGTACACTTGGTTGATGGCTTTAGTTTAAGTAAGGAGGTTGATGAGCTAGAGGTAGAGTATCACAAGGTAGGTATCTTAGGTATCATTGGTACAGTAAAGAGAGGTGTGTTAGAAAGCAAGTGCGAAGGTGTAACCAACAAAGGTGGTGAGGTTTTCATATAAATAATGGGCTTTGTGCTCAAGGTAGAGGGATGAGGCCCAAAAATAGAGGGCAAGGTGGAGGGAGGTAAATTTTGTGGCTTTGGGTCTTTGGGTGGTTTTACCTCTTTGGTTTCTTTGGTTTGGTGATTGGTTGTTGGTTTTGAAGGGGTTAGGTCCACTTTCACATATGGGTGACTAAGGCTCAGTTTAGGGAGAATACCAAGGTTTTTAGTAGATCTAGTTGTGGTGATAAGAGAGGGCTTGGCTACTTGGGTATTGGTTGTCTTAAGTGGTTAAGGGTTGACTAGTTTGGTAGAGGTTTTAAATGGTTGGGTAGAAGTTTTATTTGGTTGGGTAGATATGGTAATAGGTTACTCAATAGAAGTGGTAGGTTGGTCTACCAAAGAAGGGATTGGAGGTTTTGGTCTAGTAATATAAGGGACACCTAATTACTACTATAAGGTGGCTCAATCCATGTCAGGGTTGGAGATAAATTCTAATTTCTTCACTAGCCTACAGATGGGTTTGTAGGTTGGTTTGATTTCCTTAATGGTGGATCTAAAAGGTAACCTCCTAGGTGGAGACATAGAGATGGTAACCTTGTCTACTTTCTCAATCAAAGAATGCAAGGTTATGATAGGTAGTTCCTCTTTATTAGTAATAGACACAAGGATTTCCTCCTTAAAAATGATGTCCTTGGGAGTGGTGAGTAGCTTGGTAATTATCAAGGAAGGTAAGATGGGTGCATGGTCCAGTATGTCAGCCAAAGGGGAGGTTCATGACTCCACTACCTTAATGAGTAGAGGAGGATAAAGGGTATTTCCTTGGTTTTGGATCCCAAAATGGGAGAAGGTAACTCTACTACCTCAATAAGTGGAGAGGGTTAGGGACATATAGGTTGGTGAGTAGGTTCTTTAGCAGTAAGTGTGTCAAAAACCATGTTAATAGTATGGGTATCATGAGAGAACTCAATTTTATTTCTCTCATTCTTGGTAGGAGCATGGTTTGGGAAAGGTTGCCTAAATATATCAAGGGCTTGGTTTGGTGGTGCATTGGGGTTGTCCAATTTAATATCACCCTTGTCAATGAGGGATTGGAAAAGGTTCTTGAAGGTTTTTCACCTATTAATATCATGTCCTATCACATGATGGCAGGCACATGAATCATTCTCATTATACCAACTAGGTATAGGATGATAAGAGTCAAATTATTGGGGTAGTTTAATAGGAGGAAGTTGAATTATATTAGCTTCTAATAACTTCTCTAAAATAGAAGCATAGGATTATCCAAGTAGAGTTAATTTATTCAAGGTTTGGTTCCTTGGATTTTGATTTGAATAATTAGATGAATTTGGTTGGTTTGTGGATGGTGGGGGAGTGGATTTAAGGACAACCACATCCACATTTCCCTTAACCTTAGTATTGGTATTGGTTTAGTTGTTTGGTTTGAAAGAATAAGATTCATTGGTTTTCTAGGTGGAGGTTTTATTCTTCAATTTTAGCCTCCCTTCATTAATGTATCTATTATCTAGCTTATGTGCCATGGTAAAAGATTCATAAAAAGTCTAGAAGCTTTGGACATGTAGTTTGGAGGAGATATGTGAGTCACATGAATAAACAAAGAGCTCTATGAGTTCAAGTCAAAGCAAGGAAAAGGAAAGTTGGTTAATTAGGCTCCTCTAATGAGCCACAAAATCAGTAATAGACTCATCCTCAAACTTCTAGATGGAGTAAAGGTTGGTAATGGAAAATTTATTGGAGATATTTATCAAGAAATGATTCAAGAAAGTTTGGGCTATTGGGTGAAGGAGAAGATGGAATGTTGGGTAAATCACTATACCAATCTAAGGCCAGGCCAACTAGAGACATGGGGAAAGTGTGAAGAAGAAGTGAATTATCATAGGAAATGAGACAGAAAGCATGCCTAAATTCCCTAAGGTGTTTTTGGGGATCCTCCTTACTTTGGAATTTGGAGAAGTTTGGAAGTTCCCATTGGGGAGGATAAAGTCAGATAAGGATGGATAGGTGAATGGGTTCATTATAAATTTGGTCATAGGACAAATGGTCATGACCTCCCCAAATAGATGATTCCAGATTAGACATTTTATCCATCAACATCTTAATCAAATCATTTTGAGGTTGGGAAGCTACATAATTAGGTGGTAGGTTTGGTTAAAGTTGGGTGGCTACAATGTTTGAATAAGATGTGAAAAGTTGAGAAGATGCCACATATTGGTATGTGGTCATTGAAGGTTCAAATGAAATGGGTATGTATCCTTGTGGGTTAGGAACATATTGATATGATTTTATATGGGTTTGTTGAGGGATGGATATGGGTTGGTTTGAAGTTATGGTTGAATTGGTAGGCTGAGGTTTTGGTAGTCATTATGTTAATGGGTGGAAGGGTAGAACGTATGTAAAGTACCAAACTTTGGAGTGGGGTGAAAATTGGTGGGCTAGTAGTAAAAATAAGGGTAAAAATAGGGGTATAAGTTTCCTAGATGGGGTATAAGTAACAAGAGGTAAGGTTGTCCCTACATTGGAAGTGTTGGTTGATATAGGAAGGGTTTGGTTATATGTTGGAATGTTGGATTGGGTTTCAATTGTGGTAGTGGTTGATATATTGGTAGAGGAAGAATCTTTGGTGATCAAAGGTTGGGTGGATGTAAAACCAACCACAAGAGGGGGAGGAATTCCATATGGTGGATCCATATGAGGAATAAAAGCAACAAGGGTATGATGAGTTAAAGTGTTAAGGTAATGTTGAAGGGTTGTGGGGTTGTTGTCAAGGAATATGGAAAAATACACCTCACCTTCAAAAACTATCCAAGGCATAGTAGGAGTGGGATAATGATGATGAGAACCCTCAAAATCTAAAATATACTCCATAGGGGAGGAGGAAGAAGAGGAACACAGCCTTTGGTTGGTGTGATTTCTCAATTGTTATCTAGTAAAGACCATGTGAGAAAATAGGAAATAAATGATACAAACTCACATCTCAAACACAAAGAAAGCAAAGAAAAAGAGAAAAGCAATAAAAACATAAAATAATATGCATTAGGTCTTAGAGTTTTAATTATCTCTCTTTTGGCTTATGAAGAAGAAATTTGGCTTGTAGAAAAAGTCCTAAAAAGAAGTCTATGTTTAGTTTTAGGTTGTGTTTAGGTGCTCAAGAGAGAAATATATATTGGATCAGGTATGTGGCTTGGTACTTGGGGCTTTCCCCCCTCACTTCACTATCCCATAGTAGAGTTAGGTGCTTAGCTGATATATAGTTTTTCCAAAGTTTAAACTCAACCAAATTGAAGAAACTAGGAAAGAAATGATACAAACTTACATCTCAAACACAAATAAAGTAAAGAAAAAGAGTAAAGCAATCAAAACATAAACCAATATGCATTAAGTCTTAGAGTTTTAATTATATCTCTTTTAGTTTATGAAGAAGAATTTTGGCTTGTAGAAAAGGTCCTAGAACGAAGTCTATGTTTGGTTTTAGGTTGTGTTTAGGTGCTCAAGAGAGAAATCTGTATTAGATCAGGTACATGGCTTGGTACTTGGGGTTTACCCCCTTCACTTCATAGTCCCATATAAGAGTCAGGTGCTTAGCTAATATATAGTGTATCCAAAGTTTAAACTCAACTAGAGAACCAAGTGGGCTCTCACCTTGGCAATGACCTTCAAAAAGGATTATTGGGTAGGGTAAGGTTTATCACTAGGTGATGAAATCCCAGTCAGGCCTTGTCTCAGGTATGTTTAGATGTTTGATTGATGTAGGTGGTTTGGTTTGTGTGTGATAAGAAGTGAGACTAAAATTAATTTCATAATTTAATTTAAACTATGTTAACTAAATAAGAAAGCAATCGATGGATGCAAGTTAATTTTAGTCCCAAATTAAAATTTTGATTTCTTTTCAAATGAATACATGAATAATTATGATGCACCTAAGTGCAATATTAATATGCAACTCCTAGTCTTAGGATGAGTGCTTTTTCACTTTTTAAAAATAAAGGAAAATGAATGATTTTTCCTTCTCTAAGAAAATAAAGAAAACAATACTTGCTTTTGATTTTAAAAAGGAATTGAAAGTTACGGTTTTCAATGAATAAAAATAACATTGTAGTTTTAGAAACAAAGAAGTGCAATGAATGATTCTTTCACTAATGCAACTATAATTTCCTAAAATAACTATGAACCCAAAAAAATCTCTAGGGTCCCACTAGGCATGCCAAAAAATTTCTATGAATTTCTTATTTTTTTAAAGATAAGAAACTAGTTATGGGTGTCATAAAAATACCTAGTTGAAAGTGTGCACATGATCCAAATGAATGTTGAGAACTCCTTTTTGGATAAGAAGGAATAACCTATAGATAAGAAAGTACTTGATGGATTGAGGATGTTGTTATTGAAGATGTTTTGGAATAATCTTGGAGCAATTCTAGTAGAATCTTAGTAGCTCAAGCTCTTTTCCTCCAAGATGAGTGACCTCCTTGATAAATGACTAAAACCTACAATATGAATCCTTCTAACCAAATTCCAACCTCCCATCCATTAAAGTGGGGGTCATATTTATAGAATTTCATGTTATGAAAGATGACAAATGCTGAAATAGTGGTGGAATAGGAAATGTGGCACCATTTTCCAAATAGATGGATAAGTGGTCATGAAAGACAAGGAAAGTAGGATACCCACTTGATAAGTGTGTCTCCCATTGAAGGTAGTGTGTCTCCTACCTTGAAAATGTGTCCAAATGTATTGGAGATAATTCCCATGGACCCATATGAGTCTAAAAGACTTTCTATGAAGTTAATCAGTCTTTTCCTAAGTACTTAGCAAGTTGTCCCACAAACTTTGGCACCATTTTACCCATGGGTGGGTAAGTGAGTTAATGGATAAGGATGGTGGGATTACCACTTGGTAAGTGTGTCTCCCACCGTGCTAAAGAGTCCAAAATGGGTGGAGATAATGGCCATTTTGTCCTTTCCAAAGTACTGAAAAAAGTGGAAACCCTATTTTAACATCACTTTCATGCATGAAGACAAATTTTGATGTTGGATGATGGTACCATAAGGAAAAATGCACCATAATTCAAAGGGTAGAGCTTGTGGTGTTTAATGGGGTCATTAGGCACCTTGGATAAAGGTCCCAAGTGGGGTATGCCATCCCACTTCAAGCCACCTTAGTTCCAATCTATACACTTGCCATGTCACCTACCATGTCACCATGAATAGTGACCTACCATGTCACCATTAATAGTGTTAGTGAATAGTACATTTGAATAGTGACTTGGAATAGTACTACATGAATAGTGATAGGTGAATAGTGACTTGGTATAGTACTTTTGAATAGTACTATGTGAATAGTGATAGGTGAATAATGACTTGGTTAGGTTAAGAGGGTTGGGTTAAAGGTTAAAAAGGTTTAGGTGGTCCCTAGGGTGGGATCAAAGCATTCATACATCTAGAACTGCTTGTGTGTAGTTTTTCAGTGTCTACACTAGGGATTCATTTTATCAAGAATTATCCTTCCCCAATAGGCAATTTTCCCAACCATGGTAGTATCATGGAAAAATGTTATTGACCCTTTAGCTTTGGGTAAGTTTCATGACCTTCCAAAAGGATAAATAATTAAATTTATAAATTTATATGGATATGGAAAACAACAACTAGATGAACACCTTGTTTCATTCAATGTAGCTTGTGCTGTCCTTGGTGTAGAGCATAAAATGTGTCAGTTAGAATATTTATTGGGACACTTTAGAATTCCTCTATAGAATGGTTCTACCATCTTGTCATAGGATCCATAAATAATTGGGATACCATGAAAACAAAATTTGAAGGTTGATTCAAGCCTTCCAAAGATGCTCATCCTTTGTTATCACAATTGACATAAATGAAGAAAAAAATGATGAATTTATGAGGTATTTTATGGATAAATTTATTAATCTCTTGTATAAAATACCCGTAGCTACAATACCAACAAATGATAATAATAAATGCTTCTTTATTAATTCCTAATTTCTTGAAGTTGACTATCAATTAAGAAGAGCTAGGGTAATAAACCTTGATGCAACACAAATATTAGCTATAGAAATCAAAGATGATTTAATTATGGTAGGTAAATTAAAAGATAACCATATAAAATAAAACTATAGGTAAGTGGTCAAAATTTTATATAATAGTTAATGTAAAAAATGGCCAATGATATTATAGTGCTAAAGAAGCAGATTCCTCAAAAGGCTATAACCTCACATTATCAAGATATATTGAGAATAAATTTTGTGCCTTTTCATGGTAATAATAAATGATTATAGGATCTCTAATAGAATGTAAAAATTTAAGAATCTCAACATTGTGAAGAAGTTGAATAAGAAATAGAATTGGAAAATCTAGTTTTTCAATATTGTGAAGTAGAAGAACCCCATGGTGACTATACAAATGCATTTATTGAATTAAATTATGATGAAGATGATTATGATTATAATATGGGGAAATGAAAATTCAATCCTTTGTAATTTTCACTAGAATCTATAATTATAAAAAGTAGTCTAGTAATACCTATGAAGAAGCTCCAAAAGTTATCCTCCCATGAGGAACTACTCTACCAATGCAAATAAAATGAAAACAACCAAAAATAGGTAGTTCTTCCTATATCATTAATGTTAATGTTTCCAAAACTATTGAAAGTCCTAGTTATTTGCTTAATTTTGATATAATTTATCATGTCAACAAAACCAAAATCCAAATGTCATAAACTGAGTACTTAAGAGCATACCCATATCTATTATATAGGTTATTATATTTAATTAAAGGTAAAAATTCCAATGTTATAAAATCCAATGCCAAAGGAATCCTAATTAACCCTATTAATTCAAATCAGGTCAACTCAATGGCCATGGCCACTTAAAAGTCTAATAGAGTTGACCCATTCTACATTTCCTTATTCCTCAAAGGATGAAAAGTTTGGAGTTGCATCATTGATATGGGGGCCTCAAATAATGTCATGCCTACAAAATTTAATCATTCTCTTGTCCTAACATGTACTAAAACATTTGGAAATTTTTATTCTATGGAGGTGAAACAAGTTTTACTCATTGGACATATAAAGGATACACAATTGGATTTGGTGTATTTTCACTAGAAAAGGATTAAAATTAATATTTTAGTCATAGACATTTCAGTAGCATATGGTATTATTTTAGGTAGAATTTTTTATAAAGAATTGGGTGGTGAAATCCAATTAGCTTCTTCACATGCCATGATTCCAGTCTAAGAGGTCAAATAATGCCTGAAACCTAAATTGAAAACAAAATATATAATCTAAAAAGTAGATGATCATAGAGCAAACATTTTATATGAGGATGCCATAATTGGTAACTATCTTATGATGACAAAAAAAGATATGGAAATAATAGGAATCATGAAATCAAACCAAAATGATGTTTGGATGATGTAATTTGATGGTAGTTTTTCATCAATGGGTTCAAGTGTAGGTGTGATCTTGATATCTCCATATAAATAAATCTTTCCCTTTTCCTACAAGTTACAGTTTGAATGTACTAATAACACAACTAAATATGAAGTACTTTACAAGGGACTATAGGCTATAGAATAAATGGGAATAAAAAATTTGAAAGTCTTGGGTGATGATGAGCTTGTTAAAAAATAGGCCAAAGGTCAATACCAGGTAAAAAATGATCATCTAATACATTACATGAATAAATTTTGGATAATATAATTTTTTTTGATGTTATTTCTATAAATACAATTCCTGATGAACATAATTCTAAAGATAATGCTTTAGTAGTATCAGCTTGTTTAATGATTCCTCATATAGATATTGGTATAGAAAAATATACAATTGAACTAATATATAGGCCTAACATCCCAGATAATATAGAGAATTGGCAAGTTTTCAATGATGATAAATAAATTATTTCATTCTTTGAGAAATCAAATACCTTTAGAAATTTATATTTAGAAGGTATCAATTCTTCATTTAGGTAATATTTAGCTCACACATCAAAATAAGTAATTAATAATGAATAGGATGAAGAAGTCATTATCAAGTTGAAAGGAAACAAAATACCTAAAGGTTTGATCTCCATGGAAGAATTATTTGAAAAATGTGATAGATTCATAAAGATTAAAATACAGGTTCTCTAAGTAGTAACCGGTGCTGAAATGCTTTCAATGCTTGATGGATTTTTAGGGTACAATTAGATCAAGGTTAATAAGTAAGACCAACACAAAATAAATTTCAAAACACCTTGAAGTAATTTTATAAATAGATGGATGCCATTTGGATTAATCAATGTAGGTGAAACTTTATAGAGGGCTATGGATCTAGATTTCAAGGAATTGAAGAGAAAAATAACTGTGGTATATATTGATGACCTAAAATTATTTTTAAAGAAGAGAGAAAACCACTTTGTACATTTGGAAAAAGTTTTTAAAAAGTGTCAATTACATGGAATTTTTGTTAACCCCAAGAAGTCCATATTTGGAGTGATCAAAGGTAAGCTCCTAGGTCATATTATTTCAATATAAGGAATAAATATTGATATATAAAGGGTTGAGGCAATTTAAAAACTTTCCTTGCCTACAAGTAAACCAAGAGTACATTCCTTCATTGAGAAATTGAACTTTTAAAGAAGATTCATCCTTAACTTTGATAATCTCACCAAACATATCATAGATATGATGAAATGCAAATCCTCTTTCAAATGGAAAAATGCAGGAAAAGAGGCTTTCAAAAAAGTAAAGGATGTTATTGATCATGAACTAACATTGGTTTGTCATAATTTTAAGCAGTTCATTATTTATTGATACACTTTGGATCATAAACTTTCAACAATATTGATAAAAAAAAATAAAGAAGGTATTTAATATTTGCTTGCCTTCATGAGTTATAATCTCAAAGGTTACATGTTAAAATATTTCCTTGAAGAAAAACATACCTATGTAGTGGTGAAAGTAGTCAAATAATTTAAGTATTACATATTTAATTCACTCTCTATCATAATGGTGCCTAACATGGAAATAAAATCAATCTTGAAAAAATAGGAACCTGATTATAATAGAAGAAACTTAATAACTAAAGTTCAAAAGTATGATCTAGAGATTAAACCCATGAAATTGGTTTGGGGAAAAGGACTATGTCAACTCATGGAAGATTAGGGAAATCTTTAGTCAAATTATTCAATAGGTTCTAATGATAAATATAACAATGAATTTCCTTTAGTATTGTCTGTTGATTCTACTAATGAGTGGCCTTTCCACATCACTTTATTCCTAACATATGGGGAATTTCCTACACACTAGGATGATAAATAAAAAAATATGGTCAAGATAAATTCCAACAAATATGTCATATGAAATGGCACTCTTTTTAAGAAAATCATTTATGGTTTCTTCCTAAGGTGTGTTGATAAAAAATAATAGAAAAAGCTATTGCACCCTTTTCATGATCAAGACTATGGAGGGAAATTTTCTACTAGAGTAATGACTTATAAAATACTTAGGTCCCAATAATATTGGCCAAATATTTTCCAAGATTCATATGAATGTGTGAGAAAGTGTGAATAATGTTATCAATTTTTATGCAAACCTAAATTGGCATCACTTCCTCTTCAACCAATGATAATTGAAGAACATTTCCAATAGTGGGGACTAGATTTATTTGGGACATTAGATCTTCATTCAAGTACAGGACACACTCATGTCCTCACAACAACAAATTACTTCACTAAGTGGGTTGAATTTATTTTAATTAAGCATACAACTTCATAGGTCATATTTATTTTTATTAAAGAGAACATCTTGGTGCGATATGGGAATCCACAAATAATAATCATAGACATTACTCCTAACTTTTATTCTTCATAAATGACTAAATTATTTTTTGGGTATAGAATTTCATTTTCCCATTTATCAAATTATCACCCACAAAGAAACAATCAAGTTGAGTCAAGAAAAAATAACCTATTTATAATCATGCACAAAGTAGTTGATGAAAATTACAGAAATTGGCATAAAAATATCTATGATGCTCTTTGGGTAGATGGAATAACACCTAAAAAGGATATTAGGATGTCCCCATTCTAGTTGATATATATAATAGATGTCATAACTATTATAACTCTCAAGTTTACCTTCCCTATAGTTGTTTAGATATGTTGAGAATCTAAATTTTGAAACCCCACTAGACAAAATAATTTTCTACCTACAACAATTGGAAGAGGAAAGGACACAGGTGGTTGATAGAATTATATAAAATCAAGCTTTTGTTAAGGTTATATTTTATAAGGAATCAAATAAAAGATAATTCCAAGTAGGGTTCATGATCCTACTTTGCGATAGTTATAGAGAACTAAAAGGAATTCATGTGAAATTTGATTCACTTTAGATGGGTCCTTTTAAAATTAGGCACTTTTATATAAATAACATTTTCTATCTAGTGTAATGTGATAGAACTCATTTGTAATTTACCTTTAGTGGGAAATATATCAATCAATATTTCTAGTGAAAATCATGTTATAATCAAAATGATCAAGAGGGGGGTGAATCAGTCTTCAAAACTTTCTTTAATAATCTTACTTAAGTAATAATAGATCATTTAAATAAACATGTTCATCTTAGCAAGCATAAGCACCAATCCACAGGAGCATGAAACACATGAACATTATATATATGTGGAAAACCCTCAATAGGAATAAAAGTCACTGATGATGTAAATGGACTACAATCTTATAAGACAAACACTAACATTAGTGAAACACCAACTTCATATGGATCACTAACCCCAACTAGCTAAGTACCCACTTGCAAGGAGACACCAACCCCCTAGATGAATCAGTACCAAATCATCCACCTAAAACACTTTATCACCTTTATAATATCTTTTTTCTCATAAAAAAATATGATGATATTTTTCCTTATCTCTTTGCACACTTCTACACCTCTCAAACTGGTCTTTAACTTTCTTCACTCAACTAGTACTCTTCATGACTTGATTAGGTCATATAACCTTGATCCTCATATGTAGAACATCTATCAAAGATTAATATCTTACCCTATATAATCCTATGATGGTCTATAATACCTTATTCTTACCAAGTGTTATATTCCTCGCTTGCACTCAACATACTCACCACTCCTCCACATAGGCCTAAAATTTCTTGGTATTTATACAAGTTACTTGATCATATTTTTCTTAGTTATCCAAACATTATTATCTTCTTAGGTCATCAATGAAATGGATATTATTTAATATCATATACATGGATTAAATGTTCTTTGAGTCCCTTTAATTCTAACCTATTTTAATTAGGCATTATCTCTTCTTTAGGTCTCATGGAGACCTAATTTCATTAGGCCTACTTAGCACACATTACCTAAAATTATAGGAACACATCATATTCCACTAAAATGTACCTTATAAAACTTCACTTTAGGTTTATAACACATTTTAGGTCCAACCCACTCAAACCCTTTCTCAAAATCTTGTTCACAATAGGCCTATGCATACATAGAAAATTTATTCTAAATAATTGAAGTATAAACTCAATATTGGAAAAAAAATTAGAAAAAAATCATATATTCAATAACCTCATGACATTAGGCTCATAAAAAAATTCATAATATACTTCAAATTAGGGTAAACAGGCTCAAACTCTTCTCTTTAAGAAGCTTACTCTGAACTACCAACTGGCTTCAAAACACAGTCAAGGAAACTTGATCTTCAACACCTAAAAGAATAATTTATAATAAATATGACACCTTAAATATATTATTTGAAATATATATATATATATATATATATATATATATATATATATAAATTATAATTATCACAAGATCTACT
Source organism: Torreya grandis (assembly GCA_037957365.1). Classification (NCBI taxonomy): domain Eukaryota; kingdom Viridiplantae; phylum Streptophyta; class Pinopsida; order Cupressales; family Taxaceae; genus Torreya; species Torreya grandis. The sequence goes on from JARHVA010001376.1 coordinate 303,439, forward strand.
ACCAAGTATTAGTATTATAGACTAATGTTTTGTCTTTAGTATACATAGTTAAATATGAACCAATCAACCCATTTTGGCTTTACCATTTCAATCACTTTCACTAAATTCCAAGATTATAGAAACTATGTATACATAATTTAATTTCAAAAAAACAAAATCATGCACATTAGGTTCATCAACTCATGGCATGGAGTTTCAATCTCATTGTTGTTACTTGCTTTGCAAGAACTGCCAGTTTGCCTTAAATACCAGTCATGGTGATTTTGGCTTAAAATACCTATATTACCATTTATATATACTCATTATACATTTGTATGATCTTATGATATAATTATACCATTATTAGATATAAATATAACATGTTAAAATAAAAATATTGGTCTTGCAGACCATACTCATACCCTTTCACCTTCACTATTTCATCTACACTGGATGGGTCAACTTACGAGTAACATTTTCATCATATCCATTGACCTCAAAAACATATATCCAACATGAACATGTATTAAATTTCTTTATAAAATTATCCATTCAATTGGATTCATCCCTATTCCATGTTATCACATCCTTAATCCTCTTCTGACTTCTATGTGGTTTTCTCACTGTCTACACTAGTAGGCTTGTTAACGACTAGTAAACTTTTAAAAATAGTTTTTAAACATGAGGGATAAAACCTAATAATAAACCACCATGTACATATAATACAAGTCTCAAGGTTCAACATTAATCCATTTAACAACTTTGAATTGGTTAACTCTAATTGTTACATTAAATCTCTGAGAAATAAGCACTTTCCTTTATGGTCTACTCACTCACATGAGAAATTAATCACACATGAAGATACTTTATAAATTTTAATACAACATACAATATCTTTTCTAGCCATACCAAACCATTTTAGGCACTTTAAAACAAGATCTTCAACATTAGGTCATTATTAGGGTTCTTTGAGGGTTTAAACCATCTTCCAGTCTTAATGATCATTCATAAAGCTTATCCCATCATTAAAGATACCAATGCTTATAAATTTGATCTAGGAACATTCCCCATATAACATTAATAACTTAGGTCATAATGTATAAGATGCACTTGCCAATAAGCAGTTGAAAAACCTTTTCGAGTAGATAACTCTTCATCTTGTGCACTCGAGAGACCTTAAGACACTTTTTAATTATTTAACATCAATTTTTTACCTAAAAATTCATTCACATGATTAAAACCAATTTAATAATCTTTTTTAATCCTCATGTACTATCAAGTATTCTTTAGAGCTTCAATAGAACATCTTCATAACTTGATGGAGCATCTTCAGAGTTGCTTATGTAGATCTTTGGAGCTAACCTTCCAACTATTATCAAAGCTCTCAATATATCATTTATAAATGTCAAATATATCAATATATCATGTAAAAACTTAAAAATCCTCTCTCATTCTCAAACATTTTCAAGTATTCTTTAGAGCTTCAATAAAATGTCTTCAGAGCTACTTGGTAGATCTTCAGAGCTCGACTAAGGATCTTCATAGCTCACTTTATTCTATGTTGATTCTTCATATCAGGGATACAAGATCATACATGACACACCATGAATATCCATAAAAATATTTGACATCAATGAAAAAATCAATTCTAAAACTCAACAATCAATGGCAATGCTCAACAATCTCCCCCTTTGTCATTGATGGCAAACATACTCAAAAAACTATGGAAACCACTCTTGATGGAAACCATATCCTAGATATAGCTTTTATCTTATGTCTCCCACTTTTACATTAATGAAAAAGGATCAAATAAAACTAATAGAATCACATTTTCTCCCCCTGAGCTGATACTACCTTTCAAAGACACTAGATGACACACAATCTTTAGAAACTATGGTAACCACTCATGGAAACCACTCTTATAAACTTCTCTTAGTTAGGTCACTTCTCCCATATTTTAAACTATCTTATCTTAAATCCATGCATAATTCTATTATGATATCAAAATCAACTACTCTCTTGACAAAGAACTCAAAGCTACCAAGCTCTCCCTTAGACCAAGAATATCTCTTTTAAATGAACTATAAACTCAAGATCACTTACTTTTAATGACATGATTGAACAAGATAAAAATCTTGACACCAACTACATAATTATGGACTCCCCCTTTGTATTTACATCTTAACACATATGTCAATAGGAGTCTTAATCCATCCTCATCTTCCATCAATCATATTGACATGAATACCCCTTCTTAACATAGATCAAGCTCAACTACTCATACAAATAAATACTAAAAATTACCCCCTCTTATACCAATTGATTTCACTTTGACCTTAGATACCTAATATGAACCTTACATCTCTCATCATGCTATCTACTTCACTTCAAACCTCATAGCTACCAACATAGGAATGGATAATATCCATTTTCATCTCCTTGCTTACAACACAGTCAACCTAGAATCTTCTTAAGATGAAACCTTCTTTGACTAAAACCCCATGGATCTACTAATATGATAATGTCTACATGAATCCTAATGGAGACACCCCTTTGTATAGGTCACTAAAACACCATGAACTTAGGAGATCCCAAATCTTCATACTCTCACAAGACTGAATATTCTTCAATGTCCTTCTGGGTTTGATTGACACTATAGGCTTGATCTCATCATCAACCATTTGATCATAAATGTGAGCTAACAATAGATATCCCAAGTTTTTTTTCACACCTAAAGCATGCCCTATCTCAACAATAAGTTCACTTGGTCTTGTAGATTGATCATGAATTATCTTTTCTACATTTGGTTTCCATACATTCATTTGCCTTCTTTCTTGTATAACTTTAGGGGTTTCAAACTTCCTATTTTGACTTTATTACCTTCTAACTCTGTTAGGATAGAATCTTGTAATGTGTCTTACATTATGAAAACTATAAAAAACCACCTTATACATACCATTTGATTGATGTGAATTTTTAATCCTTCTATAGTTCCATGAGTACTCATTCTTGGAGGGTCTTCTAAATTTTATTGCTCTATGACCAAATTTATTACATACATAATAATAACCATTTAAATAACTAGAATACCTTATGTCATTAGGCTATTTTATAGATCATTCCATGTTGACCTTTTTGTCTTCAATAGTATTTTCCTTGACTAGAGGTGCCTCTTTTTGGTCTTCTTTGAAACTAAGACCTATCTTGTCACTAGAAAACTTTTAACTACTCAAGATATCATCTAGGGCTTCAGTGATCTTTTAAAACTTCAAAAATATCTTCACCTTTCTATATGCTTGATCTAACTCAGCTTTCAATAATTCTATTTTAGTTTCATACCTAGTTCATTCTTTCTCTTTATCCTTCAAGTTTTTATTAACTATCTCCATCCGTTACTCAAATTGATTGATGATATCATCATACTCTTTGGAGGTGTTACTCAATATCTCCTCAAACAAGCCACTCTGATCCTCATAATCCTTATCTAATGATCTTATTTTATGATTCTTTCTTCTTTGAAACTTCAACTCCTCTAGGGAAATTATCATCTCTACCTTAATATTCATGTTTGCTTCTTCTTCATCTAAGTCTCTATCAACCATATGAACTTTCCCACTTGAGAAACCCTCATTATCCAATTTTATGGCCATGAAAAGGGTTTCATTAATGTCATGTTCAATTTCATTACTACCATCATCACTATTAGATGTGCTTGAATTACTTACATTATTTGTGTTTTCTTCTTTGGTATATAAACTCTTCTTAGTTTTGAATGACCCTTTCCTACCTTCATTCTTCTTGAAATATCTCTTGTTCTTATCAGACTTATAGGCCTTTCTATCATCTCCATGACGTTCATCATGTTCTTCATTATATTCAGGTTTATCTTTGTTAGGATACTTGGATGCAAAGTGACCAATCTTGCCATAGTTTAAACATTTGAAGGGTAACTTACCTTGTACTTACCATATCCAAACCTCAACTTTCTTGTAAACATGGTAATTAGTTGATCATCATCAACATCTAAGCATTCCTTATCCTTGACCTTCTTGGATTTTGACTTCTTCTCAACTTTGAAAGTTATTTCCTTCTTGGGAGGCCTTCCTTCATTTATTCTCATTTCATAGGTAGTCAAGATGACATGAATCCCATCTATTTATATCTTGTCCAAATCTTGCATATCTTCTATTTTAGACACCTAAGAGTCAAAATTAAGAGTTAGTGATCTTAATAAATTCTAGACAATATTATATTCTTTCACTTCTTCTCCCAATCCTATAATGATATTGATAACTTCATTAACCCTCAATAGGTAAGATGAAATGGTTTCATCTTCAGGCTTTCAAACTATCTTTGGTGGGTCTACAATTTTCCCATCTTCACCTCGGTGTCTCCTTCATAAAGAGTCTTAAACTTTTCCCATATATATTTAGCTATTTCAAAGTGCATTACCTTCACAATATCTTCCTTTGATAGGCCACAAAGAATGGCATGCATTTCTTTGGAGTTATTTTCACTAGCTTTCTTACTTGCTACATTAGTTGATGGAATAAAATGAACACTATATCCATTCACAACTGACTACCAAATATGATATTGGGACATAAACTATATATTCATCTTGACATTCTAAAATCCATAATTATATCCATTGAATAAGAAAGCCTTACTAGTAGAGAAACCACCTTGAGCTCGTTGACTAGACATCCTTACTTCAAGGAACCCCTTTAGGTTTTAGACCTAATTCAAAGGATAATACTATGATACAAATTTTTGGAAGAAAAAATACTATGAGGTGGGGGGTGAATAAATCTTTAAAATTTTCTTTAAAAATTTTACTTAATCAATCATATATCATTTAAATAATCATGTTCATCTTAGCAAGCATAAACACCAATCCATAAGAGCATGAAACACATGAACATAGTATATATGTGGGAAACCCTCAAGGGAAATAAAAATCATTTAGGATTAAAATGGAATAAAATACTATAATACAAACATCAAATTTAGTGAAGCACCAACTTTACATGGAAAACCAACCCCAACTAGTTAAGCACCCATTTGCAAGGAGGCACCAACCCTTTAGATGAATCAACACCAAATCAAACACCTAAAACACTTGATCACCTTAAAAATAATTTTTTTCTCATACTATATATGATGATATTATTCCTTAACTCTTCACAAACTTCTATCCCTCTCAAACTAGCCTCTAGCCTTCTTCACTTAACTAGTCCTCTTCATGACTTGATTAGGTCATATGACCTTGATCTTCATATTCAAAACCTTTGTCAAAGATTAATATCAAATACTATATATGAATATTATTTTATATAATAAATTATTATTACCAAGTTTTAAATTATTGTATTGCACTCAACATACTCACCATTCCTCCACATAGGCCTAAAATTGCATAATATTTATCCAAGTTACTTGATCATATTATTCTTATTCAGCCAAACAATTTTATATTATTAGGTTGGTAATGAAATTTATCTTAATAAATCTCATATACATGGATAAAATTTTATTTTAGTACCTTGAGGTCTGACCTATTTCAATTGGGCCATATCTCTTCTTTAGGTCTCATGGAGACCTAATACTATTAGGCCTACTTAGCATATGTTACCCTTTGATCTTATTAGATCATATTTAAACACATAAAATAGAAGGAAAACATAAAATTAAACTAAAATATACATTATAAAACTTCAATTTATATTCATAAAACCTTATAGGTCTTATTTCCACTTGAACCCCTTCTCAAAACACTATTCATAATAGGCCTATGCATATAAAAAAAATAAATTTTGAATAACTGAAGCATAAACTCAATTTTTAAAAACAACCATAGAAAAAAATTATATATTAATAAAAATAATGACATTATGGTCTTATAAAACTTCATAATATTCTTCAACTCAAGGTATACAGGCTCAAACTCTTCTCTACAATAATCTTACTCTAAACTACCAACTGGCTTCAAAAGATAGTCAAGGAAAATTGATCTTCAACACCTGAAAGAGTAACTTATATGAATTATGAAACATTAAATATATTATCTTAAATCCATATATAAATCTCAATTAAAATTATCACAAGTTTTACTACCAAATAATGGTCTTGCATACCAATCTTTTGTCTTCAGTATACATAGTTAAATCTAAACTAGTCAAACCATTTTGGCTTTACCATTTCAATCACTTTCACTGAATTCAAAGATTATAAAAAGTATCTATAGGTAATTTAATTTAAAAACAAAAAACAAAAACATCATGTGCATTAGGTTAAGTAACTCAAGGCATGGAGTCTCAAACTCATCATTATTACTTGCTTGTCAAGAACTGTCAATTTGCCTTGAAGACTAGTCATGTTGATTTTAGCTTAAAACCCATGTATGACCATTTATATATTATATTTATTATTTTATATTATCCTATGAGATAATTATACCATTATTAGATATAAATATAACATATTTTAACATCAATATTGGTCTTATAGACCAATCTCATACCCTTACACCTTCATTGTTTTATCTACACTAGACAAATTAACTTATGAGTAACATTTTCATCATATCCACTGACCTCCAAAACATCAAATAAAAATTAATATGTATTAAATGTATATAAAAACTTATCCATTCACTTGGATTCATCCCTAGTCCATGTTAGCATATCCCTAATCATCTTCTCACTTCTACCTGGTTTTCTCACTATCTGTACGATTAGGCCTATTAGTGACTAGTCAACTTATAAGACTGGTTTAACACACCTAAGGGATAGAAAATACTCATAAAACACCATGGAAATATAATAAAAGTATCACTATTAAATCTTCATCCATTTATCAACTTTGACTTGGTCAACTCTAACTACTACATCAAATCTATGAGAAATAAGAACTTTCCTTTAAGGTCTACTCACCCACCTAAGAAACTAATCACACCTAGAGGTTCTTGATAAAGTTGTCTAAAATATCTAATAATTTTTATATCCATACCAAAACATTATAGTAACCTTAGAATAGGATATTAAACATTAGGTTATTGTTAGGGTTCTTTGAGGGTTCAAACCATCTTTCAGTCTTAAAGATCATTCATAGCGATTATCCCCTCATTCTAGAAACCAATGCTTGGAACTTTGAGCTAGGACCCTTCCCCATATACCATGAATATTTTAGGTCATCATTTAGATGTTACATGTTCTAATGAGTACTTGAAAAACTTTCATAGGTAGATAACTCTTCATCTTATGTACTTGAGAGACCTTAAGACACTTTTTCTTACTTTAACCTTTAATTTTTGACCTAAAAATTAATGTGCATGATTAAAACCACTTGAATAACCTTTTTAATTGCCCATATACCATCAAGTATTTTTCAAAGTTTTAACATAACATATTCATAGCTTGATAGAGCATCTTCAAAGCTGTTTATGTAGATCTTTAGAGTTGACATTCTAACTATTATCAAATCTCTCAACACCTCATGTAAAAATGTCAAATATATCAATACCTCATGTATAAACTAAAACAACATCTCTCATGATCAAACACTATGAAGTATTATTTAGAGATTTAATGGAATATCTTTAGAGTTACTTAGCAGATCTTCAAAGCTTAACTAAGGATCTTCATATCTCACTCTATTCTATGTTGAGTCTTCATATTAGGCATACAATCTCTTACACAACACACCATTAATATCCATAAGAACCTTTGACATCAATGACAAAACTAAAAAATGAATGAAATTTCTCAACAATGTAGGTAGTCATCTATTTGTATATATGTGAATACAATTTTGGTCATCTTTCCTTTCTGGTCATTCTTTTTAGCTTGTGTTTTATTCATTCCTTTCTTTTCCATTTTATCCTCTTTGTTGTTCCATCTCATTATGAGTCCCTTTCTCTTATATAGTCTTTGTCAATTCATCTATTTAAGCCCATCAATGACTTTGTATCCCAACAAGATATTACCACATGTATAGGTAAATCCTTTTTACCTTTAATCTTTTCTCCTTTCCAATCTTGGTTCATTCTAGTTAGATCATTATATAATGCCTAAGGTTGATCATCAGTCAAGTTTTTAACAAGTTCAAGTAATTCTCGGTATCTAAAGTCAATCATAAAAGGTTTAGGAGAGGTTTCTCTCTTTGCATTTTAGTTTTTGTGAAAAAACATAATAAAAAATGCCCTTGCATACACTATCATATAGGATACATAATAACATCTATCAGGTTGAATATGTGATGCCCTTGGATACACTACCCATTGACATTTGATAGCATTATGATGGTTTGTGGATCCATAATTTTATCAAAGATCACTTACTTTTTAGTTGATCAAGTTGTAGTCAAATTTAAGACTTTATTTCTTAATGGATAAAATACTTGCCTTTCAAACTAGAGTCTAAGTTATTTTTGTCCCTTATAATTTGAAATCCCAATCAAAGACAGTTCTTGTCATAATTTTTAAAGATTTGAAAATTAGCAAAAATTTAATAATTTTTGGATAATTTTGGTTTGGGTCCAAAATTTTCAAATTTAAAAAAAATTAAAATTAATTAATTAATTTATTTAATTGAAAATTAAAATTGTGTGCAAAATGTCTTTTTTTTTTCAAAACTATGTAAATTCCTTTTGAAGTTCCCATGGCATGTAAAAAGGTTTTACACTTCTCCTAAAAATATAAAAAATTCTCATTAACTCTTTTCAAGTTGTGAAAGTGATTTATATTTCCCCCAATTACGCTAAATTTATCAAACACTTTTTCAAGTTGTGTATTTTTTTTATTTCCACCTTTGCATGTAATGCAATTACAAATTTAAAAATTAATAAATTAAATTAAAATAATTTTTAATTAATTTTATTAAATATGAAAATTCACTTTAAAAAAAATTAAAACCATGCAATTACCATTAATATTTCCCTAGATTGTGAAAATGATTTTCGACACTTCCTCAAATCATGTAATTAAAATATTCCCTTCCATGGTCATGCACATAAGCCTTATTTTTCCCCTAGCTATGCAATTTGGTTTTTATTCTCCTCGCTATGTGAAAATGGCATTATCACTTCCTCAAATCTTGTTAAAATATAACTTCTATTATAAATTTTATTAAGTCATTCCAAAGCATTCAAATGTGCAAAAGCTTCAAATGATTTTGCAAATACTCACTCAGCCCCAAATCTAAAATAATTATCTATGTTTTTTCCTAGAGGGAAACCATGCGATGCCCTCACCATTAAAAGTGGGTATGAAGTGAAATAAAAAAATAAAGAAACAAATTTCAATTTTTTTGGATATAAAATAAATTCGTACGATGTTGTAGAGGATAGATAAGGTTTTTGTTTGTTTTCATTCATTTTTCCCCCAAGAAGAAACCATACGATCCGAGAAGATTAAGTAGACTATAGAAAGGGGAATAAATTAAATTATTTTTATTTTACCTATTAATTCCAAGTCATACAATGATGAAGTAGATGGGTGGAGGTAAACAACAAACATGTTAATAAAAAAATGGTTTTTTTCCTATAGAAATTAGCCATATGGTACATATGATGCGAGTGTAGGTAAAAAAATAAAATAGAAAATTATCTGTCTGATTTATTTTTATTTTTTTTTACTTTCCAAAGGAAGGTTGTACATCTTAACGAAAGGAGTGAAAATAAAAAATAAAAATAAACTATCTAATCAAGTTTTTATTTGTTTGTACCTATAATAGCGAGGCCATATGACACCCCAAAGAGAGGAGTGAAGATAAAAATTTAAAAAATAAAAGAGCACAAAGGAGAAATGCAGCAAATTTGCATGAGCAAAGTTGTGAGTATAATTTTTAGGTGTAATTAAATATCTTATTTTGTTTTGTAAAACTTGTAAATAAACTCTCATTGTGTGAATACCTCTCGACTATCAATTTTTATACAAAATTAATGTCTTTATCCTCTACTCTAAAAAATATAACTCCAAACAAAGACAAAGTTAGTATGAAATAGAAATTTTAGGGATTAATACCTATTTCACCATTTCAATCCAATGTGAAGAACATTTAAAATTTTGAACTAGGTCATAATGACTTAGATGAATTTTAGGAGAGAATGAATGTAGTACCTAAAACTAATTTTAGTTAAAGTATTTTTAATAGTGGATTGGTAAAAGCTACATACATTCCAATTTCAGTGAAATCTCATGAATGGGTTTTGGTTATGGATGAACACTATAATTCAAAAATAAGGGAAGTGAGAGATCCATAGGGTGAATTGATGGCAAGATTAGCCCTGGATCACATAGATATTATGTTGCATCTTCTAGATAGAGAGTCTTTTGTGCATTTAAATCTTGATTTATCTTAAAGTTTTTTGTATGATAATAACATCTCATGTGCTCAACAAGTCAAAAATTTATGGTTGATAAAAACAAGGCCCTCTTTTACATGAATCCCAAAGAATATTTCAAGATTTGACTTCAATAATGAGATAAATGATATAATAACACTATTGCATACAATAGTGGGGAGTCCAACAACTAAAAATTTTTAGACATAGATGTACAAGTTCATTTGGATCATTCATGAGAATAGGTAATATTTCAATTGAGGACAACTAATCAGTGATGCAATCCATAAATAGTTAATGGAAGTTAGGGTAACATCAAACTTTTATATGACTTCATATATTGTCTACATTATTATTAGTTAAAGATATTTTTATGGATTGAATATGGAGGGTGACTTATAAAACATAAAAGTATATGATTTTTATCCCCAACTTGCATTGAAAGAAAGAACTCAATATTTCATAAGGGTAAATGATTGTTTACTTCAATTTATCATATAGTTGTTATAGAAATAATGTTTAAACACAAATATATTAGTGGTAGCTACCATAGAAATAGTCAAATGGGGAACTTGGTTCATACAATTCCTAAATTTTAGCTATTTGAGGATCAGTGGCTGTGAAATTACTCTATACACAATTCCATGATATGTTAGTGATAAGTGGCATTAATGGAGCTGGTGAGACAACTTGTTGAGACATAATTTTTTGATAGGTAGACACAAAGTGGGGGTAAATTTTCAAATTTATACTGGTAGGTACACTTGTCCATCATTAATGAAAGCTAAAATAGTGGAGAAATATATGTTTCATTTCAATCTCAAAACTTTTGAAATCATGTTTTTGTTTGATATAAGGGGTTTAATTGAACATAGTCAGAGGCCTTCATTTCAATATCTCTCACACTTTAAAGATTATTGGATGCACTACGATGATTAAAAAATGGTTAGAATTAAGGACTATTCATGGTTTACTATGAAATAGATAGTCAAATTTGGCACTAAAAATACCAAAATAATTGGTAGATGATGAAGTCACACTGGATCCCATTTTTGAAAAGGATGGCATTGTAACAAAAACAATACCCATATTTCATTAGGATAAGAAAGAATCTGATTCCTTTAAAAGTAAAATAGGGACTATACTTTAAAGGACCCTCAAGTGCTTAAGGAATAAAGTAATTGATGTTGATTTCCTTAAACCTCCTAGGGAAGATGAATTTTGAAGTTTATATAAAAAATGACATGTTGAAATCGAGAAAACAAATAAAGTAGGTTCAAGTAGATAAATTTTAGTGATAGAGGAAGCATAAGAACCAAAAACTATCCAACAAGATATTCCACCGTGAAGGGTTATAAAGGTTAAGATAAAAATGTTAGGTGAAAATCACTCCTCTTCTCCTAATCCCTCAATTTCCCAAGAATTTCATGTTGATAGTTTCTCATAGTCCCAATAGCTTGTAGAAAATACAAGTCAGTAATTCCTTGCTTCCAATGACATGTTTCTTCCTATATTGTCTATTTCCCCACTATAATAAGTCACTCCTATTTATTATTCTCCATCAAATCCTAAAATACTTTTTATATCCTCTCAAATAATTTTAATTGATGTAGTTAGAAAACACAAATAAGGATAAGTGTCTTTTCAAGGTGTCACAATTGAAATAACACATTTTTCCTCCCTAGTAATGTTGGCCCCAAAAACCTCAACTTTTGTCTCACCTCCTTGTACAAACACAACAATGTATCAAGAGTTCATTTGGGGAAATATACCAAAAGTGATGAAGGGAAGATATGTAGCTGGAAATTAGCACCATTTTTTAGAAAATGGATAAAGATAAAACAACAAAAAAATAATTGAAGGAAAAAGTAGAGTAGTTGAATTCAGTAATATAGAGGTTGGTTAGACCAGTTCAATAAATAATTGTTTCATCAAGTTTTCATTTTGAAAATTTTTAGAAAATAAAATAAATAGGCCAAATGGGTTTTGTATTAAAATATTGGATTGAGAAGATCATTGATCAGGGAGTTTCAACAATTCTTCATACAACAATGGTTTCTAAAGTCTAGTCACAATGTGAATAGTGTTGATGCCTAGAACTTTTACTTTAGGTTAAACAACCATCAATGGAAATCTTTACAGATATATGATATAAATTATTATATAAAGAAACCTATGGGATTTTAGAAGTTGGCTCTTCATTTAATTTTGTGGGTGAAAAGGGCTAGAAGAAAGGAAAATAAATAACATGAAAGTAGATCTAATCTAAGGAAATGCACCAAGAGATTTGAAACATTAACCTATGATTACATAAAATAGATTAGATTTTAAAGAATCATAAACCATACAGGAGAATAAAACATAATATATAATCTTATTATGCAAAAAAAGATCAAAACTATAGAAGTAGAAGAAGATAAACAACAAATAGAGATAATTTTTCACTCTAAATAACATAGAACATCACATCCTTTTCATTGTAGATAGAGAATGGAATATAGGAGGACACAAGGGGCACATATAAAGCATCCAATCACATCCATGACATGAACCTACTAAGGCTACCGAATATAAAAAATTCTAACTGCTACTATTCTTAGTCTAATATAATGGCTACTCATAAAAAATAGAGAAAGATAAAAATGATAACTAGCCCCTTTCAAAAGGGATGAGCCTAGGATAAATAGGCAAGAAGGATGATTGAGGAGAGTGACACCTAGATATTCTATCACTCATGCCCATGACTTTATCATTGCAACTAAAAAGAAGATCTTAAGATCATGAGTGCAGTTAGCCCTCAAATCCCAAATATGGTGCAACTACATCATTATATGCATACACTTTGATTAGGGGAAGCACGGTGGTGCCATGTGTATACTTATAGAGATATCCTACCTATTCTAAATTCCATGGCCTTGGGTCCCCCTTAAAATTAATGGATTACACTTTAAGCTAAGCTTAAAGTGTTTTCAAAATCTTTACTTGAAAGGAGGGGCTCACACCCTCATCTAATGGCACTACTTTAAGTTATGGTAAACCAACATTGTTCTTGGGTATGTGTGGGGATCATATGCATCAAGTTGGTTCTTATTCAGAGAGTCTAAGGACTTATATGGTGAAATTAAGCATGAGGCCACCACATGTCAAGTTGGTACACCATTGAAGTGAGACAAAAGTCTCCTCGAGTTAGATGAGCATTGGGATACCACGTGGAAGAAGCAGATGGAAGCTGGTACATAGGAAAATTTTGAAAATAAGGCTCCAAAGAAATAAATTAGTGAAATAGGAGCTGATAAAAGGTGTTGAAGAAATACCAACTACTGAATGAGCCCAAAGCTAGGGATGAACTACTCTAAAAATAACAATCATGGACTTTTGATCCATAGTTCTTAGTGACTAATAGGGGCATCTACCTATAGGTAGGAGAACCCAAAACTCTGGTACTTGAACTAGTTGAAGTAAAACTAAAAAAATAAGAGGAAGGTGTGGATACCTATAATTTTTGAAGGGACCATTGTAAGGGTGCCCATTCTTCCTCCTTTGGATAGGTCTTCATATTAAGAGCCTCAAAGGCTCTATCCAGATCTATTATCTCCTTGAAAGAGATGTTCCCCAAGCCTTTCAAAATCACCAATGTTTAGAATTCTAGTTGGGTGAGTGGGTGAAAAGTTTTCTCCACCTTGGAGACATCAAGATCTTGACTAAGATTCATGAAAATGGTCTGGTCATTCTATTTTAGCTCAAGTAGTGCCTTGATTTGGTCCTTGGGGAAGATGTTATTATTTGCCAAGAAAGGGGAGGGGTGTCCCAACTAGACTAATTTCTCTATATGTCCATGCATCTCTCAGACTAACTGATCCAAGTCATCAAGGGATGCCTTATATTTATTCACTTTTTTATTATAGCTCAAGAACTCATTGACCTTTACCATTTCTTTCCTCTGATCATCCACCCCTACTTCTTGTAGCATTTTGTGAGAAGCATTATAGATCTTTTCAAAAAGGCTCTGTGAGTCTAGAATTTTAGGGGAGACAAAAGTGATCACTTGATCAATATTTGTGCTCAACTGAGATGTCAACTTCTATGCATCTATGATGAAAGTCAACATTGTCTTCAAGTTTTTCACTGACCTTGATCCTCTCCCAATAGGATTTGTACAATTGCTAGATTATGGGAATGATTTTTACATCCTATGGTCAAGTGGTGAGTTCTTCAGATTTTCAATCTCACAGTCTTTAACTAAGGAGTATTATTATTCCTTGTGATACAATTGTTGATATGACTAGTTCAAATTGGAGAGATTTTGGCTAGTTTTGTCTTCTTCTCTTACATCTTGGTTTTGGAAACTATTCATAAGCTAGCTTTTGCCTAGATTATTTTGTTCAAGATGTTACCCTGGAAGTTGATTCTTATCTTATTGAGGTCAACATCCTTGGATTTAGCCTCAATATTAAGGTGGTTGACTATAGCCTTTACCTTTGTAAGCTCTATCTTGGTCTTTTACAACTATTAGGCTACCTTAATATAGTTAGTAGCCATATATTTTTGTGTTTCCTCCATGAGTTTGACCTTGTCAGTGGGTTTGGATTGTCTAAGGTTGAGACTGATAGCTTGAATGGTGTAGTCCCCTAGCCATATATATACTTGGGGTTTTACTCATTTTGGATTTTGATGAGAAACCATAAGGAATTACTATGTAAGGTCATAAAATGACTACATATGAGTCTGGGAGTTGGACTTAGTCTACTTCTCCCTCTTTTTCTCCATTTGGGCCTCTTGGGACACCCTTGCTATGTTTACCTACTACTGCTATTGATCTAGTAATTGAATGATCTCTCTTACAAAAGGGATTCCCTGTGATAGCATGAATGGAATACATATTTGTTGTTTTGAAATAGTAGACCTTACTCTCATGGAAGTGAGTTAATAAATGGTGAAGGTTGAAGGGGAAAAAGGTGGGATCCTATGGAGAAGGGTGAATGATGATTACATTATGAGGGAGGATGAGGATGATGCAAGTAATGGATGAGGAAAGTTGTGTAATAAGATATAGGTATTGTAAAAGTAAAAGGGGTGAGACTAGCTATAGGCTAGGTGGATGAGGAAAATATTAGAGCCAAGGTGGTATCAAGTTGAGTAGTGGAAAGTGCCACAACTTGTAGTAGGACTATGAGGATAGATGAAGAGGTGATGAGAGGGATTGAAGTGCTTGGTTAGGTAGTAGATGATTCCACAACCTGCAATGGACTTGTGAAAGGAGATGGGGAAGTAGAAAAGGAAATATATGTGGAGAGAAGGGGATCCTTGAATTGGATTTTCTTTTATGGCGGTGTTAATAGAAGGATAGAAATGGGTGCCTTAATCAACTTGAGCTAGGATGACCCAACCATGAGGTACCCAAAAGAATCTTGTTATTACTATGGGGCTATAAGATATGAGAAGGGAAGTACTCCTATCAAAGTCCTCTAGGTTGGTATGACCTCTATTATAGCTACTTTATTCTTTGGAGACATGCCTTCTACCTTTGCTTAGGGAATATCTTCTTCTTCCTCCTCCTCATCATCTCATATTTCAATTTTAGGATTGGATTCCTCCTCTGAGCTAGCCTCCTCTAGGTGAAACTCATCCCAAAACTTCTCAAAGTACTCATCTTAATCTTCACCATTAAAACCAAGATAAGGCTTGTTGTTTTCATACCTATATTTCATAAAGGCAGCCATTTTTTCCTCACTCTAGTTTAGCTAACAGAGCTACTTCTTCATCCCCTTTGATAACTTCTTGGTTGGGTTATATGATTGAACCTTGACATAAAAATACTCCCATGGTTTAAGGGAATCTTATAACAATTTAACTAGGTCCACATAATTCTAAATAATGTCCTCTTTGGGTGATTTATTCAACTCTAGATAGGGTTGTGCTTGATGCATGGGAGTGATAATAGTCTTTAAATTATCTATATATCCTACCAAATCATAGTCCCATATATTTTTAATTAATTCAAGGCCAAGATATACAATTGTGGCTATGAGTAGGCATCTTTGGTGCCTTTTTATCTCTATGATGCCATTCCTTGCAAAAAGGACATCATATACACCTTTCTTTTTCTTCCTTCCCATGTACATAGAGTCCATTGTGTCAAGTTAGTGAGCTAACTCTAGGGCTTAGGATCTGTTAGTCATCATGTGAGGGAGCCTAAAGGGATATCTTTAGAATTTTTGTACTTAGATAAATGAAAAGTGGTCTCCCCAAAACCAATTGGATAGGACTCTACTAGCTACAATCTAGGCTTGTTGCCCATCCATCATCCTAAAGGTGATAGTTTGAGGTAGGTGAGAATTAGATCCATAAATATTTTTGAGAACTCATCGTAGCCTCTAGTGATTAATAGGATGTGAGTCCACATGGTGACTGGGGTCACTACATTGGGTATGACTTCTATGTGGGAAGTGTTGAGGTGGAGGTACTTAGAGAAGAACTAGGAGTACTAGTAGAGAATGAGGTGCATGAAGAAGGATGAGTACTAGAAGGTATCCCTTGCTAAGAAATTTTATAGTTTATCCCTCATGTTAGAGGCAATGGATTCAATAGATTCCATCTTGAACTCCTATCCCTTCTCTATCATATTCATGAGGTGGAGCATACCCAACTTAAATTCATTGATGTTGTCATTGATATCCATACCTAGGATGAAGGCTAACATAGATAGGGTGTCATTTAAAAGTTGTGTGGGGAAATTTGAAAAGGGTATGGATAGAGGAGGAATCTCCTTGACCTTGCTTTTGATGATATCTCTAAGAAAGTGAGATTTTTCCTTGACTTGGGAATCTTAAATACTCTGAAGGCTCTTAATGCTATAAATAATGGCCTTAGAATCATATTAGAGCTTGAAAATCTCTCTGATGTAATCTGTGCTAATTTTCACCCTTAAATGGGAATTACTAGTGGTCATTCTAGTGTTAGCATCATACCTCTCTATGCATAGAGTGATGATTTTTGGGTGTGGGTACACATAAGACACCATGTATTATGTTAATGTGCACTCCCAAATTCTACATTTTAAAGAGTTGTACTCTTTCCTAATAACCTTATCGATTATTTAGGAATGGGCACCTTCTCTCAAATTCTTGGGATTTTGGGATAACTCTAGATTGAATATTTAATCCACAAAGTTAGTTACCAATGTTTAGTCCTTGTAAGGTCCCTTGGTTGCCTTTTTGGTATTTGGCACCTTCTCTTTCACTTGAGTAAGGGCTGAAGCATAAGCCTTGCTCATAGTGTATTTTGGGGGAAGGTCTCCCCCTTAGCTCAAACCATGGGTAATATACTTAAAAGAATGATTACCACTCCTAGATGAAGATGGGGAAGCTTCCATTGTAGAGAAATCTATTCTCAATTTCACTCTTTATTCTTACTAGAAACACTAGATTAATGACTCTTTGATTACTTAATCTAATCTATAGATTGTGTCTTTACTCTTCTCAATCACTAAATATTTTATAAAATCTTAAAGTTTTAAGTGTTTGGCTCGAATGAGAGAGGAGGATATTTATGCATTAGTGACACTAGGTGGGCTCATCATTGGAATTTCAAAAATTGAGTGTCTCCATAAATGATAAGAGTGGTACACACACTTGAAGGGCCAGTTATAGAGATTTCATGATGATCATTATGGGAAATCACACATAATGGAGTATCTGACATTAATAGAAGGTGAGGTAGGTAGATAACCATCTTTTATAGAATGAATTGAAATTTAGGAGGGTTAGGGGGAGGATGCATTGTAATTTGATTAGCCATTTGTGCTAATGACACTTATTTTCAAAAGGGAACAACAAGGGAAGGAAAACAAAGCAAGGGGAATAATAATGAGAAAGGAAACACACAATAAAAAATGGAAAATAACTAACTATGTACAAGGGATAGATAGGCCAGTTATTTGAAATGCTTCAAAGTCTATCCTAGTGATGGGGATATATAATACCTTGCCCACTAAATCTTGTAATTAAAAAGCATTTCCCTACTTATCATTGATGATTTGAAAAGGTCCTCTCCAAAGAGAATAGAAATTTGTATGTTGTCCTAGCTTTATGGCCCATTGATCATATATCAGAACTAAATCTCCCATTTTAAATCTTAGGTCTCACAAGTTTTTGTCAAACCATCACTTAACTGCTTGTTGAATGAGTTTTGTATCACTTACTTGTTCTCTTTCCTCTTGGAGTCTAAGTAATTCAGCAAGCCAAACCTCCATTAATCTATTTTATTCAATTTTGATACCCTTAAAAAGTCATGGGATGATCTTTTATGATACTAAAATAATTACTTCCTTATTGTATACAAGTTCATATGGGGAAGTTTTCAAAATCTGCTTGGGGGTGATGTGATCCAACCATAAGACTATCTTTATGTGTAAGTGCCATTCCCTCTACTTATCATCACATGTCTTTTTTATTAGCTTGATTATATTTTTCTTAGTATACTCTACCAATCCATTCCCTTATGGGTAGTAATTGGATGAATCTTTTAGGAATATATCATTTTAGAGTACAAATTTAGTAATTTTAGACCTAAAGAAGTCTTTTAAATTTTCATAAATTATTTTTTTAGGGGGGATGAACCTTACCAAAAGTTATTTTAGGAAGCCAAGGATCACATTCTCGATCACCTCCCTTAGCAGGTCTATTTTGGTCCACTTGGTAAAGTAGTCAGTGGTTGTTAGTATACATCTATGACTAGTGCTAAAGATCAAATTGGTCATCCCAATGAAGTCCATTCCCCATTATGTAAAAGGCTCATCAATCAAAATTAGGTTGAGAGGCATGGTATAATTTTTCCTCTTTCCTGTAAGGAATTGGCATTTTTGGCACTTTGTGACTATTTGATGGTCGTCTACAAACATGGTTAGTTAGTAATACCCTATATGCATGATTTTTATCATGGTGGGTTTAGTTGAGAAGTGGCCACCTAGTGGAGAAAAGTGCATATCTTAGATAATTTTCTTTGCTTTTAGCTTATCAATGCATTGAATGAGATCGATGTCAAAATTTATATTGAACAAGACCCCTTAGAATAGCATGTATTTAGATCCCTACAGCTAGTAAAATTAATTTTTATGTGTGGGGAGCCAATCAAAATGTCGATCAATCTACATAAAGCTAACCTTGTTAGTCACCCAAGACCTATCAACTTCAAACTGGTTTACTAGGGCTACTTCTAGCATGTTTTGATCCTATTTCAAGACATCCATGTATTGAGATAGATACTCATAGATTTATCTCCCTCTGATTACCTTTATTAGTTTGAACATCATATTCTAGGATCTTGGTGATCCAATTAGCCTTTTTCTTTGTAATCTCTCCTTCTATGATGTACTCGTGATGCTAGAGTGTGTTATGTATACCATTATTTTACTACTTGCCATAAGGTGCCTAAACTTATTAAGGCCCTTGATGATGGCAAAGGCTTGTCTCTCAATAAAGTTGTATTTGGCTCATACCCATGAAATATTTTGGAGTAGAATGTGATCAGGTGTTCATTCCTTCCCTCTTCTTCTTTTTGAGTTAACATATCTAGGAGGCTATACTCATTCCCATATACATACATAATGAAAAACATAAAAAAATTGGGGTTAACAAGCATGGGCATGATAGATATTGTGCCTTTGATTTCTTCAAATATTGTTCTTCCTTTGGGTGTCCATTTAAGGTATGGTCCTTTTTTATCATTAGAGTGATTGGTCTAACCAACACAACAAATTAGATATAAAAATGTTGATGAAATTAATCTTCTCAAGGAAATATTGTACCCCTTTCTTGTTTACTAGAAAAGCCAAGTCTCTAATGGATTTTATCCTCTATGGATCAATAGTGATCCCATCCTTAGATACAATCTATTTGAGTAGCTTGCCTTGAGGGACTCTGAAGACACATTTCTTAGGGTTTTGAGATACCCCAAATTCTTTGAATTTTTGGAAAACCTTCTTTAGATGGTCAAATTGATCCTCCTTATTCTTGGAAAACACAATGAGGTCATCTAGGTAGATGAGGATGATCTTTTTAATTATCCACTTGAAGGCTACATCTATCACTCACTAGAATGTTTTACCAACATTAGAAAGGTTGAAAGGCATCTTTGTATATACAAAGATTCCCCACTTTGTGGTGAAGGTGGTCTTATGTTGGTATTCTTTGTTCACCCATACTTGGTTGTAACCAAAGAATCCATCCACTAGGGGGAAAATCTTTGAACCTGATATCACCTAGAGGATCTTCTCAATAGAGGAGAGAAGGTAATAGTCTTTTAGGGACAAATATTTGGATCTCAAAAATCTACACAAAGGTAGATTTCTCCACTTTTCTTATACATAAGAACTAGATTAGAAACTTAAGTTTAATGCTTTATTAGATATATGATCTTTGAATCAATTAGTTTTTTAATCTCTTGAGCCATGAGGGACTCAATTATTAGGTTTATCATCCTTTATTTTTGTTAAACTAGATTAGCCCCTTCCACCAAATCTATGGTGTGTTAGATAATCCCATGGTTGTATCCCTTCATGTCATCATAATTCCATGCAATGACTCTTTCATATTTGTCATAAAAAGAGACTAAACTCTCTTTGTCATTATGGATAACTTATTTTCCAATTTTCAACTTTCTTCCACGCCTAGTGTCAAGCTCATAGTAATCACCCTTATCCACAAAAAAAATTTGTGTCATTCCTTGAATCATTAGATTCAAAAATATTTTCTATGGTGATGAGACCTTTTGGCAACTTATTAGTCTTTAGCTATATAATTTTGTCTCCATAGGCCTCTTTAATTTTTTATTGTAGTTTCTCTAAAAAATCACATGGTTGCTAGAACAAAATAGCAATTTGAGTATCACTTTTAAATACTTACAAGTTTTGGTAATTATTTGGGATAGTTATCCTAATGATTACTTGTACCACTTATTTTTTGGTGAATAGGTCTATTATTAGGTCAAATTGGGAGCCTATTGTTTCCATCATATCAAACTTCATGTTCACAGTCCTTAGGATGATCTAAATGTCAAAGGCTTTGAAAGATTCAATTATATCCCATATGTGGTGGTGGTAAGATAGCATACATATGTTCTTTATGACTAATACCCATATTACATGTCTCACCAACCAATTCAAAATCATTGAATACCTTTAGTTGTTTGATGTTCATTCACTCAATGAGACTGAGGCCATAGACTAGAGCCTTGTATTTGGCCTTGTTATTTGTACAGGTGAATTAAAATAAAAAAGATTAGAGGCTTTATTTTTAGGAAGGATATGTTAGATGAATGTTAGATCAAGAGTTATTCTTGCATTTTTCACCATCAAAATGTAGAGTCTAGAGTTCAAACTCATCCATAAGCCTTCCAATTTAATTTCTTTCATCCTTTAAGACTTTTGGAATGTCTTGGTTCTCATTATGGATCATATAGGTTATGAGGCCTATGGCATCAAAATTTGAAAATGGATCATTCTCAATGAATTCATTGACAAGGGCCTCCTCTATAGGGC
The DNA here is from genome assembly GCA_037957365.1 of Torreya grandis. Classification (NCBI taxonomy): domain Eukaryota; kingdom Viridiplantae; phylum Streptophyta; class Pinopsida; order Cupressales; family Taxaceae; genus Torreya; species Torreya grandis. The sequence continues at coordinate 325,298 of JARHVA010001376.1, forward strand.
TTCTGTTGTCTGCTATCTTTTCTTCTTTGAGCATCTCTATATAGTGTGTCTTTATCTTTGAGAAGGAGGTGTGTGTTGCTTCAAATTTTTCCATCACTTCATCCTCTATGTGTTTTGGGTGAAGTGGTTTAGACAACACCTTCAAATTTAACCCATACTTGGTTCTTAGAATCAAATAAGACTAGTCTAATGATAGGTGTCCACAAAATTTGGTGGTAAAATATCTTGATAGACATAACCCAAACATTGGTGGAATGTTTATTACCATAATGTCTTGAGGTACAATGATGTTAGGGAAAGAGTATAACATGAGTGGAAGACCCTAAATGATGCCTAAGGTTTGGATTTTCTTCCCATCTAGCTACATCACCCCTTTGTTTAAGGGTTCATACCTCAATTTTAGTGTGTCATCTATTTATTTGAGCATGAATATTGTGTTGGCAATTGAATATATCATGGAATTATTCAAAAATTTCTTTCACATAATCAATGTTAAATAGAATAGGGTAGGTTTTTTTTTCTTAACCATTCCTTAGTATTGACAAATACAAAGGATATATTATATTATGCATTCATGCTATCTTATTTCCTTTTCATCTTCATAGGCTCTATAGTTGGCTTTCTTTGTGTGGGATCCCCCTTCTCCTCTAAGGCTTCCTTCAGTAGATTATTCTAATTTGGGATAGATAGGACATCCCAAAGGGAAACATTGGCCAAGACCTTCTTCAGCTTCTCTATAACATTATATGACCCTAGAGGTGGGACTTTAGGATCTTTTTCCTTGATTTGCATTGCCTTGATCCACTTTAAATAGACTACGGGTGGATGTTGAGGTGCTAGAGTCAATTTTTAAGTTACATTGGGTCTTGTAGAAGATTTGAGGCTCTCAGTCAAACTTTTCTTCAAGTGAGTGTATTATTTTGATTGTGTTTATGGTGTTCTATATACAAGGAACTCATTTACATAGACCATGTCTTTACCCTCTACCTAGGATAACAACATGTGTTCTAGGGTTATTTCCTCTTCTTTCTCTAGGGACATCCGTTGCATTTTAACCATAAAGACTAATTCCTCAATCCCTAGGGATTGGTATGCATAAGATGAGCTAGGTGCATTCATTTTTCACCATTACTTGGTAACCTTTTGCTATAGGTTTTCCATTGGATGCTTTTGGGGCCCATAGGTGTCATTACAAGGAAAGCACCATGAGTTAGAATAATCATCCAAGTTACTTTGACTAGCCACCATCTCTATGCTCGCACTCGATGATACTATGTGGTAAAGATTTAGAACCACAACCATTTGATTGATGGGTTAAACTTGATGAATCAGTGCCTAATGATTTGGATCTTGGTGATTTGGTGCTTAGTATTTCATCCTTTTCCTCTCCTAATATTGATTATATTGGTAAGGTAGTCTTTTTTTCTTGGTAGTTATTAAAATAAGACTTTGGAGGAATATATTGTTGCCTTTTGAGATTGATTATCTCATTAGAGAAATTTCAAAGAATATTTTTCATATCATTCATCTTAGTAGCTATCAAAGATATGATGGATGTGCTTACCTGAGTGGGTAGTTACACATACATAGAAGGAGGTAGGGATCCAGAATTGCTCAAGACATCTTCCTATAGAGGTATGGAGTCTTAAGGAACATCAACATCGATGGTCGAGGGGGAAGCCTCCCTATATTGATTAGGTTATTCTCAATCCTTATCATGATGTTATATGCATATAGTAGTGTCTATCCTATAATTGATTGAATCATGATTGTAATGTTCAAATTGAGGGCCTTGAAGTAAAAAATAATGGCCATGCCTATAGGTGGTCGAACCACCAACAAAAATCTTTACCAAGTTTTTTCAAACTTATTATTAAAATCAACCATGGCCTCTTATGGGGCCCTTTTGATGTTTATTAGCTATTTTAAGAGGGATGATTGATCTAATTTATCATTGAATTTCTCAAAGAATTTTTCACCTAGGTCATCCCAGGATCTAATTGAGTTGGCTAGTAAAGATTTATACTAGTCAAGAGCCCACCCCTTGAAAGAGGTTGTTAATAGCCTTAAGGCTACATTCAACATGTTGATGTAGTGAACAATGTACACATTTACCACATCTTGGAGATGGTCAATTGCTATCTTGAAATCTTCTCCCAAAAACTTGGGGAGAACCTTCAAGGTGTTTATAAAGATGGGGTCCCATATAGTTGATGGTGTTGGAGAAATAAGCGAGTTGTTGATATCCCATGACATAAAGTTCCTTAGTGGACCTAGGTGCACCATTTTCTATTGTTATTATGATGAAATGTTAGACCCTGAGGATCTTTAGAAAATAAGGGATCCCAAAGGTAGTGTTATTAGATTCAGATTATTCACAATATGTGACCTCATTATGAGCTTATGGCTCATAAATTTGTGTTCTTAGTCAGTCAAAAAAAATTATGTCCCATTCTGCATGCTAGAAAATATTAAACTATTAATGCCTAAAACTTTCAATTTAGGTTAAACAACCATCTATTTGAATATTTATAGATGTGAGACCAAAATTAGTCTATAAAGCAACCTCCAAGATTTTAGAAGTCAGCTCTTCATTTAATTTTGGGGTTTAAAAGGGCTAGAAGAAAGGAAAATAGATAACATGAAAGTAGATCTAATCTAAAGTGATGAATCTATAGATTTGAAATATTAACCTATGATTTCATAAAATATATTATATATTTAAGCATTATAGATCATAAGGGAGTATAAAGCATGAAATGCAGTCTTATTATGGAACCAAAGATCAAAACTATAGAAGTAGAAGAAGAGAAATGATAGACAAAGATAATTTTTCACTCTAAATAACATAGAACAACACATCCTCTTCATTTTAGATGGAAAATAGAATACATAAGGTCACAAGGGTCACATACAAAATATTCAATCACATCCATGAGGTACACTTGCTAAGGTTACAGAATATAAAAAATGCTAACCATTATTATTCCTAGTCTAATACAATGGTTACTCATAAAAAATAGAGAGAGATGAAAATGATAACCAACCCCTTTCAAAAAGGATGAGCCTATAATAAATAGGTGAGGAGGTTTCTCAAGAGAAGTAACACTTTAATATTTTAGCACTCATACCCATGATGATGCCATTATAACTAAAAATAGGATGTCAAGATCATGAGTGCAGTTAGTCCCCAAATCTTAGATATGGTACAAATGCATCATTCTGTTATGACTACTTCACTTAGGTGAAGTGAGGTGGTGTCATATGTACACTTATAAAGCTCTCCTACCTATGTTGCATTCCATGGCCTTGGTTCCCCATCAAAATCAATGGATTACACTTTAAGCTAATCTTAAAGTGTTTTCAAAAGCTTTACTCAAAAGGAGGAACTCACACCCTCATCCAATGGCACTTCTTTAAGTTTTGGAAAACCAATATTGCTCTTAGGTAAGCATGTGGATGACATGCATCAAACTGGTGATTTTTAGGAGGGGCTAAGGACTTATATGGTGAAATTGTGTGTGGGACTACCATGTGTTGAGTTAGCACTCCACCAGAGTGAGATGAAAGTCTCCTTGAGTTGGATGAGCATTGGGTCACCATGTGGAAGAAGTAGATGGAGACTGGTACTTAGGTAAAATTTAGAAAAACGGGATCCAAAGAAATAAAGGAGTGAAAGGGGAACCACCAAAAGGTACTAAGGAATTACTAACTACCAAATGAGCCTGAATCTAGGGATGAACTACTCTAAAAATAATAACCATGGATTTTTTATCCATAAATAGGTAACAAAAAGGAAATCAGGTATATAGAAGAAATACAAAACCAGGAAGACTTCATCCCTAAATTGATTGAATTCTCAAAATTTCCCTTTCATGATCTTATAGATGAAGGCATCATAAAAATCAATAAGTTAATTATCAAATTGAGTTCCTTTGGGCCACAAAATTTAGAATTTAATCATTTCAAGAACATGTCAAAAATTTCAATAGTGCAAGTTCACTTAGGAGTGACATAATTATATAAATTTATGCAAAACTCAAAAATTTGATATGTCTTTTCATCAAGGATAAGGATAAAAATGGAAATATTGTTTTTGTAGAAGATGTGGTTGAAGAATTTAAAAAGAACATTCAAGAAGTTGTGAATCTCATGTCTTCATTTGATCAAGATATAATTCATCAATTGGACATATATCAAGTCAATTTAAATAATATTAACTTGATGACAAACAAACTTCAAAACAAGTTTCAAGAAATAAGAGAGTTGAATTGTTCAATGAATATTACATACATGTATACAAATGGCCCTGATGAAGATTTTATAAGTGTATTTATATAAATATTTGATTAATTTATGAAATAAAAAGAGTTATCAAAAATTAAAAAAAGATTGAAGTCATTCTCAGCATTCCAAATCTTTTTTCTCATGCTTCATTTTATAACTAGCTTGTATTGTTGCATTGTATTTTTCCTTGTAAAAGTAAGTTGTGAATTTTACAAATTGTGTCTCTTTTAATTTAACCAACTTGCCTTTTCAAGTTGTAAAAACTGATAATATAACTTTACAACTAGTGTAAAAATAACAAAACACTTTTTCAACTAGTGTCAAGTGCTCAATACACTTTTTCACCCTTTCAAGTTGTAATTTTTTGTTGATGTTTTTACAACTCTATACAAGGTAAAAATGTGGTTATGCACCATAACCACCTATAAATTCAAGATAAACCCTCATAACAAGGTTCTAAATAGTGAAAACTTTGAGTAAAGCTTTTTGTAAAGGGACATTATATTTTCTACTCCATGAATATCAATACAAAGAGGTTCTTATAAACTTTGTGTTAGTGATTATTTTTGAATTATGTATATTTGCTTAATTCAATGTATTTGATCCTCTATTTTGAATTGTCATTTCCATCATATTTTAATTTTTAAGGCTAAGAAATTACATTATAAATTTATGTATGTAATTTTAGTTGATATTTTGAATATAAGTGAAATCTTAGTGGGAATAGAAACAATTTTTCTTTTAATAGAAAATATATAAGGTTACTTATTGCTATTATCATTTCTAGGTATCTTTCTAGTGCATGTTTCATATTCTTAAGAATTTGAATATGTATTTTCAAACCATTGAATAAGAGAGATTTTCCAATTTATGTCAATTTATCCTCTATCACCTTTTTCAATTCTCAATGTTTAATTTGATGAATTTATTGCTTAAAACATTCCCTCTTTCTCTTTCTATCTCTAAATATTCCTTACTAAAATTAATTATTTGTACTTTTAGGTTAAAAGTACTACCCCATGATTTACACCATTTTGATTGTAAATATTTATTTTTCAGTATCTCCTTTTATCTTTAAATAAAATTAGCTCCACCTTCTAATAGGAGAGGAAATTTTTTCCCCACACTATTGATATGAATGAGATAATTTGTCCCCTAAAAAATTTTCTTGCCAATAGTTTTTGGCACCCACCATAGAGAACATGTTTGAAACTTTTATGCTACCCACATTTTTATTTTAATCCATATGACTCTACCATGCTCACAAGGACCACTCCACCAACTTGACCTAAGCTAGAAACAATCAACTCAAAGTGATATTATGTCAAACATAAGGTAATTTTTTTGGAATTCTAATAGGGTTTTTATACTACATTTCAAGATTTTATTAACTATTTTGAATCAAGAAATTGATCGCATAAAAAGAATTTAAAGAATTCAAGAACATAAAATAATTCATAGAACCCATCAAACTCCTCATATCTATTAAAGTATCATATGACCATTTTAAACTCTCATAATCATGATCATCAACCTATTTTTAATTGGGATGAAGCTTTGAAAAAATATATAGCTTCAAGCCTTCGATTGCTTGATTTTGACAATAGAACAAGTGACACTCAATTTGATACTATTATGGTGGAACTAAATATAGAAGAAAATGTGCTACCATTACCTAAAATAATTTTGAAATAAATTCAAGGATTCAAACTTGAACATAAATAAATAAATAAAATTGCTTTCATATTTTCCATAAATAAACCCATAGAATAAAACATGTCTCAAGATAATTCAAGAAGTGCATGCCCTAGTTATTCAACCTAATCTCATTTGGATAACTCAGACTTGAGAAGATATTTCATCTGATTTGAGAACATTTACTTGGGATAATAGAAATAGTTTAATACATTTTCATTAAGTACTAAAAGAATTGTTTTGGAATAAACATCAAAAGTAATAACTTATCGAGGGGAATGATAAACAAGGCCATATTAGAGAGTTCTTCAACTTAAACTTTCACTTCAATGCCAATAATTTTATATCAAACTATCAAGAAAAATAATTATTAGGTTAAGTAAGTCTATAGGTGAAATTGATCCATTTTATTAGTTACAAGAATCTTCTAGTTTTAGTCTAAACCCTAAAAATAAAAGTACAATTAAGTGAAAAACAAGTCTTAAATCAACACCTAATAAATATAAATAGCTTTAGGGATGGAAAAAAATAGCCCAGGCACTCATTTTATCAAGAATTTCCTTCCCCTAAATGCAATTTTACCAACCATGGAAGTAATATGTGGAAATTTTATTGGAACTTTGGATTTAGGGTAGTTTTTTCACCTCCCAAAAGGATCAAGAAAGAGCTTTCCAAATTTATATAAATATGGTAAACAACACCTAGATAAACATATCATTGTATTTACTATAGCTTGCAGTGTCCTTGGTGTAGAACATAAAGATGTGGTAGTTAGGCTATATATTGAGACACTTCATAATATTTCTATAGAGTGGTTCTACCATCTCTTGATAGGATCAATCAAGCATTGGGATACCATGAATACAATATTTGAAGTTAGATTCAAGCCTACCAAATATACTCATGCTTTGTTAGCATAATTGACATGAATGAATAAGGAATATTATGAAATTATGAGGGATTTGTGGATACATTCAAAAATATATTGTATAAAATACCTATAGATATAAGACCAATATATGATAACAAGAAATGCTTCTTTATTATTTCCCAATTGACTGAATTTGACTAACAATTGAGAAGAGATATGGTAGTAGACCATGATGCAACACAAACATTGGCTATAAAAGTCAAATATGGTTTGATTATGGTGGGTAAATTAAAAAATAACCATCCAAATTAAAATTATAGGTAAGTGGTTAAAATTCCATAAAAAAATTTATTACAAAAAATGGCCAATGATATTATAGTGCTATACAAGTAGATTCCTCAAAAGGCTATAACCTCACCTTATCAAGATATAATGATAAGAATTTTTGTGTATTTTCATGTAATCATCCATGATTCAAGGCTCCCTAACAAAATCTCATAATTGAATCATCTTTGCATTCTAAGGCGAAGCTTCTAATCAATATTGTTATAGACATAAGAAATTTGTAAATGTGAAGAATTTGAAGAAGAAATGGAAATAGAAGATCCATTTCTTCAAGAATGTGAAGTTGAAGAACCCATTCGAGACTCCAAAAATTAATTTATATAATATAATTATAATGAATATGATTATGAAAAAAAAATTGGGCTATGAATAATCAATCCTTTGTAGTTTTCAATAGAGCCTTGAATTAAAAAAAGTAGTCTATTGATCCACATGAAGAAGATCCAAAATTTATCCTCCTATGAGGACCTACTCATCTAGTGTAAACAAAAGGAAAACAAACATAAATAAGTAGTTATTACTATGTAAATAATATTAATGTTCCCCAACATGTTGAAAGTTCTTCTATTTATTTACATAATTTTGATATAATTGATCATGTTAACAAAACTAAAATCTAAATGTCACAAAATGAGTAATTAAGATTATACCTAGATCAATTAGATAATTTAGTATGTTTTATTAAAGGTAAAAATCACAATTATATAAAATCCAATGCCAAAAGAATCCTACCAACCCTATTAATTCAAATCAAATCAACTCAATGGACAAAACCACTACCAAGTCTAATAAAGTTGACCCATTCTATATTTCCTTATTCTTAAAAGGATGCAAAGGCAAAAAATACATAATTGACATGGGGGCCTCAAATAATGTCTTGCTTGAAAATTTTCTCATTCTCTTAGCCTAACTTGTACTAAAAGCTTTATATGTCACTTATCTATGGAGTCAAAACTAGTTCAACTCATAGGATAGATAAAGGATGTACAAGTGGCTTTAGCATATTTTCCCTAGAAAAGTATTAAAATCAACATTTTATTCACAAACAATCCAACAACATATGGTATTATTTTAGATAGAATTCCTTTTAAAGAATTAGGTTGTAAAATATAATTTGATTTATCACATGCCATGATTCCATTGAAAGGGTTCAAACAACACCTAGAAGTTCAATTGAAAACAAAATATACATTGTAGAAAATAGATAGTAGTAGAGCATACATTTTATATGAGGATGTCGTAATTGGTAATTATCCTCTCATGACATAAAAAGATATGGAATTAATAAAAATCATAAAACCCAAGTGGTATTTGGATGATTAAATTATATGGTATTTTTTCATCAATGGGTTTAGGTGAAGGTGTGATCATGATATCTATATCTAAAGAAATATTTCCTTCTCCTACAATTTGGATTTTTAATGTACCAAAAACATAGCTGAATATGAAGCACTTTTGTAGGGACTGTAAGCTACAATAGAAATGGGATCATAAATTTAAAAGTCTTGGGTGATGTTGAGATTGTTGTAAAATAGGTCAAAGGTTAACACTAGGTAAAGAATGATCATTTGAGACATTATAAGAGTCAATTATGAGACTATATAGAAGTTTTTTATGCTTTTTATACAAATATAATTCCTCAATAACACAACTTTAAAGCTAATAATTTTTTAGTATCAACTTATTTGATGATTCCTCATGTAAATATTTGTACATAAAAATATACTATTGAATTAATATATAGTCTAGGCATCCAAAACAATTTAGAGAATTGACAAGTTTTTAATGATGATCAACAGATTATTTCATTCCTTGAAAAAGTAGGTATATTCATAAATATGTTTTTAAAGGTAGAAATTCTTCATACATGGAATCTTTAGCTCACACGTTAAAATAAGGAATCACCGATGAACATGATGAAGAAGGGACTATCAAGTTAAAGGATTGATCTAATTGGAATAATTGTTTGACAAATATGATATATTCATAAAGAGTAAAATAAAAAAATAGAATCTCAATTCTACTAATTATAAAAAAGTGAACATTAGATCCAAAGAACATCCTAGGCTTGTCAATATTGGGAAGTGTTATTTGCCAAAAGAAAAATTAAAATTTCTCAACCTTATTCATAAGTATATTGACATAATTGTGTATTATTACACAAACCTTAAATACTTTCACCCTAGATAAATACAACATATGATTCCTCTAAATCCTAATGAAAAGTATTTAAGATAAAAATAGAGGCAATATAATCCTAAAATTATAAGAACAATTCTTGCTAAAGTTTAAATTATGCTTGATGCTTGCATGAACTTTCCTATTCACCATTCAACTTGGGTAGCCAACATAGTACCAATATATAATAATAATAATAATAATAATAATAATAATAATAATAATAATGGCGATATTAGAATCTACATCAACTTCAAAACTATCAATCAAGGATATGTTAAAGACAACTATCCATTATCGATCATGGATTAGGTTTTCTAAGTAGTAACTAGTGTTGACACGCTTTCAATGCTTAATGGATTTTTAGGGTACAATTAGATCAAGTTTAACTGGGAAGATTAACAAAAAATAATTTTCACAACACCTTGGGCTACATTTGCATACAAATAGATGCCATTTGGATTAATCAATGCAAGAACCACTTTTTAGAGGGAAATGGATCTAGATTTCAAGGAATTAAATAAAAAAATAATTTTGGTATATCTTGGTGACTTGATAGTATTTTCAAAGAATAGAGAAGACCACTATGCATATTTAGAGATATTTTTTGAAAAGTGTTAGTTGCATGGAATTTATCTTAACCATAATAAGTCTGTCTTTGGAGTTATTAAATGTATGCTCCTAAGATACATTATTTAAAAATAAATATTAATCTAGAAAGGTTTGAGGAAAATTAAAAACTTTCACTTTCTACAAGTTGTAGACACCCCATTTTTGCCACAATTATGTCCCAACTAGACTTCATATTAATTTCTACCAAATAGTGTAAATGAAGCTAAAGAATCACTAAATATCCTAATTTCACTCGCACATCAAATATTAGTGCTTATAATTTTGTTGAGGTATCCCTATTTGGTTTATTATCATGTACATAATAGTAACCTCTCATAAATTCATCTTAAGTCAATATATGACCTAACAAATTAACAGTTTGGACTTTAAACCCATTAAGCGGGGCACTTAAACAATTCTTAAGTGTAAAAATGATAAGTAGAATGAATTAACTAATAAAATTAAATTAAATTTTTGAGTGAGATTTATATATGAAATTAATGAAAATTAATTTTTTAAAAAGGAAATTATAATAAAAATGAGGCCATGATGATGTCATCATCCTTAAAGTCAAGGAATTGAAAATATCTTCCCTAAAGCCTTAAATTCAAAAATGGAGAACCATGCTTAATAAATGGTATATCTATCCAAAATATTAATTTCTTATCCCCTCCTTAACTCAAATAGGGTTAGTTTGAACTCAACCATAGTTAACTCTAACCTAACTACACTTGTGTTAGAGCTACTTTGAGATGTTATAAATACAAGGCTTTACCCATTATTCAATAATCTTATTTTATGTAAAGTTATTATAATAAAATACCTTCAATAATATCCTTTGGTATATTCTTATCATTCCCATTCTTAATCCAATATAGGATAAATCCAAATCTAGACCCAACATTACCAAGATGACAAGAAGAGGTGGTGTAAAGAGCACCATTTCCAAAAATTCTTTGATCCCACATCTAAACACATCAATTCATGGCCAACATGAAATTATTTCTCTCAAGGAAGGTAAATATTGTTTGTTTTGTATTATTTTGGTAGTTAATCATATTGTTATCTTTCTCTTTGAGTGTCTAGGCTAGAGGTGTAAGTCTTATTAGTGTGTTTTTGTTTGATTTTAATCATACTAACATGATACTAATCTCCCCTCCTAAATTCCTATTGATATTTTTCACATAATGGCATGACCAGTGGGACTACACACCCAAAAATAATACATGAATTATCTTGGGAGATTTTTGGAGACAAGAAGATTTCATTGTAGAGCTTAGTTTCTTGATTTTTATTGACTTTTCTATGTTTAACTTGAGACTATATATTTACAAAATCATGACTACATAATTGTGAATCCGATGAGATAAACCATGAAATAATTGATTAAATTTGTGAATTTGTCTCAAAAAACCACAAAATCATCTTGGTTTAGCCTTGGCTCTATGAAATTACAAAATTAGGCCCAAAAATAAAGACATCATTGAGAAAAATTACAAATTTATTCTACAATTTTAAGTGTTTTTCTTGGTTTTATGAAAAATTATGAAATCATAGAGTTTAATTTCAAAACAATCAATTCAAATGCTAAATCATCATTTTAATTATGAGATATTTATAAATTCTATGTGTTTTCATGATTGTTTTGACTATTTATGAATTTGGGATACTTACTAGCTAAATCGTATACTTGAATCACAAAATCATTTATCTATTTGGGTGTTTTTATTCGAGGTTTAATATAATAGAAAAATTATAGATCTAAGTTGTGAAGTTATATAAATTATTTATGACATCGTAGAGTTGTAAAATCATTTGCTTGAGTTGTGAAACTGTTTGCCTGAATTGTAAAACTATTTGCCAAAGTTGAAAAATTAGAGTGACAAAATCATAGAGTTGTAAAATTGTTTTCCTAAGTTGAAAAATTATTGAATCGATTTATAAAATCATTTTAAAACAGTGAAATTTTCCACTATAAGTTTTTACTTATCTAGTTTTATATATTTTTATATGTTTGAATATTATCATAGTTCACAGCTTACTTTGTAACTATGAAATCATTCCAAAGGGATAACTCTTGTGTTTTCTTGAGCTAAATTTAAAATTTTCACCTTGGATTAAATAAAAAATTAATCCACTAATTTTTATAGGGAATTAAGCCAATAAATAATAAGTTTTAATTATTTTTAAAATATTTTTCATTTTTACACAAATCCAAGTTTACAGGGGTTGAAAATACATTCACATTTTGTTAAGGTGTTTTAAAATTCACTTTAAAAATTTATTTTTATAATTTTACAAGATTTTACAAGTGCAAACATCCCTAAGGGGACAAAAAATTTATAAACATTTTGATTTGGTGATTAAAATTAATCTACATTTTTAGTTAGAGCTCCTAAGAGCTTTTTTTATTTTTGTTTGTTATTTTTAAACACTTAGATTAAATTCTCTTTGTTTTGGAAAAATTAAAACTCTAGAATACATGATATACTCTTGTCCCCTTTATGGAAATTAGGTTACCAAAAATTCTTAGCTTACTACTTTTGTTTGTATAATTGAGTTAGAAAGAATGTTGTGTATGTTCTCCCCAAGCTTCGAACAACTTTGGTGATTCAAAATCAACCTCTAAAGTCTTTAACTTTTTATTTTATTTATTTTTATGCACTTGTATTTTGGGAAGGAAATCATAGCCTCTCCATAAGTTATTTAGTGGTGTGTTGACCTAGGGTTTCATCTCCTATCATTGTAACAACATCATTCCATGGTGGGGTATATAAATTAGGGCACTTGATACTACGATTTCCATGGGGATGAGTTGGTAGCCTCTTACATCCTAAAAAAACACTAAGTTAGGTATGGATAAACATTAAATAGAGTCACTATGCAACCTAATTTGATTCACTATACAAATTAATACACCATTACATAGTAAGGTAGTTAGTATGAACCCAATTGATGGGAATGTACTCTTATGTTAGCCACACTTGGGACCATATAGTATCTAAAAAAATTATAGATTTTAGATAAATCCCCACTTGCCATAGAATTTCATGCCAAATGCTGAGTGATCCTCACTCTAAGTTTTTACCATGTATATATGGTGGCATACAAAATATACCTACACCTGTACCTTAGTTTTTGGATTAACACTTAATTCATCATAATCATTGGTATATTGATGGAAATTTTGGTTAAAGCTATGCACACCCTCCAAATTCCTCACAAGCATTGGTATATGAGTGGAAACTTTGGCTGAAGCTATACACACCCATGTTAGTTATAGGAAATAAGATGAGCCATTTGTGCTACTTATTTTTTTATTTTATTTACATTGCATGTTTATAGACTAAAATTGTTTGTTTTATTACATCAAAAAAATTTCAAAACCAATCACATGTTTTTACACCCATTTAGCCTAAGAGTTGTTATTCTATGTATTTGATAAAACACTTTTTACCTTAGTTTTTAGAAATTTTTAAAACATGTGTGTGTGTGTGTGTGTGTGTGTGTGTGTGTGTGTGTGTGTGTGTGTGTGTGTGTGTGTGTGTGTGTGTGTGTGTGTGTGTGTGTGTGTGTGTGTGTGTGTGTGTGTGTGTGTGTGTGTGTGTGTGTGTGTGTGACTTGTTTATTTGGGGCATCATTACACTTCCCATTTTTTCCAAAGTTTTTGCTTTAAAGTTTTGAAAAAAAAACCATTTTCTTACCTTTTGAGTTAGATAGCATCATTACACTACTTTTATTGTTTCAAAAACTTTACCTTGTGTCAAACCGAGTTCTAAACCATGTATGGATTTGGTCTAAAATTGGTATCATTATTCCATCCATTTGGGTATATAATTTTTTCTATTTGAGAAACCAAGTCTTTTTAAACTAAGTTTGAAATTTGTCTTACAAAGTTAGGATTCAAAATTGAGTGGTTTATGCCTATTATTTACTTAATTTTGGCTTGGGTGTTTACCTCTTACCTTTGAATTGTGCAACTTGTACTAATTTCATTCTTGCTTTCAAGACTTCTTTGCCTAGATTTAGGAAGTGGTCTATTTTCTATGTGTCTCAAGTCTATTTATTGCCTTGAACTAAGGTCAAAAATATCTTTTCAAATATAAACTTAAGCATGATTAGGTAACATTTGAGTCTTGATTATCACTTGGGCTTGAATGTTTTAACCCTTCATTCTTATTTTTGCTTACTTGAGATTGAATTTCCTAATTAGTTTTGGGTGTGTTCCTAGGTAGAATGTCTTATAAAAATGTTCAACTTTGTGTTTGAATCCATGTGACTAGATTGAGTCTAAGTGTTTTAAACTATCTTAGAGTTAGAATAATTACCTTGCAATTTTTACCTCGTCCAAGTGTGTTTAAAATTCTAGCTTTATGCCTTGTTTTGAAATATCTAGCATTTACCTTTCATTTTTTAGACCAAGTGTGTTTTAAAGTCTAGATTTGTGCCTTGTTTCCAAAGACTTAGCATTTACCTTTCAATTTTTAGACCAAGTATGTTTCAAAGTCTAGTTTTGTTCCTTATTTCTAAATACCTAGAATTTTCCTTAATTTTTAGATTTTGTTCATAAATTTTGAGTTTAGATTTATTTCTTGTTTCTAAATACCTAGTACCTTTTTTCATTTTAGACCTAGATTAGATTTATTTGAAACACTTTGTCAAATACTAGGTTTCAAACTTACCATTTATGTGTAAGACATTTAGACCTTGGGGAGATTTAAGACCAAGCTTACCATTGATAATTTTGGAGAAGAGCTTCAATCCTAGGCCAAATTTAGACCATTTATAATATACAATCAAATTTTCCATTTAGATCAAGTTTTTAGACATAATAAACATCAACCATTTGCCATTTAGACCATGTTTTAATATTTTTGATAACTCTAGACCTTTTCTTCATGAAATTTTGTCATGGATTTGGATATTCCTCAATACACACATAGTGGAACCATTTACAATATAGATTACAAAAATTTAGGCATAAATGATGCCTTTATTTAAAACCCATGTGGTGATGAAGTAGCTTGTGAGATGGATACTTATCCTCCTTTCACTGCTCAATATGTGAAATAAATCCAAGATATATTAGGACACTACCTAGTTAATACACCTTTGTATCTATGGAAAGACCAAGAATAAATAGCTTAATACCTTGATAGTGTACCACTTATTATTGAACAAGTCCAATAATAACCTTACTATGTGATCATGTTTTCAACCTATGAACCATACTTGTTCAATCATCAGTTGATTGAAAATAAGGATGAAATTTTATTCAAATTTGTAAAGGTAGGGTCCATGTTTTTGGAAGGATTTCCCCATGAAGACATACCTATTTTAGTTAGAGTGCCTAGAAATGTACCTTATATCTAAACTATTTAATAGGTCTCTACTATTTACCCTTAATAACTTATCCTTATTTCACATCAATATATAAATATGATTACAAAGGGAAAGGGCCCCATGCAAGATCAATTCATGAAAATTCAATAATCATATCAGACCAATATTAATATAGCACACAAATTTTAATTCCATGGCTATATTGAATGCTCTACTCATAGAACTAACTCATTCATCAAGAGTACAAGTTGATTTGTTAGGTCAGGATAATACGGATGTTAAATTATTTACCCAAATTACATAGGTAAGTGACATGTTTAATGTCCCATTCATTTAAGAAGTTAATTTGGCCTCTACTCTTGACCATTTACCAAATACAGTGGATAAACATGAAAGTATCTTCCAATTCAGGCCAAGGTGAGTTAAATGCACTACCAAATAATATGAAATAACAAGTACCTCTTTCCAATACCATGAGTGGTTCATAATATCAAGGGGTAGGAATTCCTAACTACCAACCATAGTAGGTTACTCCCAATCCCCAACTAACTACTTCTTTAAACACATAACAATAGGGGATAAGTAATCAGGCACTAGCCAATGTTTTACCTCAACAAGTGCCTAGTTTTATCCCACCTCAACAAGTGATGAATAATATTCAATGGAAATAGGCACAAACCAATTTACCATAATAAGAAATGAAGAAAACTATGCCCCCTCAATAGGGGCAATAAATGTTCCACCTTAATAAGGAGTGACAAATTTACCTCAATAGTCATAGACTAATGTAATTCAATAATCATAGATGTTATCTAATCAATAATGTATTTATATTGGTCAATGATAAATACTAAACACCCATTAAGCATCCAATGCATAAGAGGTGTTTATTCAAAAAAGAGGTGCCAACATCCAATAAGTACCTATTAGTCAATAGTTGCCTTTTACCCAAAAATTTCCACATATTCAAGGACAGGACCTCAGTCAACATCAAGTCATTTTTATTCAACCAAGTTTGACTAGTCAATGGTAAGTCCCTACTCAAAATTAATAGGCATAATACATTCCATAAAGCCACATACTTTCATCACAACCTCAATTCCCTTAGACCCAAGGCCATATTCCAAATCTAAACTAGAATATTCACCAATGATGCATGCAATATCAACAACCCCATTCCAATGCATGTATACATATTCCTAGTTGATTGGTCTATAAAACCAACATTTCATAATAATCCATCCCTCCATTATACCTCAATTAAGTTAATCCACCTTTAACCACCTAGCTACAACCATAACCAAATGTGCCATCAAGTTTCTTGGCCAAATAACTATAACAAATGAAGGATGTAATTGCATGCATTAAAATGGGAAAGCAAACCAAGAAATTCAAATTGGATTATGTGTATTCATACCCATTTAACATGGAATATATTTAGATACCATTTATTCAAGGTTATGAGCCACTAAAATTTTATAAGGGAAAATAAGACTCTAAGGGGAATCTAATAGTGTTATTTATCACTTGCTATTTAGTGGCCTATAATGACATCTACCTACTTATTTTTCCTCAAAGTATAGATGGATAGGATTTGGAGTGGTTTTTTAAGTTATCAAATAACTCAGTATCTAACTTTGATGATCTATTAGATAATTTTGTACAACATGTCTCATACAATATCGAGCATGATATTTTAGTAGTAGATTTGAGTTAGGACAAGTAAAAAGTTGGTGAGAGATTTATAAACTACTTACAGAGATGGAGAGTGCTTGATAATTGCTTTACTCATAATTTACTAGATAAATAATTGGTCATTGTGTTTACTAAAAATTTACATAGTTAAATATCTTATCATTTAGATCTTTATTGTGCACACACATTCAAGGAGACCATTGATAAGGGAATACATATTGAAAAAGACCCTATCAATAAAGGGATTATCAAGTTGTCCTCCTCAAACTAGAATGAAAACTATTTTCAAAACTCAAGGCCAAATCAGCACCCTAGCCTAGTCCAAGCATAAGCATCAACCTAGACTAACACCTCAAATGATATAACCACAACATTTGTAAACCCCTCCTCCAAGAATAAGGTTCAATCCTATATTCTTTAGTTATTGTGGTGTGCCTATTAAAGTGGTGTTTTGAAAACTAGCCACCACCAATATGATTAGTTATCCAATTCCAAAACACTATCCTAAGGGTATATCATATCCAAATTGGTATAAAGAGAATGATTTTTATGAATACCACCATGTCCATGGACATTCTATATGGAATTATGTGTAGTTGAATCATAGTATTGAAAATATGTTAGAAAATGGAGATATCCAATTGGATAATATAGCATTTACTCTGAATCAAAATATGGGTATCTACCAAAAATCCTTTTCTATTGGGGATCAACCAACAATGGATTACACTTATGAAAGCAATGAATGCGGAAATAAACAGATAGATAAGTAACTGAAATGATAAATAGCACAGAACAAGATATACAAGAAAACACCCTAAAAACTTGTATTAAAAACTCTTTACAATAGGAATACAAATGAAGAACTTTGTTCTTCCACACCTCTCTCAGATGCACACAAGATCTCTCACTAGATCTCTATTCCTCAAGAGCTCTCTCTAAAGTACAGTCCTTCAAACATTCACAATGTTCTACTCATACTCTATTACACTCTCTCATCATCATACAATAGCTTAGAAGATCTCTCCTACATATAGAAATAGGAAACTTGAGCATGCTCTTACAACAAACAGTTAAGCCTCTTCAACAAGGGCTCTAAAAATAATATTGCTAACAATAGAGACGTGAGCTTGAGTCTACAACTCAAACTCATCATGCGAACACTCGCTTCTGTCCTCGGAAATCGCTTTCTGGACACGCAGGTAACCGACGTCGGTTCCTGCCTGTTCGCCTGTGACCGTCGCTGGCCGACCATACTACCGACGTCGGCGCCTCTGTAACTGCAACTGACCGATGTCGGTCGCTCCTGACCGACGCCGGCGTCTGTGTAGACCCGAACCTGTTTGTCTATGCTCCTTGGTGAATCTTTTAGCTCCACACTCCTAACAATCTCCCACTTGGAGATAAACCAGCTGCACCAGTACCTGTACAGCAAGATCTTCTAGCTCCTCCATCTTCAACTTAATTATGAAGACCAACAGAAGTTGAATGAAGATTCAACTTCTCCTTAGTAACCGGCTTTGTTAGCATATCAGCAGGATTCTTGTCTGTATGGATCTTCTCCAGCTTCAACTCACCATCTTCCAATACCTGTCGTATGAAGTGGTACCTTAGCTGTATGTGCTTGGTTCTAGAATGAAAAGCTGAGTTCTTAGCCAAATGGATTGCACTCTGACTGTCACTATGCAATCTGCAACTCCCATGCTCCCTTCCAAGCTCTTCCATGAACCGTGTCATCCATATCATCTCCTTGCTAGCTTCTGTAGCTGCAATGTATTCTGCTTCTGTAGTTGACAAGGCTACAACCTTCTGCAACTTAGAAATCCAACTAACTGCCGTTCCACCTACAGTAAAAACATAACCTGTGGTGCTCCTCCTGCCATCCAAATCCCCTGCCATATCTGAATCTACATAGCCATGTAGAGAAGTATCTGAACCTCCATAGCATAAGTGTCTACTGCTGGTTCCTCTCAGATATCTAAGGATCCATTGTACTGCTTTCCAATGTTCCTTTCCTAGATTGGCCATATACCTGCTTACTACTCCCACTGCTTGGGCAATATCTGGTCTAGTACACACCATTGCATACATCAAACTTCCTACCGCGGAAGAATATGGAACCTTGTTCATGTACTCTACCTCATCATGTGAATTGGGACATTGTTCTTTGCTTAACTTAAAATGTCGTGCCAAAGGTGTGCTTACCGGTTTCGCATCCTGCATGTTGAACCGTTTCAACACCTTGTCCACATAATCTTCTTGAGACAATATCAACCTGTGATTTTCTCTATCTCTCTTAATGCTCATGCCAAGGATTTTCTTAGCTGCTCCCAAATCCTTCATGGCAAACGTTTGAGCTAACTTCACCTTAAGCTCTGAGATATCCTGCATGTGAGACCCTGCAACCAACATGTCATCTACATACAACAATAGAATAATGTATCTACCGTTATCAAATCTCTTAAAATATACACAATGGTCTGATTGACATCTACTGTAGCCATGCTCAGTCATAAACCTGTCAAATTTCAAGTACCATTGCCTTGGAGCTTGCTTGAGGCCATACAAGCTTTTCTTTAACCTGCACACTAGTTTCTCCTTACCCTTGACTTCGAAACCTTCTGGCTGTTCCATGTAAATTTCCTCATCTAAATCTCCATGAAGAAATGCTATTTTAACATCTAGCTGCTCGAGATGCAAATCCTCAAAAGCAACCAAAGACAATACAACCCTTATAGAAGTCATCTTAACAACCGGAGAAAAAATCTCACCAAAGTCAATACCTAGCTTTTGTGCAAATCCTTTTACAACCAATCTGGCCTTGTATCTCATCTGACCATCCTCACCTTCCTTCAACCTGTAAGTCCACCTGTTCTTCAGTGTTCTCTTACCAGCTAGCAATTCAACCAAATCCCATGTTTGGTTCTCTCTTAAGGACTCCATCTCCTCAACCATGCCATGCTCCCACTTACTCCTGGACTCCACCTATAAAGCTTCTTCAAAACTTTCTGGTTCTCCACCATCGGTTAGTAATAAATAATATAAAGAAGGAGAATATCTAATTGGAGGCTTACTTACCCTTTCAGACCTCCTGATTGGTGTCTTGGACTCGTTTTCAACAATCTGTCCACCCAAATTTTCTGACAGTGACCGACCTCGGCCACCTGTAGACCTGTTACTGGCCGACGCTGGTTCTTCCTGGCTGACGCCGGTGCCTGGTCTGCCGACTTCGGTTTTTGTATGACCGACATCGGTTTCTGTATTGCCGATTCCGGTGCCAAACCTGCCGACGTCGGTCTCTGTGTTTTCCTGTAAGTGATTATTTTTTTTTCCCGTGAGCTCATTTTGGACCATAATTTCATCCAACTCATTATTGCTCTACCCAGCTTGATCTAGCTTCCTTGTCTGATCACTGTACATCACTCTTTCATTGAAAACAACATCACGGCTCCTGATTACCTTGTTAGTTCCTAGATTCCAAAATCTGAAACCAAAATCATCTGAGCCATAGCCTATAAATGTGCACCTCGTAGACTTAGCATCAAGCTTCTTTCTATTTTCCTTATCTACGTGCACAAAGGCTTCACAACCAAAAACTTTGAGATATGAGAGATCAACCTTTTTACCTGTCCATGCCTCTTCTGGAATTCCACCATCCAGAGCTGTAGAGGGTCCTCTGTTGATCAGGTACACTGCGGTGTCAACTGCTTCTGCCCAAAACTCTAAGGGCAACCCTGCATGCAATCTCATACATCTTGCACACTCCATAATAGTCCTGTTCATCCTTTCAGCAATACCATTCTGCTGAGGTGTCCTTGGAACCGTCCTTTGTCTATGGATTCCATTTATGTAACAATACAATTTGAACTTAAGACTGCAGAACTCACCACCATTATCAGATCTCAAGCACTTTAATCTTTTGCCTGTTTCATTCTCAACCATGGCTTTCCATATCTTAAAAGTCTCAAAAACATCAGATTTCTTTTTAATACAGTAGATCCATACCTTTCTTGTGGCGTCATCTATGAATGTAACATAGTACTGTGATCCGCCAATAGAGGCTACATGAGCCGGTCCCCACACGTCTGTGTGAACAAGCTGCAACTTCTGCCTTTTCTTAGTAGACCCAGTCTTTAGAAAACTAACCCTTTTCTGTTTTCCAAACACACAATGCTCACAAAATTCTAGATCCATACTTTTCAAATCTGAAAGCATACCTTTAGACTTAAGGATAGACATCCCCTTCTCACTCATGTGGCCAAGCCTTGAGTGCCACAATTTAGCATCCACATCTGAAGTAGATAAAACTGAAGGAGATTTGTTAGTAATACAATTACACAAATAGAGAGTACCTTCTCTCTTACCTCTGGCCATAACAAGTGCACCCTTGGTCACTTTCCAAGAATCTGCTGTGAGAGTTACTGTGCAACCCTCATCACCTAGCTTACTTGCAGAAATCAGATTTCTCTTCAAACTAGGAACATGCATCACATCCCTCAACACCCATGTGTTGCCATTCTACATCTTTAGCTGCACTTTACCTTTGCCAATAATCTTACAAGGCTCATCATCCCCTAAGTACACTATTCCAAAATCTCCATGGACATAGTCACTGAAATATTCTCTGTTAGGGGTAGCATGGAAAGATGCACCAGAATCTAATACCCAAGATTCTATGTTATTATGCAAAGAGAAAATAAGAGCATCCTGTGCAATACCTGCAACCTTAGTCTCTTCCTTTCCTTCGTGCTGATTGTCCTCCTTAGGCTTTGACCAGCAATCTCTGCTTATGTGCCCCAACTTTCCACAGTTCCAGCATTGTGGCCTTCTGCCATTCCTGGATTTGGATCTGCCTCTTCCCTTAGACTTAGATCTTGATCTCCTCTTGCTCCTTTCTTTTTGCCTTCCTCTGCTCTCGAAATTTAAAGCATTCCCGGATGTCCCAGAAGTCTCTTCTGTGCTTTTCCTACGAATTTCCTCATTCAAAATAACACTAACCACATCCTCTACTTTTAAAATATTCGAAGCAGAAGCAGTATTAGAAACTGCCATTACCAAGCCATGCTAGCTTTCAGGCAAAGAACATAATATCAAAAGAGCCTTTATTTCATCTTCAAATACAATATTAACAGAACTTAACTGATTAACAATACCATGGAAATCATTCAGGTGATTAGAAACAGATTCACCTTCTTGCATATGCAAATTAAATAACTGCTTCATCAAATATACCTTATTTGAAGCTGAGGGTTTTTCATATAAATTTGCTAACGTGGTCATTAACTCTACCATAGTTTTTGCCTGTGACAAATTAGATATCACAGTTGAGGCCAGACTCAGTCTTATAGACCCAAGAGCCTTTCTGTCAAGAACTTCCCATTCTTCATCCTCCATGTCCTTGGGCTTCTTTGCTATCCCACCTAACGGTAAGTAAAGATCCTTCTGATACAGATAGTCCTCTATCTGCATTCTCCAGTGCTGATAGTTCTTGCCATTAAACTTTTCCATTCTCAACTTACTTTCCTCTGCCATTGCTTCTCCCACTCAAACAGAAATCCCTGTGAGCAACCTGTAATCCGAACACACTACACAGATCTGAACCACCTGTTAGTGAACCTGAGCTCTGATACCACTTGGTGGGGATCAACCAACAATGGATTACACTTATGAAACCAATGAATGCGTAAATAAATAGATAGATAAGTAACTGAAATGATAAATAGCACAGAACAAGATATACAAGAAAACACCCTGAAAACTTGTATTAAAAACTCTTTACAATAGGAATACAAATGAAGAACTTTGTTCTTCCACACCTCTCTCAGATGCACACAAGATCTCTCACTAGATCTCTATTCCTCAAGAGCTCTCTCTAAAGTACAGTCCTTCAAACATTCACAATGTTCTACTCATACTCTATTACACTCTCTCATCATCATACAATAGCTTAGAAGATCTCTCCTACATATAGAAATAGGAAACTTGAGCATGCTCTTACAACAAACAGTTAAGCCTCTTCAACAAGGGCTCTAAAAATAATATTGCTAACAATAGAGATGCGAGCTTGAGTCTACAACTCAAACTCATCATGCGAACACTCGCTTCTGTCCTCGGAAATCGCTTTCTGGACACGCAGGTAACCGACGTCGGTTCCTGCCTGTTCGCCTGTGACCGTCGCCGGCTGACCATACTGCCGACGTCGGTGCCTCTGTAACTGCAACTGACCGACGTCGGTCGCTCCTGACCGACGCCGGCGTCTGTGTAGACCCGAACCTGTTTGTCTATGCTCCTTGGTGAAGCTTTTAGCTCCACACTCCTAACAACAATATCGAGCATGATATTTTAGTAGTAGATTTGAGTTAGGACAAGTAAAAAGTTGGTGAGAGATTTATAAACTACTTACAGAGATGGAGAGTGCTTGATAATTGCTTTACTCATAATTTACTAGATAAATAATTGGTCATTGTGTTTACTAAAAAATTACATAGTTAAATATCTTATCATTTAGATCTTTATTGTGCACACACATTCAAGGAGACCATTGATAAGGGAATACATATTGAAAAAGACCCTATCAATAAAGGGATTATCAAGTTGTCCTCCTCAAACTAGAATGAAAACTATTTTCAAAACTCAAGGCCAAATCAGCACCCTAGCCTAGTCCAAGCATAAGCATCAACCTAGACTAACACCTCAAATGATATAACCACAACATTTGTAAACCCCTCCTCCAAGAATAAGGTTCAATCCTATATTCTTTAGTTACCGTGGTGTGCCTATTAAAGTGGTGTTTTGAAAACTAGCCACCACCAATATGATTAGTTATCCAATTCCAAAACACTATCCTAAGGGTATATCATATCCAAATTGGTATAAAGAGAATGATTTTTATGAATACCACCATGTCCATGGACATTCTATATGGAATTATGTGTAGTTGAATCATAGTATTGAAAATATGTTAGAAAATGGAGATATCCAATTGGATAATATAGCATTTACTCTGAATCAAAATATGGGTATCTACCAAAAATCCTTTTCTATAACATAAAAATGCTAATCAACAATAACAACAATGAATACCATAATAATAAAAACATTATTATTAGCAATAACCACAACAACAACAATATCAATAGTAGTAATAATAAAATCAACCAATAAATTAAAGGAATTGAGGCTAAAATGACCCTAATAACCAAAAAAATAACCAAAAAATTACACATGATTATAATAAAGTTGTAGGCCATATTGTGGGTGGGCATGTTTCTTCTATTACCATCAATATTATATTATATTCCAATACACTAGGACCATTATCTAACAATGCCAATTAACCTACCTATACTAGTAATCCTTACTTAACCTGTGATTGTAGCCAAGTGCAACAATAACCAAGGATTACCATTTTAGGACCTTATGCTAATAAATATTCATTTCCCTATGAATGCATCCAAATGCAACAAAAATCAATAATTATCCTATCTATCCCATCTTCCTCATTTTCTAGTTACAATGGTCTTACATCAAATCTAGACTACATAATCACAACTTGATGGTCCAAAATCACCATCATGGGCCCACAACCTCCCACCAATAATCTGATCCAACCTAATATGTTGGTTAGGAGTAAGCCAATTACTAATGTTAAGGAAAATAAATATGACATTGTGTAATAACTCCAAAAGACACTTGCATAAATCTTCAATTTAGATTTGTTACGTACATATTCCATCCACAAGAGCATCCGTATAGATCTCGTAGGCCAATCCCAAGTGCCAAATGATATCACAATAGATAAATTCCAATATTTGGTTAGACACCTAACACTAGACCAATAGTTAACCTTTGACCAAAGTGATATGTCATCCCTTGGCCCTCTTTATAATAGTTTATTATACATTAAATTTGTCATCATGCAACATAAAGTTAAATGTGTCCTCATAGAAAATGGATTAGGCATGAATATTTTGTCTCTAAAGCTCATCAAACATTTGGGATATATAGTAGCCAACCTTCAGTCAAAGATTATTGTAGAGATGGAATCCAAAGTTAGATTAAGCATTATTCAAGAAAAATCATGAAATGCATAAAGAACACAACTAACTAATCCAACTCCTTTAATGGGGTTTGAAAATGATAATTAAGATCTATTAAAAGAAAGCATAAACATCAATTCTTCCCAAGAGCATTCCATCATCCAAATGTGGCTCAAAACATGATTTTCCCTTTGATTTGGTGCTCAAGTATTTATCAATGATAAATGGGTTACTCTTCCATCATCTTAATTGCACCAATGAAACTAGGCTCATGATATTTGATCAATGTTATTCCTATAGTGAATCTATCCTATTGTAAATTAAGTATAATAACACTACACACAAATGATTTATGGAGATAATTATGCATAATAAGTTTACAAAAATAAAACTTAAAAAATGGTGGTCTTGGCCCTCTTATTTATAGATTTTTGAATTTGATCAGAATCAACCATGATATTCCATCTTGAGATCAAGATGTGTGGCCATGAATTACTTCAATTTTGGAGACTTAAATCATAAATATTTAGAAGTAAGGGGCATTAAAGAGGCACGGGAGGCCTTAAACTTGATATTTGTTACATTTTTGGATTATGGATGCCACCCCACAAATGATGTCACCTAATGGTGTAGATATTACAGATCAATTTTTAATTAAAAGATATTTAATAACTTCCATGTATTTCCCAGTTAAGCACTTGATTTGGATTAATTTGCCTAAGTGAGATTAATCAAATTTTATTTAATTCTTTGGAAATTGGTTACACACTATTGATCAAACTAGTCAAAATGTCAAGTTAATGGGTCATAATTTTACTAGAGTATAATTAGAATAAGGTTTTATTTGTGTATGAACCAATATCCTATTTAGGACATTACCAACACAAAATAACACATGCACATGTTGTGTGCTTCCAAATTAGAAGAATTCAGTTATTCAAAGGGTCAAATTATATTTTTTGCCATTTTGAATCAAAATGATTTGAGAAAAGTTAATAATCACATAAAATGCATTTCCACATTTAGGGATAGATTATCCTAAATCAGCACTTGTATATGACAAGCTCAAACCATTTAACACATTTTAGTGATTTTTGAGTAAGATTCACAATTTCAACACAATGGTGTTAGGAATTGGATTTATACATTTTACCCCTATTTGAGAAGGTGTGGTGAGACATTCAGGTGAAGCAACATATTTTCAAATAAAAGAGTTTTCAATAAGAATTTGGAAGTAAATAATCCCTGATGCCACCTCGAGATGACATACAGGGATGAAAGAAAGGGATAGACTCTCAAAAAGAGAAAGAAAGAATGAAATTAACCCATATATGAGATTAAATACATATTGAGCTAATGCTTGTATGTATTGCTTCTCAATTATCAAAATATAATTAGAATATAATGGGCCCAAAATACAAGGAGAAATTGGAAGTATACAATCCAAAAGTACAAGCAACACACTTTGAACACACCCAAAACAAGGTGTAAGATGCATGCTTAGGGAATGATCGACCCTGAGATAAGTTGCATTCTTTAAAAATTACCAGAATGAGGGAAAAAAATTTTAGATCTTAGAATTATAATAAATAGGATATCATTGATCCTAAGAAAAAGTTCCTCAATAGAGTATATTTGATCAATTGATAAAGTAATTTTACCCTAATAGGGTTTATTTTGATCACTAATAATTGATTGTGCCCCAGTAGGGATGATTTGATTTGATGATCATTACAAATGTTGTGACCCTAGGGAAAATTGGAAAGCATATCTCAAGGATATAACCTAATGCATAGATTATAATATGAGCAGGAAAAAATGTAGATGCAAGGGTCTTAATGATTGAAAAATCCATAAGAAACCAAGCATACAAGGATGCAAAAAGTGATGAAAGAGATGAATAGAAGAATGAGGGTAGCTAGGCTAGCCTGAATACGTCATGTATCTAAGTGCTACCTATATAGTCTAAATGGACCTCAATCCATGTAGTTCACCCAAAAGTGGGATAAAATGGAATGAGGAATGAATAATAGAAGAAAACATACCACTATTTGATTATAATCATAATGTATCCCAAGAGATGCACATTTGCATAGAGTTTGGTGTATAAGTCATTGGTGTTTAGTTTCATTGGTGCACTGAGAGTTCATATTCAAAGCTACATTGACTTTAAGACTTGGATCTAAAGTGCTTGGTGCTTACTATATCAAAATGAAATTATGCATCATAAGTATGAATAACCTATAATGATATTATATTTCAATTACGATGAGTTGGTTCAAATGTGAATACTTATAACTGAGGATAATGATAAGAACTACCAATACTAGAGTTACAACTATCTGCATTTAACAAAAACAAATAAAAACAAGACATGGATGTAACCTAACTCAAAATCAAGATATGAACAATTAGGATTTAAGTAATAACAATAATATAGAAAATCAAAGCAAAAACAACTTAATAAACAACATGAAAACAAGATATGAATAATCAAGATACATGTGTACTATCAAGAGATTCTTGGAAAATGAAATAAATAACAAGATAAAATAGTAACACAAAAGAACCAAAATAAATAAGAAGAAATAATAAAACAAACAGAGAGACACAGATCAATCAAATAAACACACACAAATAAGAGTTAGTCACAATGTTAGTTCAAGCAGAAAATAATTATCCATGCACAATATGGTAGAGGAGTTACTTTCTACAACAGTGTAATAAGAATAAAGGACACAAAGTTTCCTCCATGTGATAGGGAAATAATAATATAACACAAAATGGGGGGAAAAGAAGAAAATTAATGAATGGTCGAGTTGACTCCAGATGTACAAGATAAGTGGATATTGCCTACATAGTTCCATGGATGTGAGATTTAACATGAACATCAAGCCAAATGTAGTTTTCATAAGAAATGGGATAAAATAAAAGTGATGATAATATAACATGATTAATGTTGTAGATAAAATAATAAAAATGTGCTTGAAAAACGATGAGAACATTTAAATTAATACTTACAAAATGATAAGAGCATGGAAGATCAGAATAAATAAAAGTGCAAGACAATGTTTTTATTTGTTTTGTCGATCATTTTTTAATGTTTTTGATTTTTGGAATAAGTAAAAGAAATGAAATATTCACAAAAGGCTCAGGGAACTAACTAGCTGAGGAGATGAACATCCATAGGTAAGCATTCAAACAACATCTAAACTAGTTGCAATAGGGATTACGGATATAAATAATGGAATAGGGAAGAAACTAATCAATGAGATGCATGTCCAAGAGTAAAATTTCCAATAATAGCTAAATCTAGCTACAATATTCCAAACTCACAATTTAGCGACATCAATATTCCTATTAAGATAATAATGCTTACCAAATAGTAGAAAAATAACAATAGAATAGTATACAGTACTATATAGATTTGAATAACCACTCAGTAGGCAAAAACCATGTGCTGACATATTGAGTAAGATTGAAAATTTCAACACAATGGTGTTAGGAATTGGATGTTTACATTTTTCCCCTGTTTGAGAAGGTGTAGCGAGACATTCAAGTGAAGCAACATATTTTTAAATAAAATATTTGTCAAAAATAATTTGGAAGTAAATGACCCATGATGCCCCCTCGAGAGGATATACAAGGATAAAATAAAGGCATGGATCCTAGAAAAGAGAGAAAGAGAAAAATTTAAATGAACCCATGGATGAGATTAAATCTATAATGAGTTAATAATTACATGCATTGATTCTTAATTATCTTAATATAATTAAAATATAATGGTCCCCAAAGTTGGGGGGAAGTGAGAAGGATACAATCCAAAAATATAAGAGACACACTTTGAACACACCTAAAAGAAAGTGCAAGCTATGCACTTCTGGAATGATCGATCCTAAGACAAGTTTCACACTTTGAAATTCCTAGATTGAGGGAAAAAGTCCATAGATCTTGAAATTAAAATAAAAATGAGAGCGTTGCTCTAAAGAAAATAAATAACAATATGCCCCAATAGATTAGATTTGATCGATCAATAAAGCAATTTTTCCCCAATAGGGCTGATTTTGATAACTGATAATTGATTGTACCCTAGTAGGGCTGATTTGATTCGACAAAGGGTCTAAATTTTGTGCCCCAATAGGGAAAATTGCCAATCATATCTCAAGGATATAATCTAATTCATAGATTAAATATGGGAAAGTGCAAATGGATATGTAGGGTCTAATGATTGAAAAAGACATAAAAAACAAAGCATAAGAGGATGCACAAAGTGATGAAAGAGATGAATATAATAATGAGGGTGGCTGAGCTAACCTAAGATACAGCATGTATCTAAGCACTACTTACATAGTCTAAATGGACCTCAAGCCCATGTAGTTCACCCAAATGTAGGATAAAGTGGAATGAGGAATGAAGAATAAAATAACACAAATCAATGGTTGATTAGACTCATAATGTATCCCAAAAAATGCATGTCTTGCATAGAGTATGGTATGTAAGACATTGGTGTTTAGTTTCATTGGTGCATTGAGAGCTGATCTTCAGAGCTGCATTGACTTTAAGGCTTTGATCCAAAGAACTTAGTGCTTACTATAGAAAAATGAAATTATGCAACATAAGTATGAGTAACCTATAATGACATTATATTTCAATTGTAATGAGTTGGTTAAAATGTGAATATTTATAACTAAGGATAATGATAAGATCAACCAATACTAAAGTTATAACAATTTACATTTAAACAAAAAATAAAAAATAAAATAAGACATAAATGTCACCTAACTTAAAATCCAAATATGAACAATCAGGATTTAAGTAGGAACAAGAATGTATAAAAGCAAAGCAAGAACAACTTAATAAATAATATGAAAGCAAGATATGAATAATCAAGATCCATGTGTACTATCAAGATGTACCTAAAAAATAAAACAAAAGAATAAAACCAAATAGGAACACAAAAGACCAATAATACCAAGAAAGAATAACAAAGGAAGAAAAAGGAACAAATAATGAAAAAAAATAAAAGGATAGACAAGGAAGCAATCAAAACAACACACACAAACCAGAATTAGTCATAATGTTATTGCGAGAAAAAAATAATTACTCATGTACATGGAGTAGAAGCATTACTTTCTACAATAGTGTAACAAGAATAAAGAACACAAAGTTACCCATAAGTGATAGGGAAATAACAATATAACAAAATGGGGGGGAAAAGAAGAAAAGGAGGGTGGTGGCCAAGCTAAGTCTAGATATACAAGATAAGTGGACATTGCCTACATAGTTCCATGGATGTGAGATCCAACATGAACTTTAGGCCAAATGTAGTTTCTCTATAAAATGGGAAAGAAGAAAATTTATGATAAGATATCATGATTAATGATAATATATCATGATTAATTAATGGAGAGCATTCAAATGAATACTTAAAAAATAATAAGAGCATGGAAGATCAAAATAAACAGAAGTGCAAGACAATGTTTTTGTTTGTTTTTTTTATCATTTTCTAATATTTTTGATTTTTAGGATAAGTAATGGAAATAAAATATGAACAAAAGGCCCAAGGAACTACCTATTTTGGGAGATGCACATCTACAAGTAAGTGATTAATTAATAACTAAATTGGCTACAATATGGATCATGGATATAAATAATGAAATAGGGAACTAACTAATCAAAGAGATGCATGTCTAAGAGTAGAAGTTATAATAATAGATAAAACCATCTACAATGGCCTATGCTCATAAATTGGTAAGAGTGAGATTATACCAAGGTAATGATGCTTACCAAAAAATAAGAAAAATAATAATATAATAATATGTAGTGCTAGATAAAATATGAAGAACCATTTAGTAGGCAAAAACCATGTGTTAATGTATTCGTGTTCACTTATTTATAAAAAGACGCTATAAAATGTTGTCTAAGATGAATTGTTTTGTAGAACTAGAATTGAATGTGTTTTAGAGTGCCTAGGAGTCATAACCAGGATCATAATTGGGAAAGGGATAGAACTATCTAGTTTATAATGGCCCAAGGTATGAAAAGAATATGATTCTAAATAGAATAGTCCATAATAAATATGGTCCAAAATAGGATGGTTTAGGTGGTACAAAAAGAGTCAAACTAGAATATAAATGATCCAGAGTATCAATGTTCCAAAGTTTAAACTATCTAGAGTTGTAAAAGAATAGGGTTCTCAAAAACATGGCCCAAGGTAGGTCAAAATGAATATGGTCTAAAATAGGACAGTCTATGATATAATATTAGGATAAAATAACTTCAGCACAAGTTGCCACCAAGTAAGGGGTGTTGTAGATAATGGTTCAAAGAGATTTCAATTTTGGAACCTATTAAGATGTACAATGTTTATGGGCTCTCAAATTTATTCACCATCTAGAGTGGCCAATTGATATGCTCCTGATCCATAGTTTGATGTGATAACATATGGGCCCAACCAATTGGGCTGGAACTTACCCTTATTCTTATGTTCATCATTTATGTTATTTTGATTATATTTCAAGATAAAATCACCAATTTCAAACTCCCAAGGGAGAATGCACTTATTTTAGCTTCTACGTAATATATTTTGATAGGCTTGTAAGTTATCTAGGGTAGTCAAATGCTTGCCATAAAGGATTTATAGTTCTTACAACCTAGAGACTCTATAATCTTCATCATCTTAATTATTCTCCAATTATACTCACAATGAAGGAAACTAGATCTCAATCAAGATGATATATTTTGTGCCATAAATAAGGGAATACGAAGTGGATCCTATGGGGGTTCAATGACTAGTGTAATAATCCCAAAGGGTAGGAAAATTTGAAAGTGCTAATTATGGCCAGTGCCATTGATAATCTTCTTTAATATGTCAACAATAGTTTTGTTTGATGCCTCATATTGTTTGTTTCCTTGTAGGTTATATAGTGTGGATTTATTGTGCTTAATTTTGAATGTTTCACAAAGATATTTAACCTCATAGTTTACAAATGATCCACCATTATTAGATATCATGTGTGCTAAGATACCATATCGATAGATGATATGATAATGTATAAACCTGTAAATCTTCCTCCTGATAATGTAAGTGAGATGAATGGCCTCAATCTACTTAATAAAATACTCAATATTAGTGAGAATATGTTTATGTCCATCTAAAGCTTTTAGGTTTATTTTCTCAGTGATATCTAGGCCCCACATAGAAAATGGCCATGGTGTGGTGATCGGTTGTAGCAGCAAGGAAGGTCTGTATATAAAAATTCCATGTTTTTGATAAGGAACACACTTCCATACATAATTTCAAGCATCTATCTCCATTTTGGGCCAATAGTAACCTATTGTGAAGAGATTTTTAGCTAAGACTACACCATTAGTGTGGCCCCCACACATTCCTTCATGAACCTCCTTAAGCGCTAGCTTTGATTCTCTCAAAGATAAATAGTGAAGTAGCATTCCATCATAGCCTTGATGATAAAGCATGTTTCTAAGGAGGATATAATGAGATATGCAAAGAAATAAAAGTTTCTAATGATTATTGGAAAGGTTAGTTGGAAAAATATGATCATGGAAATAATTATAAATTTCTTAAAATAAAGGCATTCTGGTGGGGGATTAGGACCAGCAATGGTGCATACCCTTTTTGAATCTGGTAAGACATGAGTAGGATATAGAAGATTTTCAATGAGAAACTGATACTTTTAGCATTTCTATCAATCTATATCATGGAACCAATTATTGCCATTACATCAACAGATTTGTTATTGGCCCATGGTACTTGTTAAAACTATAGGGATGCAAAATGAGCCTTGATATTATCCATGATCTACTTGTAGGGAATAAGCTTATCATATTTATTCTAATATTGATCCATGTTTTGTAATATAATCAATTGGGGATCCTCATAGACCATTAAGTGTTGTATATCCCATTGTACTGCAAGATGAAGTCCTATAATAAGTGCCTCATACTCAACCATATTATTGTTGTAATGAAAATTGATATGAAATTCTTTGGGAATCATATCTCCTTATGAGGTAATCAACAAAATTATGGATCCAACTCCATGAGAAATGAAAGAACCATCAAAATATAGTTTTCATTATTCAAGTTCATGCAATAATTCTTCTATTGTCATAATAGAATCATATGGAAATTCAAATCTGAGTGGTTGAGTGTCTATAATAGGGGATTTTTAATGTTGATCAACAATAACATACCCTTTGATAGCTTTCTAATTTTGATACTCAACATCAAACTCGCTTAAGATCATGACCCATTTGGCCATACTACCTATGAGAGTTGTTTTGGAAAATAAAAATTTGAGGGGGTCTACTTTAGCAATAATAATTATTTTATTATTCAACATATAATGTCTCAACTTTTGGGAGGTGAAAACCATACCTAAACATACCTTATCAATAGGTGTATAACTATGTTCATAATACACCAGTGTGAGACTTAAACAATAAAATACATGTTCCTTGACTTGATCATCATGTTGGGCCAAGAGTGCCCCCAATGCATTCTAAGTTACTAAAATATAAATAAATAATGGTTGTCTAGGTGTTGGTGGTCTCAAAACTAGTGGGTTAGCCAAATATGTTACAAGCTTAAAAAGTGTTAATTGATGTGAACTAGGAATTTGACAATGAAGGGGAGATTAGTATTATTTTAGTGGATAAATCATATCAAAAGCACACTAAACTAGCACCTTCATGCCTAGTCACTAAGGTGATCTTGATAACAAAAGCAAATGAAAATCACAACTAAAAAGTAAGGAAAAAAAAAGAATCCTTCACCTTCCTTGGATGTTCTAAATGCCTTTTTGTAGTGGCTTGCTCTGTTTGTGCTCATGAAGTCTACATCAATAGAAAATTGACTACCTCCATCTCTCCTTGGCACCTTGCTTGGATTTGTATTCAATATTTTGGCATCATAACTTTGGCATGTGAAAGATTTTTGGAATCAATTTGGCATGGCAACATTGCACATGTTAAGCTTAAAATTCATGTGGCAAGGCCTCCTATTTATAGATTTTAGAAAATGGCTAGAATTAACCTGAATCGTCCATCTCAAGATTGAGATGTGTGGCTAAGAATTAATCCAATTATGTAATTAAAAATCCATAAATAGGCTCATAAATATTTGGGATAGAGGGGAATTTAAGAGGTGTGGGAGGTAGTGATGAAGCATGGGAGGGGTTAACCTTGATATTTTATACATTTATGGCCTAGGGATGTCCTCCCAACAAATGATATCACTTGATGATACAGACACTCAATATTCATTTTTAAAAATAAGCATTTAACAAGTTTCCATGGAATTCTTAATTGGGCTCTAATTTGGTTTAATTATCCCTTAAGCATGATTAATAACTTTGAGCCCAAATTAATCAAATTGATTAGAATGCCTTGTTATTGGTCCAAAATTTGATTAGATTGGAATTAGAATTTGATGTTAGATGTGTTGGATCCATTATCCAATTTAGGATGTTGTCAACACAAAATAACAAAGGCATATATCCTATATAATAAATTTAATAGAAAAGAGAAATCTATATCACCTAGGTGCAAAATTAGCATTTTGAATCAAAATGATTTGATCAAAGTTTGCTGGCCCATAAATTGCACTACCAATTTTAGGGACACCCCAGCCAAAATTAGCACTTGCCTATATCAAATTCAAATATTTTAAGTGATTTAGTTTTTTTAGGCCAAATTATGCATTTTAGGTGGAAATTGGTCAAAAGCATGGTTAGAGGTCATTGGTGGCTAGATTTAGGTGTCTATAGTTTGTCATTGTTTGAGAAGATGTT
Source organism: Torreya grandis (assembly GCA_037957365.1). NCBI lineage: Eukaryota > Viridiplantae > Streptophyta > Pinopsida > Cupressales > Taxaceae > Torreya > Torreya grandis. The sequence continues at coordinate 360,177 of JARHVA010001376.1, forward strand.
ACAAACCATAGGTAAATCAATGTCTTCTCAAATAATGAGAAAAGGCCTATATGCCAAAAAGAAGATGATGGTTGAAGAACAAAGCTCTAAATGTTGTTTGGGAAGCCTAGGATGATGCCCCCTCGAGGGAGTATCTATCACATTTATTGTTGGATGGTCCCTCAAAAAGAAACAAGAAGAAAGGTGGAATTAACCCATGGTTAAGATTAATCTAAATGAGAAAATGCTTGCATGCATTGATTTAAAAAGGATGTTGATTTTCCCAAAGGTAGTTATTAAGGAGAAAATTTTGTGGCTCCATTCATTATAGACCTTATTAAATCTAATTTTTGTTGTAGAATGTGATGATAGGCATCATGATAGAAAACCATGAAGACTTGGCCAAAAAATTCATAAGAACTGACTCCTGATCTAATAAACACTCAAAAATAATGCACCAATGATGAAAACCATGATGATAATGTTGACATATGAATATGGATGGACTCAAGAATAATGTGTGTAATGAATCACCCAATACATACATATAGACCAAGTCAAGGCAACAATGTTGAAATCAAAAAAGTAGGAAAGAAGAAAAACAAACAAAGAAACACAAAAAAATCACACAAATAGACAAAGAACTTGAAATAAATAAACAAAAAGAAACCCTGAAAATAAAAATAAAAGAAAGCATCCTAACAATGACTTTGCCCTATTAGAGTGGATTGAGGATAGCTAACTAGGCTTATACATGACAAATATTTTTGGATTTTTTGAAATGTTATGAATGTTTGTTTGTTTTTTTTTTTTTTGTTTTTTTTTTGACATTTTGAGGTAACTCAACTCATTAAATAATGATGAGATACCTACGTGCAAAATGGTGAGAGTGTATGGAAAGGGGGACTTAGGTGACCTCAACATGAATTGAGCATGACTCACATAGTTCTAAAATGACCTCAAGTCACAGTAATTCCATCCACACAAAAGGTGGGGAAAAACCAACTAGGTCCCAATAAGTTCTCAAATCCAACAAATGGCTAGTTAAATGAAAATAGTAATAGTAAGATGATGTGACAATGCATGATAAATAAGTGTTTCCCTTAGTTTTACCATAGGTGGTTATAACTAGGATACAATAACGTAGATCAATGATACTAAATTTCCCAGAGTAAGTTATAATTAGTAGCAAGACTAGTGAAACATTGATTTGCCCATAAGAAGTTATAATTAGGCTAACACAAACAAACTTGATACAAGATGGAAAATAAAAGATATCTTTCTAGATCAACTGTCACACTACTTTCATAGACTTCCATTGTAAACATGGTTTTGATTGCTTATTAAAACTTGATTGAAATCCCCTCATGAAAAGTGTGGGAAAAACCAAAGTAACAAAAATCAAAATAGGATTAGGTAAGATGACTAAAAATAGTCTTTGGTCTAGATAAGAATGGAATAATAGGATGGAATTGCATTTCTTCAAGATAATGATGATTTTTGATAGGTTAGATAAAAATGGTAAGAGGGATGGCCCCAAGTGATGGGGTAAATGGAAGGATACGTGACAATGGAAAAAGGATATGTAACAAAAACAATTGTATGCCAATGTGAAATGGTATGGTACATGTTTTTATCTTAGGTATGGTTTTTGATTCTATTGTTCCTACTGATGGGGAGATGCATGTCCTAATCAACAAATGATAAAAACAAAATATTTGATCATGTTAATTTCTAGCCCATACCTTGTCTGAATAGTTACTTTCTCAAGAATTTCTTATAGATTTGGATTCCAAGAATGTTTTTGTGCTCTTCATTGGGTATTGATTTTAATTCCTTTAAATGTTGAGACAAGGTATATTTGTAGTCTCTATAAAGGAAAGTGTGGCCATGGATGGTAAACAAGGATAAATACTAGATGGTAGGCTTGATTGTGAAATGGAATGGTAGATGATAATGAAATATGGAATGGTTGGGAAAAAAATGAAGATTAGGATGTTCAATCACACGTAATGTTGTTGATGTCATATTTGACATGACTTTGGTTGTGGTAGGGCTAAAGACTTGTTCTCTCAATAGGACCATCAAATTTTATTGTTATTTAGGCCTGAGAGAAGCTACCATCTGATTAGGTTGTAGATAGGAAACTATGTTGATTTTATCTTCATCAAGCAGTAAAGAAATTTTATGCTCAGCTATTAGTGTTTCAAAGAGGTTTTCACCAATAGAGGTTTTCTGACAAGGTTTCACTAAGGAATTTTTAATTGTGACTTTGACTTTCTTCTAGTGCTTCCAAAAAAGTTTCACTAGAAGATGTTGAGTTTGAAATTTTCTTGTCCCCTAGCACCTCCAAAAAGGTTTCACTAGGAAAATCTTCTTTTTCTATATGTATTTCGTCTTGGCCTCCTTGATCTTCTTTAACTACTATGTCACCATGGATGTAGTTCAACAAAGTGTGATTCTATCGATCCCAATCAACACTTATGGGAGATGAAATGTCAATAGTATGGCTATGTTGGTTGATGGTAATAGCCTATAGAATGGTAATGGAATGGGGAGAGGATGCACAATCCTTATAGAAGATACTAGGATAACTCATGTTGAAGATGAATTACTCATTCTCAAAAAATGTAAAAGGATCACAAATGTATTTAAATTGATCTGCAAGTCATGTATAACCAATTTTATAACAACCATGAACATATTCTTCTTCTGAATTTGATTTTGACTCAAGGGACTCTGAATTCAATGTTAAGACTGAGGTTGATTCTACTTCTGATGCTAAATATGATGTTGGTTAAATAATATAACCTAAATCTAACTCTAATTTTTTATCTGATGAATATTTTATTACAATGATGTCTTATTGGATATTTATTATTGGAAAAGTAATGGCTTGTGATGGCATAATGGGCTCTACAAAGACTAGTTTGTCAAAGTGAGACTCCTCTATAATGGCAAAAAGGTTAAGAGACAACTCCTTAGAGATTGGCTTGTTAAATGGAAATTCTTAAAAAATAAGCACATAGTCAAGGTAATGATTTTCCCAAAGGCAATTATAATCATTAAGAAGTGAATCAATAAATATTGGTTCATCAGATTGAGACTCCTTGACTAATATAGGATCAATAGGTGATTCATCATAGGTTGACTTATCACAAGTGATTGGTTCGATAAAAACATCTTGAATTGGTTAGTTTTCTTGGCCTTGGTTTCCCATGAGTTGGAAAATACCAGTTTTGAACATAGCTTAATATTTGAATGATTGGATGGGTTGAGGTTCTGATGGGATTGATACTAAATGAGGAATGGTCTATGGTTGGATAATGGTAGGGCATTTTGGATAATGATTGCTTACATGAGCCAAAGGATGAATTCCTAAAATGGTAACGATAGGGTGATGTGGAGCTTGATTGCTCACACAAGCCAAAGGACTAGGTCTTAAAATGATAATGGTATGTTGTGGAGCTTGGTTTCTCACACAAGCCAAAGGACTACATCTTGGTATGGAAATGGTATGATGTTGTGGTCCTAGAATAGAAATGGTATGATCTGGTGGAGCTTGATTGCTTGTATAAGTTTAAGAATCTAAGTCCTCCTCAGAAACCATATCATCCTAGTCATGGTTTTGAATTGGATTTTAAGTTGGCCTTTGACTTTGTTCCCCATATGAAGTATTATAGGGAGGATAATAAAACTGCCTAGAAAACCTATCTCTATAGGGGTTTCTAGTGGGATTTTTTTACCATTCTATCATAAGTTGGATTGTACATGATTCCATCATAAGTGTAGCTAGACATATCCACATAAATGATGAAAGATCAAAAAAAAAAGTCTTACAGTTCTATAAACTCTATAAAACTATGTCCAGAGGACAATTGGTTCAAACTTTTTCCAACTTGGTCGAAGGTGAAGCTATATATCCAAAATAGTTTATGATAAGACTTGGCATAAAACGATCTAATTTTTAATGTCTAACGTCGAATGTCATACACACAAAAGGTCAAGTGCCTAAATAAAAATCAATGTGTTAAAAGTCTACGTCAAAGTGTTATAAACAAAGTTTAAACTAGGAAAACATAAAAGAGTCAATAGATATTTTGTCCAAATGTGGATTCAAAATCTAGGCTCAAACAAGCTATGCTAGGAATTTTGGCCAAATGGCATCAAAAGCTAGACTTGAAACAAAGGTATGATGTAATTTTATTTAATCTAATAAGTCTATAAATAAATTTGACATAAACCCAACACATGGAATAAAACATAAATATGATCAATTGGCATAAGGCATGAGAAAAAAGGCTTTTGGAGAAAGGCTTTGTTCTCCCAAATAAAGCCACAAACAATGATAAGGATAGACATTAAATAAAAAGACCATCAATAGTGTTCAAATTTGTTGGTAATCAATTAACTAAAGTTATGTAATCCAAAAGAGAAAGATCTATGTATCAACCCCATGAGTTAAGGCTTAAATATAAATAAATCAATATTTGAATCCAAACTTGACAAGGTTAATTGAAAACTCAATATTGAAAACTAAGATTTTACCAAACAAGCTAGACAAAATTGGATAGCATGATGACACATAAATAAGGGAAAAATGGTTGATGTGACATGGTTTAAAACAAATGGTTTTTGGTGCAATAGTAAAAAAGTATTGAAAAAAATTTAATAGCCTAACAACACAAGTGTGCTTAAATGATGTGACCAATGCAATGTTTCAAAGACTCAAAGGCAAAATGTTTTGACATGATTTGGGCAACACAACACTACCCTCCTCAACTCAAATAAATGATTTGGGTAGTATAATGATATCCTCCTCGACTCAAATACATGATTTTTACATGGTTTATGAACAAAGAAATAAGTTTTTAGTCTCAAAACATACCAAGTGAAAATGACCAAAATACGCTAAGTATAATCATCTAAATCCTAGCAAGGGTATGGTAAAGTGGGGTTGAATAAACTTGTAGACACCAAAATAGTGTCTACTCCTTGGTCATCTTTGCCCCCTTGGTCCCCTTCATCCCGTTCCACTTCTAACCATCCCTAACCCACCTATGTCTTATTAATTTAAAATAATTATCTATTTTAAATTAATTATTCCCTCTCTCTCTCCCTTGACACCTCACCTCTCCTTGGATGCCTCTCCTTGGATACCATTCCTTCCCCCATGCCAAGTCTTAAATGCCTAGACCCCATTTCAACCCTTCCACTCATTTCCCATGCCTATTAAACCACCTTCGATCGTTTCTTACCACGACCAGCTGACCTCGACAGAAGGAAGAACGGACAAAAGGCTATTTTTAGCCCTTTTTCCTATTCTTTGGCTACCGACATCGATCAATAGTCGGCCGATGTCGGTGGTATTGTCAGCGTCAGTTGCCTTCAAAATTGTGTTCAGCACCCCGAATGCAGGATCTTCAATTTTTCAATCTGTGAATCTTTCAATCCTTCAATCTTGAACAATCTGCCAGCCTTCCAATATTCAAACCTCTCTCTCTCTCCAAGACACACATTAAGCATCACAGGGACTCTGCATCAGCCACTCTACCTCTTTGTAGGGAGCCTTCTGCATCAGCAACAGGATTTCAAACACCTCTGGGCTTCTTCAGTAGGCAAGAGGTAAGTATCCTTCTTTTATGTCATTTCAGTAGCTTAGAATGTCTCTGTAATCAGTTTTTTGTTTATTGCTTCTAAGCCACATTACCAACCAGACCCGGATATCAACCAGACCAGACCTGACTCTCTCCCTGAGAAGGCTAAGAAGCCTTCTTCACATTCTCACTCTTTTTGACACCCTGTCTCTTATCTGACTCTTTCCTCAGACCTTACTCTCTAACCTACACAGACCTCTTAACAGACTCTCAGACTACCACAGACCATTTTGCAGACCATTCTGTCGACCAGAAACCTATCTAGACCCTATCCAAGACCATTGCCTCGATCGACACCAGCCACCAAGCCCATTGCCCCTACCGACATCGGCAGACTAATTGATGTCGATGACCTTGACCAACCGATGCCGGCAGACTAATCGACGTTAGTGACTGTGGAAGGCAGACAACAGAATACAAGTAATTTTTATCTTTATTTCTTTTGTTTAGTCTTTCACTTTTTATCTTTATCAGACATTATTTTATCAATAGTGGATTGTCATCCCACTAGGAAGCCTTTGCACTTTCAGGACCGATCTTTTGCTTGGCAGTCCACCTTATCTCCATCTAACAATCTCCTTGTTTAAGTCTCTTTTTTTGCAGGTGTCATCCTCCACAACCAAAGAGGAGTTATCTCAACGTCTGGATAACGGTGCGTAGACCTCATTCGGGTAACATCTAACCCTAGACCATCTTATCTTAGTTTCTCATTTCCTTTTGAATGTGAAAAGTGAAAACTTGTTTAGAAACATTCTAGCACGCCCAGTGGGACCCTAGGGTCTTCCTTGGGTTCATTTTCTTACTTTTCATATAGGTGCATTAGGTTTCTCCTTACATCTCTTTCTTCTATCTCTTCCAAAAGACACCATTAGCAAGGTTAAAAAAGGACCCTTCTTTCTTTCTTGCATCTTAGACTAGTCAAAGTCATATTCTTCAACCCTTTCTCACATTGTTTGCATATGAACACACATTTCTATTTGGGCTTAAAATCTACTGCATCTCATTTCTGATTGACTGCATATTTAGTCCACACATCTAGTAATTAAAATTGCATCATGAATAAAGCATAGGCCACTTATGTTACACGATCAAACCACTTGCACAAAATCAAACATCTTAACTTACCTAAGACAAGGTCCGACTAGGATTTCATCACCTAGCGGATACCTTACCCGTCCTAGCAATCCCACTTGGATTTCACTACCAAGGGGAAATCCCACTCTGTTCTCTGGCAGAGGATAATCTCTAGGGGAAGTATATACTGGCTAAGCGAGACCAGCTTATCACTAGGCTTGTGAAGTGAGGGGAGCTTGCTCCTTAGCACCAGGCCATGTACAAAACCTAACACAGACTCTTGAGCACCGAGACTAACCTAAAACCAACTTTAGACTACCTCTTCTAGGACCCATTCTACAAGCCAACTTCCCAAACACACTCTAAGGCATAAGCCAACATGATTCTAAAAGTTTATTCTTAGGATTTAATGCTTAGGATCTGTCTGTCTTCCTCTTCTTCTCTATTTTATTTGGTTTTTTGAGCAAGTGAGGACATTTTCTTCTTCCCAAAAACTTTTAAATTTTCTAAGTTTTTGGAAACCATAGTAACCGACATTGGTTTTTCCACTGACATCGGTAACTTTCTTCACCATCATCAGTCATCTAACCGACATCGGTAGCTTGTCTCACCGACATTAGTTTTTATACCAACGTCGGTTACTGTCCAAAATTCTTTTCCTTAAACAGCAAGCTTAAACCCCGACTTTCTTGCTGACTAGCACCATTCTGGTTTTTTGATTTTCTAAGACTAAAAAAACATAGTCTTTAACACCTTAACCTATTTGCCTTGAATGGTTTTGACATGTAGTCAAACCAAAACTCTTCTTAACCATGCAAGGCAAATACCGCTTCTGCTTTCCACCTCCATAACAAGTCCCTTAATGGAGTATCATTTAAACAATGAACATACTCCTATCCAACTGACCCCGACTCAGCCTCCCATTGTCCCTGAAGGGGACCAAGATTTCAAAAGATTCTTAGACCTCAATGTCAAAGCCCTTCAACATTATCTCACGTGAATCCAAATGCGAGACTCCTTAGGCAACTCAATTTATGGGATGCTAACCTCCTTAGTCGAGATAGCAACCATATCAATAGCATCCACAATTCAACCTATAGACAATCACGCCAACACCTCGACTAATAACCCGACCGTGTCCTATCTTCAAAATTTATCCTTTCCTTCTAGACCTACCTCCATGGGGGTTTCGACACCCCCTCAACCTCAAACTACTCAACCAAATTCTACACCCTTCCAAAACCTAGTGGTCTCTATCCCCCCTACTCTTGCACCTATCAACATAAGAGTAATTTCCTACCCTTCAACAAGTGTGGCCACCCCTCAACCACCTTTGACGGCCCATATCCAATTTGTGCCCACCAACCCCATAGCACAAGTGCCCTTGGCTTCAACATCCACCCCGGTAACTAGCTACCCATATGTTGCGCCTACACAAGTGCAACCAACCACGTCATACGTTCCTCTCAATACCTTTCAAATGCCCTACAACCTAGGGGGCACTCCATCTAAAAATATGTCAACTGACCTAATCAAAATGTTGATGGACAAAATGTCTAGTCTTGAGACCTTAGTTTTAGGTTCTAAAAATGCTCTCTTGTATGAGCAAATTTGCAATGAACCCATTCATCCCTCAGTCCCAATCCGGTCGTATCCCAGTCAATGGAAACTTCCTAAATTTTCTCGTTTCTAAAGTAAGGAAGACCCAAAACAACACGTATGAGCATTTAGACATGCTTGTTATTTGATAGCCCATGATGATGCATTATTGCTATGCACATTCCCCATGTCGCTTGCTGGTGCTACTCTCGACTAGTACAGCTCTCTCACTAGTCACTCTCTTTTCGCATTCACCTAGCTAGCCCAACTCTTCCTCGACCACTTTTTGATCAATATCACCAAAAAGGTCTCAATCACAGATCTGTATTCTATCCGACAGCTTGATGATGAATCCATAGCCGATTTTGTTGCTCACTAGAGAGGCCTAATTAACTAGCTCTCCTTTTCTCTACCCCAACCTGAGCTCATCAAACTCTTCTCTCGGGCATGTGCCAAACATATTTCCTCTACCTTGTGGGTCCAGACATTCCGCACCTTTGATGAAGCTTTCATGATGGCCTGAAAGCTTAAATTACGTGCCGTCAAGGAAAACAAAGTCAAGTTACAGAGTAAAAACCCCAATACCAAGTCCAATGACTCTTCCTCTAAACCTTGTTAATCTAAGGCATCAGCAAATGCTGTAGTCATCAGACCATCATCCTCTTCAACAACCAACCAGCTCGAACTATCCACATCCTAAAGTATCACTCGGCAATTCTAGCAAAGATATGTGTAGGGATAGTATACTCCACTAGGAGAGTCATATGCATCTATGCTAGACAAACTTGTCAAACATGGGGTTCTCAATCTCCCCCAAATCTGACTACCTCTTCATTTTGATCCCTCATGCGCCATCTCTGTGTGGTATAGGGAGAATGACTTTTGAAATTATCACTGTGTTAAAGGCCATGACATGGACAACTATAAGACTCTCAAGAACATCATTCAAGACATGCTAGATAAGGGTGACCTCGTCTTGGACAACCCAAATGTGCCACCCAATCAAAGCATAGACATCTTCAAACAACCCTTTCCTAATCATCCGCCTACCCAAAATAATGTGCAGACCATGACTGATGACACTCAAGAGCATAACATACACATAGTCAATACGGTCTTGCCTCTCATCCCTAACCAACCTCTCTCACAATTTCAAGAGGTTAATCAACCCATCAATCCATCACACGAGGACAAACCTTCTTCTCCTATTAGTTCTCCATCAACTTCCCTTTTATTGGAGGATGCCTCGACCATACCGGCACCACTAGCCCCACCATCCTCCTTCTTGCTACCTATGGAGGACCCTACCCTTCCTACTCCTCAAACACAAGTGGAGGGCACAATTATCCCTACCCTCTACCCTCTTGAGGAGCTACATTCTCTGGTTCCTTCTCCACCAAGGGAAGAACCTGTCTCTCTGCCTTCTTCAACCAAAGACGAACCAGTTATGACTTCCTCATGCCTTGGGTCTGAGATTGCTACACCTACCTCATTTTCAGCCCTGTAACTGTCCACATCTCTTGGAAGACAAAAGCCTCATCCAACATCTTCCCAACCATTCTCTCGATTGGTGGAAAAACTAGGACTTCTCCATTTGAGGAAAGTGGAACATCAGGCATTATGGGAGCAACTCAAAGCTCTTCAGCTTGCCCATCCCGTCTCATCTCATACCGTCGACCCACCCATGGAAAAATCTCCCAAAACTTCCAACAAAGACCAGAATTCTACCTCAAAACCTTCAAAATCTCAACCATCCACATCAAAACCAAAACCCTCATCCACAACATCAAAACCAATCAAAACACTCAGTGTTCACCCTGTCCCTAACCTCACTCACCCACAAGTGAAGGTAGACTTGGACCAGGCCTTGCCCAATAGTAGTCCTCAAACCAAATCAAAGAAGACTGCTAAACCACGGTGGCAAACTCCTCCTCCACCATCAACATTGCCCTCCATTTTGGGCCCTCATCCCTCGACCATAATAGGAGTGCTCCCTACTCCAACCCCTAACCAAAGTAAGTTGCCTCCACTGCTTCCTTTACCTACCACAAGCCTATCACCTCTAAAAGATTCGACACCTCTCATGAAGAGAGTGTCATCTACGTATGTGGCCGCACCATCAACCCAAAAGGTGGTATAGAAGCCCCCTTCAACACCTCCCAAGCAAAAGTCATTAGCATCTCATGCATCAATGAGCACGGACCCTTTAGTGGGTTCATATGCCTTGACATTGTGCCAAATTTTGTAGACCTCTAGCATAACCCTTCCACCTATCAAGCCATTCTAACCACTCAGGTCAAAACCTTCCTATTTCGATGATACTAAGATTTTCCTATATCATCATACGCTAGGACATGATACCGAGAATTGTTGTGCCCTCAAAGTCATCATTCGCCACTACATGGAGAAAGACACCCTTCTCCTTAAGGACACTGACGACAGACCTCTAACACCTTCCCATATCCCTCAAACCTTTTCATCGACATTGACATCTCATCAACAAACTATGGCCCCTTCATCTCTTTAACCTTCTCTCTTTGAAATTAACACCATCTACATAACCACTAGGTCACAAAAGGATAAAAAAAAATAAAAAGTTGCTATTCCTTGGACCTATCCCTTTATCAAGCCGCCTCAACCGCCAAAACCTAACATCTCTATTCTGGGTGCATCTCAACCCTCTTCTTCAGGGGTAGTCCATGACTCTATGTTAAAATAACTTCCCCAGATGCCCATGAAGATGACCTTGTATGACCTCATCCAAAGTTCACCCCAGCATTGTCAAGCTCTGATTAGAGCCTTACAGGTAGTGGAGGTCCAACCCGAGGACCCCCAACCACTAGCTACCCTAGTCCACTCATTATCCCCCATTGCCTCTATCACTTTCAGTTATTTTGAAATTCCTACCTCTACCTCAGAAGATCAGGACGTTGTTCTCTTCATCACCACCTATGTTTATTGAACTCGCATTAAGCGAGTTATGATTGATGGAGGTGCCAGCATTAACATCATCTCTACTCATGCCTTTGATCAATTGGCCCTCCCCAAGAATTATGTATCAAAAACCATTGTAATCTTGCGATCCTTTAATGACACCACTACCACAACCATTGGCACCGTCATTCTCCATATTTGCGCTGGCCCACAGACTGTCTCAGAGCTCTTCTACATCATCGAAGGAGAGTTCTAATATAACATGCTATTAGGACGACCCTGGATTTGTGCCATGGCTTGTGTCCCCTCTACACTGCACCATTGTGTAAAATTCAAACATGACAGGCAAGTCCACATCATTCCTACTGACCCATCACCTTTCAAAACATGTAACATGACCTATCAACCAAATGACATTCTCATTCCTCTAAAGACATCAACCCAAATGCTGCCTCCATCCATGGAAACTTCGACCAGTTTGCAAATGGCAGTCGCCCTCACACCACCTCTTCAAGCGATAATTAAAGACCCCATGGAAGATATCTTATAATGACTTTCACTTAGGGAATATCACTTACTTACCTTAGACATGTTCCAAACTCTGCAAGAGTATGGACAGCTTCACCACAGTCCAAGTTATGACCATCGAATCGGAATGGTTGTTCCTTATGGTCCTCCTAGCCTTCGAACCAATCTCGTCTATGGGGGGCTAGATCGAGCTCCCACTGATTAGAATCCTCTCTCCACACCTCAACCATTCACATCTAACTTCTCATTTCTTAACAACCCCACCTTTGCTCACACCTACCTTTATAGGTGCATATGGAAGGGTTTTGGCTTCAAGCGCTATGAGCAAGGCTCCCATCAGCCCATCAAACTATTCAATGACAACAAAACCAAGAAATGATATGGTCTGGGTTTCTAAGAACCTATTGAAGCCTTTACAGACCCTTGCCCTAAACCCACCATCGACCAATCTCCTCCAAGCTCGCCTATTCCTCCCTCTTCACCTTTAGAGTCAGTGGTTTCCATCCCTCCTAGCTTTTTCAATACCTAAACACTATTCACTTGGAACCCCTAACCTATCAACCAAGTGGGGTACCCAGGTCTCTCCTTCTCGTCTTCTCTCCATCTCATTTATCTAACCCATTAATCATCCACCATGGGTGTTAGACATTCTTCCTACCACAAAATGACTAGGGGGAGTTTGACTTTATACCGACCATCGACCAAGCCTCAACCAAGCATCGACCGACCTCAACCAAACATCAACCAACCAAGCATCAACTGACCTTTTAGTCATAACCTCGCCCAGATATCAACCGAACTTGACCAAACATCAATCACACATCAACCAACCTTGACCAAACATTCAACCAACCATTGACCAAATATCAACCAACCAAGCATCAACCAACCTTTTAGTCATAACCTCGCCCAGATATCAACTGACCTCGACCAAACATCAATCACACATCAACCAAACCTTGACCAAACATCAACCAAACCTTTTAATCATGACCTCAACCATGACCTCGACCATACATTGACCAAACATCGACCAAACATTCAACCAACCAAGCATCGACCAAACATCAACCAGCCAAACAATCCGACAATATATCAACCAACTTAATGTCCAACATCAACCAACATGTGACCAATTTGGAAAGAAGTAAATGAGGCAAATTTTCTCCTAATTGGCTCAGACCTTACATCATCACGCACAGGTATGGATCAAGGACTTATCATTTGTCTTCTCTTGAAGGCTGACCAGAAACTGAGCCCCTTAATGCCTTGCATCTGTGACCATTTCTATTGTTAGTCTAGTACTCGCTCACTTGACATTTAACTTGAGCTCATCCCTTGAGCAATCCCCATCCTCTTAATCCTCATTCCTTTCAACCCTATTCCCCTAAGCAAAACCCTATATAACCCTTTTATAAAGTATGGATGCTTTGTCCTAATAAAAGGGAGCCCTTGAACTTCTATAGTCTTGTCCATGACTCAAAATTCTATCAAAAATAAATTGATGTCAAAATATCATAAGGTCACAAATTCTAAATTCAGATTGCTCCCTCGAAGGATAGCTGTATCATCATTATTGCAGCTAATAGACTGCTCCCTCGAAGGACAGCTATTCAAAGCCCTTATACATAAAAAGCAAAAATATAGACCACTCCCTCGAAGGATGGCTCTGACTAAAATATTGCTACAAATAACACTATTTTAGAAGCTTCCTGCATCGATCAGCTTCACAAATGACCACCAAAAAAAATGACATCTCTATTTAGACTTCCCACATTGATCAGTCTGCTCAAAAAAAAAAGGGGGGGGGTCATGTACTTAGCTTGTAGTCATCTCCAGGTCTCCTATAAAAAGGGGCAAAATTATCCTTACTCAAAAGGGTTACCCTATCCTCACATATCACATCACCTACTCAAGGGACTTCGAGCTCATTTTAATGTCAAAGTGATTCGATTACCTCTCTAACACAACCCATGGTCAATGACGTAATGCATGAATGGGGCTCTCGGTTATAATAACCCCTATCTATGCTATCATTCTGATCTTTGTCAATGAAAGGGCGAATATGCCTTTCACCTTTTGCCCATACATTTTGCTCATATTCAACCAAATCATTTTCTCAACCATTTTTTGCCCAATCAAACCAAACATTTTTCAGACCACCAACATGACATAGCCCATTTCACATAGTTTCTATGGACAACAATACACATGGAAACTATCGACCACACAATTTATGCCAAGCATAAACCATTACTTGCTGAAGCATAAATCGACTCCATTCATTTTTAGCATACACCATCACTAATATGAAAAATTGCTAGGGATGAAAGACCCCTCAACCAATGTTACAAAATACACCATCACACAATATGGAAAAGGCTATAGCATCATCATATCCTCATCATTTCAACACATGACCAAACCAATCTATCGACCACTTTGCCTCCTAGCTCAAACTACATTAGCCTAAGGCCCTAACAACATGGGCTATGTAGGTAGCACTCAGATGACATGACGTCTTCTGGGGTTAGCTCGACCACATCCGTTTGTTCATCTACCTGATGGACAAACTATCTTACCTTTGACCATGACTTAGCCTCGACCAAAACAATCCATAACTTTGACCCTTCCTCCCTTTTAGGGAGAACTACATCGGCCTGAGGCCCTAACAACAAGGGCTATATAGGCAGCACTTAGTTGACACGGGGTCTTCTGAGGTTAGCTCAGCCATTCCTTCATCTGTCCATTCATTCGACCAGCTATCTATCTCAGCCTCGACTTGACCAATAAATTCGGAGATCACACCTATCTCCCCAGACCACTTCTAAGACAACGTTGCCTTGGTTGTTTTTGCATGTATGCTACCTCATGAATGGTTATCAAAATTGTCTGCAACCCATGTTTTGACCCTCACAAGTATAGGATCATGAGCAAGTTGATCCACACGACTTATGACATTTTCGTGTTTCCAGGAGCACTTCCTAAGCCTGGGATACTTGGAACATGATGACCATTAGAGCTACAGCTTGGATCGAATAACCTAATTAGCTATGACTAAATGCTGGGGCCCAATTATTTCAATTTTGGCACTCCTTAACCCTGACTTGTGACAATTTGACCTGACCATCTTGTGAAGTGGTATGCATGTAATCCCAACTATTGCAGCATTCACACTCCATCTTCACCATATCCATCCATCTCTCTATCAAATCAGCACTTGATTATAGGTTCCCTTTCCTTGACTCCTACTTTGAGGGGGAATACCTCATCCCATAATTGGGGCAACCAACCCTCCTATTTTTGTCTTGCAGTTCACTTGAACAACCAACAGGACAAAATTAACCTCATCCCATACCTGGGGAAACCAACTCCTATTTTTGTCTTGCAATTCATCAAGAACAACTAACAAGACAAAAAGGGGCAAATGTAGACACTGAAATCATGTCTACTCCTTGGTCGTCTTTGCCCCCTTGGTCCCCTTCATCCCGTTCCACTTCTAACCATCCCTAACCCACCTATGTCTTATTAATTTAAAATAATTATCTATTTTAAATTAATTATTCGCTCTCTCTCTCCCTTGACACCTCACCTCTCCATGGATGCCTCTCCTTGGATACCATTCCTCCCCCCATGCCAAGTCTTAAATGCCTAGACCCCATTTCAACCCTTCCACTCATTTCCCATGCCTATTAAACCACCTTCGACTATTTCTTACCATGACCAACTGACCTCAGCAGAAGGAAGAACAGACAAAAGGCTATTTTAGCCCTTTTTCCTATTCTTTGGCTGCCGATGTCGGTTAGTAGTCAGTCGACATCAGTGGTATTGACGGTGTCAGTTGCCTTCAAAACTACGTTCAACACCCTGAATGCAGGATCTTTAATTTTTCAATCCGCCATCTTTCAATCCTTCAATCTTGAATAATCAGCCAACCTTCCAATCTTCAGACCTCTCTCTCTCTCTCTCCCAAACACACATCAAACATCATAGGGACTCTGCATTAGCCACTCTACCTCTTTATAGGGAGCCTTCTGCATCAGCAATAGGATTTCAAACACCTCTGGGCTTCTTCAGCAAGCAAGAGGTAAGTATCCTTCTTTTATGTCATTTCAGTAGCTTAGAATGTCTTTGTAATCAATTTTTTGTTTATTGATTCTAAGCCACATTACCAACTAGACCTAGCTATCAACCAGACCAGACCTGACTCTCTCCCTAAGAAGGCTGAGAAGCCTTCTTGACATTCTCACTCTTTTTGACACCCTGTCTCTTATCTAACTCTTTCCTCAGACCTTACTCTCTAACCTGCACAGACCTCCTAACAGACTCTCAGACTACCACAGACCATTCTGCAGACCATTTTGTCAACCAAAAACCCATCCATACCCTATCCAAGACCATTTCCCCAACTGACACCGGCCACTAGGCCCATTGCCCCTACCGATGTTGGCAGACTAACCGACATTGGCGACCTTGACCAACCGATGCCAGCAGACTAATCGACGTCGGTGACTATGGAAGGCAGACAACAGAATACAGGTAAGTTTTATCTTTATTTCTTTTGTTTAGTCTTTCACTTTTTATCTTTATCAGACATTATTTTATCAATAGTGGACTATCATCCCACTAGGAAGCCTTTGCACTTCTAGGACCGAGCTTTTGCTTGGCAGTCCACCTTATCTCCATCTAACAATCTCCTTATTTAAGTCTCTTTTTTCTGTAGGTGTCATCCTCCACAACCAAAGAGGAGTTCTCTCAACGTCTGGATAATGGTGTACAGACCTCATCTAGGTAACATCTAACCCTAGACCATCTTATCTTAGTTTCTCATTTCCTTTTGAATGTGAAAAGCGAAAACTTGTTTAGAAATAAAACTAGTAAGTGTTTCAATGTTTCTAGGGGTATCAATTACATAATGACTTTCATGTAATGATGCAAAATAAAATCATAAAAATTGGGTATCCATGGCACTTAGCTTATTACAAAAAGGTTTAGTCCTTTTTTCAACCACTACATTCAGTTGTTCACTTAGTGCAGTGTGATGTCCAAACTATAGATAAATCTTGTGTGCAACTCCATCACTAGAAGGTGGTTTAACCACTCAAACATTCTAATCCTAGTGAGAGTGGGTGAATTCAATGCTAGGAGATGAAACCTTATGTCAAAGCTTCCCTAAATAACTCACGGGAGGTAATGACATACCCCTCATAAGCCAAGATGCAATGAAATGAAAAACATAAAAAAGAAAGACTTTAGGGTCATTTTCAAGGTCACCCAAACTATGATGAGTTTTTGGGGAGTGATTTAGATGACATTATTTCTAAGCTTTGGACTAGGATTTTTCAATAAGGATGGTGTTTTTGATTACAAGGGTTCCATAAAAGGGATAAATGGAAGAGCATACATGTGTAAACCTTATTTTTTCCAAACAAGTTCTAATTTAAATAATTAGTTGAATACAAAAATATTGGAAATATGATTTCATTTTTAAGCACCAAGTTGAATGATTAGGTGATGTTCTTTTGACCCCTTGGTCTTAAGTTATAACTTTGAAATCCTAACTTATCAAAACATTTACTTAAGCACCTACATTTTTCCTTAAGCCCAAAAAGAAAGTTCCCAATTCATTTTAAAACACTCAAATGAAGTGTGAAAGGCACAAATTTAGTTTGATTAGATGAATTTCCATGTAGATCCTTTAAGAAAAATGTTATCAAGTTACTTAGCTTTGAATCCCTTTTGAGGATGAAAAAAGAACTTTTCTAAAATGAGCTCTCAAGTTGATAGTTAGGTTGGGTTGGTAGGTGAGTTAGGTTGATAGGTGACTCAGGTTAATAGGTGAGTCAAGTTGATAGGTGAAATTGGTGGGATAGGCAAGTTGGGTTGACAAGTGAGTCAGGTTGATAGGTGAGTTGGGTTAGACAGGTGAGTTGGGTTTGACAAGTGAGTTAAGTTAGATAGGTGAGTTACATTGATAGGCAAGCTAGGTTGATAGGTGAGTTGGGTTAGATAGATGAGTTGGATAGGTGAGTTAGGTTGGATAGAGGTGAGTCAACGTGAAACAAAGTTGAGTCAAGTCGAACTAGAGCTAAGTTGGGTCAAACCAAAGCTAAGTTGGAATGAGCTAGAGCTAAGTTGGGTAAACTAGAGCTAAGTTAGGATGATATAAAGCTGATTTGAGATGATCTAAAGCTAGGTTGGGCCAAACCAGAGCTAAGTCAGGTTGAAATAGAGATAAGTTGGGATGAGCCAAAGCTGAGTTGGACCAAACTAGAGCTGAGTTGGATCAAACCAGAGCTGAGTTGGGCTATCTCGAGAACAAAACTATGGTTTATAAAAATAGACTTTTTAACTCAATTTTTTTTCTTTTTCTGATTCCACACTCTAAGATCCTACATGATAATAGTTAGTAGGTTGCTTGTAGAGGTTTTGTGAGAAAATTTGTGGGTTATGGTCCCATCGGGCATGCCATTATGTGAACTAGGAATTTGATGATGAAAGAGAGATTAGTATTGTGTTAGTGGATAAATCAAATCAAAAGCACACTAAACTAACACATTCATGCCTATTTACTAAGGTGAGATTAATTTTAAAAACAAATGAAAATCACAACTAAAAATTAAGGAAAAAACAAGAATCATTCACCTTCCTTGGATGTTCCAAATGCTTTATTGTAGTGGCTTGCTCAATTTGTGCTCATGAAGTCTACATCTATGGAAGCTTGACTACCTCCATCTCTCCTTGGCACCTTACTTGGCTTTGGCTTCAATATTCTAGCATCATAACTTTGGCATGTGAGATATTTTTGGAATCAATTTGGCATGGTAACTTTTCATAAGCTAAGCTCAAAATTCATGTGGCAAGACATCCTATTTATGGATTTTGGAATATGGCTAGAATCAACCTAAATTTTCCATCTCAAGATTGAGATGTGTGGAAAATAATTAATCCAATTATGTAATTAAAAATCCATAAATAGTCTCATCAATATTTGGGATAGAGGGGAATTTAAGAGGCATGGGAGGGGTTAACCTTCATATTTTATGCATTTATGGCCTAGTGATGTCTTCCCAAGAAATGATGTCACCTAATGATGAATATATTCAATATTTATTTCTAAAAATAATTATTCAACAAGTTTCCATGCAATTATTAATTAAGCTCTAATTTGGTTTAATTATCCCTTAAGCATGATTAAGAATTTTATGCACAAATTACTCAAATTGATCAAAATGCCTTATTATTGGCCCAAAATTTGACTGGATTGGAATTAGAATGCAATGTTAGATGCATTGGATCCATTATCCTGTTTAGGATGTTGTCAACACAAAATAACAAAGGCACATGTCCCGTACAAGAAATTTGATAGAAAAGACAAATCTAGAGCACCTAAGTGTAAAATTAGCATTTTGATTCAAAATGATTTGATCAAAGTTAGATGGTTCATAAATTACACTACCCCATTTAGGGATACCCTTGCCAAAATCAGCACTTGACTATATTATATTAAAAAAATTTAATGTGCTTTAGTGTTTTTAGGCCAAATTGTGCATTTTAGGTGAAAATTAGTCAAAATCCCGGTTGAAGGTTATTGGTGACCAGATTTAGGTATCTACAATTGACACTCATGATCCCATTGAAACATGACCTCTTTCTTCATGAGATGTGTAAATGGGTGGTACTTATCTTCTAGTTGTGAAATGAACCTATGAATAGACTGGATCTTTCCTTACAAGCTTTGGAGTTATTTAAGATTGGAAGGTGGAAGAATTTTTATAATGTCCTTAACCTTAGTAGGGTTGACTTCAATCCCTATTTATAATGCAATCAAACCTATAAATTTTCTTGAAGTGACACCAAATAAAAACTTATTTGGATTCAAATAGATCTTATACTCATGAAGTCTCTTAAAGTTCTCTAAGGAACATTAGGATGTCCAACACATGCTCTTGATTTATCTAGGATGTCATCAACATAGTCTTCAACAATATCATGCATCATGTCATGGAAGATGATAATCATGGCACATTGATAAGTGGCTCCAACATTCTTCAATCCAAATGGAATGAATTGATAATAGAATTTTCCCCACAATGTGGTGAATAAAATTTGTGATGGTCTTCTTGAGTTATCTTGATCTGATTGTATCCATAAGTGACATCATCTTATACCTAGTAGTAGATTCAATAATCATTTCAATGTTGGGCAAAGGAAAATCATCTTTGGGACATGATTTGTTGATATCTATAAAACTACTACAAAGATGTATACCATGTGGATTTTAACTAACTATAATAATGTTTGATATCTATTCAGAATATTCCAATGGTCTAATAAATATTGCTCTTAATAATTTATCTAATTTTACTTTTACCAAAAGAGAAATGTGTGGATGCATCTTCTTCAATTTATGTTTGACTAGCTTGGCATATAGATGAATAACAAGTTAATGCACAAGAAAGTTAGGGTCTAATCCTAGCATGTTAGAATATGCCCATGCAAAAATATCAATAAAATCCATCAAAATGGATATAACATGATCTCGCTCCTCATTAGTGACGGAAGCTCCAACGTAAACAATTTTGGGATAATTAGATATTCCTAGGTTCACTTCAATGATGGTTTTCCACAAGGAATGTAGATCCATCTTATAGAATAGTAGGAAACATGTGATCATGATCTTATTATTCTGCTACAATTTCATGTTATTTTTCCCAAAGCTCTAGATAATGTGACAAATTTGAATCCACCAATTCAATTAATGGCCAACTAGCAAATATGTTAGGAAAGTCAAGCATAAGACACTCAAATAATTGTTATTATTCTAATATGATGTTGGTGCTAGCTATGAATCTAGGACCTAATAGACCTTATGTGTCCTTTGGGGATGAGAAAACTCTCCCATACAAGAGTGATTAAAATAGGGATTTAGTAAAGGTCTTATCTTTCTCTTTACTATTTCCCTAACCAATAAGTGCCTCAAAGAGGTTTTCACCTAAAGATCTCAATGTTTTATCTTTTTCATGACCAATAAATTTTTCCTACTCTTTAAAGTAGGTAGAAGGTTCCAAAAAAAATCAAAGCCCTACTTATGATCACCAATTAGCAATCTATCTTTGAGGCCCATATACTTTGTAATAGATTATTCATTTTGGAATTCATCAAGGTGTATGACTAAATTTTTTAGTCTCAATCAATGAGTTAGGAATGGAAAAGGCAAAGGGAACAATGGGATGTTATGGTCATAATGTAATTTGAATCAAATAAGTCTCTATCAGCAAGCTCATTGAAAAGACTATAATGGGATGCTATGTCACTACCATGAGTCTTGTCACTAGTCAATTTGGAAGAATCACTATCAAAAGTCATGATATCACCCCAAAATGGTATAAATTTGAGACTTAGATTCAAATTAGGTTTACCAATTGATAAAGGTTCCAAAATTGCATGTACACCTGGGCAAAGGCCTTTTCTTGTATAATCAAAATTATCCATAATCTAATTAGGGATAGGATATTTTGGATTCTAAAAACAATTAATAATTCCATTATAATATAACCAATCTCCTTTAATGAAATATTCTCAATCCCAATTTGGTACAGTAGTAAGTATAAATACCATCGATTGTTTCTATGTTTCTTTCTTCTTTTTCCAAATCATGTTGGGTTTATTAGGTATTTTGGACGGTTTAGGTTTACCAAATGATTTGGGAAACTTGGGAAACTTAGCAATATGGAAGGCATCCTTAAGACAATACGTGGAAATTCCCACATCTTCTATTACAACCTATTTTTCAAAAGTTGTGTGAAATGGATCAGTTAAAGTAGAAGCAAGGTCACTAGGGTTGATATAATTAGATTTTAGTGGATGTGAAACTATTTGCTTATTCTTCTTTGTAATGAATTCAAAACTTGAATAATATTTATAATTATGAAATTCAGCCTCTATATGTTTACAATATTGATAAGGTTGTAGATCACAAGAATGGTGACCTCAATCCCATCATGGGGAAGCTTAAGGAACTAATGTAAAGTGGATGGAATGGCATGTACTTCATGGATCCAAGGATGACCAAGAAGTATGTTATAAGGTAACTCAATATCTATAATATGTAACAAAATGTGATGGGGAACAACCCAAAAATGATTTGTAAATAAACAGTATCAGAAGACTTCCTTTTGTAATTATCATAAGCCTTTATAGTTATCATCTCTAGATGAATGTCCATTACACTATAGCCCAATCTCTATACCAATTTGAGAGACACTATGTTCAGCCCTGAACCATTGTCTATAAGACCCACTTGATCTTATGGTTATTAATGATGACCTCCATATACAAGGGGTTATTATGGCTATGATCGAGAGCAGACATGTGTTTTTTATCAAAGGTAACCTATCAAAATAAAGACAAATTTCCTAAAAGTGTTTGGTACTATTCAAGATTCATATCTTGAGGAATAGTAGATTATTTAAGAAGGTCATTCAAAATAGTTCTATGGACTTCAAAAATATGCCAAAGATCTAAAATAGATATATGTATAGGGGTTTTACTCAGTTAGTCTATTAGACTATAAGTCTTTTCAATAGTAAGATGAGATGGCCTAGCCTTGGTTGGCATAGTATTCAACTTTGGCTTTGAAGACATAATGTTTGTGTTGCATCCAGTAGTAGAAGAGGACAAAGGGCCCTAAAGAGTAACTCACAAGTGTCTAGTTATTGTTGTTAAATATAAAGGTGGAAAGAAGACATTATAATTAGAATAATAAGGCAAAGGGCCTTTGAAGGTGACTCGTGGGCATCTAGTTACATTTCAAAAATTTTGAGTCAAAAAGGAGCCATTATAATTAGAGGAAGGATGAGGTCTAGAAATGATAAACTATGTAAACTGAGGTGTAATAGAATTTCCTAAACTCAATGTGACTTGACCCTATAATAATGTGTCTAGCACTTCAAAAAGCATAGAATGGCTTAGAGGTTTTAATAGTAATAGTGGTAATGTGGTTTGTAGAAATATACCCCATGGTATTATTGTAGTTATAAGTCATGTTATTGTAACCCAGGTTATTAGAATGGGTATTATGATCTTGATTATGATCGTGATGATTGTGAGTTTTACCTTGATTTTTATTCTATCACTGATTCTATCCTTGGTTCTAATTGTTCCTTTGTGGTTGTTGATTATGTCTAGGAAATGGATCTTTGTATATTCTCATATATTTATTAGTGTTCTATAGAGCAAGTTTTATTTCAAATTCACCAATTTCAATCAAATATATAATGAGATATCACAATTAAACACAATGGTAAGAACCATTACCAACAACACAATAGAAGTTGCAAAATTCATATGCCTAATACCAATGAAGTTTGGGTTGATATTTAGGAAATGGCCTTGGTATAGGTCATATGATCAAATTAGCTACTAAGATATTTTGGATCATAGCCTCCATAGGCTCTCCAAAATTTTTGAAGACTCTATACCTATTATTGAATTCCCCTTGTGGAGGGACTCTTTACAAAGTGTTTAGTGGATTAGGTTGAGATAATTGCATGTTGAGGCTTACAAAACCTGCACCAATTGTACATGTCTTGATTTAATTATTTCAATTATAACCTTGTTCTTATTATTATTGAACCCTTTAGGCTTCTCTATTGCAATAATTTGAATAGGATATTGGGTCTAATTTGACACTATGAATAAATATTGACAAGGCCTTTGGTAATAAGTTCCTTCTCAATCTGAACACCCTTATCTATAATTTTTTTAAATGTGTTTACATAAGTAAGCCATTGGTTATGTACCACCTCAGGGTGTAAGTTCTATGCAAAGATATTGGCTAGCTATTTATCTAGTAAATTAATTTGAAATTATCTAGCCAATTCTCTCAAC
The DNA here is from genome assembly GCA_037957365.1 of Torreya grandis. Taxonomy (NCBI): domain Eukaryota; kingdom Viridiplantae; phylum Streptophyta; class Pinopsida; order Cupressales; family Taxaceae; genus Torreya; species Torreya grandis. Next base: position 383,840 of record JARHVA010001376.1, read on the forward strand.
CACTGTAAATATGCTATGAAGTGTTCTTCATCTTGCTATTTGGATTTGTATAAGTCAACCATAGTTAACTCATGATTAATATTATATAATAAGTGATTGAATTTTTTTTTGAATAGATCATTCCAATCTACAATTTATCCCTTGCATAACTTAAGAAGCTAGTCTAAAGCTTATCCTGCTAAACTTCATGGAAACAAGTGAAGAAAATAAATGTTACTATAAGCTACCTCTTGGCATAATAAAAAAAATGCCTAAATGTGTTCATAAAGGTCACCCTTCCCTTTATATTTTTTGAATTTGGGTGCCTCAAAATGAGGTAGAAAGGGGACTTGGAGAATACTCAAATTGAATGTATATGGACATATCTCATCAAATTCATACTTTTGATTTTATTTCATTTCTCTAATCATGACACAATCTCTTTCATCTAATTCCATTCTTGCATGTTTGGTGCATCGGTAGGTGGAATATAATTCCATTGGGGTTGTATGCTTCCCTATCGCATAGATTTTTAAGGGATATATAACCTACAATCTAAATTTTTTTTTGGTTTTCTCATTGAGTTGAGTAAGTAAACTATTGATTTTTGGGTTAATAAACATTCCCTAAAGTCAACCATATTGAATTATAAGTGTTTTTTTTATTATGGGGAGTCCTTATTATTCATAAAAGTACACATTGGTTGAGAAGAATTTGCCAAATTATTTTAAAGAATTTCATCAATACACATTGAGTGTTTTGATCCTTGTTCTATGAAGGAATAAGAGGTTCTTGACGATTGAAAAATGTATGCTCAATTTTTGGTGAAGCATGTTGCAGAACCTTTTGAGACTTAGGTTGTTCAATTGAGACATTATGATCCATCATAAGTGTGTTATAAACTGAAGTGTGTTACATGGATTCTACAACATTCCCTTGCTCCTTTGAAGCATCATTGTGTATGGAAGTGGCAACTAAAGAGTTAGTAAATTCCACAATAATTTATCTACATATTATTGACTTATCTTCCTGATCTTGGTGACAAGATCTTGATTATTAGGTGTTGAATCTATGAGAAATTCCTTTCCTTTGTTAGAAAAAGCAATGTTTGATTTTACAATATGAAGGAGGGATTGTTCTCACTATTGTTCTTCTAGCCTAACCAAGGTATGCAATTATTCCATAGGAAAGTCTAATGGAAATCTAGTGCTAGATTCAATCAACCTTAGGAGTGCCTCATATTTATCCTCTAGCGGTTGATGTTCAAATTAGTCTTCTTGAGATCCTGTAGTCATGAGAATGTCATGAAATACCATGGAATTATCTTGTCTGTCATGAAAATTCTCCTCATCATAGCTAGAGCCATAAGAGACCCCACTACGAGTGTACCTTTGCATCACATCTAGGAGGTTGTTATTTATGTTTGCTAAGATTTGGAAAATGTTTTGCAAACATTAAAAAAGTGTGTTTTGATGTTCTCCAAAAATGTGACAAGGCAAAAAGAGACTATAAAAATAAGGTGTCATAGTACCACATAATTAGAATAAATGGTCATAGATTTACTTAACTTTGGTGGGTTAAAATCATTAAATGGAGAGGGTTTGATAACTTTGAAACCTAAAGTGTAAAATACTACACCAAACATAGGTCAAATACACATCAATACCATAAAATCTATGGACAACTTCGAGGAGTTGTGACTATAAAATGAAAAGAGAGTCTTTATGATGAGGAAAGTAATAATCCAAATTAAGAAACTCAAGATTTTAAAACACAATAATTCCTAAGTATGAAACTAAGACCAAATGGGTAGGAGAACATTAACACATGGTAATAGGAATTAGAATTGGTTCTAGAACTTAGATCATGAGTGATACACAATATAACCTAAGTTTAACATGATCAAATGATGATGAGTCTATATAATATCCTTCAACCCAAATGCAAAATCATACCCAAGTTAATTCAAACCAAATGTAAATAAGAAACTAACTAAAACTTTGGTTTAGAACTTAGAAAGGTGAGATTTTGAATTTGACTTAAAAATGAAGGACTTGGAAATTTTTGAAAAATGGTTTAGACTCAAATTGATATCATAGCAATGTTATTTAGATAAGACAAACATAATGTTTCAAATGAGTATTTGAACAAGGCAAATGATGATTTTGATTTGGTCATCATAATGCCTCTTTGTTCAAATAAAATGATGGACAAAAAATGTGTTTGGTTGACATGTTTTGGTTAAAAAACAAGTTTTAGACTCAATTAATACTAATCAAGTGAAGGAAAGACAAAATACAACTAAGTATAATGTCTAAATCCCTAAACTAATAAGGTTGCTTCATATTTCTAAATTTTGTCTAATTGCATATTCTTAGGAATATTTTTAAGTTTTATTCCAAAAATAAAAGGATATGAAGTAGTAGGGTTTTTAGAATCCCTTTCTCACAAGAGATTATATGACAAATGTAACTTTGAGTTACTCACCCTACATTAATAATATATCCACAACACGTGGGGTTATTTTAAAGCTAAATTTTTGAATGTCTAGATGGTCTCAAGAGTGGTTAACACTAAAGATGCCTCACTTAAATTGAGTTCATATCAGATAAATTACTATACAAGGGTCTATTCCTTTGTATAGTAAATTCATCCATGTACTTCTTAGTATAATCCCCTAGTCATCTAGACCTGACTCAAGTTTTTATTATGATTGGAAAGTTTAGTCATGCAACCCCCTTGCAATCATAGTAAACATGCCCTAATTTATATACCTCACCATGGATCAAGGTTGAAATAATGTTTGGAGATGAATTCCTAGGTGAAAGCTTCCCTAAATAACTTGTGAGGAAGCTATGAACTCTCTTTCACAAGCCAAGTTACATAAAATAAATGACCAAGTGAAAATACTTTAAAGGTTATGTTTAGATCACCCAAACCATATAGGTTTTAGGGAGATCCTTAACAACATTCTTTTCACATCTCCGATAAGGCACAATTTCAAGGAAGAAGCACTTTTGGTCACTTGATTTCCCTAAATGGGATGGGGGGAGAGCATACACGCATCCTTCATTTGCAAAAAAATAATAATTTACTTTAATACAACAAAAGGAAGTGTTTGTGAAATTCTCTTAGCCCCTTGGCCTTAGTTGCAATTTTGTAAAACTTTCACAAAACAAAGTATAAAACCTCTAAATTCATTTTAAGCACCAAATGCAAAATTTAAGATTTAAGCAATGTCATACTTGTGTTTTTTCTTTGGTACATGACCTATAATTTTTTGAGGGTTTCCTTCTAATTTTAATCACAATTATCAATGAGAAAAGAAATATTTAAAAAATTTCTCACATGTTTCTCTATTTTTATTACACAAAGGCTGATGTTAGTCAATGGTGATCGATGTTAGCTACAATAAAATTAATGACAGTTATAATAAAACTAATGTTGGTCAAAATAAAACTGATGCCAATTGCCTATGAACCCTTAGACAAAAATTTTTTGTCAAAAGACATTAGCTATCCAAAAATAGTATAAAATCTCCAAAAAAAAATTTGGATCTTGCAATATTATGATTAGACACAAACCTATCAAGCCCTTAAAATCTAAAATGATAACTAAGAACTTCAAAAAAATCCACTTTTTATGTGTTCTACCCTATACAAGGACTGATGCCAGTTAGACAAGATTGATGTTGGGTATAGAGAACTGATACCGATCACTATGTGAATTGTGTGTCAATAAGAACATAAAAACACAAGAAAAATAATGACAAAACTTGATTTTTAGAGATTTTTAAGAACTTTTTAGCAAATCAAAGAGTGACAAATTGTTCTCCTTGCTTGTATGGGATGCATGGTCCCACCAAGCATGCCAAGATGTAGAGATAAAATCCAAAGTGAGTTAGATCAATCATTAGTAAAAAAAACTCAAGAAATGCATAAATAACATAACTAACTAAGTCAACTCCTTCAATGGGGCTTGTAAATGACAATTAAGAGCTATAGAAAGAAATAATATACATCAAACCTTCCCAAGAGAATATCATCCAAGTGCAACTCAAAACATGATTTTACACTTGATTTGGTGCTCAAGTCTTTGTCAATGATGAATGGGTTACTCCTCCATCATCTCAATTACACCAATGAAACTAGGCTTATAATATTTAATCAATGTTATGCCTATAGTGAAGTTATCCTTTTTCAAATTAAGCATAATAAAACTATACAAAAATGACTTATGAAGATAATTCTACATAATAACTTTACATAAATGAAGCTTAAAAAATAGTGGTCTTGGCCATCCTATTTTTAGATTTTTAAATTTTATCAGAATCAACCTAGATCATCCATCTTGAGATCAAAATGTCTAGCCATGAATTAATTCAATTTTGGATACTTGAATCATAAATACCCTCATAAATATTTGGAAGTGACGGGCATTAAAGAGGCATGGGAGGCCTTAAACCTCATATTTGTTGCATTTATGGCTTATGGATGCCACCCCATAGATGATGTCACCTAATGATACAAATATTAGAAATCAATTTCCAATTAAAATATATTTAATAACTTCCATGGATTTTCCACTTGAACACTTGATTTTGATTAATTTTCCTAAGTGAGATTAATCAAATTTTATACAATTCTTGAAAATTGGTTGTACACTATTAATCAAACTAGTCAAAATGTCATATTACTAGATCATAATTTGACTAGAGTATAATTAGAAGGGGGTTCTAATTGCATATAGACCAGTATCCCATTTAATACACTGTCAATACAAAATAACACATGCACGTGTCATGTGGCTCCAAAGTAGAAGAATTTAGTGGTTCAAAAGGTCAAATTATGTTTTCATCATTTTGACTCGAATTGATTTGAGTAAAGTTAATAATAACATAAAATGCATTTCCCCATTTAAGGATACATTATCCTAATTTGGCACTTGTATACAACAATCTCAAACCATTTAGTGTGTTTAAGTGATTTTGGTCCAAGTTGTGCATTTTCACAAATTTCAAGTAAGATTGACAATTTTAACATGATGGTGTTAGTAATTGGATGTCTAAAAATATTACTATAAATCTATATTATAATGAATAAATATAATTAAAAGGAACATAATTTTGTCATTAATCATTGGGCCTTTAACTCGATACTCTTTGCCATGTGCTAGACATAGATTTATCATACATTTTTATTTTGAGTAGACCATGGATACATGAAATTCATTCAATCCCCTCAAAATTGCACTAGTGTATCAAGTTTCCTCACTTAGGGATGGAGGTAAATATCCACGGGGATTTACAACCATATGAACACTGCAAACATTTAGAGGCCAAATATGAAAGTTAAATTACCATTTTGGTATAGACCTTGATAGCCTTGCCTCATATTCACATACACCTCCTATTGAAATGTATAATCATTTTACCATTTTATAAAATGGTCTTGGATATTATTTTATCCATTACACATTCCACATAGCCAAGCTCCTATAGAATCTTAAGGCCTATGGAAGGCCATAATCTAAACTAGCTTCCATGTAATGGATGTAAAATGGAAAATTAAAGCTTCATAGCTCAATACTTGTTATTTTCACACCTACCACTAGATAAGAATAAGACCCACTTACCCATGATAATTTATGGTTATAAAATGACAATTTGGCTAATTGTTACTATAGTATAAAGTATCACATTCCTAACAAGATCATGGATAACCAAGCATATGAAGGTAGAGGTCTAGGGAAAAATTAGTAGGGTACTATTGAAACCATTTCTATGACCAAATACAAAGGAAATCATGGTCTCAGATTTAAACTTCTCGGGTGTGAAACCACATATCTTATTTTTTATCTAATGTTAATGACTAGTGATGATGATGTTGGCATAAAAGTAGAGTCTAATCATAACATATACAAAGACTTTTCCAGTACCAAGTTATTCAATCCATATACCATTTGAACTATTATGCTAGTAATCTAGTGTTCCCTACTTCCCCTCTATTATCCTTAACTTATAGACTGGGACTAACAAGAATCCAAAGTATTTTTAGATGAGTTTGAGAATGATGAGGTATTTTGTGATTTTCTAGGCATAAGAGATAATGTTCTATGAGGAAACCAAAAAAAAGAGTTTGTTATCAAATTGGATCTTGCAGCCTATTTTGGAGAGTGGGTGGAAACCCTTAGCCAAAAATAAAAGAATAAAACATTGAGGTCCCAAAGTGAAAACCTTTTTGAGTCACTTTTGGACTAGGATAAAAGTAAAGAAAAAGGCCAATCTCTTGGTGAAAACCTATTTTAGGTACCACTATATGGGGATGTTCACCCTTATTCAAATGAAGCTTAGGAGACCACCAACAATGAACTTGTTTTTGGGTCTGAGCTCAGTACAGAGGAAAAACATGCCTTTGATCAATTATTTTGTGAATGTCTTGCAATATTTTTAACATGACCATTGCTACCATTACGATATTTAGATTCATATACTTGGGAGAACTTGAGAACCAATCTGACTAGAAGACTTTTCCATTATAGGAAAATTTAGATTCTTGTCAATTATTTTGGAAGATGGCTCAAATCTCCTAGTAGAAGATAATGCAGAAGTCAACATTGGGACTTGAGAAGACTCAAAGTGGATCAAATTAGGTGCATTGCTCACTGAGGAGTAATGTGAGGTTTTTATAGCCTTTTTAGGAATTTTATTGATATATTTTCATGGGCCTATTAAGATATTCTAGGTTTGGAACTTGATTTGGTTGTACATAATCTCTTTGTATATCCTAATGCCAAGCTCATGAAGCAAAAACTATGTAAAATGCATCCTTGTATTGATGTTTTGGTTAAGAAAGAGTTAGAAAAACTCTTGGAAGTGAGATGTATTAGATCAATCAAATATTGAGAGTGGATCTCAAACATTATGCCTATCAATAAGAAGTGAAAAGGAACCTAAATCTACATTGATTTCAAAGATATCAACAAAGCCTAGCCTAAGGATAATTTTCCTCTATTGAATATCAAATTAATATTTGAGTCCACAGTTAGGTATGAAATGCTTTCCCTCATGGATGGATTTTTAGGATATATCCAGAATGGGATCATACCAAAAGACTAACACAAAATAACATTCACCACTCCTTAGGGAACATTTTGCTATCAAGTTATGTTGTTCAGCCTCAAGAATGTAGGGGAAACATACCAAAGAGTTATGACCATTTTATCTCATGATATGATGCATGATATTATCAAAGATGATGTCAATGACATATTAGGTAAATTTACAACCCATGCAGATCATCTAGCTATACTATAAAGGATATTTGATTGGCTTCATGAGTACAAGGTTCTACTTAATACCAATAAGTGCATATTTGGTGTCACTTTAGGAAAATTATTAAGCTTTATTATATCTCATTGAGGTATTGAAGTTGATCCTACCAAGGTATAATCTAATAACAAGATTCCACCACCTTCTAATTTTAAATAATTGTACAGTTTGCAATAAAAAATATAATCTATCAGTCATTTCATTTCTTAGTTGGTTTATAAATGCAAAATCTTCACTCATTTATTGAAGAAAGGTATTACAATTAATTAAGATGAATAATGTTATAAATCCTTTAAAAACCCAAAGGAATACCTTTTCATCCACTTTTTCTATTGCCACCAATTCTATGAAGGCCATTCTTACTATACTTATCTACCACTGACAATGCCCTAGGGGCACTTTTAGCTCAACATGATGAAAATGGGAAAGAACAAAAATTTTACTAAGTCATACACTAGTAGCATATGAACATAACTATATGCCAATAAAAAAAGATTGTTTATCTATGGTCTTTGTAGCCCAAAATATGAATCATTACATGCTTAACAACAAGACCATAGTTATTTATAAAGTAGATCTACTCAAGTATCTACTATCAAAAATAAATTTATAGGGCCATATGGCTAAGTGGATCATTCTTTTGAGTGAGTTTGAGATTGAGTATGCCAATCATAAGGCCATAAAGGGACAAGTACTTACATATCAACTTGTTGAAGCTCCCCTTTCAGATATTGAACCACTCATTTATGTATTCCCAAAAATGTACACCATGACCATCATAGAAAAACCTCCCAAGGAGTATCACTAGATGTATTTTTATGGATCATTCACATCTCATGGATCAGGAGCAGGTCTACTAGTTATTACACCATATGGGGATATTATTCCTAAATCATTTCATATCATCTTTCCTTATACTAATAACATGGTTGAATATGAATCACTCATTTTAGGGCTTCATCAAGTAGTATAATAGAACATTAAACATCTCATGGTTTATGGTGATTGTTAGTTAATCATCAATTGGGCTATAGACTATTTCCAGACCAAAGATGATAATTTGGTACCATATAAGGCCATGGTGGGCATTCTCAAGTAGTATATTTTTGACATTCAATTTAAACACATAGCTCAAGCTAATACCAGGAAAATAGATGCCATGAATACCATTGGTTCTTTAATCTACAACATAGGCCATAAACTAGCAATTCCTCATTGCACATCTTCTAGTGCCTTCTCATGAACTTTAGACCATTGTAATGATATATGATATTGTTCATCCCAATTCTATTTGGTATTATAACATCTACAACTACCTTCATAACCAAGTCCTTCCACCAGACCTTTCATAAAAATAACAAAAATCCTTCACACACCAAGCCTCTTGATATACCCTAGTTGGCCTAACCCTTTATCATAGAAGCTTTGAAAAAATGTTGCTTCATTATTTAAATTCAATAGAAGCCACATTAGCATTAATGGATGTTTAATAAGGAGTTTTTAGATCCCAAACTAGTAGGGCCATCCTTGTCAAAAATATTCTATGTACTAGTTATTATTGGCCCACCAAGAAGTAGATGTGATTGTTTATGTAAAAAGATGTAAAAAATGTTAGAGGAATGCAAATTTGATTCATGTCCTGGCTAGGACACTCAAACTGATGACTACACCATGGTCATTTTCAACATAGGGTTTTGACCTTATTCGGAAGATTAACCCTACTTCCTCAAGTGGTCATAAACATATCCTTAATACCATAGAATATTTCACTAAGTGTTTTTAAACTATACCCTTTATTTATGTGATTGGAACACAAATTTTAAAATTCATCTTCAACCATCTAATTTTTCACTATGGTATCCCATTTGACATTATATTTGATAATGGAAGATCATTTACAAACAAGGATGTCAAATCACTCTATGCCAAGTTTAACATCACCCAACACTTTTCCATTGCATATTACCCACAAGGTAATGGCTAAGTAGAGGCATCTATCAAGACCATTTTCAATATTCTTAAGAATATTTTCAATGATGTTAGTTATTATTGGCACATGCAGATGTTTCACACCCTATGGTATTATCATAGTAATTACCATACTCCAATAAGAGCCACACCATATTGCTTCATCTATGGAATTGAGGCCATTATTCCCATTTATGTTGAGTTACCTTATCCATGTATCTCATTAAATCACATTTTGGATTATTAGGATTACATAGTAACTCACCTACACGTGGTAGAGTTATTGGATGAAAAGTTTATGGCCACTATAAAAAAAATTCAAGCATATCAAAAATGACTATGTGGTTAGTATAATAGGAATGTCAATTATAGAGAGTTCAAGCTTGGTGATCTTTTTCTCAAAGAAGACCATAAGAACACCATGATAGACAAAAAGAAGAAAGGTAAGTTCAAGCCTAATTAGATAGGTCCTTATGTCATTATTTTTAATTATGGTTTTAGAGATCACAAGTTAGATACACCAGATATATATGAACTTGATGATCCCATGAACAAAATACATATCAAATATCATTTAACTTAATATACATGTGGTATTTACTATAAGGATCATGTATGCCATACTGTAATATCACCCTCCTTATAACATACTGTGTACCATTCCTTTCATACCTTCCCTATTGGATGAATTTGTTTTACCCTCCCCACAATTTTTGATGTTGGTTCCAATCTATTTAATCTTTGTCCACATTTAGAGAGGGTATTTAGATGAAGGTTTAGTAGTTTATTTAGTATTTCAAAAAGAGGTAGTATCTTAGAGTAGTATGATAGTGGTTTGGTAATTGCATTCTTCATTATTGTTATTTTCTATCTCATCCAAATGTTACTAATTATAAATACCTTTGGTAAAATTATTATCATTAACACATGTGTTTATTTCCTAATTATAACTACCTATGGTCAAATTAAGAGCAATGCCTTTACCATACCTTGTCACATCACCTTCACATTACTATTGCTATACTATGACATTTGCCTAATTCATGAACTTGATGCTACCTAGTCATATTATTATATTATAAAGATGAATTATAGTGACTTGAGGTCTCATTCAAGACTATGTATACACCACTCAATTCACATTAAGGTCATCTCAGTCACCCCTTTTCCATGCTCTCACCATTTTGTGAGCAATTTAAGTTTAAATGCTCTCACTATTTTGTGATCATGTTTAATCCATTATCTCACCATTTTGAGAGTTAAACTACTATGTATCTCATAATTATTGATTTATTTGAGATGTTTATAAAATTATAAAAACATTTGAAATTTTTCAAAAATCTTAAAAATCATAAAATCATGAAAATTGGCTTAAAATTTCCACATGAGATATAAATATGTCAAATTTTTTTGGGATGGGCCATATTATTTATTTAGTTTATTTATAGATCACCTTGGTATTTTTCCTCTAATTTATAAGATAACTACATTAGCCTAACATCTGCACAAACTATGTAGGTAGCACTTGGATACATGGGATATCTTGGGTTAGCTTGGTCATACCTTCCTTTCTTTTTCAACCACTTGTTTACCTTAAGGATAATAGGACTCCAAGATATTTCACAATTAACCATATTTTTTTTAGTTTACCCACCCTTATTTGCTATATCCATACACTCTCACCATTTTATGAGTCTATACTATGAGCATTGTGTATTCAACTTTGACACACTAATGATCAATTGAATTTTATTACACTCTCATCATTTTGTGAGAAACCATTTACAATGCTCTCACCATTGTGTAAGTTATTTTTTATCTCACCATTTTTTGAGCTTATTTTCATTCTCATCCTTAGATGTAGTAAGCATTATGAACCCAATTGATGTGTGCATGCTTGTTTATCCCCTTTTAGTGTAGTTTTAGCCTAAACCATACTCTTGTAATAATGCAATTTATTTGTGTTGATGATTTCATGATTTTGAATGTAAATCCCTCTAATTTTATATGCACTCACCATTTTTTGAGACCATTCCCATATTCCTCCACCCTACAATCATGTTTGCTTCTAATAAATTTTCTTTTATCCCATATCTTGGGAGAAATACATTTGGCCTAAATTTTAAGTTGGATCTTATGTCCATGAAACTATGTAGGTAGCATCCACTTACTTCATGCATTTGGATTCAATTCAACTACCCATTCTTTTTCTTCTATTTCCCCCATTTTGTTTTTTTTGTGTGTCATTGTCTCCTATAGCCTAGGTACAATGTTTATGTCATCTTGTTTGTGATGTTGTTTCCCTATCACCTAGGGTCAACCTTATGCCATTTTTTATTGTGTTTTTTAATAGTGTCATTGCTACCTAGCTTAGGGGTCACCTTGTCACCAAGAGTAACACCTTTATTACATGTGCTAGATTAATTAGTTTTATGTTTGTACTAACATTGTGATTAACCATTGTTTATCTTTTGATTTTTATAATAGTTTATTTATTACAATTTTATTCACTTTAGATTTTTTCTTTCTTTTGTTATTGTTTTATTGGTTTGTATCCTTGTTTAGTTATTAGTTTTTTATTGTGTATTTGTTTATTGGTATCTTGTTTTTTTGTTTATTGGTGGTTTTTTTTTTTAGTTTGTTTTATTTTTATTTTCTCTTTAGCTACCTTTTTGTTTCTCAATTATCATAGGATTATTACTCTTTATTTACATTTGAGTCTTGATTACCAATATATTATACTTGAGTTGTGAATTAGTGTATGTTCCTACACTTAGTTTATTATAATATATTCATTTGGGTTTTGATTATTCATATCTTGTGCCTACATGATTTTTACTTACATTTAAATTAAGTTTACCATGCTTGGATACACATTGTAATTATATATGTCTATAAGTATGATATATAATATCCCAAGCTATAACAAAAATTAGTTCAATGGAGTTTACAAGCAATGGTGCCTCATAACTTCTCCTTATTCACACTTATAAAATTTTGACCTACCCTAACACTACCCAAATATAGTGTCATTAACTCATAAATGAATTTTAATCCCTTCTAGTTAGGACATACATCTCTATACTATCAGGTAGCTCAAATTCATGTTTATCCACTATGACAAATTACTCTTATTTCATGAGTATGGATTCAGTATGTAAGCTCCCTTTTCCAATTTTCCATATTGGAGAAAATTATAGTGCCAACTATTATAATCACCTTTACCCAAATTATTATGTTTTGATCTATCTACACTACTAAGGCATTTTCATTATGATAATGTTTATAACCACCTTTGGGCAAATAATTATCTCTATCTGCCCTACTAGGGTATGTTTCATTATGCTAATTATTATAACCACCTTTGGGAAAATCACTATTTTCACCTCACTATGTCGATGATACTAACTACCTTTGAGAAAATCATCATTTTTTATTCCCTACTAGGGCATCTGACCGTGCCATTGATTATAACTACATTTGGGTAAATCAGCCTTTCCACCCCCATTACCTATAGGTCCTATCATTTCCTTATTTTTGAGGGGACATTCACTGACATTATTTGTCTCCTACACCCTTGAGGGGGAATCCAAGGCTCATCCATCACCTTCTAAGGCATTATCCACCAATTACTTTTTAATTCTTTGAGAAGACATTAATGTGCCTATATCTTGCAATGCCTTCCTAGATAGGGACAAATTGTAGACACCCCATTTTGACTACAACTATGTTCCAACCAAACTTCAGATTAAATTTCTACTAAATAGTGAAAATTAAGCTTAATAATCACTAAATGTCCCAATTTCATCTACACATCAGAAATTAGTGATCAAAATTATGTTGAGGCATCCCTATTTGGGGTATTATCTTGTATGCAATAGTAACCTCTCATGGATTCATCTATAGTTAATTTTTAACCTATAAAATTGATATTTTGGCCTTTAAACTCATTAATCAAGGCACTTAAACAATTTCTAAAGTGAAAAACTGCTAAGAAGAATGAATTATCTAAGAAAATCAAATTAAATACTTAAATTAAATTTACATGTGTAATTAGTGAAAATGAATTTTGTAAAAGGGAAATTCCATTAAAAATGAGGTCATGATGATGTCATCATCCTCAAAGTCAAGAAATTTAAAATATCTTCCCTAAAGCCTTAAATTTAGAAATGGAGAGCCATTATTAATAAATGGGATCTCTATCCCAAACATTAATTTTTTGTCCCCTCCTTAACTCAACTAGGGTTAGTTTGAACTCAACTACTATTAACTATAACCTAACTACACTTAGCTTAGAGTTAGTTTAAGAGTCTATAAATACAAGTATTTACCCATTGTTCAATGATCTTCTTTTGTGTAAAGTTATTATGCTAGAATACCTTCAAGAAGATCCTTTAGTATAGTGTTATCATGCCCATTTGTTAAGCCAAACCAATACAAAGCCAAAGACAAACCCAACATTACCAAGGTGTCAAGGAGAGGTGGTTCAAGGAGCACCATTACCAAATATTATTTGATCACATAACTAAGCACATTAATTCATGGATAACCTATCATTATTTCTCTTAATGAAGGTAAATATTATTTTTTGTCTTCTTTTGATAATTACTTGTATTATTTTTTTTCTCTTCAGTATCTAAGATAGATGTGTAAGTTTTATTAGTGTGTTTTTATTTGATTTTAAATATACTAACATGATACTAATATCCCCTCTTAGATTCCAATTGATCACACAAGTAAAGCAAGAATACATTATTTCTTTGGGAAAGTGAGATTTTTCATAAGATTCATCCTTGACTTTGTTGAGCTCACCAAAGGTATCATAGATATGATGAAAGGAAATTTTTATTTCAAATTAAAAAATGAAGGAAAAGAGGCATTCAAAAAAATAAAGGTTGTTATTTCTCATTCATCAACATTGGTTTGTATTGATTTTAAGAGTTCATTATTTATTTTTATGTTTTGGATCATACACTTTCAACAATATTGATCCAAAAAAACAAAGAAGGTTTTAAATCTTTGATTGCCTTCATGAGTTTTAATCTCAAATATTAAAATTTTAAATATTCTCTTAAAGAAAATCATGCCTATAAAATGGTTAAAGGATTAAAATAATTTAGGTATTAAATATTACATTTGCAATCTATCATAATGGTACTTAACACAGTAGTAAAATCAATCTTGACATAATAGGAATCTAGTTACAAAAGAATAAATTGAATAACTAGGGTTCAAGAGTATGATATGGATATTAAACCCATGAAATTGGTTTAGGAAAAGTATTGGTTCAAATTATGGCAGAGAAATAAAACCTTCAATCAAACTCTTCAATAGGTTTTGATGATCAAGATAACTATGAATTTCCAATGGTATAATTTGTTGATTCTACTAATGAGTGGTTTTCCCACATCACATTCTTCCTAACATATGGGGAATGTCCTTTAAAATTTAATTATAATAAACATAGGATGGTTAAGATAATATCCAAATAAATTTCATATGGGATGGTACTCTTTTTAAGAAAATCATTGATGGTTTATTCCTAAGGTGTGTGGATAAAGAATAATAGAAAAAGCTATTTCAAGCTTTTCATGATCAATTATATGGAGGGAAATTTTTTACCATAGTAAAAACCTATAATATACTTTTATCCCATTACTATTGGCCAAATTTTTTCCAATATTCATACAAATGGATGAGAAAGTGTGAAGCATGTTAGCAATTTGTAGGAAAACTTATATTGGCAGCGCTTCCTCTTCAACCAATGATAATTAAAAAAAACTTTCCAATAGTGGGGACTATATTTCATTGGGAAATTGAAACCTCATTCAATTTTATGGAACACTCATGTCATAAAAATAATATATTACTTCACTAAGTGGGTGGAAGTGATTCTTATTAAGTAGGTAACTTCATAGGTCATATGTAATTTCATTAAAGAGAACACCTTGGTGCGATATGGGGTTCTATAAAAAATAGTAATAGAAAATGATCCTAAATTTTATTGTTTAAAAATGATCACATTCAGTTATGGGTATGTAATTTCATCATCTTGTTCATTAAATTATCACCCATAAGGAAATGGTTAAGTTGAGTCACGCATTAAGAACCTATTCACAATCATGTACAAAGTAGTTGATGAAAATGAAAATAATTGGCATAAAAATATCTAATATGCTATTTAGGTAGATTTAATAAAAAATAAAAAAGGATATTGGTATGTACCCATTCTATTTGTTATACAGAATAGATGCCATAATTACTCTAACTCTTGAGTTACCTACATTATATTGTCTAGACCTATTGAGAATCTGAATTTTGAAAGCCATTTGGATAAAAGATTTTTTTACCTAAAATAATCATAAAAGGAAAATAAACATGTGGTTGATATAATTACAAAACATCAATCCCATGTTAAGTTTCTATTTTATAATAAGGTGAATCAAATATAATTCCAAGTGTGGAACCTAGTCCTACTTTGAGATAGTCATAGAGAACCAAAAGTAAGTCATGGTAAATTTTATTCACTTTGGATGGGTCTGTTTAAAATTAAGAAATTTTACAATAATAAAACATATCATGATGGAACTAATTTTCCCTTACCCTTTAGTGGTGAATATCACAAGCACTATTTGTAGTGAGAAGCAAGCAGTCCTCTATTTGTATATACATGAATACAATTTTGGTCATGTTTCCTTTACATTCATTTTTTTTGTGTGCCATGTTCATTCCTTCCTTTTCCTTTCCATCCTATTTTTTTTCTATCTAATTATTATTCCCTATCTCTTATATATTCTTTGTCAATTCATCTATTCAAGCTAGTCAATGACTCTATAGCCTAACAAGTTGTTATTGCATGTATAGGTAAATCCTTATTTACCTATGAGATTTTATTTTTTCCAATATTGGTTTATTCTATTTATAGCATTATATAATGCAGTCCTTACATAAATTAAGTGTTATGATGAATAAGGTTGATCCTCAATCAAGTTTCTAATAATTTCTAGTCGTTCATGGTATCTAAAGTCAATCATAAAAGGTTTAGGAGAGGATTCTCTCTTTGAATTTTAGTTTGTATGAAAACACATAATGAAAAATGCCCTCTTATATGTGAATATATGAATTTAACATATAGGGTAGGTTATCCTTATGTTACTCTCATAAAACTAGAGAAATGAACACACTAATTTCATAACATCTCTATCATAGACACTAGGGAGAGCTTAATAACAAAAACTAAATGAAAGAAAAATAAAAACATAAAAGAAACACATCTTTTAATTTCCTTGGGAGCTCCAAATGGATTTTTTTATTGGTTTTATTATCTTAAACATCAAAAAGTATTTAAAAATGGAGGTTTCTTGGATCCTTCTCTCCTTAGCACCTTGGCTTTGATGTTGCTTAGTTTAAGATTTGGGTATGGTAACACTACTTTACATGACTTTTATGGAGAAAATCCTCCATAATAACTCTATAATAACTAATGTTTTTAAATATATTTGTGCATAATAACATTACACAAAGATAAATTGTGATTAAATAGAAAAGCCTTGTATTTATAGCCTTAGGAATTAACTCTCACCCAAGGTGAGTCAAGGTTGAGTTTAGGCTTGTAATGGGTCCAAATTAAACCTAACTGAGTTAAAACTACCTTTAGTAGCATTAATAGTTGGCAAGTAATTATGATTTGCAATTACTAAGCATGGCTCTTAAAATTAGATATTTTAGGATATTTCCAAAGAGCTTGACAACTCATAATGGAAATGATGAAAAGCTATGATATTTTGAATTTGTGAATTTCCATTTTTAGATATTCATTAATTTCAAATGGATAATTCAACTAGGTGTTTATTTTTGTTTAGCTTGTTAATTAATTTTGATTATCATTTTAGTTCTTTCAATATTTTATTTAAGTGTACAAGTGCCTCACTTAAGAGTTTCATAGGTTAAATTTACAATTATGATGCCATAAGGTGATAAATGATGAATCTATGAGAGGTTATTATTGCATACAATAGAATACCCCAAATAGGGATGCCTCAACATGACTCAAAGCCTTGATAAATGATGCAAAAATAAATTTGAGATTTTCAATGATTCCTAGGCTTAACTTTCAATGGTTGATAGGAATTGATCTAAAGTTTGATCAAAGGCTGGTTGTGGCCAGTTTTAAGTGTCTACATCATACACTATCCTTTGGGATATGTGATAGCATCTATCAAGTTGAGTACATGATGTCCTCATATATACTATACATTGACATGTGACAATATTATGATGGTTTGAGGACCTATAATTTTATCAAAGATTGGTCACTTCTTAGTTGATCAAGTTACAATCAAATTTAAGACTCCATTGCCCAGTGGATTAAATACTTGTCTACAAAAAAAGAGTCTAAATTATTTCCATTCCTTGTAGTTGGAAATCCCAATCAGAGCCAATTGTTTTCATAGTTTTTGAAATAATTATAATTATAAAAAAATTAATAATTTCTAACTAACTAGTTAATTTTTATTAATTAATTAATTTAATCAAAAATTAAAATTATGAGATAAATGTCTTTCTTTCCAAATCTTACAAATGCCTTTTGAAGTTCTTGTGTTGTGTAAAAAAGATTTTATAATTCTCCCATAACTCTATAAAAGTCTCATTAACTCTTTTCAAGCTATGAAAGTGATTTATATTTTTCCCCAATTGTGTTAAACTGCCCAAATGATTTTTCAATTCATCTAAATTTTTATTTCAACATTTGCATGGCACAATTGTAAAATAAAAAATTAATAAATTTAATTGAAATCATTTATAATTATTTAAATTAAATATGCAAATTCATTTTTTTAAACTCAAACATGCAATTGTCATGGATATTTCCCTAAGTCATGTAAATGAGTTTTGAAACTTCCCCAAATTGTGTAATTAAAATATTCCCTTTCATTGTCATGTATGCAAGCTTTATTTTCCCCAGCCGTGAAATTTTCTTTTTAATCTCCAGACTCTATGAAAATGCCATTATCATTTCCTAGAATCATGTTAAAATAAAAATTATTCTCTTCCAAAGGTTTTGAAGCTATCCCACACCATTCAAACATTCAAAATTTCTAAATTTTACAAATACTCACTCAACACTAAATCAAAAATAATTATCTATGGTTTTTGCTAGAGGGAAACTGTATAGTACCTTATTAGAAGAGGGTATGAAGTGAAATAAAAAATAAATAATCAAATTTTAATTTAATTTGTTTTTCAAATAAATTCGTACAATGCCATAGAGGAGAGATAAGGTTTTTGTTTATTTTCACTCTTTTTGTCCCCAAGGAGGAACCATACAGTTGTATGACCCAATAAGAACATAAAAAATGGAAATAAATGAAAATTATATTTGTTTTTGAATACAAATGGGGAGTCATACAATGACATAATAGATGGGTAGAGGTAAACAACAAACAAGATTTAAAAAAAAAATGTTTTTTAGCCTATAGAAATGAGTTGTATTACACATGTGATGGGAATGTAGGTTAAAATTAAAATAGAAATTTTTTTGTCATATTTATTTATTTTTATTTTTTACCTACCAAAGGAAGGTTGTACATCCCAAGGAAAGAAGTGCAAATAAAAATTAAAAAAGAAACCAGTGGATCAATTTTTTATTTATTTCTACTTGCAATAGGGAGTTTGTACGATTCCCTAAGGAGAAGAGTGAAGATAAAAAAATTTAAAAATAAAAGAGCATAATTTTATCTTATTTGTTTCCATTCACTAATAAAACCATACATCCTTGTCATAGGGTAAAAAAAAATAGAATAGAAAAGTAATAATTAATTTTTATTTTATTTGCCTATTTCAATTATACGATGATGCCATAGCAAATAGGGAAGTAAATATTTGAAAATAGGAACAATACTATTCTCATTGGTTTTTGACAAATCAAAACCATATGGTTAAATGATAGGAAATAAAAGTAATGTAAAAAGCTTCATTGAATTTTTTTCTTTTCATGTGGAATAAAAGTAATTGAGCCTAGTGGTAAAATTTGTTGGATGAGATTAAAGGAGCACTAAAGTAAATTTGCATGGGTGAAGTTGTGAGTATAATTTTTAGTTGAAATTAAATAACTTATTTTGTTTCAAGTTATTTTATTTTTTAAAATTCACAAATAAACCATAATTATGTCAATACCTCTCGACTGTCAATTTTCCTACAAAATTAATGTCTTCATCCTCTACTTTATAAATTCTAACTCCAAACAAAGATAAAGCAAATATGAAAAATTATTTTTAGAGAGTAATGCCTATTTCATTATTGGAATCCAATGTGGAGAACATTTTATATATCGATCTAGGTCATATTGACTTTGATAAATTTTGGGAGAGAATGAATGTAGTGTAGTACCTAAAACTAATTTTGGTCAAAGTATTTTTTATAGTGAATTGTCACAAGCTACAATCTTTTAAATTTTAATGCAATCTCTTGAATTAGTTTTGGTCATAGATGAACGCTATAATTTGGAAACAAGGGAAGTGAGAGATCCACATGATGAATTATCGTAAGTTATCTCTAGATCCCATAGATAATATGTTGTATTTTATGAATAGAGATTCTTTTGCGTATTTAACTCCTAATTTCACTCAGTATTTTTTTGATAATAATAATGTTTCATGTGTTAAACAAATCAAAAATGATGGTTGATCAAAGTAATACAATATTCTACATGGCTCCCAAATAATATTGTAAGATCTAACTTCAAGAATGAGATAAATGATATAATAACACTATTGCACATAATGGTGGAGAGTCCAATAGCTAAAAATTTTTAGACGTGGATGTATAAGTTCATTTATATCATTCATAATAATATGATATTTTCCAATTGGGGACAACTAATTAGTGATGAAATCCATAAATAGTTAATAAAAAGTAAGGGTCACATCAAAATTTTATATGAATTCCTATTTTGTATACATTATTACTAGTTGAAGATATTTTGATGGATTGCATATAGTGGGTGACTTAGGAAAAATAAAAGTATATGATTTTTATCCCCAACTTGCATTGAAATAAATAACTCGACACTTTATGAGGGTAAATGATTATTTCCTTAAATTATTCATTCAATTTTTTAAGAAACAAGTTTTTGACACAAGGAATTCAGTGGTGGCTACCATATAAATATCCAGATGGGGAACTTGGTTTATATAATTCCTAACTTTTAGTTATTTGAGGATCAGTGGCTATGAAATTGATCCATACATGCTTTCATGGTATGCTAGAAATAATTGGGCATTAATGGAGTTATGAGACAACTTGTTGAAACACACAAGTTTTTGAAAGTTAAACATAGATCAGGGGTCAAATTTATAATTTATATTGGTAGGTACACTTGTCCATCATTAATTAAAGATCAAAAAGTGGAGTAAAATAGTTACAATCTCAAAAATTTTGAAATATGGTGTGTTTGATATAAGGGGTTTAATTAAACACATTATTTATCCTTGATTTCAACATCTCTCACACTTTGAATATTATTGGATGGACCATCATGATTATAAAATGGTTAGAATTAGGGACTATTCATGGTTTACTATGAAACAACTAGTCAAATTTGCCATAACAAAAATACCAAAGCAATTGGTAGATGATGAAACCACATTGGATCTGATTTTTGAAAAGGAGGTAATTGAAACAAACCACCACCTATAGTTCATTGGGATAATAAAAAATATACTTTACTCAAAAGTAGAACAAGGATAGTGCTTGAAATGACTCTTAAGTGGTTAAGGAGTAAAAGAATTAATGTTGAGAATATCAATTTCCATACACCTCCTAGGGAAGATGAATTTAATAGTTTCTATAAAAAAACATGTTGAAATCAAGAAATAAAATGAAGTAGTTCCAAGTAGAGAACTCTTAGTGATAGAGTAAGTAAAATAACTATAAACTATCCAAAAGGATATTCCATCATGAAGGGTTCTAAATCAAAAGATAAAAAGATTAGGTGAAAATATCTACTCTTCTCTTAATCCCTTAATTTCCCAAGAAGTTATTTTTGATAGCTTCCCACAGTCCCAAGAGCTTATATAAAATACAACTCAAAAATTCCTTGATTTTAATGACATGTTTCTTCCTATATTTTCTATTACCCACTACAAGAAGTCATTCATATTTCTTCTTCTCCTTCAAATCCTAAAATTCTTGTTATTTCCTCTCCATGAACTCTAGTTAATGCATTTAAAAAAAAAAAAAAAGATAAGTGTCTTTTCAAGGTGTCATAATTGAAAGAACACCTTCTTATATCTTGGCAATGTTTGCCTCACAAGCCTCAACTTTTGTCTCACCTCCTTATTTAATCACAACATCATAGTGGTTATCCATAGTGGTAAAGAAAAGATGAAAAATTGTTGAACCTAAGGAGAATGATTTTAGTACTCTAAAAATACCAATTCATTTTTTAAAAAAGATAAATAAAATCAAAAACCATCTCATGTAAGGTAATAGATAAAAGAGGAGAAAAATATGTAGAGGTGGCAATTCCTATAGTTGAGAAACATAAATTAGAGATCAAAGTTGAGGACTATTAGGTATCAAGAGTTAATTTGGGGAAATATACCATAGAAGGGATGAAATAAGATATATAGCTTGCAATTGACACCATTTTTGAGAAAATAGATAAAGATAAAGCAACAAAATATGAATTTAAATAAAAAGTGAAGTAGTTGAATTCAAAAATACATAGGTTAACTAAACCAGTTTAACCAATAATTGTCTCATCAAGTATTCATTTTTAAACATGGGACAAAATAAAATAAATATGCCAAATAGGTTATGTAGTAAAATATTAGATTAATAAGATCACTGATTAGAAATTTATAACAATTCTTGATACAACAAAAATGGTTTATAAAGTCCAGTTAGAATGTGAATAGATAACAAAAAGGAAAGCAAGTATATAGAGGAAATGTATAATTAGAAAGAGTGCATCCCTAAATTGATTGAATTATTAAAATTTTCCTCTCATGATCTTATTGATGAAGGAGTCATCAAAAAATGAGTTTATAAAATTGAGTTCCTTTATGCCACAAAATTCAAATTTCAAATACTTCAAGAATGCATCAAAAATTTCAATAGGGAAAGGTCACTTGGGAGTGAAATAATGATATAAATTGATTAAGAAGTCAAAATTTTGAAATGTCCTTTCATCAATGATAATAATCAAAATGGAAATCCTATTTCATTAGAAGCCATGGTTAAAGAATTCAAAAAATACATTCAGAAAGTTGTGAATCCCATGTATTCATTTGATCATGAAATACTTCATCAATTGACCAAATATCAAGTCAATGTAGATAATATTGACTTTGACAGTAAACAAACTTTTAAAAAAATTCAAGAAATAAGAGAGTTGAATTGTTTATTGGATATTACATACAAGTATACAGATGGTCTTGATGAAGATTTGATAAGAGTATATCTCCATAGATTTGATGACTTTATGAAATAAACTGAATTATCAACAATGCAACATAAATATTTAATTCATTCTTAACATTTAAAATCTTTCATCTTACATTTGATTTTGCAACTAGTTGGTATTGTCACATTGTATTTCCCCTTTTCTTTTACAAATTGGGTCTCTTGTAATTTTTACAACTGACTTCTTCAGGTTGTGTAAATTGATAATATACCTTTGCAAGCAGTGTAAAAATACCAAAACACCTTTGCAAGTAGTGTCAAGTGCTCAACACACTTTTTCACCCTTTCAAGTTGTATTTCTTTGCTGATATTTTTAGAACTTTATAAGAAGGCAAATATGGTGGTTATTCACATAACCACCTAATTTAGCCTATAAATACAAGATACACTCTCATAATAAGGATTTTGAATAGTGAAAACTTTGAGCAAAGGTTTTTTATAAAGGGAGATTAAATTTTATACTCCATGAAGATCAATACAAAGAGGTTCTTATAAACTTTGTGTTAGTGATTTCATTTGAATTATGTATATCTACTTAATTCAATGTATTTGATCCTCATTTTTGAATTAATGTTACTATCATATTTTAATTATTAAGGCCAAGAAAATATATTACAAATTTTTGTAAGGAATTATAATCAATATTTTGAATATAAGTGAAATTTCAGTGGGAATAGAAATAATATTTTTATTTTTTGTTATAAATACAAAAGGTTACTTGTTTATGTTATCAATGCTAGGTATATTTCCGGTGTATGTTTCATATTCTTAAGAATATGAATATGTATTTTAAACCCATTGAATGAGAGAGATTTCCCATTTGATGTTAATTTTTCCTTTGACACCTTTATTAGGTCTTATTGTTTAACTTGAAAAAAAATCTATCTAAAACATTTCCTCTCTTTCTCTCTCTAAATGTTTCTTAAAAATTCATTTTCATACTTTTAGGTTAAAATTAGCACCCCATGATTTACACATTTTTTCTTATAAATATTTTATTTTTAGTATCTCATTTTGGATTTCAATAAAGGTAGTTATACCTTATAATAGGAGAGGGACTTCACTCCCCATACTACTAATGTGAATGAGAAAATTTGTTCCCCTAATAAATTTTCATACCAACATATTTTAGCACTCATTATGGGCCATGTGTTTGTAAATTTTGTGATACCCACACTATTATTTTGGTGAATATGACTCACCATCCTCTCAAGGACCACTCTAACAACCTAAACTAAGTTGGTAAAAATCAACTTAGAGTGATATTGTGTCAAACATTAGGTAATTTTCTTAGGATTCTAATAGGGTTTATATACTACATATCCAAATCACACTAGCCATTTTGAATCAAGAAATTTATTTTGTAGAAAGAATTGAATGAATTAAATAATTTATAATAACTCATAGAACCCATAAAAATGTTCATAATTAATCAAGTGTCACATGAACATTTCATGCTCTCATAATCTTGATTGTTAACCCAGTTTGAATTGGGATGAAGCTTTGGAAGATGATCTAGCTTCAAGCCTTTGATTCTTTTTTGTTGAAAATAGAATAAGTGAATCTAGATTTTATACCATTAGATCAAAATTGAATATATAATAAACATGTGTTGTCATTTTCTAGATGAATTTTAAAATAAATTCAAGGATTCAAGATAGAAAATAAATGAGGAAAATCACCTGCATAGTTCAAGAAATAAACTCATGGGAGAAAACCTGTATCATGACAATTCAATAAGTGAAATCCCTAATTATTCAACCTAATCTCAACTGGATAACTCAAACTTAGGAATATATTTCATCTAATTTGAGAGCATTTGCTTGGGATAATATAATTAGTTCGGTACATTTTCACAGAGTAGTAGAAATAGTATAAGAAGAAGAAGATTGGGTTATTTTGGCATATAAATTATAAACAATATCTACTTAGATAGAATGAAAAATAAGGCCATCTTAGAGAGTTATTCAACTGCAACATACACCTTAATGAAAGTAATTTTATTTCAAACTAGCAAGAAAAATATTTACTAGGTTAAGTCTAAAGGTGAAATTGACCCATTTGATTAATTGTAAGAATCTTCTAGTTTTATTCTAAACCCTTCACATAAATGTAAAATTATGTGAATAAAAATTATTCCATCAATGCTGAATAAATATAAACAACTTTAGGAAAAAATAACAATAGCCCATGCACTAGTTTTATTAATAATTATCATTCCCCTCTAGGTAATTTTATCAACCATGGAAATACTATAGGGAAATGTTATTAGCCCTTTATATTTAAGGTAGTTTCATGACCTCCAAAAAGGATAAATAAATAAATTTTAAAATTTATATGGATTTGGAAAATAATACCTAGATGAACACCTCATTGCATTCAATGTAGCTTACAGTGTCTTTGGTTTAGAATATAAAGATGTGGTAGTTAGACTATTTGTTGAGACACTTTAGAATACTACTAAAAAATGGTTATACCATCTCACAATAGGATCCATAAATAATTAGGATACCATAAAAACAAACTTTTAAGGTAGATTCAATCTTGACAAATATGCTCATGTTTTGTTAGCACAATTGATTAAAATGAATAAGTAAGCTTATGAACCTATGCGGGATTTTATGGATAAATTCAATAAGCTATTATATAAAATACATTTAGTTGCAAGACCAATGATGATAATAATAAATGTTTATTTATTAATTCCTAATTACCTGAAGATGGATATCAATTGAGAAGAGCTAGGGTTGTAGACTTTTATGTAGCACACACATTAGCTATAGAATTCAAAGATGATTTAATTATGGCAAGTAAATTTAAAAAAGAAACATCCAAAAGAAAAGTACTATTAAGTGGCCAAACTTCCATCAAATAAGTATTACAAAAAATGGTGAATGATATTATATTTCTAAAGAAGTAAATTTATTAAAAAGGATATAACATCAACTTATCAAGATTTACTAAGAATAAATTTTGTGCCTTTTCATGGTAATCATCCATGATTACAAGCTCCCCAACAAAATATCACAATTGAACCATCTCTACATTCTAATGTGATTCCTCTAGTCAATGTTGTTTTAGAAATAGAATAAATTTTTGAATGTGAAGAAGTTGAAGAAGAAACAAAAATAGAAAATTTGGTTTTTAAAGAATGTGAAGTCAAATAACCCGATGATGATTCCACAAATGCATGTCTAGAATATAATTCTGATGAAGATGATTATGAATATAATGTTGGGGATATGAATAGTCAATCCTTTTCAGTTTTCACTAGAGTCCATAATAAAAAAAAAAAATCTGGTGATCCAATTGAAGAAGCTCCAAAAGTTATCCTCCCATGAGGAACTACTCCACTAGTGCAAACAAAAAGAAAACAACTAGAAATATGTAGTTTTTCCTACTTCAATAATGTTAATGTTTTTCAACCTTTTAAATTTCCTTCTATATATTTTCCTACTTTTTATATAATTGATCGTGTCAATAAAACCAAAATCTAAATGTCACAAACTAAGTACCTAAGAGTACACCCAAATCATTTAGATAGGTTAGTAGATTTAATTAAAGTAAAAAAACATAATTCTTGAAAATTCAATGCCAAAGGAATCCTAATTATGTTTTAAAAATAATTAATGAGGGGGTATGGGGTGAATTAGACTTCAAAACTTTTACAACTTTAATTAATCATTCATGAACTATCAAAATAATTTAGTGAAGTAGCAACACATTAAGATCCATGATTATGATATATGAACATAACACATAGAACACTTATCTGAGTGGGAAACCCTTAAGGGGAAGAAAACCCACTTATTATTCAAATTTAATAATATACTATAATTAAAACATCAATATTTATTGAATCATCGACCCCGACTAGCCAAACACCAACTTGACTAGGCTTTAGCAAGTACCCACTTGCAAAGAGGCACCAACCCACGAGATGACTCATCACAAAATAATCCAAATAAAATATTTGATCACCTTAAAAAACATTTTTTCTCATAAAACATATGATTATCTCCTTCTTCATCTCTTCACACACTTCTATCCTTCTCAAATTGGTCTCTAGTTTTCTTCGCTTAATTAGGTGTCTTCAAAATAGATTAGGTCTTTTGACCTTGATATTCATATATATTAACTTTATTATATATTCATGATATATTATATATACCTTTATTATGATCTAAAAAACATCTTTTATCTCTTAAAAATACTATATCTTCCACTTCAACACATACATTCTCTAACTAGCTAATTAGGCCTATTAGGCCTTGTTCTTATACCAGACTCTTGCTCATGCACCTTTTGGTAGGACATACACACTTGAAAACTTATATTTTTAATAAAATATTTATTATTATATTCAAAAATCATTAATAAAACACTACAATATGTTGTTTATATCATATAGGACCAAAAAACCCCTTTAGGCCTTAAGGAGACATAATTCAATTAGGCCTTCATTAGCACACATCAACTTTTGAAGTCCATGGAAAAAATTTAAACTACTCACAAGGAAATAACATATCATATGTCACTCAAATATATAAATAAAAATATAATATCATGTCTATTACACCTTTTATCTCCAACTGCCATTTGAAGCATGCCATTAACATTGTTCACAATTAGGCTTGTGTATACCCACAAAGTCTATCTTGAACAACTAAAGAAAAAATGAAATTTTATAAAAAAAATCCATGGTAATATATATATATATATAGGGCTACTTGTAGAGAAGAGTTTGAGTCCTTTTTCCCTATGTAATGAAGTATAATGAACTTAGTTTTATATATATATATATATATATATATATATATATATATATATATATATATATATATATATATATATATATATATATATATATATATATAAACTAAGTTCATTATACTTCATTACATAGGGAAAAATGACTCAAACTCTTCTCTACAAGTATCCCACTCAAAACTACCAACTAGCCTTAAAACATAGTCATGGAAACAATGATCTAAAACACTTATATAAAAAATTTCATAGAATTAAAATGAATTTATATGATCTTATGATATCCATATAACATTATAAAATGGATATATAATGTGGTCAAATGTAAATATTAGTCTTATAGACCAATCTCATAGTCTTGTACCTCACTATCTCATTTGAACTAGATAGGTCAACTTATGAGTAACATTTTCATCATATTAACTAATATCCAAAAAAAATATCTAAAATTAAAATTTATTAAATTTATTTAAAAATATATCCATTCAATTGGATTCACCCTAAATCCATTATAACACATCCCTAATCATTCTCTCACTTCTCCCTAGTTTTCTCACTATTTGCACCATTAGGACTTTTAGTGATAGGTCAATTTGTATGACCAGTTTAGCACACCTACATTTTATAACCTGATAATAAAATAAAATTAACATAAAATAAAATTCTCAATCTTAAACCTTCATCCATTTATCAACTTTGACTTGGTCAACTCTAGTTGCTACAACAAAACTCTAAGAAACAAAGCCTTTCTTGTAGGGTCCACTCATTTACCTGACAAAAAAATCACACCTGGAGGTTCCTAGGAGAGTTTAATACAACAAAAAAAATTATATATCCATACCAATCTATTCTAGGCTATATTTTACAATATATTTCACATTGGTTCAGCTTTAGGGTTTTATAGAGGGTTAACACTATTTTTGGTGTTAATGATTTTTCATAAAGGACTACCCCTCATTTCCAAAACTAATACCTAGAGATATTATATAGTACCCTTACCCATATATCATCAATTTATCAAGTTCCCATGTAGAGGTTTCATTTGCCAATGAACACTTTAAATTTCTTATTGGGTTGATAACCCTTCATTCTATGCACACAAGAGCCCTCAAAACACTAATTTTTGCCTTAACCTTCAAATTTTGACTTAAAACTTGGTAAACATGATTGAAACAACATGAAACAGTTTTTTTAATTCTCACATGTCCATATTATCTTAGAAAATATAATCTAATACCCCATTTGGTCATGCTCTCTCTATTTGGTCTCTAGGCCTTGTCTTATAAGTCAAATTAGGCCTTGAAACTGACCTTTTAGCCACTGTCCAAGATCTTAACACCTCATATAAAAAATCTAAAAACATCTCTCATCATCAAAATTTTATTTACATCTTTCATAGGTCTTTAAAACTCCTCATGACACCTCATTAAGTTAGGTAGGGTTTAGAGGTGGCTTAGTTGCATATTAGGCCTATAGGTCCTATCCTTTTAGGCTCACTATGAGACTCTTATGAGTGCTCCAATGCTTCACATTCATAATAAAAAACCCTCATATATCCTATTATGACTTTGTGCATCCATCTCACCAATTCACTAGGTTCATACCTTCTTACAAGGTCTCTTTATGTAATTACCTGTGTCATTGCTAGGCTTCTCAAGCTCTTGAAACTTGACAACTAACCTTGAAACACTTCTTTATTACATTATACAATGCTCATATGTGATACATGATCCTGAAACAATTTCATACCTTTTATTGATGTTATCAAAAAATAAAATTCTTTAATGACCTCATGAACACATTTATTAAGAACCTTTGACATTAATGGTAACATCAATGCAAAACTTAAAAATAGGAATGATGCTCAATAATCTCCCCCTTTGTCATTAATGAAAAAAATATTTTATAATAATCATTCTTGTCTCCCCATTCTAGTCTTTCTCCCCCTTTGACATAAATGAAAAAGTGATGTCTACAACTCCTTGAATCACATTTCTTACAACCAAAATACTTAACACATAGGACTTATGAGTTTATGAGACATAATACAAACAAGATCCCCTATCTCTATTCATACCTTCTTGGAACAACTCACGTATTCTTGGAGCTAATGAGCATGATTAGTTCCCTCTAAGTACTTCAATTTTTCATTGATTTCTAGGGGAAGGAATTACACCCAATTCCTATCTTAGGTGTTCAAAATTTACCTTTGGAAGTGGTTTGGTCAAGATATATGAAATATTATCCTATGTAGAAACATATTCAAGTTTGACACTTTGTTTACTTACCTACTCTCTTATAAAATTTTACCTAATGGGAATGTGTTTGGTCCTTGAGTGCATGTCAGGGTTCTTTTAGATGCTTAGGGCACTTGTATTGTCTTAATACATAGGGCTAGGACCATCATACTCCACATTTTATTATTTTAGGGTCTATATAATCCATTCAAGCTAAGTGCAATATGAAGCTACTACAATGTACTCAGCCTCACAAATGGACAAAGATACTAATGTTTTATTTTTTTTATCCATGAAACTAAGAACCCACCTAGAAATAAAGCTCCTCCACTGGTACTCTTCCTATCATCTATACTTCCTACCCAATATGTATCTATGTAGGTTGTCAAATTGAACTCCTTGATTATTAGATACCATAATACATACTCCATAGTCCCCTTGAGATACCTGAGTATCCTTTTGAATACTTGTAGACTATTATTCTTTGGATCTACATGAACCCTTCCCATATGACCTACTACTTGCATAATATTAGGTTTAGAAGTAGTGGTGTACAACAAACTTCCAATCATTGACCTATATGATGTTTTATTGACCTTTAGAGACTCATCTTCCCTACTTAAATTGCATCCTATGATCATGGGTATACTAACTACCTTGCAATCTTCCATCTCAAACTTCAACATCTCTCTTATGCATTTAGCTTCTGAGATGAATATACCTTTTTTAGATTAAATGATTTGAAACCCAAGAAAAAATTATAGTTATCTTAGTATGGACATGTCAAATTCTTTCTTCATCACCTCTATAAAGGCCTTGGTCATGTTATCATTATTTACACCAAATATGATGTCTTCCATATAGAAAACTCTAATAATCTAATGTTTATCTTCTATCTTGGTGTATATATTACTATTTATAACTCCTCTTTTAAATCCTTGATCCAACATATACTTGTCCAATCTAGAGTACCAAACTCTAAGAGTTTTATTTATACCATATATAGCCTTTTTAAACCTACAAACATAGCTTTTGTCATTTTATAGTGATAACCCTTTTAGGTTTCTCAATGTACACTTCCTCTTCTAAATTCCCATTCAAAAAGGTAGATTTGATATCCATCTAGTATACCTTGAATCCTTTAAATCCTACATATGCTTAAAGTAGTCTGATGGCCTCTAATCTTGATACTGGTGCAAAGGTCTCCTCAAATTCTACCCCTTCAAATTTTGCATATCCCTTGAATACAAATATAAACTTGTTCCTACTGACTTCTCCATCTTCATTCAACTTGTTTCTAAACACCCATTTTATGCCAATGACATTTTTATCATTAGGCCTAGGAACTAGATCCCAAGTCTCATTATTCTATATTTGGTCTAATTCCTCATTCATAAAACCTATCCATGAAAAATATTTTCTTTATTCTATAAGACTCTTAGGTTCAATATTGGATAATAGAGCAACATTCTCTTTATTTATATTACATACCAGTCTTCTCCTTATTTGCATCCCTGCATTCTTGTTAACAATGATTTGATATTTAAAGCGATCTCTTTGAATCTATCTTGAGGGTCATTTTGAGCCCTTTCTCTCTTCAACTTAGTATCTTCTTCATTATTTAATTCATTATTCTCTAAGGTGTTCTTTGACTGTGAGTGATATTTCCTTATCTCATCAATCTTCACATTGGTGTTTTTCACTATCTTGTGTAGTATCTTGTGATAACATCTATAGGTTGAGATCATTGATGAGTATCCTAATAATATGCCTTCATCAGATCTAGAATCAAACTCACCCAATTCTTCATCATCTCTTTTGATGAGACATTTGCTCTCAAACACTGTAATGTGTTCCACATTAGTAGGTCTGCCTTTTGATAGTCTACAAGGAGTCTTGTTTCCATTCATCCTTATTTGTCTTATATTAAAAATGTAGACAATAGTAATTACTACCTCTCTCTAATATCCATCAGATAATATAAACTCATTTATCATATTTCTATCCATCTCTTGAACTATCCTATTCTTCCTTTCTAGTACCCCTTCTATTGAGGTGTAATAATTATTGAGAATTATCTCTTTATTATATGGACCTCACAAAAGTTATCAAACTCATTGAACCAAAACTCTCCTCTATCAGATCTTAGGCACTTGATCTTCCCATTCTTATCATTCTCAATAAGAGCCTTGAATACCTTGAACTTGTCAATATATTTTTTTTTCAAGAATGCAACCAAAGTCATTCTTGTGTAATCATCTATGAGTAACATGAAGTAGCTATCTCCTTGAATGCTTTGAATTATTTTAGTCCCATATATATTAGTATGTATTAGATCCAAGGTTATTTTAGTAGAGTACTACTTGGACTTGAACCTTCTTATAGTATGTTTACTATGTTGACAAGCCTTGCAAAGTATGTTTGTAGGTTTATTTATCTTAGGCATATTATTTACATACTTCTTAGTGTTAATCTTGACTAGGTTTTCAAAGTTTAGGTGACCTAACCTTATGTTTCATAGCCAAATTTCATATATATTGGTCATGAAGAATCTCTCCTTATTTATCTCATTCAATACATATAAGTTTTTCTTAGTCCTCTTGGCATTGGAAATTAGACTACTTGATTTGGCTCTCCTTATCTCACACCATCTATCATGAAACACTAGTGTGTGTCCTTGATTGTACATTTTAATTAAACTAATTAGGTTATGTTTCAAACCTTATACATACAATAAATTTTGTGTCTTATTCTTTTCATTGTCCAATCTCAAGACACCCTTTCCAGCTATATTGGTAGTTATGTTATCTCCAAACCTCATTATTTATGTATAATTCTTCTTTAAAGAGATGAACTTGTTTCTATATTCTATCATGTGGATTGAGAAACCACTATATATATACCATTTCATGCCTTCATCATGAATTTAAAAGGTAGTCTAAGCTAGAATAGAGTCCTATTTGGTCTTTTGTTCCTCCTTGGAAAATAGTACATCTTACTTCTTGAGCTCAATCTAATCTATCCTATCTTATTTTAGCTTTCATAACAATGTTTTATCCTTCTTATACATTCTAGGAGATTCATATGTCATTTTTAATCTTGTGGACATTCTAACTCTTTTAGATCAGCATCTTGAAATATGTGCTATATTATGATAGATGTAGCAAACAACATTACTATACTTATCATGATTCTATGATGACTTATCCTTTATTACATTGGGCTATCTAATTGGTCTTTTTAGGTTAGTACTCTTGACTTTTTTGAATTCTCAATCTCTCTCTCTCAAAATTTCTCATTGTTTCTATGAGTTACTCATGCTCAAACTTCAAGGAATCTAGCTCTATCCTCAATTGGTCATACTCAACTACCTTTGACTTATACCTTGTGTTGACCTATTCTAACTAACTTTTGAGATCCTTGATAGTCTTATCTTAATGTTCAAATAATCAAGGATACTTATGATCTTATTTTCAAGGTCTAATCTAGCTTCTCCTTCTTTAATTTCATAGAAGACATCTTCATCATACATGTCTTCATCTTATTGATCTCAAGACATCTTTTGCTTTTTAGGATCACCTTCAACCTATTATACTTATCTAAAAGGACTAGGATTAGATACCAATTATTTTAAACATAATTATTGGGTGGTTGAATCAGTATTCAAAACTTTTACAACTTTATTTTATCATTCATGAACTATCAAAATAATTTAGTGAACTAGTAATACATTAAGAGTCATGATCATGAGAAAAGATAATAACACATAAAACACTTATTTGAGTGAGAAAACCTCAATGGAAATAAAAAAAACTAATTATTTATATGGAATACTATCTTATAAGTCAAACATATATATTTAGAGAAGAAACAACTTCACTTGGAGCACCAACCCCAACTAGCCAAGCACCAACTTGATTAGGTTTTAGCAAGCACTCACTTGCAAGGAGGCACCAACCCCCTAGATGACTCAACACCAAATAATCTACCTCAAAAAATTTATCACCTTCATATTCCTTTATTTTTCATAAAATATATTATTACATCCTTATTCATCTCTTCACATACCTATATCCTTCTCAAACTGGTCTCTAGACTTCTTCGCTCAATTAGGTCTCTTCAAGAAAGATTAGGTATTTTGACCTTGATAGTCAAATACAATACCTTTATTAGATATTCATGATATTTTATATTTACTATGATGATGGTATATAATACCTATTTTATCTATTAAAAATATTATATCTTCCGCATCAACACATACATTCTCTAACTAGCCTATTAGGCTTATTATGCCTTATTCTTATACTAGGCTCTTGTTCATGCACCTCTTGCCCAAAAATACACACTTGACCACTTATATTTTTAATAAAATATGTATTATGACATGAAAAAAATATTAATATAAAACTACAATAGTTTTTTCATATCATATAGGACCAAAACCTCCTTTTAGGCCTTAAGGAGACCTAATTCAATTAGGCCTTCACTAGCACATGTTACCTTTTAAACTCCTTGAAATGATTTAAAACTCATAAAATGGAAATAAAATATCATATATCACTAAAATATACCAATAAAAATATAATATTAGTTCCATTACACTTTTTATATCCAACGACCACTTGAAGCATGTCATTAGCATTGTTTACAATTAGGCCTATGCATACCCAAAAAGTCTATCTTGAACAACTAACATAAAAACACAATTTTATAAAATAACCATGGTAAAAAAAACATATATTTATAACCTTAAAGACATAAATAAAATCATTAATTTCATTAAACTTCATTAAACAAGGCAAAAGGACTCAAATCCTTATCTACAAGTAGCCCACTCAGAACTGCCAACTAGCCTTAAAACACAATCATGGAAATAATGACCTAAAACACCTATAGATCCACTTAAAAATACTTGAAATTAATGTATATGATATTATTATATCATAAAACCCTTATAAAATGGATATATAACATGTTCAAATTGCAATATTGGTCTTGCAAACTAAATTCATAATCTTGTACCTCACTATCTCATATGAACTAAACAAGTAAACTTATGAGCAACATTTTCATCATATTCATTGATATCTAAAACAAATATATAACATGAACATGTATTAAAATTATTTAGGATGAATTTAAGAATTTTATGATTACCAAGGGGTCATGTAGCATGGACTTATGCTTTTGGAAGTGGTCTTATGTTCTTGTTATGTTTGTTGATGTGTTAAATGGGTGAATAGGTCTCTATGAGACCTATAAGAGTTAAAACAACCTTATTAAAAGGTGTATATGCTTAAGGGTGACCCATAAATTCTATGGATAACATATGAATATTTTTTTGAGCCATGTATTCAAAATATAGATGCCGTAAGGGTTAATGCATGCCTAATTTCCAACCAAGATGATGATGATCATGATTGCTTTATAAATAGTGAAACCAAAGATGATGGTTTCTAGACTTGAGTAAAAGACTTGGGGAAAGATTTAAAAGAGGCTTGTGTGTGTGAATTATGGAGTGAATGAGGGTTATATTTACCTATGGATGAGTTTAATAATAGAATATATTAAGGATTATTTGTATGACCTGTAGGTCATAATTCTATTGGTAAAATAGTGCTCTTATTGTTTGAGTATGAACAAAGGTGAATAGTGATAATTAGATATCCATAATTAGGTGTTGAAGACATTAGTTCATAGTTAGATGTGTTCATAGGTGTTTTTATGGTAGATCAACATCTAATGGGGTTACAACCTCCTTGTAAGGTAAAACTTTTTAAAATTTTGGTTGTTGTTACAGCGCAGCTAGATAGGTGTTGTAGCACCTTATGGGATTGTAGTCTCACTAAATAGGGCTTATAATTCCTTGATCAATTGAAGCTGGTATAAATTAGTTCTTGTTATTATATGATAGTATTCCAATTGTAGGTTTGAGTGGGTTTTATCCCCTAAGAGGGTTTCCCATGTATGTCATGTGTTATATGTTTGATATTACATTGTCTTTCTTGTTCATTTCTATGAATGATGTGTATGCCACATAAATGTATGTATTGATTGATTAAGAGTTTTAAAGGATTGGAACTAAATTTAAAATATCTAGTCTCAATGATTCACCCCCCTTCTTAGTGATTTTACCTCTAACAATTGGTATCAAAGCAAGTCCTTTGGTAAAGGCTTAATACCTTGAAAGTGATCCAAGGTACAATATGGGTAGTCATCAAGGAGGTTTCTCTACTAATAAATCACCAATTTTCAATGTATCCAATTATGATTTTTGGAGTTTAAGGATGAAGACATACATTATGTCTAGGGTTTAATGTATGGCAATATATTCTCGATGGTTATGTTGATATTATTTATCCTCCATATAGTGCTATAGACAAGAAATTTTTTTAAGACAATTCCAATGAAATGAATGATATCACTTGTGGTCTTTCATATATTGAATACACCAAGGTAATCCATTATAAATATGCTAAAGATATATGGGAAAAAATTCAGATCGTTTTTGGAGGATATTCAAAGGCTGAGCTTGCTAAGTTGCAGACTCATAACAGGCAATTGGAAAGTCTCAAAATGATGGAAGAAGATTATGTAGCATCCTTTCTGTAGAGAATTGATGAGATTATAAACATCATCATAGGTCTTCAAGAGAATATTGAAGAGGATACTATAGTCTAAAAGCTATTAAGGTATCTATCTCTCAAGTTGGATCCAAAATTATATACTTTAAAAGAAATTCATGATCTTACTCAATTGAAGATGGATCAATTGCATGGCACCCTTACTGCATATGAGATGAGAGTAAATGATGATATACCACCAAAGAAGGAAGTAGAATTAAAGATATAGATGAAGCCTAAGAATAATTTACAAGGTAATAAATCTAAAGAGGATGACATATTTGATATTGATGAGGATGAACTAACTACTTTGATTACTAAGAAATTGAACATAGGCTCAGGAAAGTATAAGGGTAAACTACCCTTTAAATGTTTTAATTATGGAGAGATAGGAAATTTTGCTCATAATTTCCCTCATAAGCATGAAAATATTGATGATGAATAACATGGTAAAGGTAAATATGAAAATAAGAAGATAATTAAGAAGAAGAGATTTAGAAATTATAACAACAAGAAGTCCTTCAAGAATAAGAAGAGTCTCTACACCAAAGAAGATTGCAACTCATCAGATGAGAGTGAAGATAGTGACTCAAAATATGATCATGAAGATGATGGTCATATTAAATTTGAAGCCCTATTCATAGATGAGGAAGGAATTTTATCACATCATTATGTGTCTACTTGAAGTGATTTAGATGATGATAAAGATGAGGTGAACTATGAGACTGTATTTATGAATGCTCTTGAAAAACTAAAGATTGAGAAGAAGATCAATAAGAAGATGAATTATAAACTCAAGGAATATGAAGATTAATTAAATGTGTATGAGTAAATAATGAATGAAGACACCAAGGAGAATGAAGATATGATCAATCATCTTAGTTTTCAATTGGAAATTCTATCTACAAGCCTAAAATATAAAGAAGATGAATGTTCAAGGTATGTTTCTGAAAATGAGTCTTTGAATTTTGAGTTATAAAAAACATCTACTATGGTGAATACATTTATGAGATTTGAAAAGAGCTCATGTGATCTACACAATATTATGAGTGGTCAAAAGCATGCTAGTGATAGAACTGGTCTTAGATATGAATAAGAACAAAATAATGTAACTCAAGACAAAATGAATACTAATGTGAAGCAAGATAATCATAATTTGAAGACAAATCATCAGATAAGGAATGAAGGTATTGGCAGAGTAAAGACAAATCAATTTTGATAGCCAAATGTTATGAGGTATGCAAGATTCAATAGTTACTATTACACATGTAATCAATTTAGTCATTGGAGTAGATAATTCAAAAGACCTATTATAAATGAGTTTGCATGGGACTATGATGGGGGTCATCAATCAAAAGGAGTGAGAAAAATTAAGTGCTTCAACTGCCTTGATGTGGGATACTTTGAAAACCATTATCCACATAAGATTAGACAAGGTGAGTCCTTTTTAAAAAGGGGACATTTTTTTGTTTGACACGACAAAGGACATATTGCAAGTTTTTGTCCAAACATGGTAAGACACACTATGTTTCCATCAAGGAGTTTGGTGTGCTACAATTTTGAATAGAGAGGTCACATTGTTAGGTTATGCAAGAAAATGTCTACAAGTTAGAATAGGTTTAATTAGGTTCTTAGAGTGCAATAAATAAGGCATGTCAACACATGTAAGCCAAAGATGGTAGGTATGAGTCATGATGAGACTACAGGCCAAGTAATCTATTTGATATTGTGTAGAATTCTTTAGAAGTTAAAGAGTGCTAAGGGCTATCATTTTTTGCTCATGTTAATAATGAAGAGACCAAGCTCAAAGAGAAGACCAAGGTGCTAGTTAAAGCTAGTCTTGAGGTATGTATGGATCCAAATGAACATTTTGATGTTGCTAAGCAAGATTCATTCAAAGAACATCAATTGTCTATGCCTAGTGATGAGGTTCCAAATTGTAAGGTGGATTCTTCATATGAGAATGTATGTCATGAATCTTTGTTAAATCTATGTATTAGCAATT
The DNA here is from genome assembly GCA_037957365.1 of Torreya grandis. Classification (NCBI taxonomy): domain Eukaryota; kingdom Viridiplantae; phylum Streptophyta; class Pinopsida; order Cupressales; family Taxaceae; genus Torreya; species Torreya grandis. Next base: position 422,219 of record JARHVA010001376.1, read on the forward strand.
GAATCCTATAATAAAATGAAATTGTTGTAGTGTTTGAGCATGTTGCCTCTCTTAAGCCTAAGAGGAAGAATAAAAATAGGTATCATATGACCAAGGAGGAGAAGGAATATGAGTAGCTATGGACAATTCCTAGTTTCACATTATTTTAGGACATTGTGAAGTAGGGTGTCTCTACTTATGCTTATTAGGAGAAATATTTTCTTGTGGAGAAGAAATCTTATGTGATCAAGATGATAATGTCAATCAAATAATGTCTTTGGTAAAGGGGAACCAACAAGTTCATGAGTTTGCTCTAGAGCTTTGTGAAGGAGTTATTATGCAAGGTCAAAATGGGTATATCTAGATGGCATAATGAGATTGATGAAATGTCAAGAATAATTTGATAATAAAAAAGGTTTATACACTTCTTTTTTATGTTATCTAGGTGCTTTTGTGGTTTGAAGGTATGCTTATACCAATTGAAGATTTTTTGAGTGCTCTCAATTTTTTTAGTTTTTAGCTTAAGGGCAAGCAAGCCTAAAATGGGTTATCAAAATCCTATGTTATAAAAGGTATGGTGGCTCATTTTTTGGTCCAAAAATGTGTTATGGGTGTCTCTAGGTGTTTAATAAGTTTCAAAGGTGTGTGTTGACCAGAAGGAGGTTTGTTGACATTATTTTTTTTGATATTCTAGGGTTTTAGGCTATGTTAGAAAAGTAGTTTTCCTTATGACTTGAGGTCTAAAGATTATTAATAGGATGAGTGGGTCAAATGGGTTTTTAAAAAAATATTCATAGAGATTTGAAGGTTTTTGGTTCTCAAAATTTTGGCAATATGGAGGGCTAATTGGCTACTAGGTTTATGAAGGAAGTATGTTGTAGAGGATGATATTGATGATTAAAATTTGTATGATTGTGGGGAAATATGATATTTCTCTATATATGAAGTTTCAAGTCCTAAATATGTGTCTATTGAAATATGTGGGTTCTATAAGTTCTAGGTAGGGCTACAAGGAGTTTAGATAGGCCTAGTATGAAGACTTGATGTATTTGCTCATTATTTATAAAAGGTAAAGGTATGAGAATTTCAAGGTGAGTTCTCAAGTTGTTTTTAGAGCATGTTTCCTATTTGGTGTGTGTCATGAAGTTTTGTTCGTGGTTCCTGAGGTAGTTTGAGAGAGAAGGCTAGTAAACCTATATGGTGGTTCCTCATTAAATATGGAGATATAAAGATGATCAAAGGGTGAAATGGCTCAAAAATATTATGGGGAGTCCCTCTTAGATGTTTCTTGTCAATTTCCATCAAATTTTAGTGTTTTGTGTGTTTTGTCTTCATTGGTTACAGTGTTTGGTTGAAGAAGAATGTTGGCATAGAGGAAGATGAATTTTGCTAAGGCATGAAGAAGTAGGCTCAAGGTAAGGGGGAGTTTGTATCATATTTATAATGTGGTCCTATCCTATTGGTGGTATTTTTATGTTTTCAAGATTAGATTGTGTCCACTTTTGTCATTATGTCAAAGAGGGAGAAAGTTCCTTTTGTGGGAGTGCTTGAAGAGAGAGAGATAAGGTGAGCTATATATTATTATATGATGGTTGTTGACATCAATGAAAAAGGGGAAGATTTTTGGATAGTTTTCAATGATGTCATGTTGATATCATAGACATGTACTAGTGAGTGGATGAAGTGCCTTGATAGTCTAAGTGGCAATGACAAAGTGTGCAATGTGCTTGTCCCAGTATGCTTGAAGGTGGCTTGGTTGATCTCCAATTTTAACATGGCTAGAGATGTTTAAGGATGAGTATGGAGTATTGATCATGTGTAACAAGTCCTATAAAAAAATTCTATGCTTTGATTACTTATGTGTATGAGTTTTTTTCATCTAGTTGATCATTGTTTTCATCTAGACATTTTAGGTCTAATGGCATAAAATATAAGTAGGAAATTTGATAACATCACCATTACCATGTGTGAATGAGTAAGGTGGATTTGGTCATATGGTTGTAATCACATTAGTCCCTAGTTTCTATGTGATAAGTATTAGGTCATGCACCTAAATGCAATCAAATATATTTGGGTGCAAATTTGGGATCTTAGGCATGTTGATAGTGTTTTTTATGTTCATATAGAGTCAAGTAATCATGTTGATGATGTCATTATTCACACACATAGAGGTTTTAAGAGGAAATGATCATATAGGTTTGTTTATTATTGTGCCTAGTTCTTATTTACTAAATCTTAGGTCATGCACCTAAGCACATCAAAAGATATGCAAGTGAAAATTTTGGCTCTTAGGTATTTTGACAATGTTTTCCCATACTTGGTAAAATTTACAATGTGGCAAGAAGAGCTGCTAAAGAATTTTGATGTAGTCATATCTCACACATGTGTATGTTTAAATAGAAGGTGATCTTATCAGTTTATTTAATTTTATACCTAGTTTGTTTATAATAACTTTCAGGTCAAGAATAGAAATGTAGAAAAATATATGCATGTTCAAAGTTGGCCTTCCAGACAAGTTTTTAACATTTTTGGCTCTATGACAGAAAAATTTGAGTGAGTAGATTAATGGAATTATATCTTACACATGCAAAAGGTTTTAGGATTATTTTGATATAGGGTTAGATTATGATATATGAGGATATCATATGTTCTAAATTTGAGAACATGCAAGTGAATGAAGTAAAATATATGACTATGTAAAGTTGGACTTCTAGGTAGATAAGCAAGGTTCCTATACTTAGTCATTTTTGCACAAGTTATGGTTCGAGTAACATCGACGGAGCATATTTCTCTAAGAATTTAGGAATCAATTATATGGTTCCATGTGTCATGATCATGGTAGTTTTGAGTAAGATCAAATGATGAGTGCTATAAGATAAATACCTGACTGATCCATAGAGATCAATAAAGTGTGTTGAGTCAAAGTTTCCAGATTTTACAAGATAAGGTCAACATGTTTAAGGTTTAATGTTTAGCATTGGTAGATTGTGTGTTAAAGTTTGAGTTTAATATAATAACATTGATGATGTATATTTAATATTAGCATCAAGGACTCGAGATATGAGAAAAGTGTTTGAGGTTTAACTGTGACCAATGACATTTAAATATTTAAATTTTACAAAGGGAAAAGCTACTCTATGGTATTTTACCCATACCTTTTAATCCAGGACAAATTTGATTATAGTGTAAAAATTAAAGTGGTAAATTACTCCAAGGTACATATGTTAATATGAATTTTAAGGACTAATTATTAGTATATTCAAAGTTATGAAGGTCCAATGTTGACTATGTGTTCATGCTTATTATGCAAGTGACTTGAGAAGGATAATTGAGCTTGTGTAGATGTTGTTTCAATGTTTCATGATGAATTGAATATTGGGGAGTGTTTTAGACTCCATGAATATAATATATGTGAATTATTAAGGTTTTACCAATCATATGAAGTATGAACAAAGGTATAAAAGTCAACTATGTATTCGTCCATGGTGACGTGTGCACAAAATTATGATTGAGCTTGCACAAAAGAGTGTAATTATGAATGTAAGCATTTGATGATGCCTACGGGGTCATGTAGTGTGGACATATACTTTTTTAAGTTTTCATATGTTCTTATTTTGTTTATCTGTGCTAAATGGGTGAATAGGTCTCCATGAGACCTATAAGAGCTACAAGGACCTTATTAAAAGGTGTAGTTGTTTAAGGGTGACCCATAGATGCTATGGTTGACCTATGAATACTATTTTATGATATGTATTCATATGATAGATGCATTAAGGGTTAATTCATGCCTAATGGTTGACCAAGATGGTGATGATCATGATTGATCTATAAATAGTGAAACCAAAGATGATGGTTTTTAGACTTAAGTAAGAGACTTGGGGAGAGATTTGAGAGAGGCTTGTGTGTGTGTGAATTATGGAAAAAAGGAGGGGTATATTTCCTTGTAGATGATTTGAAGATAATAATAGATTTATAACTATTTATATGACCTATAGGTCATAATTCTATTGGTAGAATAGTGTTCTTGTTATTTGAGTATGAGCAAAGTTGAAGAGTGATAATCATAGGTCCATTATTAGGTGTTGAAAACATCAGTTCATAGGTGTTGTTGTGGTATCTCAACATTTAAGGGGGTTTTATCCTCCTTATAAGGTGAAACTTTCTAAAATTTTGGTTGTTATTGGAGCTCAACTAGACAAGTGTTGTAGCACCTTATGGGATTATAGTCTCACTAAATAGGGATTGTAGTTCCTTGATCAGTTTTAGCTGGTCTAAATTTGTTCTTTTTATTATAAGATAGTAGTCTAATTTTATGTTTTAATGGGTTTTCTCCCCCAAGAGGGTTTCACATGTATGTCATGTGTTATATGTTTGATCTTGCATTACCTTTCTTGTTCATTACTATTAATTATGTGCATGCCTTATAAATGTATGTATTGATTGGTTAATATTTTAAAAGGATTGGAACTAAAGTTGAAATATATAGGCTCACTGATTCCCCCCCCACCTTTCTTAGTGATTGTACCTCTAACAATATAGCCTCTTATACCTTTGTGCATCTATTTTACTTGTCCAACAAGATCATACCTTCTTATAAGTTCTCTTTATGTAATGAATAGTGTCATGACTAGGCTTCTCAAGTTTTTGAAACTTGACAACTAACCTTAAAATACTTCTTGATGCTCTTATACCTTTCTGACATTTATTGCATGGTCCTAAAAAAATTTAATGCCTTTCCATGATGTCATCAAACAAGAACATTCTTCAATGACCTCATGAACACCTTTTTTAAGAACATTTAACATCAATGACAACATAAATGCCAAACTTCAACAATAGAAACAATGCTCAACAAACTAACCCTATTTATTCAAATAAAATTAACTCAATGGTCATAACAACTTCCAAGTATAATAAATTAAACCCATTCTATATTTTCATATTGCTCAAAGGATGAAAAGTCAACAACTTCATCATTGGCATAGGGGCCTTAGATAATGTCATTCTTGAAAAATTTGTTGATGTTTTTAGCCTAACTTATACTAAAAGTTTTGGAGGTTGTTATTCTATGGAGGTGAAACAAGTTATGTTCATTAACTAGATAAATGATGCACAAGTGGATTTGGCATATTTTCCATATAAAAGGATTAAAATCAATATTTTATTCATAGACATTACAACATTTGGTATTCTTTTAGGTAGAACTATTTATAAATAATTAGGTGTAAAAATCTAAATGGATTTGTCACATGCCATGATTCTAGTCAAAGGGGTCAAACAATGTCTAGAACCTAAATCTAAAATGAAATATATAGTGTATAAATTAGATTATCCGAAAGAAAACATTTTATATGAGGATGTCATAATTGGTAACTATCTTTTGATGATAGAAAAAGATATGAAATTGCCAAAAATCATGCATTCAAACCCAAATGACATTTTGATGATGGATTTCAATGGTAGTTTTTCATCATAAAGTTCAGGTGTAGGAATGATCTTGATATCTCCATCTAAATAAAACTTTAACTTCTCCTACAATTTTTAGTTTGAATGTACTAATAACACAGCCAAATATGATGCATTTTTGCAAGGAATGTATGTTGTAAAAAAAATGGGGATTATAAATTTGAAAGTCTTGGGTGATGTTGAGCTTGTTTTAAAATAGGTCAAAGGTAATATCCTAGGCCATATTATTTTAAAATAAGGAATAAATACTAATAAAATAAAGGTTGAGGAAATTCAAAAACTTTCCATACCTACATCTAAATCAAGAATACATTTTTTCTTTAGGAAAGTAAACTTTCTAAGAAGATTCATCCTTGAATTTATTAAGATCACTAGACATATAGTGGATATGATGAAAGTAAAATCCTATTTCAAATGGAATAATGAAGTAAAAGAGGTATTTGAAAAAATAAATGTTACTACTACTTGTGCACCAACATTGGTTTGTCCTAATTTTAAGGAGTTCATTATTTATTGTTATGATTTGGATCATACACTTTCAAAAAATATTATTCCTAACAAATAAATAAGGTATTGAATCTTTGATTTCCTTCATGAGTTGTAACCTCAAATATTATAATTTGAAATATTATCTTGGAGAAAAACATGCCTATGTAGTGGTGAAAATAGTCAAACAATTTAGGTATTACATATTGCATTCACACTCTATCATAATGGCACCTAACATGGTACTAAAATCAATCTTGACACAATAGGAACTGGTTATAAAAGAAGAAACTAGAAAATTAAGGTTCAAGATTATTATTTAGATATTAAACCCACAAAATTAGTTTAGGGAAAATGCTTGTGTCAACTCATGGTAGAGTATGGAAACTTTAAGTCAAATTCTTCAGTAGGTTCTAATGATCAAGATAATAGTGAATTTCCTCTGGTATTGTTTGTTGGTTCTAATAATAAGTGGTTTTCCCACATCACTTTCTTCCTAACATATGTGTAATGTCCTTAACACTTGAATGCTAATAAATGTATTATGGTCAAGCTACATGAAAATAAATATGGCATATGGGATGGCACTCTTTTTAAGAAAAGCATTCATGGTTTCTTCCTAAGGTGTGTTGATAAAGAACAATAGAAAAAGCTATTACAAGATTTTCACGATCACGCCTATGGAGGGAACATTTTTTTATAGAATAATAGACTATAAGATACTCAATACCCATTACTATTGGCCAATTATTTTCCAAAATTCATACGAATGGGTGAGAAAGTGTGAAGCATGCCAATAATTTATAGGCAAACCTAAATTGGTAGCACTTCCTCTTCAACCCATGATAATAAAAGAACCTTTCCAATAGTGGGGACTAGAATTCATTATGACATTAAAACTTCATTTGATCTTACATCACACTCATGTCCTCATATAAATAGATTACTTCACTAAGTGGGTGGAAGTGATTCCTATTAAGTAGTTGATGAAAATCAAATAAATTGGAATGAAAATATATATGATGCTCTTTGGATAGATTTCATAACACCTAAAAAGGATATTGACATGTCCCCATTCTAGTTTATATATACAATAGATGTTTTGATTCCTATAACTCTTGAGTTACCTATCTTAAAATTGTCTAGAGCTATTGAGAATCTGAATTTTAAAATCCCACTAGACAAAAGAACTTTCTACCTACAAAAATTAGAAGAGGAAAGGACATATGTGGTTGATATAATTATATAACATCAGGCCCATGTTAATTTTATCTTTTATAAGAATGCAAAGAAAATAAAATTCCAAGTAGGGGACCTGGTCCTAATCTGGGATAGTCATATCATAGAGAACTAAAAGTAAGTCATGGAAAATTTGATTCACTTTGGATGGGTTTATTTAAAATCTATAACTTCTGTAGAAATAACATTTTCTATCATGTTTATCATGATGCAACTCATATGTCATTTCCCTTCAATAGGTAATATCTCGAGCATTATTTCCAATTAGAAGCAGGTAGTCCTCTATTTGTATATATGTGAATACAATTTTGGTCATGTTTCCTTTCTAGTCATTCTTTTTGGCTTGTGTCATGTTCATTCCTTACTTTTCCTTTATGTCATATTTTTTGGTATATATAATTATGATTCCCTCTCTCTTATATAGTATTTTTCAATTCATTTGTTTAAGCCAGTCAATGAATATGTATCCCAACAAGTTGTTACCACATGTATAAGTAAATCCTTATCTATGTCTGAGCTTTTCTCCTTTCTAATCTTTATTCACTCTAGTTAGATCATTATATAATGTATGATTTGAATAAATTAAAGTGTTATGATACCTGAGGTTGATATTCAAAAAAAAATTTAACAAGTTATAGTCATTCTTTGTATCTAAAATCAATCATACAAGGTTTAGGAGATGTTTCTCTTTTTACATTATAGTTTGTGTGAAAACACAAAATGAAAAATACCCTCACATACACTATCTTTTGGGATATGTGATAACATCTATCAGGTTGAGTATTTTATGCCCTCACATATAGTATATATTAACATGTAATAAAATTATGATGGTTCAAAAATACATCATTTTATCAAAGATTAGTTACTTCTCAGTTGATCAAATTGTAGTCAAATTTATGACTCTATTGCCTAATGGATAAAATACTTGCCTTTAAAGCCATAGTTTAATTTATTTTTATCCCTTACAGTTCAAAATCCCAATCTAAGCCAGTTATTTTTATAATTTTTGAAAATTATTTAAAATTGAATTAATTTTTGACTAATTTTAGTTTAGGTCTAAAATTTTCAATTTTAAAAAAATTGGAAATTAATTAATTAATTTTTATTAATTAATTAATTTTTATTAATTAATTAATTTAATTGAAAATTAAAATTATAAACACAATGTCATTTTATCCAAACTTTGCAAATGCTTTTTGACATTCTTGTGCCATGTAAATATCTTTTATACTTCTACCATAACTATGCAAAAGTCTCATTAACTCCTTTCAATCTGTGTAAGTGCTTTATATTTTTTTTTAGTTATACTAAATTGCCCAAACACTTTTTCAAGTCATGTAATTTTTTTCCACCTTTGCATGTGGTAAAATTGCCACATTACAAATCAATAAATTTAATTAAAATAATTTTTTATTATTTTAATTAAATATATAAATTCTCTTTTTTAAAATATCAAACAATGAAATTATCATGGATATTTCCCCAAATCATGCAATTAAAATCTTCCCTTCCAATGTTGTGTATGTAATCATTATTTTTCCCTTAGTCATGCAATTTAATTTGTATTCTCCCCATTCCATGTAAATGCCATTGTCATTTCCTTAAATCATGTTAAAATTAAACTTCTTTTCCTCCAAAGTTTTTGAAGTTGTGCCACACTATTCAAGTGTGAAAAGCTCCAAATGATTTTACAAATACTCACTCTGCACCAGATCAAAAATAATTATATGTGTTTTTTATGAGATGGAAATCGTACAACACAATCTCCATTGAAAGAGGGTATGAAGTGAAATTAAAAATAAATAATCAAATTCTAATTTATTTTGTATGTCCAATAAAGTTGTACGATAACATAGAGGAGAGATAAGGTTGTTGTTTATTTCCATTTTTTCTTCCCCCAAGGAAGAAATGTATGGCCCAAGAAGAATAAGTATATTATAAAAAAGGGAATAACTTAAATTATTTTTTTGCTTACCAATAGGGATCCATACTATGACATAGTATATGGGTGGAGGTAAACAAAAAAAAGATTAATAATTTTTTTTACTTGTAGAAATGAGTCATACGATGCATGTGATGGGAGTGCAAGTAAAAATTTAAAACACAAAATTTCTAATCATATTTTTTTTTTGTTTTTTTTTCCTTCCAAAAGAAGGTCATACAACCCAAGGAAAGAGTGTGATTAAAAAAAAGAATTTAATCAAATATTTATTTATTTTTGACTACAATAGGGAGAGCATACAATGCATCAAATAACGCAGTGAAGATTAAAAAAAAAATCAAAAGAAAAGAGAAAAAAATTATCTTGTTTATTTTCATTCACCAACAAAACTATACGACCATGTCATAGGGTGAAAAAGACAAATAAAACAAAAAAGGAATAACTAATTTATATTTTATTTACCTATTGTAATTATATGATGATGCCATAGCAAATAGGGAAGTGAATATTTGAAAATAGGAACAATAATATTCTCTTTGGTTTTTTCCAAATCAAAACCATATGGCTATATGGAAAGAAACAAAATTAATATAAAAATTTTAATTGAAATTCTTTTTTTTTCCTTTTACCATGTGGAAGAAAGGTGATTAAGCATGGTGGTGAAATTTGTTAGATGAGTTTAAAGGCACACTAAATCAAATATACATGATTGAAGCTATAAGTACAAATTTTAGGTGAACTTAAATAACTTGGTTTTTTTTAATTATTTTATTTTTTAAAATTTTCAAATAAACTATCATTGTGTGAATACTTCCTAACTTTCAATTTTTCTATAAAGTTAATGTATTCATCATCTACTATGAAAAATCCAACTCTAAATAAAGATAATTCAAGCAAGAAATACTAGTTTCAAGGAGTAATTCCTCTTTCACCATTAGAATCTAATGTGGAGAGCATTTCAGATATCAATCTAGGTCACATTAACTTAGATGAATTTTGGGAAAAAATGAATGCGATACCTAAAACTAATTTTTTCAAAGTAATTTGACAGTGGATTGGCACAAATTGTAGCCTTTCTAATTTTAGTACAATTTTTTGAATTGGTTTTAGTCATTAAATAACACTATAATTTGGAAACAATGGAAGTGAGAGATCCATAGGGTGAATTGGTGGCAAACTTAGCTCTAGATCACATAAACAAAATGTTTCATCTTCTAGATAAAGAGTCTTTTTTGAATTTAACTCCTAAATCATCTCAACTTTTTTGGGATGATAATAACATCTCATGTGATAAACACATCAACAAGGGATGGTTTATGAAACCAAGGCATGCTTTTACATGATTTCCAAAGAATCTTGAAAGATCTTGTATGCAAAGGGAAATGCAATTGATCTATAAATCAATCCTAGCTTGGAGAAGATAAATCCTAATTACACTTATGATTGTTAATACATTATATATTTGGGGTCATGACCAAGATGGATCCACTAGACCTATCCAAGGGATATCTTACCATAATAGCATCACTAGATAGGGTTCCAAATCCTCTAGTCAAGCAACACTATGAAATAACCCTAGCTAGGTCCTATGTTTTCATATTCACAAAAGTAAATGACAAGTAAAGGAAAAGCCTAATCTAGTGCTCACCAAAGCTTGTCGCACAAATGGGATTTAATAAACATAAAATTAAACATGCATAAGAGAATCCTAACTAAGTTATGTATAGGCAAAACCTGATCTATAGTTAGAGAAATATATTCAAAATCCATTACTTATGTTATTTCTATCTATTAAAATAGAGAGATACTTACCTTGAAGATGAACCCATTAAGACACAATCTCTCCCTTAGCCAAAGGTACTTCATAAGAGATTTTTTAGGTTTGTAAGAATCACTACTAAAGGCCAAAGCATCCAAGACTTTTACATAAGATAATATTCTCCTCCAAATGTAAACCCTAAGCTATATTTCCTCAAGTAATATGGAAAAATAGTAGATTTTAAAGAAGGAAAAATGAATAATTAACTCTTATTTTCCATCTAATAAAATGATAAAATGAATTTATATATATATATATATATATATATATATATATATATCTAACCCTAAACCTTTTTAAAATTTTAGCCAACAAGGTTGGTCCAATCGACTTTTTATCATTATTAATTAAAAAAATTAGGTCTTGGTCTAGGTTAGCTAGGAGCCAACCTAGAGCCTAAATATTTTTTATCAATTAGAGTACAGGGTCGATGTGGCTAACAGTGTAATTTAAATTATTAGAAAGGTTTTAGGCTTAGGAAAGGGCTAGTGAAAGCAAAAAATGACTAGAAGAGGGTGAAAAATAAGAGGCAAAGCTTAGGGGAGTGTTTTTAGGAGATGGTTGTGTAGATACTAAGTGGTAGTATAGGGACAATAATATTTTGAAGTAGAAATGGTCTTCCCACACCTTTCCCAGTGCACACCTTAAGGCTTTCACTTAGATAGATTAAGACGCATTGGGTTCCTTTGACAGATAAAGCATCACTAATTGATAAAAGTTTGAAAATATTATGTGTATACATGTTCCCCATTCAAATATTATCATGTGTTATGTAGGTGCAATCAGGGATGGCGCTTTGATAAAATATCATAGACACACACAATGTTGAAGCTAAAAAATTGTAGTATTTTAATGCATAAAATAACTGAAAGTAAATGACTAAAAGGAAAATAAATAAAAATAAAAGTAATGTATGTGTACCTTGACATACCTTTATTATTGTATGGTTGTCTAATGTGTTTTTATTTTTTATTATGGAGGGTGTAAAGATTGATTTCAACAAACCCAAGGATTCAAAAACTAAAGATCAAACACAAGAAATCTTAGATAACTAATGTGGTGTAGATGAGACATATTTATAAATTTAGCAAGCTAGGGTGACAAATGTTAAGTCAGGACCAAATTACCAGGTCAAAATTTAGAGTAAATCGGGTAACTAAAAATCCAAGGTGAATAAATAATGAAAAAATCAAGCAAGTAAACCTTGAGTAAGAAAGGAAAACTCATCAAGTTAAACCAAGGATACATGTCAAAATGGTAATCTAACATCGATGTGAAAGTAGTAAGAATCCTTAAATAAAGATGGACAATTAAATGGTAAAATAACATTGATGACTAAAAACTAATAATCCTTACTCAATCATCAATGTAAAAAGTGAATAAAATGGAAAACAACATTGATGAATTAGGAGTAACAAGCCAACTTCAGTCAATAATGAAAAAAAGATCATGAAAGTAGAAATGGAATTAGGTGTCTAAAAAAAGGTAGTAAAAAAATGGAAAATGGTAAAAGAAATCAAATAAAGTCTAGAAATATAAAGCCATGGTGTAAATAAAGTAATCCATAATTAATCAATCATATTTTTTTATTATAAGGATATATAAAATTGAAACAAAGTAGTGTTATCATGTTTTTAAGATGCAAAGAAGAGGCAATATAGAAGAAATGGGAAAATATATTTAGAATCACACTCACTAGTCAAGGGAAGGAATGAAATGGGTGGAGGGTAAAGTGAAGGAAAAAGTAAGGTAGAGAAACTATTTATTGATGTTAAGACACTTAAATTAGGTTTGTCAAAACAAGAGGACTTTTGATATTAATGACTCTAAAAAACCTCTAGCCACACAAATATTAGGTCAATAAATGAAGTATGAAGACAATCCCATGAAGGTTATATGCATGAAAAGTAAAATGGAACTACCTTCCCACATGTTTCCCATTCTTCAAGACCCATTATAGATCCATTGGTCTACTATAAATATTGGGTTCTTGAATGAGAAATTAGGAAGCACTATAGAGTTTTCTGAATTTTCTTATTATAATCTATTGGCTTAACACACCCCAATAGAACTTGGCTCTATCATGAGGCCGAATGTGGAGTTTGATCTTTGATTAGACATAGGAGATGTGTTTTTAATCATGTATTTTGGTGTGATTTTGAATTTTTAATTTATATGTTGCCTTTCATATAATTGCATTTTGTTTTAAATTATTTGGATTTTAACCTTTTTGATGGATTTTTCTATTCATCTTCCATACAAATTCAGAGAACCAAAAATGGGTTCTAAAGATGAATATCATTTGATAAATTTAAACTTGGTTGCTAAGGAAGATAACTTAAAGAGCATGGTGTATAAGAGTGTTATGAATTCATGTGAAATAAAAGTTATATCTTGACTTTGACCTTGATTTATCTGGAGTGGAATGAAAGGAAAGGATATGAAGAGGAATGAACCATGAAACAATTTGAATGACTTAAAATTTGAAAAAATATGAAAAAGGGTGAAAAAGGGATACAATGATAGTGAAGTGTAATTCCTTATCATAATAATTGGGGAAGTGTAGGAGAACATGCTAATACTTTATTATGCAAATTTTATCTACAAAAGAAAGTAAAATCTAAAGTTGAGAATAAGGGATCATAAACTTGTACTCATTATGAACACATTATAGAAAAGGAATAATGAATTAGAGATGGTGATTTTATGAGTAAGGCCTATTCCTATCCATGGTTTTACACTACAACTCATAATAAATAAACCTAAGAGAGTGCATAAATCATGAGGAAGATGGTATTTTTGAGGAATGTTATGTCTTATCCATGGTCTTACACTTCAAATCACAAAAGAGGAACCCAAGGGGTAAAAAAATTATTGGAAATTAAGGAAACAAATCATGACTAATACCAGGTCCAATCCATGGTTTTATAATGCAACTCATGAGAAAAGATAAACCAAAGGACCAACGAGAAAGAACTAAGGTTTGTGGAAAGAGAAACTATTATAAAGGGTGAGACCCATGTAGATATCATGAAAAAAGTGTTAGAAGGATAGCCTATATAAATAATAAAAATAAGGAATAGATATAAATAAAATACTTCTTTAAAAATTACACATTTGTGGGCTCTTTTAAAACATGGCCTTCATTAGTTTGAAGGTGATAGGTGCTAAGACCAAGTATGTCTTTTAAAGTAAAAATCCCACCATTTTTGGGTGTATTTTACTTATTTATAATGTGTTTAGTATAATTTAAGGACAAAATCACCAACATTAAAATTATGGACTTAACCCTTTTGTTGTGTTATTTGGCGATGTGGACCTTGTATTGGTGATTGTTTTGTAGATCATAAAGATAGTGTTTGTCAAGAATATCGAGAATGTGAAGGTGAAATTCATGTAATTATTCATAGAGTATGATACCATGAAGAGATAAAAAGAGAGATGGAATCTCAACTTATAAAGGGGTGACTAATTTGGAACCATAAACTAGTGAAAATGGGGTTTCCCTAGTGTCAATGTGTATGCTATTGTAATAGGCCCAAATAATGAGATATAGATGAAGATGAAAATATGTGCAAGTTTCATAGATTATCTTTTGGATAATTTTATTAATATTTTTTCTAGTTTCCTTAAATTATCCATTTCATTGTGGATGGTATGGCATGGAAAATTTGTGATTGATTTTAAATTTAAAATATATTTATTTGACATCTTTGTTTTTAAATTTATCACCATTATAAAAAATGATAGTATGAGGGACATTAAAATGATAGATAATTCGATTGAGGATAAATTTATCAATGGTGGTTCTGGTGACACTATTAAGAGGCATAACTTCAACCCATTTGGTAAAATACTTGGTATCCTTGATAATAAATACATGCCCATCTTGTGATCTAGGCAGTTTTCCTATGAGATTTAGTCCCCATATTGAGAATGGCTAGGGAGGCTTCATAGTTTGGAGTTAGGCTAGAGGTAAATGGATTACATCATCATATATCTAGAAAATACTACACTTTTTATCAAACTCAATGACATCCTTTTTAAGAATAGTCTGCAATTAACCCATGAATAAGCATTTACATGGTATAACATGTCTATTAGAGTGACCACTACAAATCCCCCCATGTGTTTGTTCAAGGAGAGGATAAACCTCTTATTTCATAACACAATAAATATGGTTATCTTCAACATTAAAATAATAAATAATTTTATATCAAAATACATATTTGAAAGCTTGTTTACAAATGTGAGCCTTTTTTTAGGAATCTATGTTTGGAGGATAGTTTTGATGCTCAAGGAATTAAATGATGCATTTATACCATAGGATCTATTATATGATGATAGCCATAATATGATAGATAAGTAAATCTAGTGGTTGAATGGGACATGGGGTCTTTCTTATTTAGATAAGAAAGGTAGAATCAATAAGAAAATGGTGAAAATGAAAAGGAGTTGTTGAAGAAGCAAGTGAATTAGTAATAGAATTTTGATCATGAGGGATGGGATCGATGGTAAAAGACACAAATTATTTTTCAAGGGTAGTGGCTATTTAATGATAAGAAATAAGGTTTTCACTTTCTCATCAATAATCACAATTAACCTTTCGATATAAGATTTGGGAGTCACCTAAAGTGTTCAGATATGTGATGTCTAAATCAAGTGCCACTCTCATGTCTAGGAATAATTCTTTGTGTTCTACCATTATTATTAGTAACATCAAATGTAAGTTTAAATGCCAAAGGGATAATTTTACCAAGTGGACTATTGAGGATATAACCTTCCCCTACTTCTTGAAGGCATTCAATACCATAAAAATGAAGGGTCCAAGTGTCTTCATTTAAATCAATGTTGATTTTAGGTAGTTCTTTAATGACTACTTTAGATTTAGTAGTATCAAGAAGGATAGGGGACTCTTCTAGTTTACTTACTTCAATATCAACAGTGAAATTATTGAAGTAATATTTAAGAGATATAGCTTGATTAAGACCTTTATTATATAATATATTATCATTTGGGAGACTATCTTCAAGGTGGTCGATAGTAGTTATGGGATCTAGTACGAGTTGTTCAGTAATGATTTGTTCTTTGACAACTTTTTACATAATAATACAGAGATAAAATTCTATTATAAGGACCATCCAATTTCCAATTATGTCTCTAGGAAGAAAAGATTTATAGAATAAGTGATGGAGAGGATCATAATGAATGATAACATATTTTGTTTGATAAAGCATATAATGATGCATCTTTTTAGTTGTAAAATATAGAGTGAGACAATCATGTTCTAATTTTCTATAACAATTTTCATAGTCAATGAGGCCTTAACTGATATAATAAATGGAATATTCTCATTCGATATCATCATGTTGGGAAAGCATTGCCCCAACTGATATGGGAGTGGAAGAAGTATATAATATTAAAGGACTATTGTTAGAAGGTGGATGAATGGTAGGTAGATGAAGTAAGATTCTTTCATAGTGTCAATTATCTTTGACAAGGATCCATCCATTTGAGAGCATTACCTTTCTTGAGAAGAGAATTAGCATAATAGATATGGTATGCCATTTTGGGAATAAATTGTCTTATTTCCCCAAGATTGCCAAGGTAAGTGTGAATATTTGGAATGGAATGAGGGATAGGCATGTTTAAAATGGAATTGATCTTAGTGGGATCAACATCAATACCATGAAGAGAGACTATGAAACCTATCAATTTTCTAGATGTGATGCCAAAGATACATTTGTAGGGGTTTATTATAACTTTATATTTGATGAGATAATTGAAGATGATAACAAGAATATAAAGATGAATTTGTGGATTTTAAACTTGGAAATGAGGTTTTCCATATAGGTTTCCACAATCTTATGGAAAATTTCATGGAAAATGTGGGTCATAACCCACTAATAAGTGGCTCTGGTATTTTTAAGGTTGAATAGCATTTTAACGTAATAATAGATATGGCCCATTCCATGGTGAAAGTTATCTTATGTTGATATTCTATGGTAATGTGAATTTTATTATAACCCAAAAAACCATCCACAAGGGAAAACATTTCATATCTAGTGGTGGAATCAATGATTGCATCTATAGAAAGTAAAGGGAAGTTATCTTTGGGACAAGCAAAATTGAGGTTACAAAAATCAATGCAAATATAAATCACCATGGAAATTTTTTTTCCAAATAGGGACAATGTTTGAGACCCATTCTAAATATTCCATAAGCTTGATAAATTTAGCATCAAGAAGTTTAATTATTTATTTATGACATAAATTGGAAAATTCAAGGGGAAATTTTTGTTACTATGTCACACATGTTTGGTGCCAAGATAGGTGATTATGTTGTACACCATGATGCTAGGATAAATGTAAAGAATGTCCTCATAAGACCATCAAAATTATTAAAATATTTATCAAATAATAAACTAAAGTTATCATGTTCAATTGGTGTTAGTTATTTAGAAAGTATGATTGGTCGAGGGTATGATAGGGTACCATATTTGATTCATGTAGTTTCTTTGATAAGCATCAAATTTCCATATTGTAAATGATATGGTGTATTAGGTAGATATTAAATGGGATTTGTTTTAGGATAAATGAAAGTGATGAATTTATTTAAGTGAGGGTCTTTTTTCTTGAAATTCCCAATTTTATGATGTTGGCGAGGAAGTTAAGGTTCTCAGGCATGGAGTAATTCAAGAATGGCTTCATCACTAGGAAAAGTGTGAAAAGGGCCATAATATTCCATATCTAATTTGAGATCAATAATTTTATTATTATGGTAGTCATATTTGTAATGTACTTGGCATACATTTGTTTCCTTAGCATCTAGTGTAATCTCAAGAGTAGGTAGACTAGGAGAAGAAGGTTTATCTGATTGGATTGGTTTATTGCTGGTATTTTTGATGGGGAGAGGATAAGAAATAATGATTGGTTAATTAGGAGGTATATAAGAGGCTTGAATTTCCAGAGGTTTAGAGGGTAAGATTTGTTCCACCACCCAAAGGGTATCAAGGAGTGGAGAATTAGTAGGAGGTACATGACCTTTAGGTGCTAACTAAAAATCTATAGAAATGGTATGAACATTGTGATTGAAAGAATTTATTTGAGATAGATTTTTTTGATAATGTTGAACATCCAAGTCTCATGATTGATCTTGCACCATGATATAGTTGTCATCATAAGTTTGAAAAATTTTGCATGCTTTTGATTTAAGAGGAACTTTAGAAGGGGTGATTTTTAAGTCATTTAATTTACATGGAGATGTGATTAAAGGATCTTGGAATTATTTAGCCACTCCATAACCATTACACATGAAGTCATCTTATGTGTAAGATTCTTCTTGAGCATTGTATGGATGGGAAAATTAGTGATCTAATCAATGAGAGGGATGATGTAATCACAAGGCAATAAAGAGGGAGGTAGCCACTCTTATATGTAAGAAGGTATCTTGGTAGTGTTATAGGTATTAGGTAAGTCATTAGGCTCATTGTCATCTGAATAAATAAGAGTGACATGTAAATCTATATTCATGTTGATAAATTTGGGTAAAGGAGCACTATTAATCTTGATATTGGTGGGAATTCAGTATTGAGATTTGGGATTTAGAAGTTGAATAATCCATGGGTTAATATCAACCTCATGTTTATAACTTTTTCCATTATGAATGAACTTGATACATTGGCTACTAAAAGAGGTGATACCCCTCATTCTACGATTCCATGGGCATCCTAAGAGTATGTTGTAAGATAAGGGTAAATTGAGGACCATAAGATTGGTTCATATTGTCTTAGGTCTAATCATAAGAGGGAGCCAAGTACAACCAAGTGGCTTTTGATTAGTTTTGTCAAATCCATGACATGTCAATCAAGTTTGTTTAAGATGATCTTTTTTATACTCAAGTTGTTGGATAAGCCATAGATATCTCACATTAATACCAGAACCTTTATCTACTAATAATTTATGATTGAAGATGGTATTAATGGCTATTTTAATAAAGAGGGGTATATCATCAGCATGAAATAGGTCTCATTATTGATCATGTCTTCTTCAAATAACTCTATGGAGGGTCTCTAAGAAGGACAAATGGATTCCATGGTATGCACTTTGGTTGGTTGAAGCTCATAAGAAGATAGTTTCTCTTCTAAAGAAGATGGATCTTAAATTTATTAAAGTTATTACATGAAGAAATTGTGATGATAAGAAGAGGTGTTAATTAACTCCATAAGAGGTATTTTGAAAATCATGTATTTGAGTTCTTCTAATAAGTTCCAATGCATTTTGGAAGAATAATCGACATGAGGCTTAGAAGGTAAAATAAGTTTAGCAAGAAGAGAAGTGGTTGGGGGTTTTAAAGGAGGATATGGTTCTTCATTAGTTTATAAAGCTAAGTGAGTAGTCATAGTATCTTTGATGAGTTACTCTTCCAAATATGGTTTCTTAGGTTTTGTGATAGGATCTTTGTGGGATGGTTTACATCAATAATTGACCTTAGCTACATTGACATATTGGGAATTGGTGTAATATTGGTCATAGTCAGCATCAATTTCAAAAACATCCTTGTTGGCTTATTGATCATTAAATGTGGAAAAAAAAGGGTTATTAGAGGAAGAAACTTTGGTATCTTGTCATTTTTTAGAAGCATTAATGAAATATTGGTGATGGAGTTGAATCATGGCTTCATGATTTAAGGAATCACCAAGCATATAAGAGACAACAAATTTTTTAATTCCTCTCCATGTTTCATGGGAATGACTGATGTTGATGTGGAACTAAAAAAATTTATTGGGGTCATAAAATTAGGGAGGATTATTGGGATAATTAAATGGTTTAGAGGGTGCTAATTTTTTTCATTGGTTGCATAGTTAATGGCATATGAGAAGGTTAGGGATTGTTAACTTTGGCAACTACTAGTTTGGGTTGAGGAGGACTTTTGGTTATTTTATTATTTGAGTGTTTAAAATATCCTTTAATGAGTTTGGTATTAGGTTCAAATTGTTTCATTAAGAAGTTTTGATGCTTAATTTGGTCAAGAGCTTCATTTAGCATTTGAGGAGCAAAATTCTAAACTTTATATTTAAGTGGAGTTAATGTTGTTATAAAGATCTTAAGAAAATTATCCTCCATCATGTTATGATTGGCCTTATGATCTAGACATTTCCATTTTTTTATAAAATCAAGCACTAATTCAGTGGGAGATCACTTAGCATTAATGAAATGGCTAAGGCAATTCTCAAGAAGACCATTGTGTTGAAACTTTTTAACTAAAAGATTGACTAAATATTATAGTTACCACATAAAATGTTGGGGAAGTCTATTATAGCATTACAATACATCACTGGTGAAAGTTTTAACTAAAATTTTAGTTTCACTAAAATTATTAGTTTGGATCCACTCCTTATAAAGATTATTGAATTCCTTAAGAAAAGATGTAGGGTATTTAGTCCCATCATATTTAACAGTTAGAGATATCTTACCAATATCAATAGAAATAATGAAATTAGCTAAAGGCTCATGTTGTATGTGTTGAAGCATCTTATTTTGCATGATAGGTTGGGGGATGACATTTCCTATGACATCTCTAAGAGGTAGAGGAATAAAATTTTGATTGTTTTTAGGGGGAATAATGGGAGGTTGATTATCCATGTTGATAAAATGATGTTTTAGTTGCATCATTTTGGAGGTGTTAAATGTTTACATTATGTTGATTTGTTTCACTATTTGTGTAAGAATCTAAGTGGTATTAATTGGTGGATTGGTGTTTATAGGAGGACTCCCCGAATTGGTCTTAGGGGGAGGGTTATTAGGTGGTGGATTCCCTATGGAATTCCCATATTAAAACATCTCACCAAAATATGGGAGAAATTGACAAGTTGACCCAATTTATTATAGGTTTATAGTTTTATAGACTGTAAACTTATGAAAAATAGTACTGAAAGAAGAATTGAAATGATGGAAAGAGAAAGAAATGAACCTTAATGGGCTTGAGGATATTTTAAATGATTATTTCCTTCAATTTTTCATTTAGTTATTCAAAAAATAACTTTTAAACAAAATCATATCAGTGGTGGCTACCACAAAATTAGCTAGATGGGGAACTTGGTTCATACAATTCCTAAATTTCAATGATTTAAGGATCAATGTCTATGAAATTGCTCCATACATACTTCTATTGTACATTTGTGATAAGAGGGAATTAATGGATCTAATGATACAACTTGTTGAATCATATAATTTTTTGATAGGTAGACATAGAAGAGAGTGGTCAAATGTTTGATTTTTGTTAGTAGGTACACTTGTCCATCATTAATGAAATATAAAATAGTGGAGCAATATATGTCCCTTCGTAATCTCAAAACTTTTGAAAATAGGTTTATGCTTGATATAATGGATTTAATTGAACACAATCTTGGGCATTCATTTCAAAATCTCTCACACTTTGAAGGATGGACTAAATGATGAAAAAATGGTCAAAATTGGGTACTATTCATAGTTTACAGTGAAACAGATAGTCAAATTTGGCTTAACAAAAATAAAAAAGCAATTGGTAAATGATGAAATCACATTAAATCCCATTTTTTAAAATGAGGTAATTGCAAAAAAAACATTACCCTTAATTTATTAGGATAAGAAATAATCTACTTCCCTCAGAAGTATAACAAGGGTAGTGCTTGAAAGGACTTTCAAATGGTTAAGGAGCCAAGAAATTGATGTTGGGAATATTGATTTTCGTACACCTCCTAGGGAAGATGAATTTGGTAGTTTCTATAAATAACATGTTAAAATCAAGAAATAAAATGAAGCATGTCCAAGTAGAGAACGCCTAGTGATAGAGAAAACACAATAACTAGAAACTATCCAAAAGGGCATTCCATCTTAATAGGTTCTAAATCTCAAGATAAAAAGTTACGTGAAAATATATCATCTTCTCCTAATCCTTTAATTTCCCAAGAAGTTCCTATTGATATCTTCCCACAGTCCCAAGAGTTTGTATAAAATAAAACTTAGAAATTCCTTCTTATAATGATATGTTGCTCCCTATATCATTTATTTCCCCACTATAACAAGTCACTATTATTTTTTATTTTCCTTCAAATCCTAAAATGCTTATTGTTTTATGTCCAAGAACTCCAATTGATGAAGTTAGTAAACAAAAACAAGGATTACATTTTAAAGATTTCATAATTGAAAGAACAACTTCTTCCACCCTGGCAATGTTGGCCCCATAGACCTCAAATTTTATCTCACCTCTTTCTATAATATCAATAACATCAGATTGGTTATCCACAGTGGTAAAGAAAAGAATAAAATTTGTTTAACCTAAGGAGATTGATTTTATTACTCTCATAATGACAATTCCTTTTTCAAAAAGATCAAGAAAAGAAAGAATTATATCACGTATTCTAACATATGAAAGAGGAGAAAAATATACAGAGGTATAAATTCCTACAGTTGATAAATATAAATTAGATATCAAAGTTATGGACTATCATGTATCAATATTTTATTTGGGTAAATCTACTAGAGAAGGGATGAAGGAAGATATGCAATTGGCAATTGGCACCATTTCTGAGAAAATGGACAAAAATAAAGTAACAAAATATGAATTAAAATAAAAAATGGAGTAGTTGAATTCACTAATATAGAGGTTGATTAGACCAGTACAACTAATAATTATTTTGTGAAGTCTTCATGTTGAAACATTAGAGAAAAGAAAAGAAATAGGTCAAATGGGTAATGCAGTAAAAGATTATATCAAGGAGATTATTGATCAAGGAGTTTCAACAATTCTCACTATAATGACAATAGTTTATAAAATATAATTATAATGTGAACACGTAATAAAAAATTAAAGCAAGTATATACAATAAATACACAACTAGGAAGGGTTCATCCCCAAATTGATCGAACTCTCAAAATTTCCCTATCATGATCTTATTAGTAGAGGAGTCATCAAAAAAGAAGTTAATTATCAAATTGAGTTCCTTTGGGGAAAAAAAATCATATTCCAATCACTTCATGAATGCATCAAAAATTTCAATAGTGTAAGGTCACTTGGGAGTGACGTAATGATATAAATATATGTAGAATTCAAAATTTTGAAATATCCTTTCATCAATGACAAGGATCAAAATGGAAATCCTATTTTAATAGAAACTATTGTTAAATAATTAAAAAAGCACATTTAAGAAGTTATGAATCCCATGTATTCATATGATCATGAAATACTTCATCAATTGGCCAAATATAAATTCAATTAATATAATATTGACATCATGATAAACAAACTTTAAAACAAGTTTTAAGAAATAAGAGAGCTCAACTGTTTAGTGGATATTGCATATAGGTATACAAATGGTCATGATGAAGATTTGATAAGAGTATTTATTGAAATATTTTATGACTTTTTGAAATAAAAGGAGTTATAAATAATTCAACAAAAATATTGAAGTTGTTCTCAGCATTCTAAAGCTTTCTTCACAGACTTCCTTTTGCAACGAGCTTGTATTATTGAATGGTATTTCCCATTACAAATATATGTTGTTACTTTTACAAATTGTGTCTTTTGTAATTTTTCCAAGTTACTTCTTAAACTTATGAAAATTGATAATATACCTTTCTAAGTAGTGTAAAAACACCAAAAAACATTTTCAAGTAGTGTTAAGTGTTCAACATGCTTTTGCACCCTTTCAAGTTGTAATTTTGTTTTATGTTTTTACAACTCTATAAAAAGTTAAAAAAGGTGGTTATACACCATAAACCCATAATTTATCATATAAATAAAATATAAACCCTCATAATAATGGTTATTAATAGTGAAAACTTTTGAGTAAAGTTTTTTGTAAAGGAATATTAGATTTTATAATCCATGAAGATCAATACAAAGAGGTTCTTCTAAAATTTGTGTTAGTGGCTCATTTTAAATTACACATATTTGCTTAATATAATGTATTTTATCCTCATTTTTGAATTGTTATTGTTATCATTTTTAATTATTAAAGCTAAAAAATTACATGGTAATTTTTATTTTAAAATTTTAATTGATATTTTGAATATAAGTGAAATCACAATGCGAATAGAAACATTATTTTTATTATTTTTGTTAGAAAATACAAAAGGTTACTTATTTATGTTATTAGTGATAGGTATATTTCTAGTGTATGTTTCATATTTGTAAGAATATGAATATCGATTTTCACCCCATTGAATGAGAGAGATTTCCCCTTTGATGTCAATTTCTCCTCTGACACCTTTGTCAAGTCTTAGTGTTTAACTAGGTGATTTTTTTTTCTAAAACATTCCCTCTCTATCTCTCTGTAAATATTCCTTGCTAAATATTCCTTTTTTTACTTTCAAGTTAAAATTACTAAGCCATGATTTACACCTTTTTACTAGTAAATATTTCCTTTTCAGTAGTTCTTTTTGGCTTTCAATAAAGGTAGCTCTACCTTCCAATAGGAAAGGGACTTCATTCCCCACACTATTGATTTGAATGTGATAATTCCCCCCCCCTAAAAAAATTACATGCCAATAATAACCATCGGATAATTATGTAGATGGGTGAACTTTAATTTTTTAGATTAAATACAAACCCACTTAAACTAGTGTGGAATCCAGCCTGAGACATAACCAAACTCTTGAGACTCCACAGAAAAGAGCAAAGGAAAGAAAAAATCCCCCACAAGATAGGTGTGGGGGCCCACCTAGGACACAAAATGGATCTAGGTCCTAGACATCAAAAATATCTTGTAAAGGAAAACAAAAAGAGCCCAACTAAGAAAGCAAAAATACCAACAACTAGGAACAATAAAAATAATGACTATGAGAGGAACCATAAATTGTTGTTATTAAGAATGAGTTGTAAATCTTATTAACTCTTGATTCTAAGGATTTCATTAGGGGAAGATTCAATTATTCCCCATCATGCTTCCAAGACTCTTGATTAGCATCAATATCATCTAGTTTGAGGTTAAAATTTTTTATTCCTTGGGCCTCTATACAGGAATCTATTAATTGGCCAAATTTACTACAACATGAGCAAATTTATTTATCATTTTTGAATAATATTTTATTATTCTATGATCCCAAATTAGGCCTTAGCTAAATAGAGGTAGGAATAATTTGATCCATTATGACAAACATAGAGTCTAACTAAAATCATCCTTTATGTGAGCAAGTGATAGGGTCAATAGTCAAAAGCATACCAAATACTTCCATAATGCTTCTGAGAATATAATTCTCCCATAATGTAGGAGGGAGGCCAGAGAGTTCAATCCATAAATGAATTCGATCCAACTTGAATTCCAAGGAATACCAATTCAACCTCTAGGGTTGAAGCATGAGGATTGTTTTGCCTTGCATAAGGGGTGAATTGTAATTATTGATATAAAAGAATTAGGATCATTATATTAATTTATTTTCATCACCCTTTTTTAGATGTAAATAGATAGGATATGATACTAGCTATAGGGTAGATTTAGTTATTAATTTTATAAAACAAGTGTGCCTTTGAAAGGCTAAGGTAACCCATATGCTATTTTTCTCTTAAAAATCCTTGAAATGGGAGGGTATCAAGCAACCCCATAAAACCTATGTTTGTTTCAAAACACTAACCAATAGTATAATTTTGGGTCCCGAAAAAATTTTAATTTATAGATATAAGATGGGCCTTTGTGACTATTGGTTTGGTCTTTCATTTTGTGTGTTCTTATTTTTATAAAATTTCCCACCTATTATAAGAATCTCTTATGCTTAACCATTTTATAACTGTGTATATGGGTGTTTTTTTTGCCAAGTACTAATATTACTAATTTAGTGGGTTTTGATTATCATATTCAAATATATTATGCCTAATACCACAATTATATGAATCTAAAAAACATCTCTTCTTTACAACTCTAAGAGTGAAAGTTGAAAAAATGGAAATTTTGCCCCACATAAAACATGAATCATGAATTTATGTTGGTGATGGTGTTTCCACAACTTAAATGGCCCTAGTAATCATTTTTTTTTTATTGTTTTAGGATCATTATGTTTTATTTCTTGACATTCCCTTATCCTATTATGTTGCATAATAATCCCAAAAATATATTATTGAAATTCTTATTAAAATATGATTCACTATTCTAATTCAAATATGCCTCTGTATTACATCTTTAATTACTTATACAACTCTAAAACCCTCATTTATTGTAAAACTTAATCCTAAATGGATTGATAAAGGTGGTTTATAGAAACATATAAACCTAATGGACCATGATCCTTATTCTAACAATGTTGATGACGTAATGGAAGTTTCCCTTCTACTAACATAGTTATTAATTGGTCATGGGATGAGTATGTGTTGTTGCTTACACAACATGCCCCATATTTTTCAAATTGAAAATGGGGAACCTATTTTTTCTTTGGAGTTTGGTCTTATACCTTTCATGAGTTCATTATGGTTTCTTATTTAAATCAGTCTTTTGAGATGCCTATTATGTTGAATGCGAAGATGTGAAATCTAAATGTGTTTCATGGTTTTAACCAAACCTATAAAATTAATTCTACATTATAAAAACACTTGTCATGGAAATTTTCATCTTGGGATGCTTTAATTTTAATACCTAAATTTGCATAATTCTACCAAGTCTTAGTTTGCTTGTTTATTTATGTTTTGAAACACATTTTACATCTTCATTTTAGACTATTTCACCTTAGGTTTGTGTGAAATATCTAAGTTTTCTAGATTTTTATACCTCTTTTCGTAAACATTTTTTGTCCATTTATTATTTAATTTCAATGTAAATGATTAAATGTTTATAAGGCTTTAATTTTTAACTTAGTCACTTCTCATAAAAATGGATGAAATTGGATTTGGAATCAATAAAATGACTAAGTAATTATGCAGTTTCTAGTTTATGTTTAGTCATTTTTTTTAGCTTTTGTCTTAGTTATTTTATTCAAATACTTAGCCATTTTATTCAAATAATTAGTTTTTGTATTCAAACACTTAGTCATTTATTTTTTAAATTCTTATGCATTTATTTTTTTAAATACTTGGGCATTTATTTTCAAATATTTAGTCATTGATTTTTAAATCAAAGTCACTGATTATGCCTATTTTTATTATGCCTAAAGGTACCAAAAATATGAGTTTAAAAAAATCCTGAAGACTTCATAGTATTTGTCTAAGTATTTTAATCTGCAAGAAAAATGTTTAAATTTTGTCAAAACTTTTGTAGACAAAAGTCATGAATAAAAGTTTTAATGGCTTTTCAAAATATCAATCAAAGTTCAATAAAAAAGGCTCACACTTTCATAATAATTATGTTGTAAGTATTTTGTGAATGAGAGTTTACAAAAGTTCCAAACATGAATTTAAAATAAAAATAGTGAATAAGAGAACCTGAAGCACTTGATGGGAATTTTCTAAGTGTTTTGATCTTTGGAAAAGTACTGTGAAGTCTAGTTGGAACTTTTGTTGCAAACAAACGTTTTGAAGATTAATGCCTAGCTAAAAGTTATGATAGTAAAATTTAGGAAGGCTAAGGAAAAATTTGAAAAATATGAGAACGAAAATTAGAAATTTTACATGAGGACTCAAAGACAAAACTTCTAAGGACTTAAATCAAAATTCGTGTAGAGGCATGAAAGCACATCAATGTGAAAGGTCATGGGAATCAAAATCTCAAGCCAAAATTTAATACCCTCATGATTCCAAGGCCCAAAATAAAATACACTTGGAAGCTCCTTGGAGGGCTCAGAAGCACAAAATCTTGGAACCATTGACCATTGGCCTAAATTATAGAGAGCTGAGGGAGCGACACATGGTATAAAAAATACAAAAGCTTAAGTGTCTAGGAGGCTATATATATATGCCATGTGATAGTTTCCTAGAACCCTTAAATCCCATCAGAGCAAAGAACATGTTGGTTGCATATCTAGTGAGGCATGAGCTTAAATTTGATGGTTCATCTGGTCATCAAAACTATCAAGAGGATGAAAATAGACTATGAATCTAATTTGATTTGTAGAATGAAAACATAGTCCAACTAAATCATGAATAACATGGGAATAATTAACATGGACTATGTATCAATATTAAGCATGATGCATAAAGTACAAAATATATGCCTTAAAGAGGCATGAATTTAACTTCATAGGATGTGGGTGGCTAAATATCCCAATGCATTCTCAACTATATTCCCCCATAGTCACTCATTCTTGATTTGGTCCATCATTGTTACTAATATTTTCATGATGCAATTGTTTGGGATTCATTCTCAAACAACCTCAAGTGGTCCAGTTGCATTGATGATTATTAAAACTATCCCATTAGAGGATGAATTTGAATTTGAATTTGCATTTGCATTTGAACTCCTCAATCCTATGTTCCTGTATAAGATCAACTATTGTACCATAATAAGGGCTTGTTCTTTGTGGATTATGAAAGGAGACACATCAAACCAAACTTTTTTAATTACTTTTTATGATAATCTCTTCCCTTTTCATATTTTAGCCTTGTTACATAGTTATTTTTTTAGTCTTATATTATTATATAAATTGAAGCATATTATTAATCAAAATGAAAATCATGATAACTAAAAGATTTTTGATATTGTGTGGTTATTCCTTTGCATTTTTATGGTAGTTATGTCCTTACTTATTATAGTCACTCTTCCCCCTAGTCTCTTGCACCATTTTGAGTTGGAGTTGTGTTAGGTCTAGCTCAACTAAAGATTGGTTTCATGGGATTCACTTAGTCTAATAACTCTAGGTCCATTTATATTTACAACACATATTTCAAATCCTTACCTCTAATCATTTACTCTTTATTTATGATCAAGTTAATGTAAGAACAAAACAATCTGAATTTGACTATTTGCCTTGATTGATTTCATATATGTGTATCAAATTTTATCATCATTATTGCACTGTTGCATTCATAGATGTGATAAACTAATGAAGTAAGTTAGCTTATGTTAGGAATTAAATATTAGAAGCCTGATTTATATTGGAAGTGGGACCCTAAAAATTATCTCAAGATAAGTGTGTGGCCTCTTTTGAATCCCTTAGTTAGAGTTAACTATTGTATCATTAATTTTCACCATTGGAGAGGGTTCTTCAGTCCCTTTCTAATTTAGCTACACTATGGGAACAACCCTAGGCTGTGGATCACCTATGGTGGGGTTGGACCTCTGGAAAAGGCTAACTTCCTCTTAATGGATCACCTATACTAATGTTTTCACTAAGAAAAGGGGTAAAGGGATCCTAAGAAGGCTAAAATGGTGATGCAACAAATTAAATGAGAACTCACACAATCATAAAATATACATTAAAGAATCATAAGATATCACTATCTCACACAATATCAAACTCTAGCTAATTTCATAATTATTTCATACTCTAGGTTCAGGACGCAATGAATGAAACTAAGATGAATTATAAGACTCACACCAAGCTTACATTAATGGTATAAATAACATAAATTCAGACTTGAAATTAATTATAAAACACCTTAAAATAGTCAAGAAAAAAGTACAATGGGCATGGAAGATTCTCCTTCACAATGCCATCATACACAAGCTTACTAAACACAATTCAAAAGCAAGAGATAGGTAAAGGAAATATTTATTAGCTTCAAGAGGTATTTCATACAAGTTTTAATAGTGTATAGGCTTATCAAATGAGAGTTTATACTCTTCTAAAATTGAGAGAGAGTTCATATCAAAAGTGAGAGAGTGTTTTCTAAAACCCAAGAGAGAGATTACAAAAGGAAAGAATGTGTAATACAAGAGAAAAGAGAGAGAGAAGAGGGGAATGAGTATATAAATAATTAACTAAGCTACCACATTTTATGAATGTTCCACCATATTTTTTTATAAATTCAAGGTTAATACATCATAGACAAAATAGCCTTCAATTGCTCCAATAGTCCCTAAATATTCTTATTGTCTGAAAAGAATGAACTTGGAGACAAAAAAAATAATCTTAGGATGATGAGTCATGATCTTTCTATGAATAAAAACCATTAGGCACCATGAGAATATATTAAATGATCCCACTACTTTCTCCAATCATCATATCTCCATCTTGGGACTCTACACCATCCTCCACTTGCATTCATTATGAGGACAAAATCCCCTTTTTCATGGACTTGAGAGAGCCATGCTTAAGTCTATTTTTAGCAAATATAGGTACCTTTTTGTCCAATATTTGATCATATCAAAGGATGAGACAACTCTCCATTAATCACATACATATCCTTATTACTATATATAAGTATTGATCTTACTATAGATTTAAAACTAATCTCATTTATTGGTTTTCATAGAGCTATATCCATGAAGAACTTACAAACTACATAACATCATCCTTAAACCATATTAGGTCTAAACAAACCTATTATGCCTCTAAAACTTTTGGAAGCTAATAGCTTAATATATGTGACATTGAAAATACAAAGAAACTAATTTCACATGCTCTAGATCCTCTAATAGAGGTCTCAATCAACATTCAATGGCATTATTCAAAAAATATACCTAGTTCAACTTGAGTCAAATTCAACCTTTGTTTGTTGGCCTTTGAATTTTAACCATGGCCATAGATCTTGATTTGGGCCCTCTCAAAATTTGCCAATTATCAGCTTTTCATTTGTTCTTAGGATCTTATTGTCATCCCTTTAACTTCTTGAACTCACATACACCATCGATCTTGATCTATATGAATGAATGTGAACCATATATATTTTTCCAGATTAATGTGGTTGAGACACTTATCATTTTCATATTCAACCTAGAGATTCTTTGACCTTTTAACTTATTATTCTCCATTAATCTAATTTATACAAGTGAATGTGTACCATTGATCTTCTTAGACCCACTAACTTTATCAGTTAATGTGTACCATTAGATCTCTGATCAAGTACCTAAGATCTTGACACTTGTCATCAACATGTTCATGCTGACCTTTTAACTTGATGCTTATTGTTGATCTTTAATGCATGATCAAATACATGTTGTTGGATCTTGTAATGAAATTACTTCAACAATAAAGTAGAATAGCAGAAGTAGATCCAAATATGACTGAAATATATCAGAATATATGATAATAGACAAGCCGCTTCAAGGGGGAAACCTCCACAAGCTTAAATAAGAGAAAAATTCACAATATGATGATAAATAATTACCCACTACCTCCTATATATAGTCTAACTAGGCCATGGTTACTCCATAGCCTGACTTACTAACCAAATGAAAGCATAAAGAAATGTGATATAGCATCAAAGAGGGATAAGTAAGCCATAAGTCAGTTATTCCTATCCTCATACATGTGATAGGTTAGGGGTGTAGCATGCTCTTCCCCTTCAAACCAACAATGTCCTCAACATTGAACAACTCTAGATGTTGTTGCAAAAAATATTCACCTTCCCAAGTTACATCTTCACTACTTTGGTTCTTCCACTTGATCAGATATTCTCTAATCTCTCTAGTTCTCAACCTCTTAGTACGTGTTTGGAGGATCTTCTTTGGTTCCAAAATGACTCATCCTTCTTCATCTAGTTCTGGGAGCTCTGTCTAGGCTAAAACTTTCTATCCAATGACCTTTTTCAAATAGGAAACATGAAATAATAGGTGTATGCATGATGAATGAGGTAACTTGAGCTTGTAAGCCACACTTCCTATTTTCTATAGAACTTGATAAGAGCCATAATACTTAGGAGCAAGTTTTTTGTCCTTTTTCTATTACTTTAAGGACATCTAATTGTAAGGATACAAATATACAAATACCTAGTCACCCACCTCAAAATTTCACTCACTACGGTATTGATCTGCTTGTTGCTTCATCTTATTTTGTGCCAAGGCCAAATTCTCTCTCAAACTAGCCAAAACCTCTTGTTGATGTTGAATGTTCTCCTCCACATCTCGAACCTTGGTGTGCACCTTTAATGAAGAAGTGATGGAAGGTGGATGGTAACCATATAGTGCTATACATGGAAACATTTTAGAAGAGATATGGAAAGAAGTGTTATACCATCATTCTACAAGTGGTAGACATTTAACCCAATTTTCCTGTTTATCTAATACAAAACAACAAAGATACCCCTCTAAACATATGTTAACCACTTCTATTTGTCCGTCAAATTGGGGGTGGTAAGATGAGATATGAGCTAGCTAAGTACCCAAACAAGAAAATAGTTTAGTTTAAAAATTACTACTAAAAATAGGATCATGATCACTTACAATTATTTTTGGGGTTCCATGTAATTTTAGAACTACTTCCAGAAAAATAGTTGCTACTATACTTGTTGAAAATAGGTGTGAGAGAGCACAAAAATGGGCATATTTTTTAAGCCTATCCATAATGACCAAGATAACATTCTTACCTTCAGAACAAGGCAACCCTATGATGAAATCCATGGAAACCTCCTCCCACCTTTGACTAGGAATTGTTAATGGTTGTAACAGACCCAAGTTCTTAACTATCTCACCTTTAATCTATTGGCATATCAAGCATTCTACCACAAACTTTGTAAATATCCCTTGAGTCCTTCCCGAAATAATTTTTTCTTAATTCTATGATAATTTTTCAAGAACCTTGAGTGTTCCCCAATTGGAGATGCATGAAACTCCAGAAGAATCTTATGCTTAATCTCTAAATTTTTTCACAAGTATAACCTAACCTTATACCATAGGACATTACCTTTCCATTAAAATTTGTCAGAGGCTAAATTACCTTGCTAGAGATTCTGAATCAAAACCTATGTATCATTGTCTTGCTCACATTCTAACTTGGCTTCATCCACCCAATCTACTTGCAACATGGACATTGCACAAAGTAATGCTTATATGGATGTATCCCATCTAGATAGTGCATCTACTACTACATTATCATTACCCTTCTTTTAGATGATTTCAAAATCATAACCCAACATTTTGGTTACCCATTTTTTTGTTCCTTAGATGATAATATTTACTCAAAAAAGTATTTGAGACTATCATGATCCATTTTCACCTTAAAGTGTCTACCCATCAGATAGGGCCTCCATTTTTTAACTGCATGAAGAATATCCATCATTTCTTTCTCATAGATGGGTTTTTGTAGATTCTTACCTTTGAATTTATGACTCTCAAATGCAATGGGTCTTCCTTCCTACATTAATACTACTCCCAACCTAGATCCAAAAGCATCATATTCAATAGTGAATGTCTTTGAGAAGTCTAGAGTAGCCAAAATTGGATTGGTGCACATAGCTACTTTTAGTTTCTCAAATGTTTTGGTGGCATCATCATTCCAATGGAAGGCATCCTTCTTTAGAAATATAGTGAGTGGAGCTGATATGTTGCCATAACCTCTCACAAATCTTTAGTAGTACCATGTTAGTCATAGGAACCCTCAGAGGTTTTTGAGAGTTTTTGGTATGGGCCATTCCATCATAGATTTGATCTTCTGGGGATCAACTTTGACACCTTCATGGGAAATAATGTGATCTAGGTACTCTACCTCTTGTACTCCAAAAGCACATTTGGATGGCTTCACATAAAGTTGATGCTTCTCCAAAACTATCAACACCTATTTCACATGTTGTATATGTGTTTCGCATGTCTGACTATAAATCAATATGTCATCAAAGAAAACTAGCACAAACTTCCTTAAAAAAGGCCTAAAAATAGTGTTCATCAAGATCTAAAAAGTAGATGGTGCATTTTTAAGACCAAAGGGCATTACCAAAAACTCATAATGGCCCTCATGCAATCTAAATGAATTTTTATGAACATCCTCATCCTTGATTCTAATTTTATGATACCCTGAGCGAAGATCCAATTTTGTTAAATAATTTGCACCATGCAACTCATCAAGTAAATCATAAATTACTGGAATAGGGAACTTATCTTTGATGGTGTACTTATTGAGTTCCCTATAATTTGGGCACATCCTCAATGTGTC
This sequence comes from Torreya grandis, assembly GCA_037957365.1. NCBI lineage: Eukaryota > Viridiplantae > Streptophyta > Pinopsida > Cupressales > Taxaceae > Torreya > Torreya grandis. The sequence goes on from JARHVA010001376.1 coordinate 456,081, forward strand.
ATCCTTCTTCTGCACCATGACCATTGGTGATGAATATGCACTTTGGCTATGCTTGATGATCCCTACATCTAGCATCCCATGGACCATATTTTTGATTTCACTCTTTTGTGCATATGGATATCTATATGGTTTGATATTTGGTGGTTAACTCCTTGGAAGTAGTTAAATTTCATGATCATGTTCTCTTTTTGGTGGTAGTCCTTTTGGCATGGCCCCAAAAATAGATGGGTGGTCATCAAGAATCATCTATAGATCAGGATGTATAGATGCATGTGTGGGTTGAACTTCTATGGAACATAATCATGAAATAATTCCCTTGGCCCCCTTTTTAGCATCTTGGTCATCTAATGTGAACTAATTAATTGTGGATATTTTGCCTATAATCCACATAGTTCAATTTTCCTACCTTCAAAATGAAAGCACATAAATAGTTCCTAGAAGTTCATCTCAATGTTACCCAAGGTTGTGAGCCATTAGACTCCCAAAATAATGTATGTGCTACCCATGGGAATAGAAAACATAGGAGAATTGAGATTTTACTCACCCATATCAATCTTAATACTATGGAATTTGACTAAACAATTAATTATGCCACCATCTACAATCATGGCCTAAAATTCTAGTGCTAGGTAGATGGAATAGTTAAATAGAGTGGCCAACTTAAAGTTGATGAAGTTGTGTGTGCTCCCTAAATCAATCAACACTGTCACCTTTTATTTCTTGAGGAAACCCACCACCTTAAGAGTTTGTGGAGTGATAATACTTTCAAGTGCATGACAAGAGATTATAGTTTGGGAATCTTCAGGTACCTCTTCTATCTCTTCCTCATCAGCATTGGGGGCATCATCTTCTTCTTCATCTTCATTAGATCCCTCAATGTAGAATAACTTCTTCTCAACACATCTATGTCCTTTGCTTCACTTGCTATAACAACTAAAACATAATCCTTTTGCATGCTTCTCTTCAATTTATTAAGGGGTCAATCTGATAGGTGGAGGAAATGTTGGTGTTGATATGTTACAATCTTTGAAGTGAGTCAATGGTTGCTTCTTGTTGGCTATGAATTTTTCCTCAACTCTATGTGCCATGATAATAGAATCAAAAATCTTAAGTGGATTAAACATGCATACCTCATGTTGAATGTGGTCCTTGAGTCCACCCAAAAACAAGTCATTTAAGTTCTCCTCAAAAATTGTCTCTACACATAAGGATAGGTTCTGAAAATGATGAATATAATCCTTGATAGAGTTATTCTATCATAATTTTTCTAGTTGGTTGAAGTAATTCTCTATCATACTATTGCCATAGTGTAATTGTAGCTCCTCTATAAAAACTAACTAGGTGACACTAAGAGTCATATTTTTCTTTTGAGCACATAACCATCGATACCAAATGAATTGGTCAAGTTCAAGATACAAGGATGCCATGGTAACCTTCGATCCACCTGGGATCTGATGCAGATCAAAAAAATTCTCCATTTGGTTGATCCAATTGAGTGGATCTTTTCCATCAAATTTGTGCATATCCACCTTTGGTAACAAGTTCCTCTGTGGAAATGTAGTTAGATTTGAAGTAGAATGGTTGGGAGAACCACCTTGATGGGGTTGTGCAATAGCAATAGCTAGATTATTTGACTGATTATTTTTCAAAGCCGTCATAATATCTACTAAACTATCTTATATGGATTTCATATTAGATTGTATGTCTTGCACCACACTTTGAATGCCTTGCACACTATATTCAAGTTGGCTCACTTGTGATCTATGTCAGAGAACCCTGGCATAAATGATATATTACATCCCCCTTATAAATCCATCTATTCCTTTTTAGGAGTTTTACCTGGAGTTTTAGCACCCTTTCCTCGGTCTCGAGTTTGTGGCCCTGCCATTAAAGGGATTTACAATGTTAACCTTGATTGGCACTTTTGACCAAAATTTGACCAAGAAATTTTGGAATTATGTTAACCTCAAATTAAAATATACAAATAAAATACCCTAGAAAATTTTTTATAATATTTCTAAAAATGTAAATAACTCAAAAAAATTCTTTGAATTGCGCACTATAGAGCAATTTTATTAAAAACCCTAAAATGGTGATAACTTTCTTAAAATAGATCTAAATGAGCTGAAATTTTATAAAAATATTAATTCAATGGTTTCACACCTCCAATAAAAAATTATAGATAAATTCTCAACTATTTTTTAGATATATCCAAATTTAAAAAATTAGGGTTTCTCCCACAAGATTACCCAAATTGCAACTTTAATACCACTTGTAATGAAATTACTTCAACAATAAATTATAATAGAAGAATTAGATCCAAATATTAATAAAATATATTAGAATATATGATAATATACAAGCCACTTTGAGGGGACAACCTCCACAAGCTTCAATAAGAGCAGAATTGATAATATAATGATAAACAATTACCCACTACCTCCTATATATAGTCTAACTAGGACATGGTTACTCCATGGGCTGACCTACTAACCAAATGAAAGCATAGATAAATGTGATATAGCATCAAATAGGGATAATTAAGCCATAAGTCAGTTATTCCTATCCTCATACATGCGATAGGTTAGGTGTGTAGTAGATATTTGGGACCCACTGATATCTATCAAATCACCACTCATCATTAGATTTAATCACCACACATGAAAAATTGAGATATTTAAATTCAAATGTATATTTCAAGAAGCTTAAACTTGATATCTCCATCCATGTTTCACTCTACAAGTTTAACTTTAAAGATTTATAACTTTAGATAGATAATTCATCAAGTTATGAAATTTGCAAAGGATGATCTAGGCATAAAATACAGCATGTCCATATGATCCTTTGGGCTTAAGAGGCTTCCTAAGCATATTTATAAGATGCACAATAAAGCTGACTAGTCCATTTCTATGTGATATTCGATGGTGGTCTGGTTCTTTTAGACTTGTGCTTGAACTATTATCTATTTTAAAAGGATATAATAGACTTCTAAGACTTTGTGCAACTTGATTCATTCCCTTGAATGCTTAAAACACCATGAAAACCTATTGGTCTTCTTTACTTTGCAACTATAGACTTGTTTTAAGAATTAATTCTCAAATGTCAATAAAACAAACTTTAAAATTGCTTAAAGTGTTTCAAAATCCATGTAAGCGACATTTGATATCCTCCTTAATCAATAACTCTGCTCAAATAATCACTCCATACTAAGACCTTTAGAAACTAATCCATTTAGGCAAATTTCTGTATGTGGGCCAAAATTGGCCAACATAAACTATGCCTCAAATCTTTAAAATAGGCCCCTTAAAATGGAATAGTTCACATCAACCAACTAAGTGAAGACCAATATACCAATACTTGGTAGATTTAGGCCTTGGAGAGTTATTTTTTTAATTTGATACCCCTCCTTTTAATAGAGGTTAGGAATTAATAAGCCATGCCTAATTATTGGTTGTGTCAAAATCTATGTCAACATATTTTTGGTGTTAGGAGGGCCTAAATCAATATTTGAATTCATTAGTCTAAATCTCAAGCTAAGTAATTTTAGAACGCTTCTATCCCACTGAGTTAAACCTTATCTTAAGTTAGATATTATAATGATTAATGCTCAATTTAAGTTTGTTAGGGATAAATTATATCCCTTGAAACTCCTTAACCATATAATACCAAAACAAAGAGATAAAAAAGGGAAAGAAAGAGTCTAACTTGTCCAGTTAGATGGTAGTTCACAGATAGTTATGTCTACCCCTTTTTTTAACTCATTTTTATTCCCTCAATCTTTTTTAGTGGATAACATGGCCTAGCTTTGACAAAGATGTGGTTATCTTATGGTTGTCCCAGGTGTGGCTCATAATTTACCTAAGAATCTAAACAAGTTATGTCCCAAGTTAATAATTGGAGGTATTTAAACAACATAATAACACATTTATTCCTTTAATGATGCCTTGATTAAAACCTAGGTCCAACATGAGGATGTTTCTTGTAGGTTGTTTACCTACTCCTTAGGGGAAGCATCATATTCTTGGTATCTTGGATTACCCATTGGGTCTATTACTACTTGGGTTAGGTTAGAAAATGTATTTTTAAGCCATTTAAGACTCCCCATTGAACCTATAGTCTTATATCATCAATTCATATCTACCAAGAGTGAACAAAATTGCCTGAGTATATTTATCACTCAATTCCATAATATATACCAATGTCTTAAAAATACTTAATTTTATATTGAAGCAACTACCATACAAAACTACCTTAGTTCTCTTAATTTAATGACTTATATGTTCCTTAGGATAACCCCAAAAACTTTATCATCATTATATTTGGTCTATAATAAAGCTATTAACATTGACAAAAAGATGGTACTATAAGGCTATGGAGTTGGCCCTTTGACTTTGTTGGGTCAACCAGGTGTATATAACCAAATATCAATGATTAACCAAACCTTGAAAAATCATACACCTCTGATGAATCATATCCCAATAACCTCGTATGTAATCCCTAATATAATTTATAGTCTAACTCCAATAAACTATCTACCTAATGGTCTACCTAATCTGTCTCCCAACCATGTAGTCCCCCAGTTGAATAACCAATAGTTATTCCCTATGGAATTTAATAGCATTGATATTATTCAAATTAATAGAGGGTATGTCATGCCTAGTAGAATTTTTCAATCACTTCCATCATACTTGAGTCCCCAAGAACATGCTAGCAATGATCAAACCCATACACCTACATCTAGCCTACAATCTCAAATGGCAAACCAACCCAATACTAGCATAGATCATGAAGTGAGAAATATAAAACAATTATTTTAGAATATATCTAATGATATGACCAACATGTATAGGTAGGTACCTCATAATTCTAATTAGAATACTAATAATTAGTATTAAGGTAGGAATTTCAATTACTAAAGACCCAATAGGCAATGGAATTCCTGGCCTAATAATGAAAATATGAAAAGTTATCTTGATGGTGGAAAATGCTCCCCATTACATGAATTTCATAGACATGGATTAAAAAACTTGGTATATATTGCACAATATCATAGACCATGCAAAAACCAACTACTCAAAAATCATTTTTTAATCAAACATCTTCCAAAATGAGGTGGATAATATGAATATCATGACTACTCCTGATGATAAAACCAATAAATAGGGAAACCAAACATAGAATTTATATTATAGACCTATGAATTTGCATTTAAAGATGAAAATGATCCCAAGGACAACCTAGTGGAGATCCATACTTTCAAAAAAATTAGAGAGGGAACAATTACCAACTAGGGAATAAGTTAGCCAACCTATTGACCACCTCTAATCCCCTTAATAACACTCAAGTTCCACTTGATGTGAATTTAGGTTATAATCCTCCTCCACCCAAAGGACCTCGAACCTATTCTCCACCCCAAAATCCTACTACATAAACCCTAAATAAAACACAAACATGGAATTCAAAACTTAGTTATGATATCATCAAAGACCTTAAGAAAATTAAAGCCAATATAGATATGTTTGAGTTTCTTTAGATTTCTAATCAAAGGGAATTAATTTTGAAATATTTTTATGGTAATAAAGGGAAGGAATCTTCTAGTGTTTCTCATGCACATGTTTCTCTCTATAAGGATAAGACTAAAACTCTTCCTTTTATCTTAACAGATAAGACATTTATAAAAAATTTACATAACTATTTGGTTGATTTAGGTGCCTTGGGGAAGGTCATGCCTTACATCATATGCCATCAATTGGGAATAATACTTGTGAATTCAAACTAAAAGTTTGTTCAAATAGATAGAATTGAGTTAAAGGTAATTGGAGAGATAAATAATGCCCACATGTAATTGGCTTTTGATCTAAGGATTTGGAAATTCATCAATACCCAAGTGGTGGATATCCTAGATGCTTATGGCATGCTTTATATTTGAGACTAGACAATGAATCTGAATGGATATGTGGTAACTAATTTTAGCCACATGTGGATACCTTGGTGTGGTTTTCCCAATAAAATTAGGATATAATGAGAACCCAAGGTAGTTCATATGATCACTGAGTATAATAAAATAAATGAGATCCTCTATGAGGAATTTAAAATGGGAGTGTATTTTTTGAACAAATAAGAAGGAATGCATAATGTCCTCTCTATTAACATGCTTAGTATGTGGTTGAGCCTAGAGATGGAAGAGTTGGAGAAGACTTATGTGAAGTACCTAAGGTAGTATCCTTCCTAGATATCTCTCTCACATGTGAAATCCCAGGATGTGATGAATCAAATATAAGTGAAGAACATTGGTGTTTTTCATAAATAAATCAAATCCATGACATAACTAGGGATGATGGTTTGAATTTGACTATTCATCAAGAGTTAAATGTTATAGTAACACTACCCATACCCACGACACCAATGCTAATAATAGTATCAAAATTATGAATGTTTAAATTTGATGGTTCGAAGTCTAAAAATAGATGCAATGCTAGGGTGGAATTAAATAATCCAAGAGGGAAGTCTTATCTGGTGGCCTACCATCTACAATTCACTTTCACTAATAATGTGACTAAATATGAAACATTATTCCATGGTTTCATTTTCACCTTTGGTATGAAATTAAATAATATCAAATTATTGGTTGACTCTAAATTGGTAGTATATATGTGAGAAGCTAATATTATTTCAATTAAAAATACTTGTCTAGGTATCATAGCATAGTTTGGAACCTAATTGAAGACTTTGATACCTTTAGCATTCAAATGTTTCCTAGATATAAGAATTATATAGTAGATGCATTGGACACTAATGTGAACACATTGGAACTGATTTCCCATTCAATAATGAAAAGGTTCTTAGTAAATCTAGTATCTATACCTTTATTCAATGATAAAATTAATAATCTCCAAGTCTTAAATAATGACCAACCTCTACTAAAATTCATCACCAATACTATTTTGTTCATAGATCAAATCATTGGTGAGGATGCTTAAAAAGAATTCAAGTTTAACAAGCATAAGATGTTGAGTTTGAAAACAAATATAATACCTAAAGGAATGATCTTGCTTGAGACGTTATTCAATATGGACTATAAGGATAATGAGAAGCATTCCAACCATATCAAAGGTATGCGACATGATCAGTGTAATAACCACTTGTACCCTGGAAGAGAAATAATATTTTGATCAAAATCTCAAGGAATCCATGGATATTATTAAATGGAGTTATGAATATCTCAATGTCTTCAACACTTCTATTTTGACACACACTATTCCCCTCAAGCCTATATTCAATACATTTAGGCAAAGATAAAGGCATATAAATATGCTAATAGAGCCCCTAAATTTTAAATAAGTGAAAAAAAAACTAGAATCAAGGATCATCTTCTTAGTAAGACATTCTATATGGGTAGAAAACTTGGTATTAGTGAGTAAAATTGATGGGGAGATCAGACTATGTGTTGATTTTTATAACCTAAACAAAGCTTCAAAAAAGATAATTATCCATTGCCTTCATTGGATGAAGTGTTTCATATTATAAATGGTGCCCAAATTATGTCTTTCCTTCATGGGTATTCGAGATACAATCAATTGGTGGTCTATTATGAAGATAAAATCAAGATAACTTTCACTACCAAGTGGGGAACCTACACATACAAAAGAATGCCTTTTGGATCGATCAATGCAGGTGCCAAATTTTAGAGGGATAAGGATATTACATTAAAGTACTTAAATGGAAATTTCATATTTATGTATATCTATGATCTTACAATATTCTATAAGAGGAGATCAAATCATATAAAGGATATGAGGAAAGTGTTACAAAGATGCAGAGGTCATGGGATTTCATTAAAACCCAAGAAATGTATATTCAAGATAACTAAAGGTAAACTAATAGGCCACATTATCTCTAAGATGGGAATTACTATATATATTGATAGAGTGAAGCTAATCCTAAAAATTCCATAAACTATCACTAATAAATAACTGTAGAATTTCTTTGGGCAAAATCAACCTCATAAGAAAATCTTAGTTTTTGCTAAGATAATCAAATCACTTAACGGCAAGATAAATAAGGGTGCCAAGGTTAGTTGGAATACTAAATAAAATATGGCGTTAAACCAAATCAAGTTTTCCATTGTAAACATGCTTGTACTCATTATCCTAGACTATACATAGCCCTTCTACCTTTACTCATTTACTTCAAAGCATTATATGGCTGCCTTGTTAACACATAAGAAGGAGTTGGGAGGTGAAATTATGATTTATTTCATGATAATACCACTTAGGAATGTTGAAATCAGATATTCCACACTTGATAAAACAATCCTTGACTTTTACTAATGCTATTAAAAAGTTTAGGCATTGCATTCTATGTAGCAAGGTGTTTATTATGGTACCTGATCTGGCCATGAGGGCCCTACTAATGCAAAATGAATTAGGAGAAATACATAATAAATGTATGCCCATATTCCAATAGTTTAACATAGAGCTATAGTCAATGAATATTTTTTGAGGATAAGGACTCTATAAAACCATCAATGAGGTAGATCCCCAAATCATTTTTCAATAATACTTGATTTATGACATCATGATGATGATTAGTGTACTGATATAATTATATGTGTTTAATAATGGGTGTCCAAAGCACTTGAATTCCATGTAACATATGGCACTACACTTATCAAGTAGTCATTTCATGATCAAATCTGACATTATCTATAGAATAAACCATGAAGAAATATATTTGAGGTGCCTAAATAAAGAGGAAGCAATTACAATGCTCATATTTCCATGGAAAATATGGGACCAAGCATGGTTTAGGAATTACTAGCACTCATCAAATATTGTATGGAAGGATACTATTGGCCACATATTTCCAATGATGTGCATCTACATGTGATAAATTTTCACACCTACCAAGTTTATTCACCCCATGAATGTACCCCATATATGTCACTATTATAAATCATTGAGGCCTAACTCTTTGTTAAATGGGCATTAAATTTTGTGGGGGGCATCAATGTCAATTATTCTACTAGACACAAGTACATCATTACAATGAGGAATTATTGTACTCATTAGGCTAAAGCCTAACCATTCTAAAATTGTACCACATATGTATTCATTTAATTTTTGTAGGATCACATTGCTACAAGGTTTGGTATGCCCACCACGATGGTATGTGATAATAGGCCTAATTTCTCCTCCATATAATTCTTTGAATGGGATTATGATCATCATATAACTCTTAATTTTTCTTCAAATCATTATCCATAAAGTAATGGGTTAGCTAAATAAACAAATAATAATTTATGGAATGTAATTAAGAAAATTTTAGGAATAAACCCAAGGTATTTGCATAATATGCTCAAATCTATTTTATGCTCTGATATAACTAGGATCAAGTCTTCTTTAGGGACCTCCCATTGTCATTTAGTATATGACCAAGATCCTATCTTCCTAGCCAGTTTGAACATCCCTACCTTATTGTCCACTAAAGAATACCAAGAAACTAATGATCTAATAGGGACCCACCTCTTGAACCTCATGTAGTTACAAGAAAAATGAGATGTAACCTTGTTGCACTTTAGTAGACATCAAGAGGTATTCAAATGCTTTTTTGATAAAATGGCCAAAGTGAAGGCCTTCCAAATCTCAAATATAATCCTCTTATGGGATAGGGCTCATGATCAAAAGGGACAACAAGAAAAATTCAATGCATTATGGCTCAGTCCCTACCAAATATATGAAATATTTGGAAATATTGCATTCCACCTAAGGTGTATTACTGGTGAGGATGTTCCATTGCCTATCAGTGGATAATTCCTTAATCATTACTTTCAATCTTGAGTGGCTAAGAATCCCCTATAAATAGCTTCTCTTTTACTTTTTATTTTTATTTTTTATCCCTTGTTTGTTAGCTTAGGTTTGGTTTTTTTTTGTTTTTTGTTTCTCTTCCTTTTTGTTTTTATCCCAACTTTTTTGCCTAGTGTCCCCCCTTGTTAATCAAATAATGAAATGAAAGACTATTTCAAAAATAACATGAATGGCACTCAAAGATCCTAATCATAATTTTACTCAAAAACATTTTGTGAAAATATTTTTATTTCTTTGTTTGTTTCCTAAATTTTAAAAGCCAATGATTCATAATAGAACTTCTAAATTTAAAGACAACTATTTTTTTATTTGAATCCATCTAATGCACTTAAATAAATATGTAAATAAAAATGTTACATTATTTCATTTTTGGTTTGTATTGAGTCATCATGACCATTTTGATTTCCTTTTACTTATGGCTTGGTCCCTAACCCTCTATGGATGAAATGCAAAAATATCTTTTGAAAATAAGTGAGCTAAAATATAAAATCTAAAATTCTCCCTAAAAGGGTGATCTCGTTAACTTCCCACAAGAGTTTTAGAATGGTTGGTAGTGGAGTAAGGCATTTGGAAGGGACCATAAATATATCTATCTGGGTTATAAATTCTTAGATGGAAATAGAATAATGCCCACACCACTTTCCCCTAAGCTAAATTGTATTTTTTTTCCTTTAGTAGTTCTAGCTTCATGTGTGAATGAAAATGAAATGAATAAATCACTTAATCACATAGATGGTTTTAGAAATATTATGGCTTAGTATGTCAATTATTTCCATAGAATTTAGTGTTTTTGAATTTAGGCTTATTTTTAATAATATTTTATAGTTAATTCTTTTTATTCTTATGAAATCAAATATTTTAGATTCTCAAAATAATTGCGAGTTATTTCCAGTATGAATCATCATTTGTTGTTTCTTGCACAACATGCCCCATTTTTTTAAAACTAAAAATTAGGACCCTCTTTTTGGTATGGAATCTTGTCTTAAACATTTTAGGAGTTAATTATGGCTACTTGTTTGAATTATCCTTCTAATATTCATGTTCTACTAAATGTGAAGATATGAAATCTGGATGTGCTTCATGGTTTTAACAAACCTACAAAATTAATTCTACATTATCAAAGCTCTTGGCATGTAAATTCACATCTTAGGATACTTTAATTTTAAGACCTAAATTTTCATAAGTATTCTAAGTCTTATTCTTCTTATTTTCTTGTGTTTTGAAACACATTTTACATCTTCCTTTCAGACTAATTTGCCTTAGTTTTGAACAAATTATATCATTTTTTATATAGTTTTCTACCTCTTTTTCTAAACAACTTTTGTCCATTTTTACTTTAATTTCAATTTGAATGACTAAATGTTTATGAGGTTTTACTTTTTAAATTAGTCACTTCTCATAAAATGGATGAAATTGGCTTTGGAATCAAGCAAATGACTAAGTCATTGTATAGTTTTTAGTTTATACTTAGTCATTTTTTTAAGATTTTGATTTTGTCATTTTATTCAAATTATTAACCATTTTATTAAAATATTTAGTTGCTTTATCAAAATACTTACTTATTTTTTTTCAAATACTTAGCCATTTATTTTTAAATACTTAGTCATTTGTTTACAAATGCTCAACTAGTTTTTTTAAATAATTGGCAATTTAACTTCAAATATTTAGCCATTGATTTTTAAATTGAATTTGTTGACTATGCCTTTTCATATTGTGTCTATTGGTAACTAAAGGGATTACTTAAAAAAATCTCAAAGACTTCATGGGATTTGTTTAATTACTTAACTCTTTCAACAAAAATGTTGTGATTTTATTAGAACTTTTGTAGACAAAAGTTGCAAACAAAAGTTTCAAAGGCTTTTTGAAGGTTTAGTCAAAGTTTAATAAAAGAGGCTCACACTTTAACAAGAATTATGTCAAAAAATTTTCACGAGTGAGAGTTTACAAAAGTTTTAGACACTAATTCTGAATAAAATTCATGAAGAGGGAAGAGAGCATAAATCACTCTGTGAGAGTTTTCTAAGTTTTTTAATCTTCATAAAAAGTGCTACGAATAATAGTTATAACTTTTATTACAAAAAAAAAGTTCCCAAGATAAATTCCTAGATAGAAGTTACCAAAAAAAAATTCTAAAGGCTAAGATAAAATTAAAAAAAATATAAGAATAAAAGTTATAACTTTTTCATGAGGTCTCAAAGATAAAACTTCCAAGGACTGAAAGAAAAAGTCACATGAAGGCACAAAAGCATGGAAGAACGAAAGATCAAGGGAATTAAAATATAAATACAAAGTATAATACTCCCCTCATACCAAGGCCCTAATTAAACTCCATGTGGTGGCTTTTAAGAGGGCCCAAAATTCCAAAAGCTCAGAGCCATTGACTAATGGCCTAAAGTGTAGAGAGTTGAGGGAGCGACATGTGGCAGTAAAAATCCAAAAGCAAAAATGTGTGGGAGGAAATATAGATGCCATGTGATAGATTCCTATAACTTCAAAATCCTATAATAGGAAAGGACTCATTGGATGCATGGCCATCAAGATATGGGACTAAATTTTATGGCTCATCTGGGCATTAAAACTGTCAAGAGGCTAAGAATGGACTACACCTCCAATTTTATTTATAGAATCAAATCACAATCCAACTAAATGATGAATAATATGGGAATAATTATCATGACTTACATATTGGGATTAATGATGAAGCATAAAGTAATAAAAAATATGCCTTAATGAGGCATGAATATAACTGCACAAGACATGGGTAGATGACTATCCCAATGCAATCTCAATTGCATTCCCCTATAAGGACTCATTCTTGATTTGGTCTAGCATGGTTCCTGATATTTTCATGATACAATTGAGTGGGATTCATTCTTAAACAAATTTAAGTGGGCCATCCACATTGATGATTGTTGATACTACCTTGTTAGTGGCTAAATTTGAATTTGAATTTACATGTGAACTTATCAATACTACATGCCTATATAAGATCATCTCTTGTATCATAATAAGGGCTAGCTCTTTATGGATTGTGAAAGGAGACATATCAAACCAGACTTTTTCTATTATGTTTTAGGATAATATCTATCCTTTTACTATTTTATCTTTGTTGTTACATAATTGTTTTCTAAGTCTCAGAAGATTATATGACTTCTAAAATATTGTTAATCAAAAGGAAAATGCTGGTAATTGGAAGACTGCTAAGATTGTGTGGTCATTCCATACACATTTTATGGTAGTTACGTCCATCCTTCTTATAGTCACTCTTCCCCCTAGACTCTTCCACTATCTTTAGTTGGAGTTGTGCTAAGTCTAGCTCAACTAAATATTGGCTTCATAAGATTCACTCAGTCAGATAATTCAAGGTTCATTTGTGTTTATAGTAGGAATTTTATCTCTTTACTTCTAATATTTTTATTTTTATCTATGATCAAGTTAATATAGGAACATAACAATCTAAATTTAACTATTTATCTTGATTACTTATATATATGTATTAAAGTTTATCATCATTATTTAATTATTGCATTAATATACATGATAAACTAATGAGGGAACTCATCTTGTGTTAGGAATTAAATCTTAGAAGGATGATTTCTATTAAAGGTCAGACCCTAAACACTTATCCCAAGAGAAGTGTGTGGCTTTTGTTAGCCAAAATTGGCCACCATAGGTTAGTAACATTTCAAAAAAATGGTCATAATTCTACTAACTTTGTTGATATCCATCTAAAGTCTTTTGTATTGGTCATGGTTACTCTCATAAAGGTAAGCACTATGTTGTTCCTAGCAGTTTCTAGAGCCACTTAAGGTGGCCTATTTGGAGAGTGAGTTAAAGCACCTATTCTTGTCATCAAGTCACTCAATAGGTTCATCTCCAAAGTGTTTAGCATAGATTAAGGTAACTTTGACAATGTTAAGGTTTGATTATAAAATTCAATGTAAATCTTGAAATACGGTGAAGATAAGAATATGGTGACCCTCTAAAAGTAAATGTGTTCCAAGATGAGAAAGTAGACCAAGGAGTAGAGATAGTAAGTTGACAAAATTACACTTTGAATCATTTTGGAGAAGTAAAGGTAATTTTGGAAAGTTTAAGGTATTCATTTGTTTTAGTTCCATGATAAGCTCTAATGTTGTAATGAGAGTTACTATGAGAGATCAAACATAAGGGTATAAACATAATTTTATAATAGGCTTTCATGTGATTTAATATGTGTTGAATGTCATGATACATGTACCTTACCCATATATCTTATTCAAGGTGTCTTATAACTCCTTTTCCAACATTGGAACACTTTTGTAACTACCTACTCATCATTTATAATGTTCAAAAAAGGAATAATGAATAAATTATAGGGAAATAAAGATGTGAAATTCTATGGTACATTAATCCACCACTGTATATGTCAAGGGAGACTCCATAGCCACCTAGTTTAAGGCTCCAACTGGGTCAAAAGGTAAGACAAGAAATTTTATTGGATAAAAATGATGTATATGTCTATTTACAAGAGGTTTTCATATAATTCCAACTCTTTATCCCCTCAGAGGCACTCTTTAGTCTCTTTATACTCAAATCGATGTTGGAGAAGAAGTGGTAAGAAAAAAAATAGAAAACCCTATTACATTTCTTCATTGGATTATAGGTCTACCAGACAAGTTCAAGAGGGTGAATGGTTTGATGTTGGTATATAAAGGAGAGATAATATTAGGGCCAACTATATTAGGTTAAGGAGGTTTCCCCTATACCCTTACAATTCATACAATTAGTTAGGACATTTAGGCTTTGAGCTTTATGAATCCAATAAGATGTCTAAAACCCTCTTAAAACCCCATAAGCTCTATTTTGGAAAATTTAAAATAATTTTTTATCTCATTGGTGAAAATTAAATATTTTTTTGAGGTAACTAAATATCCTACTAATTCTCTCACCCCACCTCCCATCACTCATTTGACATGTGCCAATAATAGAAGATCAAAACCTCCACTTTGAACGAGTTATAAACCTATATGAAAGGTTGCATGTAGGGTTTTGGTTGATTTTGGATGTTTTATTACATAAATTAATACTAAATAAATATATATCAACCTCACACTTCTTATATCAATCTCCTCAATTTACAGATAGCATATCATGAAGAACATTGGTTTTAACATTCTTGAACAAGGTTCCAAGTGAAAAGAAAAAATGCATGTATGTGACTAATGAACAAGTTCTAAATGCATATTGGAAGGAGATATACTAGTGATAAAGTATTAACACACTTGGATATGTAAATTTTGGTGATTAATCCCAATCAAACCATAAAACTTCTTCTAGGCTTGTGAATAATAGAGGTGACAAAGGACTAATGTATTCATGTACATATCAGTAGCTTATAGATATTCAAATTAGATGTGAGAATGCTTGAAAAAAAAAATCCTCATTTTAAATATTATAAAATTTGATATTTATCTTCACCCTAATCTCTATTGGATCATCCAAAATAATATATAAATCATATAGTGAATGAATAAAGTGTTAATCCTAAAACAAGCACTTATAGGTCTACCAGCAAACTAGGTTAAAGGAGGAAAGATTTGTGATGGGAAGATAACTTAGGAAGTTTAATTAGGTGTGTGATATATTAGATGAAAATTTTTAAATGTTACAATGATGTTTAAATAAATTATAACATCAAAATTTCTAAGGATACCTAAGAAAAGCTCTAACAGGCTTATATGACCTAAAAAGAGGATTTTTATGCATTTGAAGTTATAATCTCAAGAAACCAATGAGATATTGGTTTATTATGATGTTATATGATATATAAAACCTCAAGGAGTATTCCAAACAATTTTTACCAAGGTTTTCATTAACACTCTTGGTGGAATCAAAGTGCACCCAACTATGTATAGGGAGTTTAGTAAGAACAAGGGTCAAAACACTTGGGTAGGTAGTTTGGGGTTGGAAAACACAAGGTAAACATAGAGACATAAATGAAACCTATTTAATGGATTCATATAATTATTAAAATACATGTTAAATATATCCAAATCATGGTTCAAACCATGAATAGCCCAAAATGGTGAAGTCATTTAAGAAATAGGCACCCAATGGATTGTGTATATCATGTTAAAGACCAAATGAGTTGATCAAATAAATTTCATGAATTAAGGCATGTGGAGGGGATAATTAAAAAATACTATACATTTTAAACAATTTTCCTATTGATAAAATAGGCTTAGAGAGGTTAAAACACAAAAAATAGAATCAAGAAGCTTAAACGTGCACTTACAAGCTTGTCATAGGTAGAATGAGGGAAAACACACATGTTAAGATTGGATAATGTGTTGAGAGGTTATAGTAGTGAAAAAATATTATTATTAAGGTATTTATCCTTTCTATAATCACTAATAATGCCAAAACCAACTAAGTAAAACCCATTCTCAATTCTTAGCAATCAAGAAGCCTAAAAGTGTACATATAGGCCTACACATGGAACATGAATAAGATATGCAATTTTTGCACAAATTTGAGAAATTAAAGTTCTTAGGAGGTGAATAATACATTGGAAGAGATGAATACAAGGTTTGGACTTATGGTAATGAATAAGAAGTGTTAAACAAAAGATGATAGGGTCAATTCTATAGGACTATCTACAAACCCTAAAAATGGGTTAGTGCAAGTTGTAGTGAGTTTGAGGATTAAAAAAATTAATAATATCACCTATACATATCATGATATGTTGAATAAAATTCAAGGAGGTTCTCTCAACAAAAATAAATCACCTTTAAACCTTTTTGTGTTTACCCCTAACCTATTACATGCATTAGGATAGGAATAGCCAACTTGCTTATCCCTCTTTGAAGTTATATCACATTTATCTATGCTTTAATTAGGTTAGTAGGTCAGCCTATGGATTAACCATGGCCTAGGTAGACTATATATAGGAGGTAATGGGTAGTTGTTTATAATCATATCAGAGTATTCATTTTTTATTGCAAGCATTTAGGAGGTTGCCCCATATAAGTGGCTTATGTATTATTCATATTTTATGCTATATTTACATATAATTGTGATATCTTGATGGTATTCTGCTTATTTGGTGAAGTAATATCATTACAAGTATAAAAGGGTTGATTTCGGCCATAATCAAGATAAAAACCCTAGATATTATAATTTATCAATATCTCACAAACAGTCATGAATTTATATGCAATTATTTTATTGAAGGTTAGTAATAACTCAAGTAAGCTTCCATTAAAATTTTAGCTCAATTGGATCTATTTTTCAAAATTTATCACTATTTTAGGTTTTTTAATAATTTTTCTCTATAGTGTACAATTCAAGGAATTTTTCAAATTTATTTACATTTTTGGAAATACTAAAAAAATATAGCTAGGGTATGTTCTTTATATTTTTTTATTTGAGGCTGACATTAGTATAAAATCTCTTGGTCAAAGTTAGGTCAAAAGTACCAATTAGGGTCATCATTGTCAAGACCTTTTATGGTAGGATCGTAAACTAGGGGCAAAGGAAATGTTACCAAAACCCAAGATAAAAATAATCAAAAGGAAGAGATTGAGTCAAAAGGGAGAGTTATTATATCCTTTTTACTAGGGTTCTCTGAGATAGATCATAAAGTGAGCCAGCTTGACTATAATGTACAAGGTATTCAAAGTGAGATGTAAAGCATACAATCTGGTATGAAAAATCTGTACAATCTACTTTGGAAAATATAATGATGGAATTATAAAATAATCATTCAAATCAGCTAGCTATCACTATTACACAACCCCACCAAGGTAGATTTCCTAATCAGCCTAATGCAAATTCAAGTACCTTGTCATAATGAAACCTGTTACCAAATGTAGATATGTATAAATTTGATGGAAAGGATCCACTCAATTGATCAACCAAATGGATAATTTTATTAATCTTCATTAGATCCCATGTGGATAAAAGGTTACCATGGCATCATTGTATCTAGAACCTGAATAATTCATTTGGTATCAATGGTTGTGTGCTCAAAAGAAAAAGATGACTTTTAGTGTCACCTAGTCAGTTTTTACAAAGTAGCTATAATTACATTATAGCAATAATGTGACAAATAATTACTTTAGATAACTATAAAAATTATGATAGACTATTTCAATCAAGTACTATATTTATAATTTTTAGAACATATCTTTACGTGTGGAGAAAATATCTGATGAGAACCTAAATGACCTATTTTTGGGAGGCCTCAAGGAATACATTCAACATGAGGTACACATGTTTAGTGTACTTATTTTTTCTAATTCTATTATCATAGCATGCAAGGCTAAGGAAAATTTCATATCCAATAATAAGAATCCATTCACTTACTTTAGAGATTGTAGCATATCGACACCATCATTTCCTCCACCTACTAGATTGACCCCTTAAAAAATTGAAGAGAAATGTGCAAAAGGATTATGTCTTGGCTATGATAGCAAGTGGAGTAAAGGGCATATATTTGTTGATAATAATTTATTCTACATTTATGGATCCAATGAAGATGATGAAGAGGATAATGCCTCCATTGATGATGAAGAAGAGATAGAGGAGGTACATGAATATTTCAACCCTACAATCTCTTGTCATGAACTTACAGGTATTAACACTCCTCAAACACTTAAGGTGGTGGGTTTCCTCAAGAAATAGAAGGTGAAAATATTTATTTAACCATGGAGCACACATAATTTCATTAACCATAAGTTGGCCACTCGATTGAATTATTTCATTTACCTAGCACCAGAATTTTAGGTCATGATTGCAAATGGTAGCACAGTCAATTGTTCAAGGAAATGCCATAATATTAAACTTTTTATGGGAGAGTAAAATATATATTCTCATATGTTTTATATTTCCATGAGTGGTGTATATATTGTTTTGGGAGTCCAATGGCTCACACCCTTGGTTAAAATTGAGATGAACTTCCAAGAACTATGCATGCACTTTCATTTTGATGGTAGAAAAAATGAACTACGAGGATTACGGGCAAAATTTCCACAATTGGTTAGTTCACTTCAGATGATAAAAATGATAAAAAATTAGGGGGGGGATTTATAGCATGATTATGTTACATATAATTTCAACCCATAAAGGCATCTCCACATCCTAATTTATAGATGATACTTGATGAACACCCATCTATTTTTTAGGACATGCTAAAAGGACTACCACCAAAAAGAGAACATGATCATGCCATTCAAGTAATTATAGGGAGTCAACCACCAAATATCATACCATATAGATATCCATATGCACAAAAGAGTTAAATAAAAAATATGGTCCATGATATGTTAGAGGTAGGGATCATCAGGCATAACCAAATTGCATATTCATCACTAGTGGTCATGGTGCATAAGAAGGATGACACATGGAAGATGTGCCTAGATTATAGGGAACTCAATAATTACACCATCAAAGATAATTTTCATATTCTAATAATGTATGATTTACTTGATGAGTTTCATGGTGATGTTTATTTCATAAAATTGGATATTTTTATTCAGGGTACCATCAAATTATAATCAAGGATGAAGATGTTCATAAAACTACGTTTAGAACTCATGAGGGCCATTATGATTTTTTGGTAATGCCCTTTTGCCTTAAAAATGCACCATCTACTTTTTAGAGCTTGATGAAAACTATTTTTAGGCCTTTTTAAGGAAGTTTGTGCTATTTTTCTTTGATGACATATTGATTTATAGTAAGACATGGGAAGAACACTTGTAACATGTGAAACAAGTGTTGATAGTTTTGGAACGAAATTAGCTTTATGTGAATCCATCTAAATATGTTTTTGGAGTACAAGAGGTAGAATAATTGGGTTACATTGTATCTCATGAAGGTGTCAAATTTGACCCTCATAATATTAAAGCTATGGTGGATTGGACAATGCCCAAAACTCTCAAAAAACATTGAGTATTCCTAAGACTAGCAGGTTACTACCAAAGATTTGTGAAAGGTTATGGAAGCATAGCATCTCCATGCATTGCATTACTAAAGAATAATTCCTTCCAATAAAATGATGAAACCACTTAACCATTTGATAAACTGAAAGAATCTATGTGCACCACCATAGTTTTGTATGCTTCAAACTTCTCAAAGATGTTCATTATTAAATGTGATGATTCTAGAATAGGGTCAAGATTAATACTAATGCAAAAATGAATACCCATTGAATTTGAAAGTCATAAATTCAAAGGTTAAAATCTCAAAAAACCTATCTATGAGAAAAAAAATGATGGATATTCTTCATGTAGTAAAAGAATGGAGGCCCTATCTAATGGGTAAATATTTTAAGGTGAAAACAGATCATGATAGTCTCAAATACTTTTTGGAACAAATAATATCATCTAAGGAACAATAAAATTAGGTAACAAAAATGTTGGGTTATGATTTTGAAATCATAAACAAGAAGGGTAAAGATAATTTAGTAGAAGATGCACTATCTAGATGAGATACATCCATAAAATCATTACTTTGTGTAATGTCCATGTTTCAAGTAGATTGGGTAGATTAAGTTAGATTAGAGTGGGGGAAAAAAAAGGATAAATAGCTTTTGATTCAAAATATTCAGCAAGGTTATATATCTTCTAAAAATTTTGAATGGAAAGGTAATGCCCTATGGTATAAGGATAGGTTATACTTGTGTAATGATTCAGAGTTGAAGCATAAGATTCTTACAGAGTTTCATGCATCTCTAATTGAAGGACACTCTAGGTTATAGAAAACTTATCAAATAATCAAGAGAGTAGTATTTTGGGAAGGACTCAAGGGATATTTACAAAATTTTGTGGTAGAATGCTTGATATGTCAATAGAACAAAGGTGAGATAGTTAAGACTTCAAGTATGTTAAAACCTTTATATATTCCTAGTCAAAGGTGGGAGGACATTTCCATAGATTTCATCATAGGTTTGCCTTATTCTAAAGGTAAGAATGTTATCTTGGTAATTGTGGATAGGCTTAAAAAATATTCCCATTTTTGTTCCCTCTCACACTTATTTATAGTAAGTACAGTCTTGTCTATTTTTCTAGAAGAATTTCTAAAATTACACAAAATGACAAAAATAATTATAAGTGATCATGATCCTATTTTAATTATCAATCTTTGGACTAAACTATTTTCCTATTTGCATACTCATCTATCTCATAGCTCATCTTACCACCCCTAATATTATGGACAAACAGAAGTGGTCAAAAAATGTTTAAAGGGTTATCTCCATTGTTCTATGTCAAATAGGCAAGAAAATTAGGTTAAATGGATACTCTTGTCACCAAATATTATACCTTAGGGATGGTTGTTGAATCCTAATCTAATATTTTTGTAAAAATTGGATTACCTATAGGCCTATGGGTTGCCTATAGTAGAGGTAAACCTCTAGTTTTAAGGGCTAGCTCCGTAGATTTCTCCTTGCTTTCTTATCTCCTACACTACTTGATTTCTTAGATGAAAATGGATAAAAGTAACATAAAATTAAAATAATCTATAAATTTGATACACCAGAATGATCTCCACTAGACTAACATATAAATGCACTATGAAACATGAATCATAGCACTAATCTCAACATCCTAGATTACTCTAATATATGTATTTCCAACATGGAGGCGATATGCATTGCACTAGTCAAGGTGAGTGAACAAAAGGTTAGATTGAAAATAATAATGCTACTCTATTACACTTAAATATATGAAAATACACTTGACTACACTTCTTGTGACTTGTTAGAGGGTGAACTATTTACATCAAACATGGAAGAGCAAATAGAAACCAATGATAGATACCAATCACTTGGCATTTCACTACACACCACTTCACACACTTAGATAAGAAGTTGATGAAATCAACATTAAATTGGAAATATTTATTTAAAAGGCAAACACAATATTCAAACTAGTAGGCCTTCACCATACCAGGTGTGGATTCCTTTACAAAATCTAAAATGGCTTGTATTTATAGAGCATATGAGATGAGAGAGAAGTGAAGTGGAAAGCTCACAAAGAACATGTGTAAAGATATAAGAGATATTTAAATTAAAGGACAATATAGTGTAGAACAAACCATGAAGATATTATTGGATAAGTGTCCATCTGAAGCATGGAAAACTCCTCAAACTGGTGTAGAGACTCCTCAAATACCTTCTTAAAACTTTCTTCAACATGAAGCATATCTTGACCACTTAAAACTGAAATAAGAAGAGTTAACACATATGCACTATCTTATGTAGGTTGAAAACAAGTTATGATAATCATCATATGCTTCCCTAACTGATATACTTGTTCATGACACTTGTATTCACTATTTTGAGTCACTTACTAGCTTTCTTGGCTCCACTCTTCACATTTATCATTAAGGTGACCTTTAGTTACTCAACCAAATCCATGAAAGAGGTGTTAGGACACATATTAAATGTTATTATGGCTTCTAATCCACTAATTAAACCTTAAATATATCTAAAAACAAACCTCTCATCTTCTCTCTAGGTAATCACTTACTCTTTTCACTGTCTATCCAGGACTACCTGAAATGAAATGTGTATCATAGAGGTTTCCATGATTATTTAAGATTATAAATGATTTTATGGAGTTATAATAAGTCCATATTGACCTCTTTGAATTACTCTTACTTGTAGATCCTCTTCTATACCTACAAAACACACCAAAACTTGCAAAAAAACCTAAAATAGACATGTTAGTACAAGTGATAGTACATACCAATTAGGTGCGAAGGAGCATGGAAGATTTTTCAATAATTAAAATAATTTATAGGCCATTTTACCACTTTTAAATTCATCTCCACCAATTTATTCTCCTTTAGGTTCTATATAGGGTTTTAAGAGGGTTTTAGGAAGTTTTGGTTCTTAGTGATAGTTCATAAAATATTGACATTCAAACCCTAAACCATTTCCAAAAATATTGAGAATATGACCCTCCCTAATTACCCCTAGCTAATTTAGGTCTCATGCTTGGTGTCTGTATATGTTTGAGCAAAATAATTTGGCCTATCAAGATTTCTCATGCATTACGGGTACCCCTGTCATGTTTTTAGGCCAAAATTGACACCTTTATATAGTATCCTAAAAATTTATGGATTAAATAAACCTCATACCTCCCCCTTAAGGATCTCAAATGGACTATCATGGTCATATGGTCTTAGAATTGAAGCTATACCCTTGTAGGTCTTAGGTCTAGTTATAGGCCTAATAGGTCTGACTGTGCCTAACTACCCATGACCACATTTGAGTGGTTTATCATGACTAAGAGTGGTTATAAAAATTTATTAATGTACAAATAAACATTATACACCACTCCATTAGTGTTTCAAGACTTTTCATCTCAACCCTTTCTTCATTCACAACTTATGCCTATAGATTAGACTATCTGGGAGTGCCCTCTATCTAAGATAAAATAAATGGAATATCCCCTATTTGTCTTGCCAATTTGAAGTTATTGGAGGATATATTGGGTCATGAGGACCCTATATACAATTTTTTATGGATATATCACCTATGTATATCTCTCAATAGCCTAAAATCTTCAAGATAGGTTTACAAGGCTAGGTTGTGTACAAACTTTAAATCAATTATAGGATGAGGTTTAAAACCCTCTTTTCTCTATTCATTTGGTATAATAATCATATGGAGATTATATCACCATTTTTATATTTGTCTCACTCATATTCATCCACTCCTATACCGCTATCTGTTAGTCAATACTTTCCATTAACACAAGCTAACTTATGATTGTGTTAGACTGCAGGTGCCTTACTAAAGACTATAGAAGATTCCTATAGATACTCATTGGTACTTGAGTACTATACATCTCTCTCCTAGTTACATTATTAATTAAATAATATAATTATGTAGTTATTATAACTCATATCATGCCTAGATACATGTGTTTATCATCTCTTTCACCGTTCAAAATATACTATGAGTCTGTAGTCAAATTATGTTACCTTTAGATATGCATTAGATAGAAGTTGAAAACTCTTGTAGGTGATCATATATGAATTAATTGCTTTTCATTAGGACATATTAAATTTATGTGACCTCATATCATGTTTAGAGATCATAAGTTCACTCAATACTATAGGTCACTACAAGATTAGTTAATTTTGGTCATCTTAGCATAGTGTTTATTGAATATATTAGGTCAAAACCTACCTGAATCAAAAACCACTCAAACACCACTCTCCCTTAGTGAAGAAACCACTTTATTGTGTTAAATCATTATACTTATGCTTGGGATACAAGATGGAAATAATTATACCTGTCTAGCCCTTAATAAACTTCACCATCGAAAGACCAAGTATATGAGTAATACTTAGTTTAAAGAAGTTAAGGTAAGTTATCCCAATTACAACTTTTCAAAATTGCAAACATTGAACTCAAGTTTTATTTCATCTATTCACCTCACCATTTTAAAAATAGTATTATCTATTTTCTTAGACCTAATTTAAGGTCTCTAATGGGTTCAACCACTTTCCTCTCATCACAACTCTACCTTCTTGGATTGAACTCAGGCTACTGTAGACTACTTGTAGGTGAAGATATTCTTTAAACTATATGTGTTTAATTGGTTGTAATAAAAATATATATAACACTTGTAATAGATAAAGATTATTTCTTTATCCTTAAAATCCTTCTCATAATCTTTAAGTCTTCTTGTCTCATCACCATGATTGTTCAAGGCTAAGATCTACTTGGTTGTAGGTGACTGATGTAGGAAATATAACTTTGTTCATATCTTGGTCTTTTCAATCGATATAGAATAGCCTTGATACAAAAATTTCAAAATTAAAACTCATCACCATGCTATGAAAGGTTATAAAAACTAATTCGTTACCTTTATTTTGAATACCAATAGGAAAACAAGCTTGCAATAGGTGAAACACTATCTACAGACCTCAGTGGTGTCTCCCACTAGCACTATGAGATAATATTGTTCATTTATTAATATCCATACATGAAAACAAGACTAATAAATATGTGATAAGTATGTTCATACCCCTATAAAACACATTAGACACTTAGTGTGCTCAGACCAACCCAACTAAAGAAGAAACCTAAAGGCCATGGGGATGTGTAGGCAAAAAAGAGAAGTTACCACTCTTAAAAAAAATTCATAGAGCATATATCACCAATCCTTTGAATATTTAAATTAATTTTGAGTAAAAAAATAGTATTATCATCCACCAAAATAATTTTATCTGATTCAAATCCTCTTGGCCATATCAAGCTAAAACCAATTGACCATTTGACCTTGTCTAGGAGAGTGATATGAAATAAAGGTTGGTTTTGATAATTTTTAGGTTTTTCAAATATACATAAGAGTTGAAATGATATTAAGGGACCTAAATAGACACTTTTGGAGTAGCCACATGTGCCTAAACTATTGTATAGGTCATGCAATTGCCTAAAACCACATGAAACTACTTGATCTTCTTGAAAGGATGTTGCACCTACAATTTTTCAGTATAAAAATGGTTTACATGACATATTATAACATGAAGGACAATTAATATTCTTTTAGAACACTTTTATTCATTAAATGACTCAAAAAGTGAACCCTAGATGACATAAGACCAACTATACAAAATTGACAAGGGTGAAAACATAAAATTGATCTCATTAAGACCATGGTACACTTTTTACACCCTAGGGGAGACTATTATAAGTTAAAATTACATAAGGGTTTGACCTAATTTTACTTGTGTTCAATAGTCAATATTTTAGTGATTTCTTAGGGGTGGCAAGCTAGTTATGCCAAAGACCATTAGCCTTCTCCTATCTATTAGGATATGGAGTCACCTATACACTATAATGGACACTAAATTACCTATAAATATTACCAAACCACACCAAAAAATAGGGAACAAACACACAAGACAACACACTAAATCAAACACACTTGTGCTCTCAAGAATACTTAGGGAAAACACACACAACATACACAAATCACACCTATCCTAGTATGTACAATACCTCAAACACTTGAGGTTAATAAAAATCACCACTACTTCAACTAGGGATAAAGATGGTACCTCTTTCATCATTATTGTTCCATGAAATAAATCCATCATGTGAAACATACTTATCAACAAACACTTGATTGTGTAGACAGCAAAATGAATCACCATCTTTAGATCTTATTCTATCTATAAGTGTTCCACATGGAGATTTCAAATACACTCCCTCTATCTTTCTTAAAGGTTTTCTTGACTTCACATCTATCTTGACTTTGATCATTTCTAATTTACACTTCCCAACCTACAACTTGGGATTCATCAAAGTTGCATCAACTTCACTCTCTTCTAGGACATGATGCACTTGATTTATAGGACTATCAAGCTTGTTATCTTTCTCCTTTAGCACATCTAAAAGTGAATCAACCTCAAGTTGAGGTTTGTACTACTCCTCAAATACACACATTTCTACCTTGTGTTCATTGGACTCCTTCATGACTGCAACCATCCTGGAAGTGAGTAGACATTCATTCTCATGCTTGATAGGACACTCTCCTTCATGATTAGAAGATTCATCAACAACATTACTATTAGATTCATTTTTCTTAGGAGGATAAGTTGACTTACTCAATTCTTTAAATTCTTGAACTATGGCATGAAATTATTTCCATAGGTCATCTTCTTATTCATAGTTACCACCTTCAAAGACTTGTCCATCTTGTGTAGGTAGAATAGCATTGTCTTCCTCATCATCTTTATCTATCATAATTTTAAAACCATCATTATCATGCATATGAATGAGGTAATTTCTCTCAATAGCTTTTGGAAGACAATTTTCAATGTTTACCTCAGATTGTCCATCACCTACCTCATGGATGATGTATGTTCCAAGATAAGTCTACTCAAATAAAGTGTAAGGACCATGTCTATACGTATCAGCACCATACTCATCTAGGAAAAAATTTAGATATACCTTCACTTTTAGAGGATACTCTATCATCCATATCAGACTCCTCTTGATCATTGATGACACAATTGAGATTAGAGCTTGCTTTCACGTAGGGATAAATATGAAAATTAGCCAATAGTTTAGTTATAATGGTTACCTTTTCTCCATACCTTGCCTTGAAGGCTAAGAAGGATCAATTATTTGAGAGGTAGCCTCTTATCTTGGCTATGAAATCCATTAAGAGGTAGATAGCAAAGTGAGCAAGAAAATCAACCAATACTATATCTTAAAGGATAGAAAAGCTTGGATAATCATGTAAGAAAACTCTCAAAACTTTAAAAAGTCCCACTAACTTAGATGGTGTCCCATCAATTTTTATCACTCCCTTAATGTATGGTTCATATTTCAAACCCAATTTATGAACTACAATCTTGGGCATAACTAAGGTACTTACCCTAGTATCCATAATGCAATTGTGAACAAGCTTGTTTCTCATAATGAGAGTGAGGTATAAGGTGGAATATTTTTAGATTTGGAATAAGGATTAATAATTTGATTAGGAGAATTAGTGGGTGTAACATTATCATGAATTGATGGTTGAGGACTGAGGTGAATTTGAGACAGTTGCTCTTAAAGAAGCTATTTTTGACTAGTCATGTGAAGCACTTCCCAAAGAGATATAGATGATTTAGCACTCTTAAAATAATCAAAACTGTTAAAGGAAGGAACATTTAATTTTTATTTTTTCTTTGAAGGCAAATAAGTGCCTTGAGTTTGATCTATTAGAGAACTTTGAGTCACCCTTCCAACATTCTGGTTTGTAATAAATGCAGAAGTTGTTAGGACTATCACACTTAGACTCACACCTTGTTGCCTTGTAGGAGGATTACTTGGACTTGTGTCAAAACCATAGACATCTCCCAAATCCTTTATCTTTTATATATTAATCTATGCAACTAAATAATTCTTATTGATAACAAAGGTGTCTTCTACTATAAAGTTTACAAGGTTCACTTTTTGAGGTTGCCATCTTTATTTTGCTTGCATGTAATTCTCATATTCTATTAACAATTGAGGAGTAAATACTCCTTGAGGAACCAAATCTTGTTCTCCACCTTCATTTACATCCATGAATTATCCTTTCTACCATTCCTCTCTTTGAACTATATTACTATGAATCGATACCATGGATCTTGTCTTGGAGGTGGAAGTTGGGTTATATGCAGTGGATGGCCTATTGAAGTTAGGATATCCTTGCCCTCTACCTTGACCATATTACTAAGGTGGGAACCTATTTCCTTACTGAGGATAGGGTTATCAATTTTTGTTAACTCCACACTATATATTTAGTTATCTAACTTGAGCCTTTAAGGCTTTAAATCTTGCCTCCCAATCAATGGTATCTTTTTCCTTATTATGGGAAATTCTAGACTTGGTATTTACATTTGGGACTTGAGCAACACATGGAGTAGCAGAAGACATGTTGAGAAGAATAGGAATGGATACTTTTGGAGGTAATTTTTATCTTGTATTAGGCCATTCTTATCTCTAATTTCTAGGTCATAAGCTTTAGGTAAGGTGTAACCACCCATGTACTACAACATGATGGCTATGTCAGTCCAAATATCCCTTAGAGATGTAGGGAAAATAAATCTTGTAGGTGGTCTCGTGGGAGTTGTTAAGCATGAAATATACTAAGAGGGGGGTGAATCAGTATATTATATATATTTTTACTTAATCAAATTTTTTTTCTTTAACCACTTAATCACACATTCAAT
Organism: Torreya grandis; assembly: GCA_037957365.1. Classification (NCBI taxonomy): domain Eukaryota; kingdom Viridiplantae; phylum Streptophyta; class Pinopsida; order Cupressales; family Taxaceae; genus Torreya; species Torreya grandis. The sequence continues at coordinate 484,658 of JARHVA010001376.1, forward strand.
ATATGAAATAAAACTAAAACAATAACATGCACCACACGAGAGAGAGAGAGAGAGAGAGAGAGAGAGAGAGAGAGAGAGAGAGAGAGACCATATTTTTGCATGGAAACCCAAAGTGGGAAAAAAACATGGAGAACAATCTCAAGTATATGAATGAGCACCAACTTGTAGGATTACTAACCCCTTTATTAAGCACTAACATAGAAACTATTTATGAGCACCAACCCACAAGAGCACCAACCCCTTACAAATATTTGTGATCACCAACCCACAAGAGTACCAAACCCTCTTATGTATAAAACACAACTATCTCTCGATGTTACTTGCTCAAAAAATGATAGAACACTACAATATCTCCTATTTTTATCTCCACTTTTCTTATATAAAACAATTACAAAACTAGGCACTCTCTTTCATATTAAAAATGGCTTCTCAAGTCTTTATTTATAGCTATCCAAATGACATTTAGAATTCACCCTTTGTGACCCTTCAATCCTCATGGAAAATGTTGCTAAACTTGAATGACCCTTCATATCCTTGCATTTGAAAAGTCACATGGTGACCCTTCATATAAAAATGCACCATACCCTCTTTTGTCTTCACTTGGTGGCTCTTGAAATTCCTTAAGATGACTCTTTATGGGAAAATACATCGCATTCCTCTTTTGTCTTTACCCCATGACTCTTTGATTTCTCCATGGGTCCTTTTTTGACTTTTATGCAACCAAAAATATATTCATTAATATCAAATAAAAATTAACACACATTATCTAAGATATAAATATTAAAAATATCATTAAATGTTATAGGGACTTTATCACCAATTCTAGACCTTTAACATCAATGACAATATTTTCAACAATCTCCCCCTTTGTCATTGATGGAAACCTCAAAATAAAATTTCCACATCCTACAACTTGCACTGCACATGCCAACCTACACATGTTGTCATCTAAAAACCATATAATAACTCCCCCTTATTTTAGTAACTTGTACCTATTCCTTGTACTTGTTTCTACACATATACCTATTTATGTTCTTCTCCCCCTTCGACATCAATGGAAAAGGGCCTATCTTAGAGATAACACTTAGGTCCTCCTCAACTGATGTTGATCCTCAATGGTAATAAGTAAAAGAAATTACTCCTAACTTCTGCAAATACTCAAATGTGTCTTTTGGTAGTGCCTTTATGAAAATATATACAATTTGCTCTATAGTAATGATATAGTCCATCTTAACTTGTTGATCTACAAACTACTCTCTCAAGAAGTGATATCTGATAGGAATATGTTTTGTTCTTGATTTCATCACTAGATTCTTAGAAATATTAATAGCACTTGTGTTGTCACAAAACATAGAAATAAGTTCATCATATTTTACCTTGATATCTTCCAAAGTTTTCTTCATCCAAATCAATTGAGTACAACATAATACTATTGCAATATATTCTACTTTAGTGTAGAAAGTGATACTAAATTCTACTTTTTGCTTATCCATGATACTAAGCTATCACTGAGGAAGAAAGCTCCTCCACTTGTACTCTTTTTGTCATCCAAGCAACCTACCCAATATGATTCTGTATAAGCAACCAAAGTGAAATCTCTACTTGTGAGATACCACAATCCTTAATCTAATTCCTCTTGACATATCTAAATATTCTCTTCACCAACTAAACATGACTCTCCTTTGGGGATACCTAATATCTTAAAACCATGCCTATCGCATGCATAATGTCTAACCTTGATGCTATCAAATATAAAAGACTACCAATCATAGATCTATACAAAAATTGATCTTTAATGGGTGAATATTCATCTTTACTCACCTTGTTCCCTATACCCATTTGGTGTACCAATTGGTGCACAATCCTCAAAACCAAACTTTTCAATATTTCTTTCACATATTTACATTGAGATATGAAAATTCCTTGATCTAACCAAAAAAATTTCAACCCTAAGAAAAATGACAATTCTCCAAGCATAGACATCTTAAATTATTTTTTCATATTTTTAGAAAATTCTTTTGTCATATTTTCAATATTACCTCCAAATATTATGTCATCAACATATACCGCAACAATCAACTGATGCTCACCTTCTATTTTGATGTAGAGATTACTGTCAGCAAATCCTCTCTTGAACCCTTGATCTTATAGGTATTTATCAAGTCTTACATACCAAGATCTAGGAGATTATTTCAATCCATATAGTGCTTTCTTCAATCTACATACATAGCTACTATCATTTGAGAGAATAAATCCCTTATGCTACTCAATGTAGACCCCCTCTTCTATATTCTCATTTAGAAAGGTAGATTTGACATCCATCTAAAATAATTTGAAATTTTTAAACACTACATATGCAAGAAATATTTTAATAGCCTCTAACCTTGCTACTAGTGCAAAAGTTTCTTCAAAATCTATTCCCTCAATCTGAGCACATCCTTTACATACTAATCTTGCTTTATTCCTAGTCACTTCTCCATTTTCATTCAACTTATTTTTGTAAACCCATTTTATTCCTATCACATTGTGATATTTTGGTCTAGGTACTAATTCCCAAGTATCATTCTTTTTTATCTGATTTAATTCTTCATCTATTGCCTTAACCTAATGTTTATCATGTCTAGCTTCCAAAAAAGTTCTAGGCTGAATTTTGGATAACAAAGAGAAATTAACTTGTTCAGATTCACTTACCATCATTCTTCTAGTGAAAATTCCTTCATTTATGTCCAAAATGATGTCACTTTCATTATTATTTCTCTAGACATATTTGGATGGGGTTTTTGTGTATTTTTTATTCTTCTCATCTTCTTCCGATTCTTCAAAATTTCTTCTTCAATGATTTCAAGAATGTCTACTAGATCACTAATTCTTTGTGTTCCATCTTCTTCTATCTTGACACTTGCACTTTAAAATATTTTCTTAGTTATTTTTTTATAACATCTATAAGCTTTACTTTTTCAATAATAACCTATAAATATACCTTCATCTACTCTAGATTTAAACTTACCTAGTTTTTCATCAGTTCTCTTTATAAAGCATCTACTATAAAAAACTTTGAAATAATCAATTGTAACTAGTTTGTCTTTCCATAGCTCATAAAGATTCTTATCACTATTTACTCTTAGTAATTCTCTATTCTAGATATGTAGTTTTGTACCAACTACCTCTCTCTAATATTTATCTGGTATCTTGGATTCTTTTAGCATTGTCCTTGCCATCTCTTGAATTGTTTTGTTTCTCCATTCAACTACATTTTGTTGTGAAGTTCTAGCTGCTGAATAATATCTCTTTATTTTATGGTATTCATAAAACTCAATAAAATAATCTGACATAAATTCTCCTCCTTGATCTAATCTTAGACAGTTAATATTCAAACCAGTTTCATTCTCAACTAATGCTTTGAATGCTTTGAAATGTCTGAAAGATTTTGATTTTTTCTTTAAAAACATTACCCAAGTCATACGTAAAAAATCATCAATAATCAACATGAAAAATTTCTCACTTTGAGTACTTTGAGTTCTCATAGGTCTACATAAATCAGCGTGAACAAGATCTAACATCTGAGTGGTCGAGTATTCTTTTATTTTGAACTACCTTCTAGCCTGCTTCCCATGCTGACGAGGTTCATAAAGCATGTTGGATGGCTTTGTAAGCTTTGGAAGATTTTTGACTAATTTCTTCTTTCTAATGTTGATAAGATTATCAAAATTTATATGTCCCATTATTCTATGCTATATCCAACTTTATTCAATCTCACTCAAGCAACATCTTTGACCTTTGATGTCTGATATAAATTATTGCCTTTTCTCTGAGCCTCTACAACCAACACATTTGAATCTTTTCTCCTAATTTTACCACCTTATACATAAAAATTTAGTGTTTTACCTTTATCATACATTTGACTTACACTCAAAATATTATGCTTAAGACCTTCTACATACAAAACATTTTTAGTTTTAGTTCTACCATTATCCAAACCTAGTGTACTTTTTTCACAATTTTAGTAGTAGTATTATCTCCAAATTTCACTATTCCACGATTGATATTCTTCAAGTTTATGAACTTGAACTTGTCTCATGTCATGTGCCTTAAACATATACTATCAATGAACCATGGCTTTTCTTTTTTTCTTGCATGCAAAGCTATCTGGACCAACATAGACTTTTCAAGTTGTTTCTTCTACCATGAACTTGTTTGAACTTTCTTCGTGATGAATAGAGCTTTGAAACTATGGTCCTTCTTGACTGACTCAAACATGCTTCTATAATATTAGGCTATGTTTCCAAAGTTATTACACTTTTAACATATTATGGCCTCTTCATTAAATCCTGATAGAGGAGCAAAAGAGTTGTGGCTTCGACTCTACATGAGTTTTCTTCTCCTTATTTCTAAAAATGTTATCCCTTTTTTGATATTTTATTTTCTTATAAACATATTCATTAAAATAAAAATATTAATCATAAAAATAGGACCTATTTTTATATTTCTAATTTGATTTCCTTTTGTAGCTTTGTTCCTTCTAGCCTTCTTTGTTTGAGATGTCCTCTGTATTCTTAACTTCTTCCATTTTTATTTATTCTTTTGTAAGAGCTTCAGCATAGCTCTTTTATTTTTTTGTATTAATCTCATATATGAAATTATTGACCTCCCCTTTCTCTTTTTCAAATATGATACCTATCTTATCTGACATTGATCTTTAACTTTCTAATATCTTATTTAACATATTAATATTATTTTCAAATATTGAATCATTGGCTGCTCTAACATTGATTGCTTTATTTGTTCTCTCAAGATCTTCTTTTAAAGAAGAAACTTCAATAACATACCTTTCACATTCTTCACTTAATTTTTACAACTATGATGTTAGATCTTTTTCATTCTTCTTGGCTTCTTCAAAGTGTGTTTGTAGATCTTCAATTATTTCCTTTAACTCCTCATTTTTCTCAATTTGGAGCTTCAATATTTGATTCTTCTTCTCAAGAACTTTTAACTCTTCTAAGGCACAAATGAGTTATCCTTCCAAATTCACTTAAGCTTCATATTTTTATTCTTCTTGATCATCTATACTTTTTCTTATAGAGGAATCTTCATGTATGGCCATGAATAGAATCTCTTCTTCTGTTGAATCACAGACTCCATTATCTTTAATTGAGCTAAGATTTTTAGAGTACAAAATCTTCTTCTCGAATCCATTCTTAAATTTTCCTTTGAAATTCTTCTTGTATGTAGAATTTCCTTCTTCATTGTCACCATTACCCTTATCTAGGCACTTAGCTACAAAATTTCAATCTTTCCATAATTAAAACATTTAAAAGGTAATTTTCCATGATATTACCTATGCCCTTTTTTGGCTTGTGAATAAATAGAGTTCCATTGTCATCTTCATCATCACTAGAACTATCACTTGACTCTTGAATCTTAGCATTCTCTTTATTTAATGTCTTGAAAGTAGCTTCTCTATTTGAGGGTTTCTCTTATTTAGTCTACATCTCATATGCCGTAAGAATACCATGTAACTCATCCATCTTTAGCTTGGCTAAATTCTTTATCTCTTCAATTGCCAAAACTTTTGCATCATATCTCAATGGTAGAGATCTCAAAAAAAATTGTACCATGATTGATTCTTCTAAATTTTCTCCAAGACCTTGAATCTGATTAACTATTTGATCAACCCACAAAAGGTAAGTTGCTATATTTTCTTCCTCTTCCATCTTCAAACTCTCAAACTATCTTCTAAAAGTCTGAAGTTTAGCTTGTTGAACCTTTCCATCACCTTTGCAAATATTCTCAAGTTTTACCTAAGTTTCATGAGCATATTTACATTACATAACTTTAATAAATTTTGATTCACATAAACCACATAAAATAGTATTTAAAGCTTTAGAATTATTTTTACTTGCCTTCTTTTCCATCGAAGTAGTTACAAGTGTATTTGGCTCTTCATATTCCTCCACCACTGCTTGCCAAATGTCAAATCCAAGAGCCATCAAATAATTCATCATCCTTATGCTCCAAAAATCATAATTTTTTCCATCAAACAAAGGTGCCTTATTTATATAAAAACCTTCATGTGATCCAGCCATTATGTTTTCCCTGATCTACCTTCAAGTTATAAAATTTTTCAAAAGGAACCTAATTTGATACCAATTATTAAGAACAAAATATACTAAGGGGGGTGAATTATTATATTATATATCTTTTTACTTAATATAATTTCTTTTCTTTAACCACTTAATCACACATTCAAGATATGCAATAAAATTGAAACAATAACATGCACCACACAAGAGAGAGAGAGAGAGAGAGAGAGAGAGAGAGACCAGATTTCTATGTGCAAACCCAAAGTGGAAAAAAAACATGGAGAAAAATCTTAAGTATATGAATGATCACCAACTCAAATTACAAATTTTTCAAGCACCAACTTATAGGAGCACCAACCCCTTTATCAAGCACCAACACAGCAACTATTTGTGAGCACCAACCCCTTATATACATTTGTGAAAACTAACCCATAGAAGCACCAACCCCTCTTATGTATAAAACATAACTATCTCTCAATGTTGCTTACTCAACAAATGATAGAACTCTACAATATCTCATGATTTTCTCTCCTCTTTTCTTATATAAAACAATTACAAAACCATGTACTCTCTTTCATATTACAAATGGCTTCTTAAGCCTTTATTTATAGATTTATAAATGACCTTTGGCATTCACCCTTTTTGACTCTTCAATCCTCCTCATGGAAAATTGTGCCAAACTTGCATGACACCTCGTATCCTTATATTTGAAAATTCACATGGTGACCCTTCATAGAAAATGTGCCATACCCTCTTTTGTCTTCACTTGGTGACTCTTAGAATTCCTCAAGATGACTCTTCATGGGAAAATGCATCCCATTCCTCTTTTGTCTTTACCCCATGACTCTTTGACTTCTCTATGGACCCTCTTTTGACTTTTATGCAACCAAAAATATATTCATTAATATTAAATAAATATTAACACACATTAGCCAAGATATGAATATTTAAAACATCATTAAATGTTATGAGGCCTTTATCACCAATGTTAGACCTTTGACATCAATGAAAATATTTACAATAAGGAGGTAGCCTATACCAAGTTATTTGTAATCTCTCATTTAAATAATGCATAGTCTCCTTAGGAACTCTTTGAATAATATTTAGTTGATGAATGAGTGATGTGTTATCACTTTTGTATTCAAACCTTGAAGTCAATAACTCTCCAAAATCATCCCAAGTGGTGATATATCCTCCTAGAAATGTCATATACTAGTCAAGGGCCTTCCCTCTAAGAAACATGGAGAGTAATCTAATGGCTTTAGTGACATTATGAAAGCCACAGAAGTTAGAGATGCCCCTAATGTGCTCACTAGGAGTGGCATGACCTTCACCATTGAAAGTGGCAACATTATTGGTGGCATTAGGAGGTATATCATCATATACATTAAGGTGGATAATATTTTCAGTGTTAAAGGTTAGGAACACATGCTTCCTATCCATATTTTCATCAATATCCTCTTCACTTTCTTAATCTTCTTGGCTTGAAAATTCTTCTTATTCTTCAAAGGTCAAGATAGACTAAGGATGTTAAACTTCAAGGGGAAGTTCAAGTTGAAGGAATGGGTTTATGGGATTGATACCTCTACTATAAGACGACCTAGTAAGTACCATGAAGTATGAACATAATAAATGATAAAACTTAGTCTACAACTAGATATTACCTTGAATGGGTTCGCTAAATGTTGAGTAGAACACCGTATGTAGTTGTGATGTTATCAAGACTAGCATTCACCTTTACAAGATGTCTTTGAGACAATATTCCCATCAGGCATCCCAAAACTATTATCACCAAATATTGTACCCTAAATATGGTTTTTCAATCCTAATCTAATATTTTGGCAACATTTAAATACCTCTAAGCCTATGGGTTGCCTATAATAGAGGTAAACCTCTAGATTTAAGGGCTAGCTCTATAGATTTCTCTTTACTTGCTTATCACCTACACAACTTGCTTGCTTAGATGAAAAGGGATAAAAGTAACATAAAATTAAACTAATATAAATATGTGATATACTAAAATTATCTTGACTAGACTATCATTCAAGTTCACTTGAAACATGACTCACAACACTAGTCTCAACATCCTAGATTACTCTAACATAAGTATTTCAAACATGGAGGTGATAGGCATTGCACTAATCAGGGTGAGTGAACAAAAGGTCAGATTGAAAACACTAATGACACTCTTTTACACTTAAATATAGTAAAATACACTTTATTTCACTTCATGTGACCTATTATAGGGATAACTACTTGCATCAAACATGGAATAGTAAAGAGAAAGCAAGTATAGATACTAATCACTTGACATTTCACTACACACCACTTCACACACTTAGACAAGAAGTTTATGAAATAAAAACTAGCTTGTAAATATTTATTTCAAAGGTAATTATAATATTCAAACTAGCAAGGCTTTGCCATACTAGGTGTGGATTCCTTTACAAAAAATAATATGGCTTACATTTATAGAGCACATGTGAAGAGAGAGAAGACATGAAGTGGAAAGGTCACAAAAAACAAGTGTTAAGCTATAATATCCAGTTACATTAGATGAAAATATATTGGATAACATACCATGAACATCTTCTTGGATAAGTTTCCATCTGAAGCATGAAAAACTCCTCAAATTGGCTTAGAGACTCCTCATCTACCTTTTTGAAACTACCTTCATCATGAAGCATCTCTTGACCACTTGAAACTAAACTAGGAAGAGTTGACACATATGCACTATCTTAGGTATGTTGGAAACAATATATTATAGTCATTAGATGCTTCTCTAATTGATAACCTTATTCATGACACTTATATCGCTATTTGTAGTCACTTACCAACTTTTTTGGCTCTACTCTTCATGTTTGTCATGAAGGTGACTTTTAATTTCTCAACCAAATCCATGGAAGAGGTATTAGGGCACTTTTTCAAGGTCCCTATTCCTTATAATTCATGAATTAGACCTTTAAAATATCCAAAAACAAACCTCTCATCCTATCACTAGGTAGGCACTTACTATTTTCATTGTCTATCCATGACTACCTAAAATGAACTATGTAGTATAGAGGTTTCCATACTTATCCAAGATGATAAATGAGTTTATGGAGTTAGAATATGTCCCTATTGACCTCCTTCAATGACTCTCACCTATTCATCCTCTTCTATACTTTTAAAACACACCAAAACTTGTAAAAAACCTTGAAATAAACATGTTTGTATAAGTGATAGTACAGACCAATTAGGTGGAAAGGAGCATGGAAGATTTTTCAATAATTACAAAACAATTTCTAGGCCATTTGACCACTTTTAAATTCTTCTCCATCAAGTTCTAGATAGGGTTTTAGGAAGTTTTAGTTCTAAGTAATAGTTCATAAAACCTTGACATTCAAACCTTGAACCAATTACAAAAATATTGAGTATATGACCCTCCCCAATACCCCTATCTACTTGAGGTCTCATGTTTGGTTTTTGTATAGGTATGAGCAAAATAAATTGGCCTATCAAGCTTTCTCATGCATTTTGGTTACCCTTGTCATGGTTTTGGGCCAAAAGTGACCCATATGTGTAGTATCCTATAAAATTATGTCTTTAATCAACCTTATACCTCTCTTTAAAGGATATAAACTAGATTGGCATGGTCATATGGTCTTAGAAGTGAAGTTAGACCCTTGTAGGGCTTAGGTCTAGTTTTAGGCCTAATAAGCCTAACTATGCCTAGTTGCCCATGACCACCTCTAAGTGGTTTCTCTGGACTTTGAGTGATTATTAAAAAAAAATTCATGTCCCAATAAAAATTCTAAACCACTTCATTAGTGTTTCAAGACTTCTCATCTCATCTCTTTCTTCATTCACACCCTATGCCTGTAGATTAGACTATCTAGGAGTGCCTTTTATTTAATACAAAATAAAGGTCATATCCCATAAATTTATTCCCAATTTGAAGCTATGGGAGGATATATTCGGTCATTAGGACCATATGTAAAAAAATTTAGGGCTAGACCACCTCTAAAGATCTCTCAACACCCCAAAATCTTCAAGACAGGTTTACATGGCTAGACTATGCACAGACTTTGAATCAACTATAGGTTAAGGTTTGAAACCCTCTTTTATCTATTCCTTGGTTATAAAAATCATATGGATATTATATCACCACTGTGATAGTAGTCTCACTCATATTCATCCATTCTTATACCTCTATCTTTTAGCCAAGACTTTCCATTAGCACAAGTTAATTTATGATTATGTTAGACTACAGGTGCCTTATTAAAGACTATAAAAGATTCCTATAGGTACTCATTGGTACTTGAGTATTTTTTTATCTCTCCTAGTTCTATTATAAATTTTCTAATATCCTTTTTTATTTATTTGAATTCATCTCATGCCTAGAGACTTGTGATTATTATCTCTTTCACCAATCTTAATATATTATGAGTCTATAGTTAGACTATGTTACATGTAGATTTGCATTAGATATAAGTTAAAAACTCTTTTAGGTTCTCATATATACATAAATCATGTTTCATAAGGCCATCCTCCACTTATGTGAGCTCATATCATGCTTAGAGACTATAGTTTCACTCAATTACATAGGCCATTGCAAGATTGGATGCTTTTGGTCATATTAGCACATTATTTACTGAATGTCTCAGGCCAAAACCTACCTAAATTAGAAACCAATCAAACACCACTTGCCCTTAATCATTAAACAACTCTATTGTGTCAAATCATTGACCTTGGGATTAGGTTAAAAGAAGGAAACAATTAGATCTGTCTAGCCCTCAATGAACTTCACTAGGAAAGATTAAGTATATGAGTAAAAATTGGTTTAGAGAAGTTACAATAAGTTGTCCCAATTGCAGCTTTTCAAACTTGCAAACATTAAACTCAAGTTTAACTACACCTAGTAACCTCACCATTCTCACAATAGTCCTCTCTATCTTTTTATACATTGGAAAACCACACACTATGGTTTTAAATGTCATACTAACCCTTAGACTACCATGGACCCCCTTAGGATTGTTTCCTAACAAATTACCCCACTAATCATTAGTGGAAATGACTCACTTTGCCCATTTGTGACTATGACCCAAACCACCAACGGTCGACCCTTAACTACCAATGCTTAACCTTGACCACCAACGGTTTGCCCTTAACCACCTCAAGGTTAACTTCAACTAAAATTTCAGCTTACTTTTTTATTAATAGTTATTTTATCCATCATTTTTAATAACCAATGCATGTTGAGATTAAAATTAGATAGCTTGTTAAACACCTTGTTGAAATTATTGTGCAGAACTTCTTATTCAAAATTTCTTGTGCAAAATATTAGAGCTTCTTGGTGCAGGTGTTCTTGTATCTTCTACTAACTAGGATAGAGATCAAAAGTTCTATTGTAACTCATCAATCGATAGCCAAAGTGTTTTCACTCTATCAGGATTGCTTTAAAATATATAATAAACTTTTATCCAACCCCAAAATTCTTTAGATCAACAACAATAAAAGATAAGTATTTATTCCTTATCAAGATTTAGTAATTACTTTTTGTGTGTCATTTCTTATGTCTTTCCCTCTACCTCACAACTAACATCCAACCCAATAACAACTTCCATAGCCCCTCCTACAACCTTCACAACCAAATTTCCTTTACTAAACTAGATCCCATAGTAAAAGTTGATGGTTTCCTAATCGTTGATGGTTTGACCCTAATCACTGATGATCATTAACTACCAAAGGTTACCCAACCACCAATGGTTTGACCCTAATGACTAATACTCTTTATCTATCATTTTCAATATAAATCTTATTTGACCTATTAAACCCTGATCAAATCCAATTTTTTGAGTTTCTATCTCATCATAGAGGATCATGCAACCTTATAAACCATGTTTGATTTATTTAGCATTGATGTCTAGTCATTTATTGCTATAATTAGTTAAAAAAAACTTATTTCTTCTCACTAAATTCTTTATTTAATTTTAGTATCTTATGTTATTTATGCAAGTAATTCATCTTTCATTTTCTAAGCTTAATTGTTTAAAAGCATGGTTTGACAACCTCCAAATAACCTTGTGCTTCTTGGATCTAGATCATGCTCGGCAATCCACCCTACTATCCAACTAATCAACCATTTATTTAGTGTTTTCTTATATGGAGGTCATTCCTCCCCAGACAAAGAGGAGTCTCCATAATCATATAGATCAATTCATGTATAAACATATTAGGTTCTACTAACCTCACCCTTATTTCAAGTTTTACAACTTTATTTCTAAATAAATAAAGTAAATTTTTAGTGAAACATTATGTCATGCCCAATGGGACCCATAAGTATCTTCTTGGGTTCATCGTTTGCATCTAGGTTTTTTCCTTCTTTTTTTATGCTCATTTGAATGAAATCAAAATTTCTTTTGGGCTTAAAATTAACTGCATACATTATTTACTTGTATTTAATATCTCACATAGCTTAAATAAAATCAAGTAAATCAATCATAATCTCACTTCTCTCCACACACATAAGACCAAACCACACATTTAATTAAACATCAAAACATTAAGATAATGCCTGACTAGGATTTTATCACCTAAAAATAACATTTCCTCAGCTATCCTACTTGGATTTCATCACCAAGGGGAGAACCAACTCAGTATGTTATCTTTATCATTGTATAATCTTTATCAACTTAGTACATTTTGGCTAAGCACTCGACACCCTTATCATTGTGGTGTATGAATTGAGGGGGTAGGCCCCAATATCAAGCCACATACCAAGTTATATTATAGATCTTGAGAGCCTTTAACTACCTAATACCATCTTTAGATATATTCTTCTAGTACCTTCTCTATGAGCCCAATTTGGTCTTCATAACTTCTTTAAAATTGAGGCATAAGCCTAAAAAGAGATAATAAAGTATCCTAGGATTTTAATGCACATTAGTGTATGCATTATTTTCCTTAAGATAATTTTTTTTTAATTATTTCTCTTTTGAGTTATGATATTGCTTGTATCTTCATTTTTCCCTTGTTTGCATGGTTTTAACTAAGAAAAAACTAAGAAACCAAGAAAATTAGAATCCACCTTCTAATCATTCATCTTCCTCTTCATCTTCATCCATGGAGTACATCTCAGATGTATAGAGTTCTCCTCATACTTTTATAAGTCATAGTGTCCCTCAGATGGTTACCCAAGGTGATACAGATTTCACCACCTTTTTGGATAACAACCCCATATCCCTCCAACATTACCTTAACACCATATCCCATTATACCCTTGCTTTGGCTCCACCTATTGACCCACCCTATGACATTCCCTCGCACCTTATGGGCACCACCTCTATTGCTACCATTTCCACTCAACCCTTAGTCACCCAAACATCATATTCTATCAATAATACCACCATTCAAAACCAACCAACCAACCAATACCCAAACACCTTCTACCCCAAATAATAACCCTTCTTGTATAGGAGCAACCCAACCTTTGGGAATTAGTACTCTGCTTACCATGGGATTACACTCTACTAGTGTTACCATCCTTCCTATTTTTCCCAACCCACCTACCTCCACTTTATTTCAGAGATTGATGGTTCCCATAACTTCTACCCTTCCACCCATTAGTACCAAGATTACTACCCATCATCAACCTATGATCCTAACCATACCTCCAACCTAACCCATGCCAATTCTTCAACAAGTTCCTATTGCACCCAATCTTTCCAAACCCATAAGGGCATGTGGATTCATCCTCTACCCATGATCTGATATCCACCTACCCATTCATGGAATCCTCCTAACCACCCATGTCCACACATTAATATGTGACAAGCTCCCAACCTTTTTCTAGCTATCCTTATCTTTCACCTACCCAAACCCAACATAATTTGCCCTACGACTATGGGGGTGCACAACCTCAAATGGATCTTGTTAAGATGTTAATGGAAAAAATGACCACTTTGGATTAATTTATTTTTGGCCCCCATAACCTCTTATCATATGACCAAATTTGTAATAAAAAAATTCATCCATCCATACCCATTCAATCATATCCCCCTCAATGGGAGCTTCTAAAATTTTCAAATATTCAAAGCAAGGAATACCCTCACTAACATCTGAGAGCATTTAAACACTCTTGTTATTTGATTACTTATGATGATTCTCTCCTTATTTTTCCCTTTCCCATATCTCTATCTAGTCTGACACTCAATTGGTATAGTGCTATCACCAAGCACTCCCTCTTCTCTTTTTCCCAACTAGCTCAAACCTTCTTAGATCACTTTTCCATAAACATCTCTAAGAAATTTTCCATTACCAATCTCTACTCAATTCGATAATTTTATGATGAGTTGATTGCTGATTTTGTATCCCATTGGAGAAGCTTGATAAACCAACTCTCTTTCTCTTTGCCCCAACCCAAGATGATTGAGATTTTTCTTGGGATTGTGCCAAACACATTTCCTCCACTTTGTGGCTTTAGACTTTTAGGACCTCTGATGAAGCTTTCACCATAACATGAAAGTTAGAGAATAGATCCATTAATGAGGGGACGTTAACATTGAGAAAAAAGATTTCAACCTTCAAATCAAATGAGGCTTTCTCCTCTAAACTAAATAATCAAACCAACACTAACACCAAAAATAAGGGAACTACGAATGTGGTTATCTTTAAAACTACTCCTCCATTGGTTGTTAACCAACCCAACTCTTCTAATTCCTCCAATCAAAACACTAGAAACCAAAATTGTAATAGCAAAAAGTAATTTACTATGTTAGGGGAGTCATATGCTCAATTTGGAAAAGTTTTAAAAATAAAAAATCATACAACTCTCACCAATAAAACCTCCATAGTAATTTGATTCCTCTCATCCTATACCCAGTTGGTATAAAGAAAACAAGTTATGCACCTTCCATCATGTCATTAGGCATGATGTTAATAGGTGCAATACTTTCAAAAATGTTTTCCAAAGGCTGATTGACAAAGGGGAACTTGTGTTGGATAACCCCAATGCACCCTCAATTCAATCACTTGACATATTTAGATAGCCATTCCCCAACCATTCCCCTTACATGAATAATGAAAATAATAGAGTAGAATCCTCTCACAACCATGAGGTCCATACTGTTAATATGGTTCTTAGTGAAATTATTATCGAGGAAACCATTGCCCAAATCACCTTTTCTTCCCCTCCACTTATTGAGGTAGTGGAGTCACCCTATATTCCTTTGGAAATTGAGACAAAAGAAACAACCATTATCCTTTCTCCTCTTATCAAGGTAGTGGAGCTACCAACCTCTATTTTAGAATACATACCAAAAGAAGTAGACATTGCCACCATATCCTTATCTTCCATCATACAACAATCTACTCTTCTTTTGGAAAACATTACTAAGGAATAGGTCACTCTATCTACCTCTCCTATAAAATACTCACCTTTCCAAACCTTGGAACCTTTGATTTAAGTAAATGATGAGGTAACCACTCCTCTCTCTACACCCATGGGTTTGTCCTTTGAGACCAATACCAAAGGGATCAAACCCATTTATAAGCCTTTCTCTAGACTAGTTTAAAACTTGGCATACCTATCCCTACCCAATGTGGATCATGCCACATTTTAACACCATCTCAGGATTCCTTACCCAACCAAGCAAGATCCCCTAACCATGCCATTATGAAACCAACCTTCTACTTCTACTATTTAACCTACCATCTTCTCAACCAAACCATTAAAAACATATACCCCTTAAGCCATAGTTGAACCAGCCAAACCAACTCCACCCAAATTAGTGTAATAACCTTCCCATCATATCCAATCCCATCAAAAACCTAATCATGCTCCCTACTCATAGTCTTACTCACCCTCTGCTTAAACTAGATTTGGCACCACCTAGCCCACCAAAGAAACCCTAATTCAAGTAAACCAAGAAAGAGGAACCACCTAAGATCCCAAAAGGTAGAACCTTACCACTTATTTATACCTTGCCTTCCACCCTTCTTCCATCTTAGGACATCATACTTTTGTTAAGAAAACATGCTCCCCAAAAGTAACTCAAACCTAGCCTCCTCTGTTAGATATGCCCCTAGCTATTCATTTCACACCCTCTACCTCCAAACCCTTCACCACCAAACATCCTAATTCTAGCTCTTCTATTTTTAAATCACCCACTACCAAGCCTACTAATTCTAAAACTTCTACCTCCAAACCACCAAACACCAAGAACTCTCCACCACCCAAAACTCTTGCTACTAAACCTACTCCTACTAAGGCTTCCACCCCAAAAATCAAAACCAAAACTCCAACACGCTTGACCCTTTTTATTGAGTCTTATTCAACCATCTTATATAGATTATTACAATATTCTTTCTTTAATTAGCCTTCCATAAAACTATTTGACCCCCATAGTCCTAAGCTATCTTGGTTTCATGACAATCTAATTTTCTCATACCATAGGACATTGAAACATGATATGGAGAACTAGAAATCTCTACAGGTCCTAGTCCATCAATTATATGCTAATGATGACCTATTTTTATAATATCCACCTATAACCCCATATCCACTCTAGTAACCATATAGCATCACCTAAAACCTACCTACTCTCGCACTCCCATACAACAGTGAGGAGGAATTGAAGTAGTCCTCTAACCCATTTCTTCCCCAAATCCATACCATCCATGTGGTCACATAATCAAAATCCTAACAAAAGGATAAATAGAAGGAAAATGTGTCAATTCTATAGATATACCCTTCTTATACCACCCAACCACTCAACCAAACCCAGCCATTTATACCTTCTCCCAAACCTAAGATATCCATCTTGGGTACCTCTCAATCTAACCCTTTTGAGTCAATAAAAAAGAGTGGTTCTAAAGTAACTTCACCAAACACTTGTGAATATGAGCTTATATGAACTAATCAATACCTTACCACACCATCTCTAGGTAATGATAAAAGCTTTATAGTCCATAGAGCTCCAACCGAAAAATCCACAACCTCTAACAACCTTTGTTAGAGCCCTCTAGCTTTCCACCCTTATTACCTTTAAAGATTTAGAAATATCCTCCATTCATCCCCAAGATCTATATACTCCTCTATTCATTAATTCATACATCAACCAAACCCATATCAAAAGGGTTATGATTTATTGGGGGGCTAGCATCAACATCATCTCCTCCCATACCTATGACTAGTTAAAACTACTAGAGAACATTATGTCAAAAACCATAACATTACTTCATTCCTTCATTGATACTATGGCAATAACTCTAGGCACTTTCATCCTCCACATTCATCTAGGACCTAATACACTTCTTAATCTCTTCTACATAGTGTAAGGTGGGTTATAATACAATGTTCTACTTGGATGCACTTGGATCCATTTCATGAAATATGTACCATTCACCCTACATTGGTGCATCAAATTTGAGCATGAGGATCAATTAGTTACAATAAAATATGACCCAAGTCCTTTTACATCATGCAATATATCATACAATCTTAATGATGTTCTCCTCCTTCCCACTGCCCAGTCTTCATCAACCAACAATGATTCCACCTCTTCTACCAACCAAGCCTTGACTAGCTCATCCATTCCTTCTACCCAAATCCCCATAAATGACCCCTTGGAATCCACATTATAACATCTATCACTTGGGGAATATCACATCTTGGCCTTGGATGCCTTCTCCACTCCCCAAGAGTATGAGAACCTTAACCAAAACCTCGGTTATGACCCCAATACTAGAACCACTATGTTTTTTAGGCCTCTAAATCTCCAAATGAATATTATCTATGGGGGACTTGATCAACCACTTACCACTTCCTTTACCTCTTCTTCTCCTCAACCATTCACTTTTGATTTCTCCTACCTAGATAAACTAGAGTTTGCCAAGATATACCTCCATAGGTGTGTTTGGAAGGGATTTGGTCTAGTATGTTACAAACATAGACCACATGAGTTGCCTCCATGTAATACTCAAAAGCCTCATGAAATATTTGGTCTTAGTTTCACTCCACTTAAAGAGCCAATAGACTCGCCTCCCATTCCCATCATTGATGAGGAAATCCCATCCTCAACATCCATTCCACCATCAACATCTAAATATTTTGACATCATCCCCCCTAACCATTTTTTCCATCAATATTATTAGCCTTGGACCCCTGACTTATCAAAAGGATGGGGAGATAATAGCCATTCCTCTAACACATCCTAAGATGGTAGGAGATGACTCTCCTACCATCAATACGGTTTAGTGTCAAGATGATGATTCCATTCTTGCCTATCTAGGCACTAAATATTCTTCTATCCATAGATCCCTTCCTCCTAAGACTTTAACCATGTTGAATGAATCCACCATAAATATAAATGTAGGTACTCTAAATGACCCATGCATCATCAAAATTGGCCAATCACTAAATTCTAAGGAGATTCAAGATTTCCCCTCCTTCTTGTGAAATCATAGCAAAGCATTTGCTTGGTATTATAGTGGCATGCTAGGAATCGACCCCTCCATCACCACCCATAATATAGTCACAAACCATGATGCCAAGCTAGTTAGGTAAGAACTTCATTGGATGCACCCTTGCATCGCCTTTATCATCAAAGAAAAATTTCAATGCCTCCTATACATAAATTTCATTTAACCCATTGATTATCCCTAATGGGTATCAAACATCATCCCTATCACCAAAGAAATATGGGATATTCCCTTTTATGTATACTTTCATGACCTTAACCTTGCTTACTCAAAGGATGACTTTCTTTTGTTAAGCATTGACTAGCTTATTTATCTTACAACTAGCCATGAGATGTTATCTCTTATGGATGGGTTCTTAGGTTACAATTAGATGTTAATTACCCCTAAATATCAACACAAAACCACCTTTATCACCCCTTGAATAAATTTCTACTATAGGGTCATGCCTTTTGGTCTGAAGAATGCTAGTAAAACCTACCAACTTGTTATGACCTACATCTTCCATGACCTTATTCATAAAATCATAGAAGACTATGGCAATGACCTTTTTTGGAAATCCAAATATTGTAAATATCATTTGGTTGTTCTTAATATTATCTTCAAATGACTCATCTATTACCATGTCTGCCTTAACCCCAAGAAGTTTATTTTTGGGTCTTATTAAGAAATATCCTTGGTTTTATCATCTCCCTTTGAGGAATTAAAGTTGATCCTACCAAAATCAAATAAATCCTTGACATCCCTCCTCTTACCCACCTCAAACAATGCCATGGCTTGTAGGGGAAGCTCTAATCCATTTGTCACTTTATCTCTAAGCTCTCAGATTACTGCCAACCTTTCCACCACCTTCTAAAAAAGGATGTGTCTTTTAAATGGAATAAATACTATCAAAAGGCCTTTTATTTACTTAAAGAGTACTTTTTGTCTCCTCCTATCCTCATTCTCCCCAAATAAGATCAACCCTTTTACCTTTGTATTTATGCCACCAACCACTCCTTAGGGGCATGTTGGCCCATTAGGATGAGTAGCATAAATAACAAGACATCTACTATATAAGTCATATTCTTATAGAATATGAGACTTGATACACCCATACCAAGAAACTTTACCTCTATTTAGTCTTCATGGTTACAATAATTTGTCACTATCTTCTCAACCATAAGACATATGTCATAACCAATACAAACCCACTCAAATATATGCACTCTAAGCCATACTAAAACTAGTGTATAGCTAAGTGGATCATGATCTTAGCTAAGTTTGACCTTGAGTTCCTCCATCAAAAGTCAATAGTAGTGAAATTCATCATTAACTAATTGGTTGAATCACCCTTAGCAGATAACCAATCAGCTTCCCTTGAGCTTCCTAATGAGTCCATCATTACCCTTTCTCAAGAAGACATCACCTATCAAATGACCATGTTCTTTGATGGGTCAAAATTTAAATGTGGTGGGGGAGACAATGTCATCCTTATTCCCATAGATGCTAAACCTCTTCCTTTATTCTTCAAATTTTACTTTAATTTTACCAATAATATGGTTGATTATGAAGCCCTAGTGATAGGTCTCCAAACTTCTTTAGCCTTGGGAGTTAAAACAATCAACATCTTTTGGTGACTCCCAACTCATGGTCAATAAAATCAATGGCTCATACCAATATAATAATGATGTTTTTCAACTATACAAACAACTAGCTATTGTAATCTTCGCATCATTTGAGCATTACCTTATCCAAGCCACTCTATGATTTATGAAAAAGTTTGCCAATACAATGGCTTCTTTCACTTCCAAAATCATATATGCACCTTCTAACTCTAAGCTATATGTCATTATCCATCATCTTACCCAACCTTATTATAACAAATCCAAGTCTCTAACCATCTTTAATGTGGAGGAGACCTGTAGAGTAATTTTTTACTCTATGTTGTTTTTAAGTTTTTAGTCGCGCACTGCAATTTTGGTTCCCGCATACCTTGGTCATGGCGGCAAAGTTTTGGAGTAGAGCGCGAGTTTCTTTTTCTTCTAAGTGTCAAAGTGTAGCAAAGGCTACTAGGTGGCGATGTTCAAGAATGGGTTCTCTTTTTCACTTTCATTTCCTTCATTCCATTTTGCCTAAGTATTGAAGCTGAGCGGAAGCTGCCATGTGTCACTTTTTGAAACATGGAGCTAGCCAGCTGGCATTGTCTGAGACACTTTTCATAATTTTTAAGAAAGTTGTAGATCATGCCACATATATAATAGTAGCTAAGAAAAACATACCACATGTTAGCATCCACGTCTCATATCAGCACCCATGTTCCATTCTATTTTTGATAAAAGTTTTTGATGAGCTAAGTAGTAGGGAGCAGCGAAAAGTGCCAGGTGGCACTCACGGAAGGCCTTGAACTACCTTTTTTAGAGGAAGGTGGAAGTCACCACGTGTCAGCATTTGACATACTTTGGCTCAACACCTGGGTTCAATGATTTGGTTCAACATAAAAGGGCATCATTCTATTTTGTCTAAGTATTTAAGAGCAGCAGAGGCTGCCAGGTGTCACTCTCTGAGCCCCTTTCTACTCAATCCCCAGAAATAGTGGAAGACACCACATACCCCTCGAAGGAGAAGCAGAAGATGCCACATATCTTCCCAAAATCAATGGAGGTCACCACATGTCAGCTTTTGAAGGACCGTCTTTGAGCTTCATTGTCGAATAAAGATTGTGGTGGGTCCCTGGTGATACTTCAAAGGTTTGTGGGAGTGCCAAGTGTCAACCTGCAAAGACTGCCACGTGCATCCATTCCCTTTTTAAAATCTGCTCGAGCAAGGAATGTGGTGAGTTTTATTTTGTTAAAACTACTAGGTATTGAAGAATCAGATTGTAATAGGTGTTGAAGGTGGAGCGTTCCTGAGCAGAATATAGAGAAAGCAAAAAATGCCATGTGTCTTCGATAAAGCAAGCAAAAACCACCAAGTGTCATTCTCCGGTGCTTTCTAAGAAATATAGAGAATTTATGGGGAATTGACTAAGTGTCCTCTTCTGTTTCAATAGAACAGAGTGTCCATCTATCTATTATAGCAAAGTGAGATGGAGGGAAACTCAGTGGGAGTTATTCCTAATAGATGGAACAGTTTGTTGGGTAGATTTTTGGGGCCTGCAAGCATTAAAAGGGCCGTCTATTTGTCCCCTATAAGTGAAGGTAGAATAGATAGTTAAGTAGCTAAGTAGGTGATGGAATGAGAAATTTAGGTGTGAAGGGAGGTACTAGACATTAATTTCCATGATGTAGTCAGGGTAGTTCTTGATAAGACTAGGATACATCCAAGGCATTGAAAGCACCGTCTGTTTGTCCCCTGTGATTAAATACGGAATAGAATTGCATGGGAAAGGGAGTGATGTAAAGAGACATCTGAGGCTATAAAAGAATAATAATTTTAAAATCTAAAAGAAGGGGGGATTCTATAGTTTGAGACTTGCTAGATTTTTTGGCCAGTAATATCATTTGCTTTTGTCTCATTTTCTTGAATTATAAAGTTGATGTAACTGTGCATGTTTCTGTGCCTTTTATGTGGCTGAATGAATTGAGAAGATTGAACTCTATGCCCTGGTTGATATTATCTATGCCATTTGTAAAGGTAGTCTATACTATAGATTTTTTGGAGTTGTGATTAGGAATGTCATTTGCTTTTGTCTTATTTTCTTGAGTTGGAAGGTTTACATAACTGTACGTGACTTTTGCGCCTCTTATGTGATTGGAAGATTCTTATAAGAAGATTGAACACTATGCCTTTGTTTATGTTTCTTGTGTCTCAGCCAAAGAAGCCTCTGTTGTGAGCCTCTATTTCTATTATTTCAATCTTTTACATTGATCATGCACTTGTCTGCTCTTAAATGTAGTTGAATCCTATATATAGTTTCACTATGCTCAGGTTAGGATTAGGATTACACTCAGACACATCGCCATAGTTAGGTTTCAATTCCTACATTTGTATTTCTATTTAATTTCCTATCCCTTTTCCCCCAAACACTTGATACAAAAGAAGAGACCAACTTCTCTAAAATTTGGAGGTTGTTTCAAGTCGTAATGTCCCACAGCTCGAAACTTCCCATTGTTGATTGATTAGAATCAAGCACAATTTTTGTCATCAATAGTTTTTGGCACGCCCGGTGGGACCAATCTTTCAAGGAGCTAAAGAATTTTTGGTGTGTTCTTCGGCTAACCAGCCTTTGGAGGTTTTTGTTTTATCAACATCAATAATGACTCTGAGTCAAATTAACCAATCAAGCAGTCTTGGTATCATCAAGAAATCACCATTTGGTATGTATAATTTTGTTACTCATAGATATGAGTCTTATTCTCCTTCATATAATTTTAATCAAGATCAAGTTTCTCATGGAATTACGTTAAGCAATAAGGATGCATATGGTCATGAGCTATACTAGTCTTATACCCAGTCTCCCCAATATGTCACATCCCATGTTCAACCTAATCTCATTTCCACCTTCAAAAAGGCATTACTGGGATATAAAAAGTATGTATTGGAGCTTGACAACAGAAGGGGATGTGGCCAAGAAATTCCTAATCATATCATCCATCAATTAAGAAATGCAATAGATCTAATTAAAAGTGAGTGGGATCCCATTGAAAGAGCAAATTGGCAAAGGCTTACCTATGAGATGTTGGATGTGTGTGGCTTGATTGCATTTCTAGAAGAGAAGCTGAGCATTCATGAGAGACAGCCTTACCAAGTCCATCAAAATGCATATTCATCACCACAAATTTTGTATCAAACATACACTACCCCTGTTCATGAGCTAGATTGAACTTGTCGAGGTTATTTCCCCAATAATGGTGAGTCTATGTTAGCAGCAAGGGAAGAGGACTCCAAACCCTCACTTTCCCCTCAAGTCCCTTCCACCATTCCTCAAGAAGCTTCTTATTTTTCATCACAGCCTTCCTCCTTATCCCTTTTCAAAGAAGAATATGTTTTGGAGGAAGCGAATAAGTATGCAGAGGAATATGCTCAGTTTATGGTTAGTCAAAAATATTTTATGGGTGCAGATGAGGAGGAAATTGCCATAGGTACCCCCTTTGATGAACAAGAGGATAAGTCACAAGCTTTTTCCTTAACTTCTGATGAGGAGGAGATCATTTCTAAATTTTTCTCACTTTGCAAGAAGATATGGAGGAGCATGGACACTCCCTTGATCAAGTCATTAAGATAGGTGACACTATCCTTTAAGGAGATCATGAACTGACCAAACGTGGAGAAGACAACATTGAGACTCAACTAAATATGCAGAGGGGATGCCAGCTTTTGGATTTGTCCTTTTAAGAGCTAGAAGTCATCAAGGAGCATGATGATGTAATGGAACCCAAAAATAAGGTAGAAGGAGATAAGCCAAAGGATGATGGATATCAAAAGACATAAAATGGAGAACCAATAGCCATCAATTTCTTGATGAGACATGATATCATGAAGAACTAGTATTTGATGAGCTTTTGAGAGAAAGAAGAGCTTATGGATGTCAAAAACATGTTTGACCCAGACTCACTCAAATGTAGGCAAATCTATGTGGCCTGCACAAAGGACATTTCACCAAAGATATACCCATTTCAATCACTTGTATGGTGACATAAGTTGGCCTATAATGAAGAAGATGTTAGAAATTTTGTTTTTGATCTCAGAGGGAGATAAAGATGCTTAATTAATGTAGTTAGGTAGTTTCCCATTCTCGCATTGTTTTTGTTTTCCATTGTTGTTTTCCTGCTTAAATAAGTGTTTTAAACATAGATTTGGTAGCTTAGAAAGTTTTAATTCTTTAAATTTTTCCGCATTAAATGCTTCCCAAATCTTTCAAAATCTCTAAGGTACCTTGAGCCACAACTTGCATAGCATGTCCACCTCATTATTTCCTAAATATTGAGTAGGATATGCTAATGGTCATCTAAATTTAATGCTATTTTAGACTTGATAGGTCCATAAATATCCCTTAGAAAGTTTTAAAGTTTACAAACTCTCAAGCATTCTTGCACTTGTAAAAATATCCTGCTCATTGCAATTTTTAGCGCCTAGTAAAATTTGTTTAACAAGTGTGTTTTTGTCTTGCACAAGGTTCATACCAGGTTTTACATAAAGGATATAGAGATGGTGGGAACATCATCTTCACAGCAAGGAGTTGGGACACCTGGATCTCTTGATAGGTCACTAGCTAGTAAGTCATATGCTGCAGCTCCTGCACAACCATCAAGAACCTATCCAAGAACCAAAATCTTGGAAGTTGGTCAAGCCAGTGACCCATCAAAAGTAAAGGATTATGCAGATGGAATCATGGACCTAATATTGAAAAGAGCTAGTAGCAAGAATCTTAGAGAAGGGGCACACCAAAGGTGTCTTCAAAGAGCTAGAGCAAGGTAATACGAGATGTTTGAAATGAGGATATGGACCTCATAATTGGCTCAATTCATTGTCCCAGTTGTGCATCCATGCCCTGATGTGATCAAATTATGCACAAACTTGCTCCATGCACTATCTTACACCATTCAACAAGGTCCCTTCATGTTGTAAGTCACCCCACAAGCTATCAGGGACATGCTAGCCCTACATTATGATAATACTGCCACATTCCCCACTATTGATAAGATGCAGAGAACATGGGCGAATGTCAACACTCAGACAAGGTTTTTGAGGTCTGAGTTACAAATGGTTGATGGTGATTCAATGGTACCCGTGCTCCCTACACCAAGAACTCAGTTTGCGCCAGCTAGCCAAGATGCACTGTCAATGATGGCACTCATCTTTGGCATGAAGGATGACATGGCAGTATATGCAAAATAAATGGCCATCTTTTTTAGGCTAAAAATAGTCGACAAGATGTAGGAGTATCAACTTGACTTCTTAGAGCACATAGCATTTTCAATAATGGAACAATTGACCTAGTTCAGATCAAAAGGGGTGTTTAGGTATTCCTCCTTTTTGTTCCATCTCATACTGCATCAGAACCCTAACCTTTTCACTTGATATATGAATCTGAACCTGTATGACCTAGCTTTTGACCCCCAAAGGACCATTTTTGTGTCTGCATGGACACACATTTTATCAAAAACTAGTGACCTCTATGATTTTTGGGAACTATTCGTTACCCCTATTCTTCATTGCCTTAGCCCTGAACCTATCATAAACAAATTATTTCCAAGTGTTTCAAACCTCTTGGTTAGTTTTCCAATCCCGTGTGACTTCTATTTTGGGGCCCACCACATGATCTTAAGGGTTCATGGTTTATGTGGGGAACCAGTGTTGTTATCGAAGACCTTAACTCTTAGGTTGGCATTCCTAGAAGTCACCAGGTAGGTGTCAGTAGTTGACAATGAGTATGGTTCTAGAAAGAAGAAGAGAAAAATGTATAATCTTTTGTGGATGGTAGGCAACATGAGTTTGGAAGCCAGAGATGTTGAGACTGTGTTGCTAAGAAAGCTAGCTTTCCTAAGGTTCTTGATAGTCAAAGACAAATGGATTTACAACCCAAGTGATTACATAGTTTCCGTGGTAAAGACCAATAGGATTGGGGCCAAGATTGCACATGAAGGCTGCCCTTTTTAGGAGACCAGGAAAAACCCTATAGAAGATGCTCCTGGTCTCTATGTTAAATTGATAGATTTACCCCTACCACAGAATAGGCCATGGGAAACCTTCTATGATAAACAGAGGGATTACAATCCCAAAGTCAGGATGACTGCTGGTTTGAGAAGGACATTGAAGAATAAAGGTTGGGATGCAGAGAAGATTGAGGCCTATTAGAAATATAGGTAGGAAATTTCCCAAATCACCCATGCTTTCAGAAGTGTGGATTTAGATTAAAGATGGGAAGAACTTTAGGATGAGTGGCATCTCTCCCCTACATCTAGCCTAGAAACAAGCCAATTTTTGACACTCGAGATAGATCAAGAAGCTGGAGCAGGACCAAGCCAGCAATCATAGGCCTTAGAGCAAGCTACAGCTACAGTCAATACATCAGCCTGGCCCCAGCCTCTTAGCACCATGGAAAAACAAAGGAGTGTGGTGTCTTCACCACCAAAAGCTTCCCTATCATCAAAAGTTATTGAATTCCCTGGTTCTCCACATGCACCACCGATAATGGCAGAAGTGGAAGCGAAGCAGATGCAGCCAGAGTTGGAGACACCTAAGAAGAGAAAGAGGGTGCAGTTCCAAATAGATTCAGAGTAGGAAGAAGAACCTTCACAATGCAAAGTGTAGAGCACTATAATTCCCCCTTAAGTAAGTATTACTCCTCCTTCTCCCTCTTAGTCTATTCCTTTCCCTATCGGCATGATGCCTCCACCTAGCCAAATGACACCTCCTATCACCTCTGCCATCCCCATTTCACAATTCACCCCATCCTTGATGCCTCAAGCCTTAACATTACCCTATTTCTCCCTTTCTACTCTCAAGAAAACTTTCCCTTAGATTACCCATAGCCAACAATTGGCTATTCAATATGGCCTGCCATAGGGATATCCTTTGGTAGGAGGACACATTGCATCCCCTTCCACCTTTCAGATTTAGGCCGATGCTGCTAGGAAGGCAAGAGAAGCCCGATTGGAGAAAAAGAGAACCAAAGAGAATAAAGCATCGACTGTTCCACACTTGTGGTCACAATTTGACCCTATCCAGTAGTAGTTGATGGTGACCCATTTTTCACCCAACATCATCAAGCTGAGTGAGCAAATGCAGCCAGAGGATTATACGATGAATGTAGTGGCCATTGATATGTCCCCGCTCAGACCCCAAGGCAGAGTTGAGTTGCTGATAGAATCCACTTCTACAGTCATAGATGATTATTTGAAAACATCAAGAAGACTACAAAAGATGGAGGTTGACTTGGCCAAAGAAAAGCCAAACTATAGCAGTTTAGCTGAAGAAATAAATAAGAGAGATAATGAAATAATAACCCTGAATAAATAGTTGCAAGATATTGTTTCCCTTTAGACTCAATGGGCAGTCCATGCCTATAATGATTCATTAAAAATAGAGCTCATACTTGTAAAAGATGCAATAATAGCCCTTAGGTGGGAGAAAGCAGCGTTGCAGGGAAGAGTCGAAGGACTTCAGCTGCAAGTTACCCAATCACAGCAAGGGTTGCTAGAGGAACAAAACAAGGTTGTGGCTTTTCAAGACTAGTTCTAAGTGGAGCAAAAAAAAATAACACAACTAACAATAGAACTGGCTAATCAGCCACAAGGTGTAGGAGTGATAAAACTAGTGAAGGAGCTCTACGATTCAACGTGGGAGAGAATCTCCTTAAAGATTATCCAGCTCAGGCCATCTCTCACCTTCCTACTCAATGCATAGTAATTATGTGAGAAGGTGGAAAATTTAGTGCAAAACACTCTGGCCACATTCTCCAACAGAGTAACAAACTCCCAAACCTTGTTGTAGAAGCTCTACAATGTAATGGATGTGACATTGGTAGCCGTAGGAATCCCTGATAGAATGGTCACCATGAAATGGGTCAATGAGGTGCTCAGTTTCAATGTCGCAGCCAGCCATTACCAAGAGCTTCTCAAAGTCATGAAAGAAGGCATCAGTGAGATGAGACAGCATATTGAAGATTTGGTGCAACTAGGCCTTCCTTCTCTATTTTTAGATGCCGACACGATGCTAATGGTAGATCAAATTGAACCATTACTGCTGGCCAAATAGAGGGATCAAATAATTTTTTAGGACTTGTAGGATGATTCCTTAGCCTCAAAAGTCAAAGTTATTCTAGTTCCTATTTCCCAGTTGGAGTTTAAGCTAAAAGCTACAATCTAGATTTTGTAAACTTTTTCGTACAAGGATATCATTAACCTTGATCTAGCTTTTATTGAATTGCAGAACAAGCAAGGGTTATCTGACCATGAGTGGTAAATCTACCAAATAGCACTTTTGAAGCTATGAAATTTTGAAATTTTGATAGAGCAGGAGTCAGGTTTATTTTTGAGTAGGCTCAAAAGTCCTGGGGGTCACCAGTAACTATAGAGTAATTTTTTACTCTATATTGTTTTTAAATTTTCAATCGCACACTGCAATTTTGGTTCCCACATACCTTGGTCATGGTGGAAAAGTTTTGGAGCAGAGCATGGGTTTCTTTTTAATCTAAGTGTTGAAGTGTAGCGGAGGCTGCTAGGTGGTGATGTTTGAGCATGGGTTCTCTTTTTCCCTTTCATTTCCTTTGTTCCATTTTACCTAAGTATTGAAGTTGAGTGGAAGCTACCATGTGTCACTTTTTGAAACACAGAGCTGGCCAGCTGGCATTGTTCGAGACACTTTTCATAATTTTCAAGAAATTCATAAATCATGCCACGTATCTAATAGTAGCTAAGTAGAATATACCACATGTCATCATCTGTCTCATATCAGCACCTACATTCCATTCTATTTTTGACAAAGGTTTTCAATGAGCTAAGTAGCAGGGAGCAGTGAAAAGTTCCAGGTGGCAGTCATGGAAGGCCCTAAACTACCTTTTTCAGAGGAAGGTGAAAGTCACCATGTGTCAGCATCTGAGATACTTTGGCTCAATGCTTGGGTTCAATGATTTGGTTGAACGTAGAAAGGCATCATTCCATTTTGTCTAAATATCGAAGAGTAATGGAGGCTGTCAGGTGTCACTCTCCAAGCCCCTTTCTACTCAATCCCTAGAAATAGTGGCAAATGCCACATACCCCTCGAAGGAGAAGCAGAAGATGCCATGTATCTTCCCAAAAGTAGCAGAGGTTGCCATGTGTCAACTTTTGAGGGACCATTTTTGAGCTTCATTGCTGAATAAATATTGTGGTGGGTCCCTGGTGATACTTCAAAGGTCTGTGGGAGCGCCAAGTGTCAACCTGTGAAGATTGCCACATGCATCCATTCACTTTTTAAAAGTTGCTCAAGCAAGGAATGTAGTGAGTTTTATTTTGTTAAAACTGCTAAGTATCAAAGAATTGGATTGCAACAAGTGTCGAAGGTGGAGCGTTCCTGAGTAGAATATAGAGAAAGTGGAAAATGTCACGTGTCTTCGATAAAGCATGTGAAAAGTGATAAGTGTCATTCTCCAGTGCTTTCTAAGCAATATAGAGAATTTCTATGGAATTGACTAAGTGTCCTCTTTTGTTTTAATAGAATAGAGTGTTCATCTATCTGTTAGAACAAAGTGAGATGGAGGGAAACTCAATGGGAGTTATTCCTGGTAGATGGAATAGTTCGTCGGGTAGATTGTTGGGGCCTGCAAGCATTAAAAGGGCCATCTATTTGTCCCCTATAAGCAAACATAGAATAGACAGTTGAGCAGCTAAGCAGGTGATGGAACACAAAATTAAGGCACGAAGGGAGGTACTAGACATGAATCACCATGCTGCAGTCAGGGCAATTCTTGATAAGACTAGGATACATCCAAGGCATTGAAAGTGTCATCTGTTTGTCCCCTGTGAGTTAAAGATAGAGTAGAATTGCATGGGAAAGGGAGTGATGTAAGGAGACATCAAAGGCTATAAAAGAAGAAGAATTGTAAAATCTAAAAGAAGGGGGGATTCTATAGTTTGAGACTTGCTAGAGTTTTTGGCCAGCAATATCATTTGCTTTTGTCTCATTTTCTTGAATTGTAAAGTTGATGTAATTGTGCATGTATCTATGCATTTTATGTGGCTAAATGAATTGAGAAGATTGAACTCTATGCCTTGGTTGATATTATCTATTTCATTTGCAAAGGTAGTCTATACTGTAGATTTTTTGGAGTTGTGATTAGGAATGTCATTTGCTTTTGTCTCATTTTCTTGAGTTGGAAGGTTTACATAATTGTACGTGATATTTGTGCCTCTTATGTGATTGGAATATTCTTATAAGAAGATTGAACACTATGCCTTTGTTGATGTTTCCTATGTCTTAGTGAAAGAATCCTCTATTGTGAGCCTCTATTTCTATTGTTTCAATCTTTTACATTGATCATGCACTTGTCTTCTCTTAAATGTAATTGAATCCTATATATAGTTTCATTGTGCTCAGGTTAGGATTAGGATTACACTTAGGCGCATCGCCATAGTTAGGTTTCAATTCTTGCATTTGCATTTCTATTTAATTTCCTATCCCTTTTCCCTCAAACACTTGATACAAAAGAAGAGACTACCTTCTCTTAAATATAGAGGTTGTTTCAAGCCGTAATGTCCCACAACGTGAAACTTCCCATTGTTGATTGATTAGAATCAAGTGCAATTTTCATCATCAACAAGGCCCAACTTGACCTTTAGTACAAGAAGATCTTTGACCATCTCAATCTTTCCATCATCCCTTCCAATCTTTCTAGGAATGACCAAAGAACATTCATTTAGGGTACTTCTCATTACACCATATTAGGGGGAATCTTTTAAAACATGGATTTTATGGCCTTCTTTTTTGTTGCCTATGTATTCATGAGGTCTCTCATGCTATCAAGGAAATGCATGATGGGGTTTTAAAAGGACACTTTAGTGGCCTATCTATCACTAAATGTATCCTTCACCTTGGCTATTATTAGCCCACCCTTAACTAGGATTATTGTGATTATGTGGAAAAGTGTGTTAAATGTCAACAACATGCTAATTTACATCATGTACCTAGTCATACTCTCCAAGTATCCAAATATTTTGTCCCTTTTCATAATGGGGTCTGGATCTTATTGGTGAATTAAACCCCATTCTTTGTAGTGACATCACTACAACAAAATATTTTACCAAGTGGGTATAGGTTATTCCTCTAATCTCAACCAAAGCCAAAAAGATTATTGATTTTATCAACCATCACATTGTTTATCATTTCAGTGTTCTACATAACATAATCATAGATAATGGTAAGTATTTCAAGAACAAATAAGTCCAAGGCCTTTATGACACTTTTGGTATCAAGTTAAGTTTCTCATCGCTTTATCATCCATAAGTAAATGGATAAGCTAAAGCTTCTAACAAAACTCTTAACAATATGATAACTAAAATGGTTAATGCATCTAGTCAGGACTATAATTTACACATCCCTTTCACCTTTTGGTCATATTGTACTAGCATTCTAACCCCTAAAGGTGATACCCCTTTCACTCTTATGTTCATAGCAGAGGCTATCTTGCCCCTCAAAGTCCAAATTCCTTCTCTTCACATATCCTTATAGGATCTCATCTCTGGAAGTGATTATCATCAAGAACATTTAGCCCAACTTAAAATACTTGATGAACGTTATTTAGACATGCTTACCCATCTTCACGTCTATCAATAACAAATCAAGATCACCTATAATAAGCACCTCAAAGTGAAATAATTCAATATCAAAGATCTCATCTTAAATTAAAATCAACATGTAACCAATATGGATAAAAGTAAGCGGGGAAAGTTTCCTTGCAATTGGATTGAACCTTATATCATAATGCACAAGTATGGATCAAGAGGTTACCGATTATTCTCTCTTGAATGGAAACTAGAACTTGAGCCCATCAATGCTTCACATCTACATACTTTTATTTGTTAAACAAGATCAAATTCCCTCTTATCTAACTTAATCTCATCCCTTTCTTTTACCACCATTCATCTCCTTATTCTAAGGATAACTAATTAAAGCTAAAATCATGTGAATAAACTATCAAATTTATAGCCTTAATCCTAAATATGGGTACCACAACTCTACCCATGGCATGATTCTCATGGTGCTTTCCATCCCTTTATAGGATGGATTCCCATGGTTAGTATCACTTAAACCTCTTTTACCCATTATCAACCTTCTTGTGCTCTAGTTCTACCTTCACAAAGGTGAACCTTTTTATCCTATATAAGCAAATCCATGTCAATAGAAAAAACAAAAAAAATCAAAACTTGAGCAAAAGATCATATATTCTATGGGTCATTCCAAGCATTCACAGACTGCTCCCTTAAATGACAACTATCAAAAGACTTAAACAAATCTCACAACTTAGACCACTCCCTTGAAGGATGGCTGAGTAAAACATTTTTAAAAGATAGCAATTTATTGGAAGCTTCTCACATCGATTAGCTTCCCTAGTTTCCCTATCAATAACAAAATATCACAAGACTCATTATCAAAATCAAACAAAGAATAAATAATTTTGGAAGCCACAATTAGCTTTCATAAGTAGACTTACCACATCAATCAATATACACCTTATATGACATGGACTTATTTATATTGGCTCTTTGTTAAACCTAAAGAAGAGGCATGTTAATTTCATAAGGAGGTTCCATTTTCACCTATCTCCCCTTTATACCCTCTATAAATAAAGGATTTTTAATCTTAATTGACATTTTGTGATCAAGAAACTATTTAACTAACTAACGAGTGTTAATGT
This sequence comes from Torreya grandis, assembly GCA_037957365.1. Classification (NCBI taxonomy): domain Eukaryota; kingdom Viridiplantae; phylum Streptophyta; class Pinopsida; order Cupressales; family Taxaceae; genus Torreya; species Torreya grandis. The sequence continues at coordinate 517,514 of JARHVA010001376.1, forward strand.
GAAGAATTATAAGGGCTTATGTTCATAAGCTGATCTAACTTCAATTTATTTTAGTCCTTGCCAATGAAGAAGCAACATGCCTTCTTATAACCTCATACCTACTTGTTGATACATTCATTTAGATGATTGTATTTTGATTGTCATCTTTTTCTTGTCTTTTTTCACATATAGTTTTGTTATTCAACTTACTCTATGTGTTATTTTAACCAATCTCATACATCACACATAATATCATCCTAATGACCAAATACATCAACTAGTCATCAACCATCTATGATATCTATAACCATTTAATCATACATAAAAATAAATGAGTCATTCACATATGTTATCCACCACATGTCTAATCTAGATAAGGAAGCATAGACTCATTAATTTAAAACATGAACATCATCATCAATGCCCATAACCATAATCATATCAACATCATAACATCATAAACATATTTATCATGAGCATAAATTAAATGATCACATTCATAAGAATCACTAATAAACCATATCCACATCATAATCACAAGCATCATAACCATGTCTAGTAAAACATAAACATAATCACATCATGAACATAACAACATCCATCAAATATCAAACATTAGCATGAGCATCATGTAAATAACCACTTCATCACATGCCTAGCAAAGTAAGGAAACATAGACTCATTAACCTAAAAACATCCCCATTTATAATTAGTCATACATCCAGCCATAAGTATCATAAAATCATTGTCATATTAATAAAACAACATCTGCATTTCCAATCACATCAACTAATCATAAACCATATATCATCATCATCATTTATCACATCATATATCAACAAGTCATCCACATATGTCATCATCACATGCCTAGCTAGGTGAGTAAACATAAACAATAGCATGTTAAACATAAACAACATCATGATCATAATAATAATGGCATTCATAACCATAGAAAAAATACATAACCCATAAACACATCTATATATCATGAACTCATAATCAAAATAATCATCATATACATAATAATGTACATGTCTCTCGATAAGATATATACGTCTCACTACATTAGCTTTCAAGATAGTGTCAAAATCATATAATACATCAAAATCTAGAGTTTGATGAGAATCTAAGGTGTTGGAACACCACTACCACCTAAACTTGACTATCCACCTATAGAGGTAGCCCACTAACCTGGTGTCACACTATTGTCCCTTCCAGTGAACCCTACTCTATACTCACCCCATTTTGGCTCATCTAAAAGATGTGTAAACACCAAGGCCTCTTATTACCTTAGCTCCTCAACTATCACTACATATCTCACCATAAAGATAGTCCATGATGGTCTTATAAGTGCTAGTACTCACTTGCCTACCTATCTAAGAGAATCTCTCTCCTATATAACCATGGCTACGTGATCTCTAGCCTAATCTCTCTCCCCAATAAGTGTGGCCACCTATCCCTTTACCACATCCCTCTCCTAGGTCACTGATGTTAAAATTTTCTAAGCTATGACCAGTGCCCCCATGCCTTGTCCCTCTTTGTAATCAAGTTTGTATATCAAGGGCATTCATCACCATTTGATCCCTACTCCCCACCTCTACATCCACCTCTATATCATATCGGTAATCCTCTCCTCTAAAAAATAATGCATCATAATGTGCTTGAAACCATGTGAGGTACTCATCAGTGATTCTTACATCTCAATCTCTACCCTCACTGGTAGAAGCTCATGATCAATGAACTCATCAACTGGCTCTAAAAAAAGTAGTGGAAACTCTACATCCTCTCTTTGATACCTCAAAAACTCACCCAAAGTATCCTAGATGAGCCCAATATATCTCTTCACCCTATTAAAATAGATGATCTCCACCTCATGGTCTCACCTCCTAAAAATCCATTTTTAGTTGTGTAAAGACAATGTCTTCCTAACATAGCTCACGCATGCAAAGAACCCAACATACAGACACCAAATGACCTCACCCTCCACAAGTTCCTCTAATTAGTCTTTATACCAATCTAGGTATTAGGCTCTTCCCTTAGGTCCTATGAGCATGTGATCACCCTTCCATCACATATAACTGAACCTATAGTCCATCTAAGCAAAACCATGCCATGGAAGTCTGGTTGGTCTTAGTACCTTGATATGCTTGTATGCCCAATAGTGTAACATGAAGCTAGTTTTAATCCCATATCTCTTATGATCATGATACCCTTATAGCTCTTGATAAATCTATACTAATAGGATATTTTCCCATGAAAATACTATCTAATCCAACCACATATCAATAATAAACCCCAAAAATATGTATGGATATCTACCACTACTAGAATCTAGCAAATCATAACATGTGATGGCTATCATCATCATAAATAGTTGTCTCACTCCCATATCCTAGTGATATGATGGTGTATACTAAAATCCTCTTGAATAACATCTCAAAATAATGAGATCTAATCCATACAGATGATCCATATGCTCATCTCTCTCATCACTACTGATAGGGTATATCGACTCACCCCATAATGGTAGTTGCACTATCTAATGGATGTTATCTAGTAAAATAGTGTTCTCTCCAGTCAAAAAAATAATGTGATCCTAATCCTTGTTAGTCATGACTCAACATACCTCATCAAGAATCTAAGGCACTTGATCCTATATCTATAACTATTCCCTTGCTTATAAGTTTATATTAAACACCTTAGTTTATTTAAGTCCATCAATTAGTGACTATAAATCCCACCTATTTCCCCACCTCCTACCTTAACCTATTTACCTCATATGCACTACCTTTACTCTCTCTTAAACCATAACCTTATACCCTTTTTATTCCTATTTCCTTCAGTTTGATAGACCCTATCTATCACACCATGCTTTAAACCTATCATCTACCATCCTACCTTTATAGCATTAAGCATTACAATAAGGGATCATCTTACCTCATTAAAATTTAAAAATATTTAACCCATTCTCATTTAACTTATCCTCACCTACTAAACAACTATCGATGGTCAAATTTTGACCAATGATGGTTCTTTATATAACTGTCAGTGATCCACCATTGACCATCAATGGTTAGGTTGTTGATTATCAATGGTTAAGTAGTTGACTATCGATGGTCCACTCAATGGTCATTTGATGTTTGGCTATCGATTGATGACAGTATCCTATCAACTATTGATGATCAATAATAACCATCGATGGTCACTATATAGTGATTGTTAGTGGCTTAAACCTAGGTTTACCCTACCAAACGCTTCTACTAATAAAACAAACACTTTACCTACACCATTCTACCCTCCTTCTACCTAACTCCCACCCATCTACTAAATTTTTAACCTCAAATTCACCCTCAACCAAATTTTCACAATGCTTAACCCTCCTACCCACATCAATAAAACAACACAATCAAACCAATTTCTTATCTAAACTATTGATTTATTTATAACACCTACCTCATTCCATGATCGTCAATGTAGAGGCACCCTCAAAACTGCCACTGCTTGGACCCATGCTCTACCTTAGCCTCTCTACATCCTCATTGGTCAAACCTCTAATTCACTACTTTGGTCTAAATTACCTCACTCAACTCTCACACATAATAATAATCACTCTCTCAACTTGCACCTTCTCAACCATCATCATTTTTCTCACAAGAGCCATAAGTAAAGTCATCATGGGTTAATGCATAAATGAGGAACTAAAATGCCTCATTTGAATTTTAAACCTCACTTTTTTAGGGCTGATGTATGGCCATCGATGGTTGACCCCTCTAGACCTTTGACATAACAACTATAAATTTTCACCACTTTCAACAAATACCATAGCTAACTATTCGAGTATACCTTCTCTACCAACCAAACAACCATCCATGTAACCTCAAAATTAGTCATTTTATCCTGAATTTTAAATTTTTATGATGACCTTACCTTGGTCATTTTGACCACAATGACTACTCTACCATATTTGCACATTTTGAAGTTGTGCTACCTTTTACATATTAACCAATTTTTGTCTTCTCGAGATCACTTCCTACCTTGGATACCTATGAATACATTGATCTTACCTAGGATACTTGTGTTTATGAGTGAAACCATAGCTACCATGACTAAATGCAGTCACTTGGTCCACTTGTCACTTGTCCTTCTAGTGCTAACCATGTTTTAGTACTACCTCAACTATGGAATCCTAGTCTATGTGTGATTTATGATATCGCACTTAGTTGCATTTTGTGAACTTGTTTGCACTTACTTACCCAACCTCTCACTAACTTTATCACCCACTTCACCACTTATAAAACTAAAACCAATTCTATTTAACCTCATTAATTCTTAGTTTGAGGGGGAATACCTCCTCCCATACTCAGGGCATTTGACCTTATACTACCTTTCCATTTTTTTGTTTTGCAGCTTGAAAATACAAATTACATAATAAAAAAAGGCAAAATGCAGACACTAAAAAACTACACACTACAGTTCTAGATGTCATACTAACCCTTAGATGACCCCTGGACCTAACCCTTAAACTACCCTTGGACCCCCTTGGGACTATTTCCTAACCAGTTAACCCTCTGATCATTAGTGGAAATGACTCACTTTAGCCATTTATGACTATGACCCAAACCACTGATGGTCGACCCTTAACTATTGATGATTAACCTTGACCATTGATGGTTTACCCTTAACTGCCTCAAGGGTTAACTTTAACTAAAATTCCAACTTCATTTTTTATTAATAGTTGTTTGATCCATCATTTTTCATAATCAATGCATGTTGAGCTTAAAATTAGACAACTTTTTGAACTTATTATTTCACCACTCTAGAACTTCTTGTGTAAAACTTCTTATGCAAGAGATCATAACTTATTACTGTAGGTACTCTTATATCTTCTATAAACCAAGATAGATATTAAAAGTGCTATTTAAACTCATCAATCAATAACCAAAGCTTCATCACTCTGCTAAGATTATTTTAGAAGCTAAAATAAAATTTTAGCCAACCCCAATGTTCTTCAAATCAGCAACAATAAAAACTAAGTATCTATTGCTTGTCGAGATTTAGAAATTATTTTTTGTGTGTCATTCCTTGTGTCACTTTCCCTCTACATCACAACCAACATCCAACCCAAGCTCACCTTCTATAACCACTCTTAAAATCTTCCCAACTAAATTTCCTTTCCTAAACTAGATCCCATAGTAACCACTATTAGTTTCCTAACCACCAATGATTTGACCCTAACTACTAATGGTAATTAACCACCAATTATTACCCAACTTTTGATGGTTTGACCCCAATTATCAATGGTCTCTATCTATCACTTTCCACAACAAGCTTATTTGACCTATCAGACCCTGATCAAATCCCATTTTTTGGGTTTCTATCTCATTACATAGGACTAATCAACCTTTTAAACCATGTTTGATTCATTTATCATTGATGTCTAGTCATTTATTATTTTAATTGGTCAAAATCACTATTTATTCTCAAGCACTTCTTGGATTTGATTCAGTATCTTCTATTATTATGCAAGCAATTAATCTTTCATTTTTTGAGCTTAATTATTTAAAATCATGGCTTGATAACCTCCAAGGAATCTTGTGCTTCTTAGATCTAGCTCATCCTAGGAAATCCACCATATTATCCAACTAATAGCCCATTTATTTAGTGTTTTCTTATCTATAGGTCATTCCTCCCTAGACAAAGAGGAGTCTCCATAATCATCTAGACCAACATGCACACAAATATATCAAGTTCTACTAACCTCGCCCTTATTTCAAGTTTTACAACCTTATTTCTAAATAAATAAATAAAATTTTAGTGAAACAATACTCTTAGACCTAATTGAAGGTATCTTATGGGTTCAACCACTTTCTTCATAACACTACTCTAACTTTTTGGATTTAACTCGGGCCACTATAGAATGCATATAGGTGAAGATATTTATTGAATGATATGTGTTGAATTTGTTGTCATAACGAATCTCTAACCTTTGGAATATAAAAATCTTATTATTTTCTACTTATAATCCTTCTCACAATCTTTAAGTCTTCTTATCTCATCACCATGACTATTCAAGGCTAAGATCCACTTGGTTGTAGGTGATTGTTGTAGGAAACATAACTATATTCATGTCTTGGTCTTTTCACTCCATATATAATAGTATTGAGATCAAACCTTCAAAATGAAAACTTATAACCATCATATTAAAGGTTGGAAACATTGATTCATTAACTTTATTCTAAAGACCAATAGGAAAAAATCTTGCAACATGTGAAACACTATCTACAGACCTTAGTAGTGTCTCCCACTAGCAAGATGAGATAATCCTATTCATTTCTTGATATACATACATTAAAAAGATACTAAGAGACATTTGATAAGTATGTTCATACCCCTACTAAACACATGCAACACTTGGTTTGCTTAGACCAACTTAAATAGAGAATAAACCTGAAGGCCATGGGGATGTCTTGGCAGAAAAGAGGAGCTAACACTCTTAGAAATGGTTCATATATCATCAATCATCAATCCTTTAATAGTTGATAGTAATTTGGAGTAAACATAGATTATTATCATCCACTAAAATCATTTTCTTTGACTCACATCCTCCTGGTTGTACTAAGCTTAAACTAGTTGAACTTTTCACCTTGCTAGTAAAGCATAGGAATAAAAGGTTAGTTTTTTTCATTTTTAGGTCTATATAATCTAATTTAGAGTGTAAATGAGTTTAATGGACTTGAAGAGACACTTTTGGAGTATCCACAGGTTTCCAAACTATTGTATAGTCCATACAACTACCTGAAACCACATGAAACTACCTAATCTTCTTGAAAGGGCATTACACCTATAGTTTTTCAGTCTCAGAATGGTTTCCTTAATAGATTATAACATGTAGTACATTTAATATTCTTTTGGAACACTTTTTTTCCTATAAAAACCATACCACTTCATTAAATGATTTAAAAAGTGACCCCTAGATGACATAAGACCAACTATACAAAAGTGACAAATATGAAAACATAATAAATGAACTCATTAAGACCATGGTATAGTTTTGACACCCTAAAGGACCCTATGAAAGTTTAAAATACCTATGGGGTTGATCTAATTTGTTTTGTGGTCAAATTAGTCAATACCTAGCACTTTCAAAAATCATGTAGAACACATCTTAACATACCTCTTCTAAAATGTCACCATTTATAGCACTATATGGTTAACATCCACCTTTCATCACTTCTTCCTTAAGGGTGAAAACCAAGTTTTGAGATGTGAAGCACATTCAACATCAATAAGAGGTTTTTGTTGGTTTGATAAATAATTTAGCATTGACACAAAATAGGATAAAGTAACACGCAGATCAACACCATAGTGAGTGACATTTTGATGTGGGTGATTGGGTCTTTGTATGTTTGTATCCTTATAAGAATATGTCTTTATTTCTTTGGAGTAACAAAAAAAGGACAACAAACTTTCTCCATAGTATTATGGCCCTTATTAGGCTGTACAAAAAATTATAAGTGTGGCTTACAAGCTAGAGTTACCTCATTCATCTCACATACACCCAGTATTTCATGTTTCTTTCTTAAAGGTCATTGGATAAAAGGTTTTAGCCTAGATAGAGATACCAGAACTATATGAAGAAGGGTGAATCATTTTGAAACTAGAGAAGATCTTACAAACATGTACTAAGAGGTTGAAAACTAGATAGATTAAGAAATATTTGATCAAGTGAAAGAACTTGAGTAGTGAGGATGCAACTTGGGAGGGTGAATATTTTCTACAACAACATCCAAAGTTGTTCAACATTAAGGATAATATTAGTTCAAAGTGGAAGGGAATTATACGCCCCTAACCTATTACATGTATCAAGATAATAATATCAATTTATGGCTTACTTATCCCTCTTTGATGTTATATCACATTTTTATATGCTTTCATTAGGTCAGTAGGTCAGCCTATGGAATAACCATGGCCTAGGTAGACTATATATATGAGGTAATGGATAGTTGTTTATCATCATATCATAGTATTCATTTCTTATTACAAGTATTTGGGAGGTTTCCCCCTTGAAGTGGATTATCTATTATTCATATTTTCTACTATATTTCCATATCATTTTAATATATTACTATTATTATGTTTCTTTGGTGAAGTAATATCACTAAATTTTTCTAGATTATCCCTCTTGAGTTCACCCATAGGCCTATAAAACCTAATAAAGTCACTTTCATCATGTGTGAAATTGAATGAGTTAAATGGTTACCAATGGTTATTGTAGAGGTTAACAAGTCCCCCTAATTCAATCTTGTGCCATTATTTAGAAGATTGAGGATATGTTCTTTATGAACAATACTTAACAAAGTTGACACCTCAAAACCCTATTAAAACCTCAAAATAAACCCAATAGATAAATTTAGTTTCCTAAGTGAATATAATGCACATGATCAATCCTAAAACCACTTGGATGACCTATGAGGAACTCATGATCATCTAATAAAGACACTAGCTGGCACATGTGAGGTGAATAGTACATAAAAATGGCCTGAGAATCTCCCCTTTTAAGCCTATTTGTAATATTTAGGGTGAAAAAATACTTATTAACCATTTTAAAATGATCTTCAATCTTGGATATAGCTCTTACTAATGATTCAAAATGTCATCATGATGATAACAAAGGTTGCAAGTCACTAACTAGGCCTCAATGAAGAGTGTGATCACTCTTGCATCAAGAAAGTAGAGGTATAGACCTATTTCAAGGTTTTAAGGATTAAATAACTCTTAGAGAATTTTTGTGGGCATTTAATTCCATCTATGCAAGGTTTTTTAAGTCTTGAAATAGAGATAAGAACCCTTCTTATCATCAAGGCTACTTGAAGCTTCTATGGTAGAAAGGCCTGTTGCTACCTTCTTATCAAACAAGTGTGAAGACTTAGCCTAAAGGTGATCTCCAATGATTTTATAAAGATTATATGACATACTATAGTAATTCCATAAACCAACATGCTATGGTGGTAATATTCAAATCACAAGATTAGACCTTACTTAAGAGGTAGGTTGGTCTATGTCACCTTCTTTGGACAAACATACTTTGACAATGAATGGAAAGGGTATAGGGATAAAGACCAATTAGATAAGAGTTCTGAAGTTAAATTTCAACCCTCACATGTTAGATAAGTATTATAAGATTTGGGTTGGCATAAAGGATCCCAAATAGTTCAGGTATCAAGGGAGCAACTTGTAACTACTCCTAAAAGAAGTGAAGGTGTAACTCTAAATGAAGGGAGTTAGCTTTAAGAAGCATCAGACCTACTAAGCTGATATTTCATTTCAATCTTCATTTAGAACTCGATCAACACTTATCTTAGAGTGTTGAGAATAATAATCCAACATAATACTTATGGACTTGATGGCGTGTTTTTTTTTTTTTTTGTAACTATTTTTATGATGAAGGATAGTTGATGAACTCTCTCCTTGTTCTATCTCTCTCTTACATTTTTTCTTCTATAAATTAGGCCTTGAAAGGCATTGAATGGATCCAATAAAAAAGTATGTATAGAAAATCCCTATAAAATTTAGTACTTTTTTATTTCCTCTAAAATGAATTCAATCTATACTATATTTTATTCATCTTTCATCTTGTGATTTTGAGATGGATTTTTTATGGATATAGTGATCATTGACTTACCTCCTTGCATTTATCCTCTTCATTAATTCCTCTATATGAGTTAATCATATTTCCATAGGTTATATGATGTGTGTCAAATGTTTTTACTAAGTTCATATGTCATCAATGTCTTTTTTGAGACCTCTTGATCATTCACCTTGGTTGTTGTATTAGCCATAACCTTCATATAGAAACACTTGTGTGGGAAGAACTATTTTTGAGTAATGAAAATTAGGTTGTAATCTTATCATTTTATAGTACAATCATAGGTAAGTAAATGAAACTACATTAGGTGCATCACATGCATGCTTTCTTTCTATTTTTAGTCTTCCTTTACCCCTTTTCTTTGCAATCGTAGTAGGTTTAGTAGTAGTGTGGGTGAAGAATTAAGGGAGCTAGCCCCATATAGAGATTCACTTCACCAATTAGGCCACCCACATCCTAGAAGTGATTCCACGCTATCACCTAAGTAAGAAATCTTGAAAAACCTTCTTAAGGGTGTAATTTAAATTGGTAATAGTTCTAGCACACCTAGTGGGACATAATTTCAACAATGTTGTCTAACATTGATGTTGATCTTGACAAATTTACAATTTTAATATCCTCCTTCATGAAACATCTAGCGATTCTAATAAGTTTTTGGCTCTTGGTTAAAGATTAATAAGAAAATTTCATGCCAAAGGTGACTGAAAGGTCAAGGTCTAAAGGTATTCATTTTGATTTGTTGAGTTACCTCCATTTTTAGTCAAAAGAAAATGATTTCTTCATTCTGAGCCTTATACTAAAATTTATAGAAGGAAGCTCCATTTACACTATACTCCAAATTATCCTAAAGCTACAAAGATGGATATAAACCTACCCTTTATTGCCTTCAATGGTGTATCACATATAAACCTTGAAAGATATAATGACATTCCTGTGTAAACTCTTAAAAGTGTTCTTTACTTTTAGTGGAGAAAACACCATTACCCCCATTCAACACATTAGAGATATGGCCAACTTCTATAATATTCATAATATCACTCAAGAGAATATGGCCATTAGATTGTTATCAAATTCATTTAAGGTCAAGACTCTAGATTGGTATAAGACCTTGGCTCCTAATTCTATTGATACATTGGACCAACTAGGAGATAAATTGAGTAAGAGGTTTCAAGACAAGAGTGATAAGTTCTCTGTGGCTGAGAAACTAACTTCTATTAAGAGAGACCCATAAAATTTTATGCAATATTTCAATTCTAGATTTTAGAAAACATGTGATAGGATTACAGCTCTTGTGAGATCTACTATAAACTATGCCTTCCTCTATTATCTCAAGGCCTTAAATAGTGACATAGTTATCATGATATAATCTATAAGAGGAGAAACCTTACCTGATCACTATGATGTTACCATCAAGGATAAAATAACCTCATCCAAGATGGGAAGATTTATCCAAGACCTCCCATGCCATTGTTCCCTGATATAAATCCCCTTATGCTAACTCTATCTCATATTCCCACACTAATCGTTCAAGAGCTAGTTACTCCTAACCAATCAAATAAATAAAATGATGTAGAGGTAATACTCAAGTCTCTTGAAAATTATATTTTATCCTTGAAGAGATAGATAGATCAGTCTCACATACCTTATCAAGCTCTAAATCATTTCTATCAACTTATAAGACCACCTTTTCAAGCCAACTTTCAAGGACATGGGTAGATTACTAATGCTAGATCATATAATAGTTATAATATAAATACTACCTCCACATCTAGAACTTTGGTACCTATCCAAAATAACATTATGCAAGAGCATGATTGGTCTTAATGAAATCAACCTCATGATAAACATACCAATTAGAATGAGGGGTTCAATCAAGATTGGATGGAAAAAAATAGAATAATTCCCTCTATGACACAAGTTTAAGTTCATAAACAAGGGAGGACTAATGGAGATCAAGTTCAATTAGATGCTAAATTGGTAAATTGGCAAGAGGGATACTGGTATGCAAGCAATTAGTTGAGAAGCACAAATAAGGTTGATACTTCCATATTAGCTAATTTAAGATCTAAGAGGAGAGTAGTTGAAGATGATCAAGATGTAGGTAAGAGTGAATTCATAACTCCTTCTATGTCTCAAGGAACAAAGGAACCTAATTCAAACACTAAGGCCTAAAAGACTCAAAAAAATCATAATGCAAAGAGTGCTTTCATACCTCAAACCATGCAAGCTCAAAGTAATGTTGTAGCTCCTAAAGGACAACCAAGGGTTGGTGGTTCTTGTATCAACATTGTAGACCAAATGAAGAAGCTTCATGTGATAATTATTATGTGGGACACACTTTATATCCTTGGGAAAAGGGTCATGCTTCAAGAAGAATTGTCTAAACTTAGCCTTTCATAAAAATTAGTAAGAAGATAAAATTCAGTCTTCACAAATACATCTAGAACTACTGATGGGAAACCAATAAAAAATGGTAAATTACCTCCTTTTTAACTTTCTATGATCATTGGAGATTATTTGGTTCACAATTTCATGATAGATAATCGAGAAAGTAGTTATGTGATGCCTACGTAGATAAATGATAAGTTAAGCCTAAAGTATGAACCTGATATCAAGGGTGTCTTGAAATTGGATAGTTAATCTACCAATAATGTGTGTGTGATTAAAGGTTTGAGTCTTACTCTCAATGTTACAATTTTTCTAATGCCCAGGATGTTTTTATATTAGACTTGCCACCTTACTTTGTTCTATACTTGTCAAGAGACTTCACTACTAAAATTGGGGGTATTTATCATTTAATTGGTTTTATATGTTTTTTTAGAAATAGATATGGTACTAAGGTTACAATCAAGTCTGAATCCATCTCTAGGTTTCATCTTGAACCATACATGCCAAATATTACAAAAGTGAATTTCACTATCATTGAAGAAGGAAATCATCCTACTAATGAAGAACTAATTATGCCTCTTGAAGGAATATCAAACCTATTTATTGATGAGTGACAGACTAAAATTTATGAGCTTGATCTATATAAACTCATAGAGGAGATAGATGTGGGTACATATATTCTTTGTGAAGAAGGTGGTGAACTTCTTGAAGTGGGCTCTAGCAATTATTTTCAATGGGATATCTTGGGAAATTATCTATTGCATGAGGAAGATGATGATGTTCTATACCTAATGAAGCATATTAGACATAATGAACACACATTTTTAATTTTTAAAGAATATAAAATTCATGAACATGGGCCTCAAGGAGAGTTGGATGGCATATGACATCAATATTATGCCATAATGTAGGAGTTTGAATATGTTAGTGGGCCTGTATTTCCTCAAAATAAATATGGAAATGTTTTTGAGGTCAATAAAAATACTAATGAGCATGGATAATATCATGAAGACCCTATCAAGAAATTGATATCCCTAAGATATCATGATCAGGTCAAGGTAGATGTTGGTAAATTAAATCATCAACATGAACATTAAATTGATCTGGATCAATTTGTAGTTGTATTTAAAAAATAAGAGATATAATTTTATGGATCTAAGCATCTATTTCATCACATTTTAAAATTATTTGAGGTTGTGAATATCTTCATGGCTCTTAATAAATAAATTAGAAAGTGTCAAGAAGAAACAAAAAAGCTAGGCAACTTGTAGCAGTAGATGAGCTTCAAGAAAGTATAAATGAATCAATAAAAAGAGAACTAAATGACCTACACCAGTTAGTTGAGGGTGAAAATTTAGTGAAATGTTTCATCAAATAAGGATCTTATGATCATATGACCACCCTAAATGATAGAGACTTCAAGATTAATAAGTTGCTTAACTAGCCTAGTGGGAAAGTTTTCATTGAGGAATGTCCATCCTATGCAAATTTGTTCTCATGGAGCAACAAGGATTCTATAAGTACTTAATTTGACCCTATTTGAAGCCCAAAAAATTTTCCTAACACCTCAAACATGTTTTTGGGCCTTGTATATAATAGATAGGTCTTTGTTTTCCCTAAGTGCTTGAGCACATGTTTATTTTTTTGCTTTTGTTGTTGTCCTTCTTCCAAGTGTCTTATGATACATGTGTGTGTGTTTTTTGTGAGTTTTCCTCATTTTTTAGTTTGTTTGTAGGGTTTTTATCAAGTTCAAAGTTTATTATGCCTACAATTTAATCAGCATTCATGACCCCATGTCCCAGTGAATTGTCAAGGCCACTAATCTAGATGCATAAAAAGCATTCAACCCTGGGAGGTTACCAAAGATGTTAGCCAATATTAACCACTGTAGATTAGTATCATTTCAAAAAAAAAATCATAATTCTCTTAAATTTACTGATATATATCTAAATGGATTCATCTTAGTCATGGTTGGTCTCATAATGGTAAGCACTATGTTGTCCCTAGTAATTTTCAAAGTCACTTAAGGTGGCCTAGTTGGAGAGTGAGTCAAAGTACCTAGTCCTATCATCAAGTCACTCAATAGGTTCATCTCCAAAGTGTTTATCATAGATTAAGGTAACTTTGACAATGTTAAGGTTTGATTTTGAAATTCAAGGAAAATATTTAACCATGGTGAAGAGAATAATATGGTGACACTCCAAGAAGAAATGTGTTCCAAGCTAAGCAAGTAAACCAAGGATCAAAGCTACTAAGTTGACAACATGGCACTTTCAATCATTTGGGAGAAGTTAAGGTACTTTTAAAAAGTTTAAGGTATTAATTTATTTTAGTTCCATCACATTCTCTAATATTGTAATGATACTTAATATGAGAGATCAAACATGAGGGTCTAAATATCATTGTATGTCTTCCATTGTCATTTATCACTTATTTATTATCATGATACATTTACCTTGCCCATACATCTTGATTAAGGTGTCTTAAGACTCACTTTACAATGTTAGAATACATTTGTAACTACCTACTTATTATTTCTAATGGTAAAACAAGGAATAATGAAGAAATTTTATGGAAAGAAAGGTGGGAAAATATCTAGTATGTTACTCCACCATTGTACAACTCAAGGGAAACTCCATATCTACCTAGTTCATGGATCTAATAGGGTTAGAAGGAAAGACAAATAGTTTTCTTAGAGAAAAAGGTCTTTTATTGGTCTCTTTTCAATAGGTTTCCATGGGATAACAGCTATAAATACGCTCTAAGGCTCTCTCTAGTATCCCCAAATTCAAATCCATGCTTTAGAAGTGGTAGTCCTAAAAAAGAGAAAAACCTATTTCATTTCTTCATTGGGTTTATAGCTTTAGTAGACAAGTTTAAGAGGTTCAAAGGTTTGATGTTAGTACATAAAGGAGAGAGAATATTAGGGCTAATGATATTAGGGTAAATAGGGTACCACTATGCCCTTCCAATTCATATTAGGAGTTAGGATATTTAGGCCCTGATCTTTATAAATCATCCTTAACAAAATATGATGTCTAAAACCCTCTCAAAACCCCAAAAGCTCATTTTTGAATAGTTTTAGAGAATTTTTTATATCATTGGTGAAAATAAAATCTTGTGTGAGACCAGGAAAGGTCATAGTAGTGATCTCAACCCATCTCCCATCACTCATTTGACACTTGTTAGTAATAGAGTAGCAAAACCTCCACTTTGGATGAGCTACAGACCTATATGAAAGGTTACAAGCAGGGTTTTAGTTTTTTTTAGATGTTTATTACCTCAATTTATCCTCAATAAATATATATTAACCTCACACTTCTTATATCAATATCCTCAAGTGACATAAATAATATCATGAAAACCATTATTCTTAATGTTCTTTAACAAGGTTCCAAGTGGAAAGAGTGAAAGCAAGTCTGTGACTAATGAACAAGTTCTCAATGCATCTTAGGAGGAAATATATTTATGATAAATTATTAACACACATTTATATGTACATGTTGGTAATTAATCCCAATAAAATCATCAAACTTCCTCCAAGCTTATGAAGAATAGAGGTGACGAAGGACTAATGTATTCATGTACATACTAGTAGAATGTTGGTTTGTAAATTAGATGTGAGAATGATTGAAAAATTTTATAGGTTTCCTCATTGTAAATATTTCTCAAATTAGATATTTATATTCACTATCTCTATTGGATCATCCAAACCAATAAGATAATTCATATAGTGATTGAAGAAGGTGATAATCCTAAAACAGACACTTATAGGTCTACCTACAAACTAGGCTAGAGGAGGAAAGTTTTATGATCATAGAGAACTTTATAAGTTTCACAAGGTATGTGAGATATCATAGGAATATTTTTAAATGTTAAAGTGATTTTTTAGGAAAATAAAATGGCAAAATGGCAAAGGCCATTTGAGAAAAGCTTTAACATGCTTATAAGACCTATAAAGAGGTTTTATGTACATTTAAAGTTAGAATCTCAAGAAACCAATGATAAATTGATTTATTATAATTTTAAATTATATATCCAACCTTATTTAGGATTTTTTAAAAATATAATTTTTTCTTGAGCACTCTTGAGGGAATAAAAGTGCACCCAACTATGCACAGGAAACTCAGTAAGAATAGTCCTCAAAACACTTGGACAGTCAGTTTAGGGTTGAATAAGACAAGATTAAAATAGATACATAAATTAAACCTAATTAATGATTTAATATCACTCTTACAATAAATTTTAAATCTCTCCAACTCATGGTTCAAACCACCAACAAACCAAAATGGTGAAGTCATGTAAGAAATAGGCACCTGGTGAACTGTGTATATCATGTTGAAGACCAAATGAGTTTATCAAATCAATTTTCATTAATTAATGAATTTTTATGGGATAATTAATCATTAGGATACATTTTACAAAATTTCATTATTTATCAAATAGGCTTAGAGAGGTAAAAACACAAAAAATAGAAACAAGAAGCCTAAAAGTGCACATACATGTCTATCACAGGTAGAATGAGGGAAAACACACATGTTGCTATTAGATGAGGTATTTATAGGTTATATTATCTTATTAATATTATTATTAAGTTAAATATCCTTGATATAATCACTAATAATGCCAAAACTAGCTAAGAAGAACCCATTCTCAATGCCTAATAGTCAAAAAGCCTAAAAGTGCACCTATAGGCATGCACATGAAACATGAATAAGATATGAAAGTTTTAGGAAAATTTTAAGAATGAAATATCTTAATATGTTAATAATACATTGGTAGAGATTCATACAAGTTTTGGACTTATGGTAATGAAGAAGTGCTAAACAAAGGCTACTACGTTTATTTCTATAAGATTGTCTACAAACCTTAACAATGGGTTAGTGTAGGTTGTAGTGAGTTTGAAGATTCAAAAAAATTATAGTATAACTTATACATATCATGTGATGTTTAATAGATGTCAATGAGGTACTCTCAACCAAAATCAAGCACCTTTATACCTCTTGTTATCATATTAGCCCTCTCGAGTTCACCAACAGGCCTATATTGCTTGAGAAAGTCACATTCATCATGTGTGAACTTGAAAAATGAGTTGTATGGTTACCAATGTATATTATATAGGTTAAAAAATTCCCTCTACTTTAATATTTTGGAATTATTTTGAATATTGAATATCTATTCTTTATCAACAATCCTTAACAAATTTGACACCTCAAAACCTTGTTAAAACCTTAAAAGAAGCCTAATTAAGCAAATTATTTTTCTAATTGATTCTAATTCATGTGATTGATCTTGAAACAACTTTTATGACATATGATTAACTATTGAGTATATGATAGAGCCACTATCTGGCACATGTGAGGTGAAAAGTATGGAAAAATGGCCTAAGAATCTCCCCTTTTGAACCTATTTATAGGATTTTGAGTGAAAAAATCCTTACTAACCATTTTAAGTGGCTCCTCAAACCTATAAATAGGTTTTAACATCTATTAAAAATCATTAAAAATTTCCTTATTATGATAACATAAGTCACATGTCACTAACTAAGCCTCAATGAAGAGTGTGATCACTCTCGGATCAAGAGAGTGGAGTTGCAGACCTATTTCAAGGCTTCAAGGATCAAATAAATCTCAAATCATCCTAGTGGTCATATATTTTCATCTATTTAATGTTTTTTAAGTCATGAAATAGAGACAATAACCCTTATTATCCCTTAAGGCTACTTGAAGCTTATATGGCATGAAGGCCTCTTGCTAACTTCTTGTCAAACAAGTGTGAAGACTCAACCCTGAGTTGATCTCCATTAATTGTAAAAATATTCTATGATGTAATAAAATACTTCCATGAAGCAACATTCTATGGTAATAATATTCAATTCACAATATTATACCTTTCTTGAGAGGTAGGTTTGTCTATATCACCTTCTTTGGACAATCAAACTTTGATAATGAATGACAAGGGTCTAGAGATAAATAATAGTTGGATAAGAGGTTTTAAGTTCAATTTCAACCCTTACATGGTAGAGAAGTATTTTAAGAGTTTGGTTGGCATAGAAGGTTCCAAAGTAGGCCAAGTGTCAAGGGAGAAAATTTTAATTTCCCCCCATATTATTGAAGGTGTAACTCCAAAAGAAGGGAGTTAACTTCAAGAATCATCAGACATGTCAAGGTGATCTTCCAAGCCACTCTTCATGTAGAAATACATCAACACTTGGCCTAGAGTGTTGAGAACAAGAAGCCAACATATTCCTTGAAGACTCGATGGAAATTTATTTCTATTTTGTAACTATTTTGATGATGAAGGATAGTTGATGAACTCTCTCCTTGTCCTATCTCTCTCTCTCTCTTCCTTATTTTATTCTATAAATGAGGCCTTTAAAGGCATTGTATGGATCCAAAAAAAAGTGTTTTTTCAAAGCCCTACCAAATTTAAGACTTGTTTATTTCCTTTGAAATGAATTCAAGATGAGTTATACTTTTTTCATCTTATATATAGTGATTTTGAGATGGATTATTGATGGATGTTAGTGATAGTTGTCTTACTTCCTTACATTTGTCCTCTTAATTCATGGATCTGTGAGTTAGTCATTTTTCCATAGGTCATATGATGTGTGTCAAATGGTTTTTATAAGTTCAAGTGTAGAAATTCCATTATTGTATTCTCTTAAACCTCTTCATCATTCACCTTTGTTGTTGTATTATCCATAAACTTCTTATAGAAACACTTATGTGGGAAGAACTATTTTTGAGTTGTGAAAATTAGGTTGTAATCTTGTTATTTCATAGTGCAATCATAGGCCAGTAGAGGAAACTACATTTGGTGCATCACCTTCATTATTTATTTCTAGTTTTATTCATCTTTTACCCCATTTGCTTTCAATCTTAGTAGGTTTAATAATAGTGTGGGTGAAATATCAAGGGAGATATCTAAATCTAGAGATTCACTTCACCAATTAGGCCACCCACAACTTAAAAGTGATTCCATGCTATCACTAAAGTAATAAGGATTGAAAAACCTTATTAAGGTTTCCATTTAGAGTGATAATATCCTATTTTGAATACCTTAATCAAATTTAATTATGCCTCAAATCATTAAAATAGGCCCCTTATAATGAAATAACTCACATCAGCCTATTAAGTGAAGACCAGTATACCAAGACCTAGTACATTTAGACCTTAGGGAGGTATTTTCTTTGCGGGATTTCCCTCCTTTCAGGAGAGGTTATGGATTAAAAACCCCTACCTAATTGTTGTCTATGTCAAAACACATGTCAATATTATGTATTCTTTCTCATACTTTCCCTCCCCTCCTATATGGGTTAATAATATAGAAAATTCCAATTCAAGTGCCTCTAAATAAATGCATTACTACTACAAGTTGAGTAATCATCTTTATTTTATATTTAAATTTCTTCTCTGACTCTTAAATCCTCATTCATTTTAAAAAACTAATCCCACATAAATTTGTAGGCTTGATCCATAATAACGTATAAACACAATAAACCATGATTCTTATGTCAATGAGGGTGATACCACAATATAAGTGACCCTCCTAAAAATATAATGATTGATTGGTTTTGGGATTAATATGTTTTTTTCCTTAACCTTCCCTTCTCCACCTTTTTGGATTACTAACCTTTAAATCCCAATTTAAATGACTATAATTATATATCTTACTAGCCCCAAGTTATATGTATGCCTTTTTTATGCATTTTATATTTTATTATACAACTTAAAAATACTCATTCATTCAAATAATTAATCCCTGATTGTTTGGTAGGCTTGATTCATAAAAATATATAAACCCAATACACCATAATACTTATATCATTGAGGGTTATTACAGAGTGGAAGTATCCTTCCTACTAAAATGATGATTGATTTATTACATGATGATTGTGTTTTCTTTCTTAACATTTCACTTTACTCTTTTATGGATTAATAATTCCAAAAAATATTTTTTGAATTCCTCTGAAAACATGCCTTGATATCCCAAGTCAAATATGTCTCTTCATTGCATCTTGTAATTGCTTCTACAACTTGAAAATTATCATATATTATAAAAAGTAATCCCACATTGATTGGTAAAATTAGTTTATATCAGCATATATATTCAATAGAACATGATCCTTATCCTAATAGGGTTGATGGAAAAATAGAATTTATTTTCATACAAACATAATTGTTGGTCGGTCGATACTTATAAATACATATCTTACTACCGTGAGTAAGAAGTGCCTCTTTATTACATCTTTTAATTTATTCTATGACTCAAACCCTCATAAATAATAAAAAGAACAAAATTATTTATTTTCTATCAATAAAATAGATTGTGGAAAATTAAATTGATTATTAAAATGATCAAATGAGATCATTTATATATAATCAATGTATAAATTTATCTATAGTTTTTAAATTTTTTAAGAAAAAAAAATTCTTAATTTTTTATTTATCCTACCTACCACATTAGGTAATATAGGACTCTCTGAAGATAAATAATTTATAAACTTCAACATGAAAAAAAAAACACGTCATATGACTCTAGTATGTTTATGATTTATTATTAAAAAATAAAATATTTATTAATCTATTATTATGGAATATTATATTTATTTGTTAGTATCTATCTTGTTTTAGGAGTTTTGAAATAACAAAATATTTGCATATAATTTTTATAATAAAAACCTCTTATTTCCTGACCTTTTTCTACATTTAATTTCAACCGCTAACATTGTAAAATATTAATACTTAAACATATTTAAAAGTACGTGCACTCTAGAATTAATGTAGATATAAATCCATCTGTGTTATTCACCCTTTTCTATAATTAATGCCTATGTGACTAACACCCCAAAATATTAATATTTCAGTAGATCTAAAAATATATACATACACTGTGAAAATTAATGGAGATGTACATCCACCCTTGCATTTGATACACTATGCCATTTACTCATGAGAATATTTATATCTTATATTCATTATAATTACTAAATTTGATGAAAAGACTTTAAATCTCAACAACGTTGGCTCCACCACTTTTTTTGGGTCTAAAAATTATTAATGCTACTTTGGGGAATCAATTTCTTGATTGGTTACTTAAATGGAATATTATTAATATAGGATTTATTTTGCTTAGTGGTGGTGTGCAAATATCAAATCTAGTGATTTCTAACTTAATTTGATGCATTATGTTAATTTTATCTAAGGTTTAAGGAAAGATCATATGTATTGAATTATTAGTTTGTAGGTAATTCCATTTATTTATTTGAGATATTTTTTACAATTTTAAGAGGAGCCCTTAACATTGGTTTTAATTTTTTTACTACAATTGAAATTTTGGGTTCTGATTTAATAGAGTATTAAATGTATAAAATCAATGATGGTTTTGTATGGCTGGTATCATTAGCATTGGTGGGAGTCCCAATAACCATTATGATGATACGAGCATCTAAGAATTCAAACACTTCACATCATTAATATTATGCCAAAAGTTATCAATTGTAGATTTTAAGGACTTCATTCAATATAATTTGCTAACCAACACCTCCCAATTTACCTGTAGAGTTTTAGGGAAGCCCATATTAGCATTATTGAACTAGTGAGTCTCTAGTTATTATGCCAAAAGTTATCAATTGTAGATTTTAAGGACTTCATTCAATGCAATTTGCTAACCAACACCTCCCAATTTACCTATAGAGTTTTAGGGAAGCCCATATTAACATTAATGAACTAGTGAGTCTCTAATTATTAACTTAAAACCTATTAATTTATGGCTTGTGCTTGGGTACTCTTGGCATACCTAAAAAATACTACATTTGGCACCATAAGGAGAATATTTTTTACTACCTTTGTTGGCATTTTTTATTAAAGTATCATTGAGATCATATTCCAATAATTTTTCTATTATTTATACCTTATGTTAACAAAAAAACAAAAACATGGTTTAAGTTTTCATCAATTTCACTATATGAATTATCATGAGTGATGAGTTTCACATTACATTTACCAAGAATGGACGTGAAAGCACCATAGCTCTCCAACTAGTCCCCTTATTTATCAAGTATCATGTCCTATTATTCAATTGTTTTAACCAAGGCACTATAGATTTTATTCAACTCAACATAAGAGGGTATGGCATTGTTAACAACAATAAAAAACTTTGGCCACAAGTATTAGTAATGCCTTGTGGAGAAGGCAAATGTGCATATTCATAGGATATTTATGTACTTCTCAATTATTGGTTTAATTTGCTTGAAACCTTATAAGAGTCAATTTCATTCCATCCATTTATGATTGCATTATGTCATTATTGTAGAGAATGTGTTATCATGCTCCAAGCATGTA
This sequence comes from Torreya grandis, assembly GCA_037957365.1. Lineage (NCBI taxonomy): Eukaryota > Viridiplantae > Streptophyta > Pinopsida > Cupressales > Taxaceae > Torreya > Torreya grandis. Next base: position 539,876 of record JARHVA010001376.1, read on the forward strand.
CTAATGCTTTGGATGTGTCCAAATCAAGTGTGTATGGTATTGACATGTTCATCTCTATCCTACTTCCCCTCACCTAGTTTAACCCTTATCTCACTTTTTTCGAGCGATAGATGTTAGATTGAATGTTAATAAGATACTAATTTGAAGTCAAGTAATTAATAAATACACAAGAAACCCAATGCATTTAGGTATGAATATAATATATTTAAGTTATTAAGACATGGATGATGACTTCATGATTATGTTTTATATGTTTATGGAAAGTGATGCTTTTTTTTTTATTTATACCAATATAAACATTTAGTGAGGAGTTAAAGTTTACATGGATTATATTTTTTATTTACATTGCATAATAATAGACAAAATTAAAATCCTCATTAATGGGCCAAGAGTACTAGTGTATGCATCCCATAGGGCAAAAAGCTCAATTTGGACTTCCCTACCCCCAGGTTTCTTCAAGCTCAATTTTGATGGTGGCACACGAGGTAATCCTAGTGCCTTAGGGGTAGGTTGTATTATCAGAGATTGTGATGGCTCTTTTATTAGGGAAGCCTATCTAAAATTGAGTAATGGAATAAATAATGAAGCTGAAGCTCATACCTTAGCTTTAGGTATTAATCTGATCATCCATTTTGGTGTGGATAAGGTCATATTGGAAGGTGACTCAATGGTTATGATCTAGGCATTCTATTTCTAAGGGGCCTTTGCTTGGAACATTGAATATATTTTGTGTTAGGCTTGGGACATGCTTAACACACCCAGTTCCTAGGAAGCATCTCATTGCTACTGAGAGGCTAATCTGGTAATAGACTTCCTGACCAATCAAGGGATCTCACAATCCATTGAGCTCTATCATGGACAAGTATTGGGAAGCATGTATAGAGGATAAGTGGACAAGCTCCTAGCCTTTCTTTTCCCCATCCTAGTGTCGCCTCATGGATATCATACCAGCTATTGGTAGTAGTGGGGATCATTCTAATCATTACATCATATCAATATATGTGTCCTACACATGTGGACAGTGAAATGAGGTGGCCTACTATTTATGAGGGATATGATGCCCTTTGCCTATAGGCTTATCATTTGATTTACCTGATTTGGTGTAGGTTGAAGATTAGGGTGTTGTGTGTGACTGTAAGACATGGAATGTCTAGAACATCCAGTCCAAATGGCCATCAATGAGCCTTTGTTCTACGTTTCAACTATGAAAAGGGAAATGTTGTTTGAAGCTAGCATTAGTGTGGTTAGGCTAAAAAGGTCATTGTGCTTTAATCCAAGCTAGTCATGGAGGTGATCAAAGAATTAGTGGGTCTAGTTTATCTATAGAACCCTTACATGGTCAAAGTAAATGTGGACATTGCTTCTTTGTTCATCAACAATATACTCCTAGTTGTGGAAGACAAGGAACTAGTCATGGCAGTGGTCGAGCAACTAATTAAGCCTTGCTTTAAGATTGACCAGTAAGAGGCAATTGTGGATTTTTTGGCCAAGAGCATGATGGAGCTACCCCTCTCTAGGAGGGAGGTATATGGCATCATTCCCCTTCCCATCTTTCAATACCTTGAGGAATGGATTTGTGTGGTGGTGGCCTATGTGAATAAATTGTAGGGGTTTCTATGCTCTCCAACTCCCTCTGATAGAATGGTCACAACATTGAACGTGAATGCTCTGTAGGCCCCCTTACCTTCTCTCTCAGCAATCCTAGGAATATGATGGGTTTCATGTGTGCTTGTTGCAGCATGGATTCTAGAAGGTATGTTTGGGTGGTCAACATATGCCACCCCCAACATGTTTTGAGATAGCAGGGCATAATGGAGAAACAATGGCCTACACTTGGTTTGCTTCCTCGAAAACAATGCATGCTCGACTCAAATCTAACTTGTGTGCTCCTAGAGTGGGTGGTTTGCTAGAGCCCCCTGATCAGGATGACCCCGACTCGACCTCTCGATGAAAACCAACTCAATTAATTTCTGGTAAGCATTCAAATACTACCCTATAAATAAGTCAATTTCTCTTTGATTTACTATTATATCGACCTTAGACAAAATTAAAATATTAAATTATAAAAATTACATTTCACTTATCCATAAAACACACAATTCTCAGCATAACCGCTTTATTGGTCTTATTTATTTGAAGGGTGGTCACCCTCCAAAAGTCTTGTTCATAGAAAATACATGCTTATATATTTTTTAAAAAGTTGTAGGAAATATATTACAATTTCTAAGAACATCTATCGATTGTCCACAAATAAATTTGTTAAATAAATATTTTTTCCATGGTAATTTTTGTAAAATGGTTTAAAAAGCAACATTTTTATTTTTTATTTTTTATTTTTTAAAAAAATCAGTTCTTTCTTATTGATGGAATTCCGGATAATTTTAAAATGTCACGGTAATTTTACAATGCAGTTGTTAAACCTAAAACCATGCAAACATACAAAGCAAAAAGAATTAACAGAGAGTTTGGTACGTGGATGTAAAATGCTTCAATCAAATGAATACAGTTAATGAAAAATAAAACACGGACAAATCTGTCTTTCTTATGACAAGAGTTTCATCCATACGACACAGAATCTGCTTTCAGAGTGACCATTGTCTCCCGCAGTGATGATATTCCTATTTCTCCCATTAAAATAAACAATTTAGGCTCTACGTGTTCAAAAAAATAAAATACATATGCATAAAGTGTATAGAAAATTTGGCCGTGTAGTTGGGAAAGGAGGATGAATCCCAGAACGATCTTTATCAGTACTGAAGAAACAAAGCTGATACGAGCATCCTTTCAAAACCTTAACTCCCCTGGTTTTTGTCCTCACGTTCACTTTCAATAAACATTGACGTGTTATCCTCTTTTGCTTTGAAAAAAGTGGAAGTGGCAGAGGCAATCCAGTAATTTGTACCAGGCTATCCTGATTCGTACCAGGCAATGGCATTTATTAAAGCATTGAAAATTACAGGTTGGAGGTTGGTCGTTATTAGTGAAAGTGTTTGACTCGCTTGGCCAATCTTAGTGCAATATTTACTGGATTTGGGTTATTCGCAACATGGCCAATATTTAGTGCAATACGAGTTTACCATATAAGGTCACTCACACTTCCCTTTAAGAAAATATAATAATATGGGATGTATTGGGTAATTTTGGATAGAATCATGGAAGAGAAAAAAATCATAGTATATTATTTAATAAATTTATATATGTTATTTAATAAATTCATAATGTATTATTTATTAAATGTATAGTAATTATTGAAAACAATTAATTATGATAATTTTCCACAAAGTTATTTTATAGGAAGGTATTTTCAAAACTCTCTTAATGAGATACCTATTTATAATTAAATTTTATCACATTTAGTTTATATTAACTAATCATGTGTATAAGGTGCTAAAATAATATAAAACTAGAGTTAATTCATATTATCTAAAATATAGAAATAACATACAAATTTGAATTTATAAATAGATAGTTTGATATTGGACTTGGATAATTTTAGAGCTAGGCTCAAGTAGAATATAAGTTAATTAGGTGTCTATTTCACTTTAATATCTTTTTTTCTTTCTATGAATGCATGCCTTTAGAATGCTCTTAGGGATTCGTATGCATGGTGCTCTCAAGTTTGAATTTGGAAACTATTAGTGAACAACATTTTACCCAAGAAGACCCAAAATTGATATGAAGAGTGTCCAACTCAAAGGCGATGCATAAATCATGCTAGGACATTGTCAAAAATATCAGACCCTATAAGTAACTGACACATTCTAAGTTTACCAAAACCTTCATGATCATACAAAATGAGTAGAGATGAACAAGACCAAATTAGGGATCTTTTTGATAGACCTACGAGAATAAAGAATGATCAAATAAATGAGCACACAACCAATCCAATTAGACAAGAAAGTGAAACTCCAATACAACAACACCTATAAGTACTCCATTTGTTATTTAATAAATTCATAGTGTGTTAATTACTAAATTCATAGTAGGTATTAAAAACTGCTAACCATGATAAATTTATATAAGGTTACTTTATAATACATCATCTTCATCACCATCTTAATGAAATATTTATTCACAATAAAATTTTATCACCTTTGACTTGAATATACTAAACTATCACAATCTTGTGCGCGCGCGCGCACGCGCGCGCGCGCGCGCGCGCGCGCGTGTGTGTGTGTGTGTGTGTGTGTGTGTGTGTGTGTGTGTGTGTGTGTGTGTGTGTGTGTGTGTGTGTGTGTGTGTGTGAGAGAGAGAGAGAGAGAGAGAGAGAGAGAGAGAGAGAGAGAGAGAGAGAGAGAGAGAGAGAGAGAGAGATTTAATGTGGATTAGAATGTCTTTAAATAGTATAAAACTAGGGTTAGTTCAGATTATGTAAACTATAGGAATAACATATAAATATGAATTGAGAAATAGATAGATTGATATTACAATTAGATGATTTGATATTCATAAATAAAGAGGCATGGAAGACATCATTAATTTTTAAAATGCTCTATGTATGCCTTGCCATTGTTCAAATCAGAAAATAGTAGCTCAATTAATGTAGGAATGCTACCAATAAATTATGACCTTATAGTATCTAGTATTATCTTGGGTCTAATTTTATTGTCCATGTATATTGTGCAAGTGTGTAACTCTTCGGGCATGTGTGGCTATACCTATAAATTATTATTTCATGTATACTTACCTTTGGCCATGTAGATAATCTATTTTATCTTTCTCCTTCCTTTGAAATCCTATCACACTTTCAACCACAAGATGACCTAAAAATGAGTAAACTATTTTGGTTGGATTGACCTCAACCACTCCTGACTAACTAGTTGAACATTTTCTACATTCCAAAACTCTAAATAGGAATTAAACCACGTGTAGCTCTCCCACTCATGTATGTGATAGTTTCTAAATCATGTGAATGCAAGTATAAATATAATTTTACATAGGTCCTCCTTTGGTACAAGCATGTAATTCATATGCATAACAAGATTTATTATTTTATAAAAAATTAGATCTATGCTCAAGCATAATATAATTCAACTTGGTGATTATTTCACTCTAAGAATGATTTTATTTCAATGAATGCATGTGTAGATACTAAAATTTGATTTAGTTAGTACTCTAGTCTTGTACACTTGGAAAATATCTATTATAGCTATATATTTAAATTATAGACCTACCTATTGCCAAAAAAGTTCACGTTCACTATCTCTTTGTGCCTGAATTTCTTATCTCTTAGTCCAACCACTATTATCCTAATGACCAGGTCTTTTATTCTGTAAAAAAATATCTAAATCTGATCATTATCCTTCACTCCCAATTTTGGACCTACACCTATTTTTTTAACTTTTTAGGCACTTACATCCCAGATGGACACCTACATCGACACAAGTATTCGCCCTTCCTACATTGAAAGTGTTTAGTGCCCAAAAATTCATTCAATTCACAAATAAAACATATCCTAAATGTCAGTCTAAGTGCTTTAGGGTGAGATATTTCTCAAAGTTATAGGTATATATACAAGATCAACCATAATTCATTCCTCACCTAAAAATCACATAGAACTCATAAGGAAATATAAAAATAAGCACTCAATCAAGCATTCATGTGATAAAATCTACCCTGTTCATCCTTATTTATATATCAGTTATAGGAGTAGTATTTTCAAAGGTCTAAATCATTCAAGGGGTAGCTCATGAACTATATTTTCCAAGTTACAAGATAGGTCATTTTATATCTATGTGTAATCACTTAAAAGTGATATTTGAGTGATAAGAATGCTATATGAGACAACCTATTCCTAGCTTAACCTTAGACCTATCCTAGAGCCTTCTATCACACTTTTCTAGCCTTTGTGTGGACCACAAACATCCCTAGTCAGCAAAAACATAGTCTCAAACCTTCATTCCTAGATCCTTACCCTTCATGCCCAATAGCCTACTAGTTGGACATTATTTCCAAATTAAGGATCCTAGATCCATATGATGTTAGTGTCCCCAACATGGTGCTAGTGTCATATGTCTTAACTCACTTGAAAATATATATTTTCAAAAGTTAAACCCTCCTAAAATTGGCCTAAGCACATTTTATTATCTACACAAGCTAAGAAACTATAAATACATGACTTTTAGACCTCTATCCACTAGATGGAATTTAGATGCAAAAGACATATTCAAACATGAAACACATTGAAAAAAATCAAGGTTATTAATCCCTATTATGTCTTACTTCTGCATACTACCATCTGCAGCTTTCCTAAGCCCATATTTTCAATATTTCCAATTTTAAGCACACTTAAGGCATTCAAGACCACTCTCATTCTAGCATCACTTGAAATTGCACCAACACTTAGATGGGAGAACTACATCGGGTTTGATCCCTCCTCAAAGTATTGGTATGTAGGAAACTCTCTTTATAATGGAGTGTTGAGGATGTCCAGCCTATCCTACTAAAAATAAACATTTTCAAATATGTCTTACTTACAAGAAGGATTAGGGTTTACATCATAAGTCAACTATTATAGACATAATATAGAGTTTTAGACTTCATGCATGTAGGAATAAAACCTAAAAATACAAGCATAGGTGCACCTAAAATTTAGGAACAATCTTGCATAAAGGACACTAACACCATTTTTAGGACACTATAACCACATGGCACTATTGTCCATATGTAACGCTACTATCTAGGGGAAGATATGACATAGAGATCCTGTTAATAACACTTAGACCTATTTTTATCCCAATTTTCAATACTTAAATCTTATGCATCAGTTATTTTCAATATAAGTCTTTATTTGCACATATTTTTTATTATTTTTAAAAATTCAAAGAAAATCAAATTTTATAACAAATCAGTGATTATTTATTGCATATTATTTCACTAATTTAGACTACTCAACCCATTAATCAAACTTAGGATTTACATATTAAAACCCTAAAAGTTTAAAACATTTGGTGAACCTGGCTTACTTAGAATATTGCTCAAAACCCTAGTTTGCATGCTCCAAATTTTTATGCACTAAATTAAGGTTACAAGCTTCTACTTTTCTAATTTTTTGTTATAACCTAGCTCATTAAATCAATATCACATTAGGGTTTCATTTATTTAAACATAGTTTAATTTTTTTGCAAAACAACCCTAATTCAAAAAAACCCTAACACTATATGCTCTTAGGATTTGTATCCTTATTTTTCCTATTTCCATTAGTTTCTTTAAATTTTTTAGATTTCACATATTATATTATAGTATCTCTATTCCAATTTGTTTACTATATGCCATTTAAAAAAGTTATCTCTCTTCCATTAAGAAGAAGTGCTAGATTAGGTGGTAATCCTATATAACATATTCAGATTCTTACTATATGAGCCTATAACATGTATAAGAGACCTATCATAACTCCATATATGCATCCTTCACACCCTGATTATGTGTATTTTAATGATAATGCATCCAAAGATGAATAGGATAATCAAGAGCAAGATGAAATACACATTGAAAATTAGGACACTCACCCTCCACTTAACAATTATGACATAATTATCAACAAAAATGAGATATTACAGGTATTTAGAGATAGAATTTGATAATATCCCCTTGATCATGCACAAATCTTATAATCCATATTGAAAATCATGAAGAAAACAAATAATGGTCAATATTCAACTCCCCTAGTTAATAATGATGTTACATGTACAATGGGGCCAAATCAGCTAGCACCACCTAAAATTGTAATTCAACAAAATTTAGTGATTTATACACCTCTTGTGGCTAGTTCCTCCATTTCATATGTATAATGCCTTATGCAAAATATTCATACTCTATAGGCTAAGGTGTTACATCTTAAAAAGGGAGCCACTAGACCATCATATGTCTTGGATTCTAATATTCTCTTACATACACCTTTGTCACATCACATAGTAGAATCTCCCTTGCCATCCAGTTTCATGGCACCTAAGCTTACATTATATGATGCCAAGGGTGACCCAGAGGATCATCTCAAAATTTTCCACATAGGATGTTTGGACTACGTGTCTAATGACTGGCTTCTCATAAAGTTGTTTCCTCATAATTTAAAGGATTATGCCCTAAAATGGTTTTATGATTTACCAAAATAATCTATCAAATCATTCAATCCTTTGGCTGACATGTTTTTATCACACTTATTCATCAATATTAGTGAGAAGATATCATATGCCCAAGTGGCATAGTTGAAATAAAAGTCAAATGAGCCTATTGTAGATGTATTATGATACAAGACTATATTAGCCAAATTGAATAGCCCCATGGAAGATAGAGAGATTTAGGACATATTTAAACAAATTCATTTACCATCACTACATGAAGCTATCTCGTACAAGTTCCAACATTCAAAAATTTATGTCTCACAGTAAAAGAAATAAAAATCAAGCTTCTATCAATGGGCAAACTCAAGTATACCAATGAATTAGAATCAACTATCAAGAATTAAAATAATCCTCCACATAAGGTAAGGGCCACTAAGAACAAGAGTGATCAAAAGGCCATAGTTAATGAAGCATATGAGCCATCTCTTAGATTAGTTTTATCTACTCATCAATGTCAAATCTTCAATAACCTTTCAGAGCTACTAGCACAGATTTTACAATAGCTCTTGGAATGTAATGTCATATCTCTCCATCCCATTAAAAAAGTTGATACAACATGGCCTCTTCTAAATAACTAAAATTCTAACACATTTTGTGAGTATCACAGGGCATATGGCCATACAACAAATAAATACATAAGCCTAAAATATAAGATACAATATTTAATTAAGGCTAATATTATTGATGTGGCCACACCCACAAAGGCATAAAAAGCACAACAAACATAAGATAAGGCACTAAATATATTCTCAGATCCATATCTAAAGCAATAACAAATAAGGATGGGAGCACATTAAGTGTTTACGACACATATCAGGCACATCCACCACCATCTTCATATCATACTATTATAGATGAGGCAAAACCATTGCATAACATTATTGGCATGTACCATACTACAGTTCCACCTAGAAAACTCATCACATTCTCAGAGCATGATATTGTCGATGATGATACAAATTTACATACACTTTATTGATGCATGTAAATATATCACAGGGTTTGGATAACATTGAAAGCACTTCTCATTTCAAGATTCAAAGAATATTTTGTATGATTTTTTGGTTGTGATCATCCTAAGATTTGTGGTGGAGTAGCAATCAAGTTATTTGACCATTTCACAACATGATTATGCAAGTGGTTATTGGGAGTAACCTTGGTCCTAAAGTTTCATGAAGATAAATGTTATTTTAGTTGAATCTAATGAATAATTATCAATTAATAAAGTCTAAGACTCTAATCTAGCATGAATATTAACAATGAGAAAGTAAACTATAGTGATTTGATCAAAAAATAAGAAAATAGGTAGGGTAAGGTAGAAAGAGAGATGTTTCTATTCTTTAGTTCAGACATATTGACAAAGCTCTTATTTCATCAAAGATATGCATCTTCAAAGTAACAAATGACATGAATTTACCAAATAGTACAGATCCTATCATATACTAGGAAAATGTCTAAGGATATTTGAAAACATGAAAATCAAAGATCAATTCACTTTAAAGATTTACTTAAACAAAAAAATTGCATTTGCACATCTTCTAGAAAAAATAATGATATTGAAATGAATCTAATATATTTCAGTCCACTGAGCATAAATCTCAAATTAATAACTCTGCATTAATTCACGCATATCTAGAATTCATAAAAGTAGTTCAAATCTAAACATCATAACCAAAACTTGAGGAAGTAGTCATGATAACAAACAAACAGACAGAATGAGACAATCTTCATAAAATTCTCTTGCTTATATTATTTTCTCCAAAATTTACAAAATAGTTTTTCTCTCAAAACTTTCACTCTTATTCCAATGATAATACCTCCTTTTATAGGTTGGAAGAGTGACCCATGGGGTATTTCAGTTAGCCATTGCCAAATAGGAATCAGACAAGTGTCAAGGACAGATGTCTTCTTACAAATATTCTAATACCAATGACACTTTTCAAATGTAAGACATGTGTGTTACACATTATACATGCTTTTACAAAATAATATATTATTTTCAAATGATTTACATGGTTTTTGACATAAAAAAATATTCTAAGTCAACCTTGTTGACTTTGAGATGTCTCTACAACTACAACATTTTTATTTTATCCCAAAATCTACATGGATTTGTCATACTATTAATCAATCAACCTAAGATTTATGATTGGCTCTACGAAAACCTCCTCTATTTACCTTGCTAAATCTTTGAAGATTTCATCCATTCCATACATGGCTTCTTTGATGCTCCTACCTACCAGTCTTTTCATTTGCTAATAAGATAAAGTTCAAGATATACTTATTGTCAACCCCTATAGTGCACTTACTTCTACTATTGACTTGTTGGATGAACTCAATAGCTCTCTACTATAATTATTCTTTAGTTATTAGGATTATTTGACTAGGGATGGTTACATCCTTAATCAAACTTCCTAGTATATGTATCATTCTACCATCTAGTTGTTTGAAATCTCTTGAGAGACCTTCAATGTTTTTTTACCACTTATTTATGTCCTTGATTTTATCTTTTATGATTATCATGGCCATATTTAAGTGTGATGGGTTAGCCATTTTAAATTCATGGTTTTGGTTTTCCATTAGTATTTTGATCAATGCCTTTACTTTCTTGTCTACGTCTTACCACTTATTATCTTGGTTCAGAGCCATAGCATGTTGTTTACTCACCATGTCCAAATTGGACCTTATTGCCTTAAAATAATTGAATGTCTCATAGATAATTGTTTCAAAGTTATTAACAATATCTACTGGTACTGACAGAATAGATTGTTCTTCTAGAATTTTCTTCTCTTGTTTTATTCTTTTGATTCTAGCCTGTAGCCTTTCTGACTAGGATTGGGCTAGCTCCAAAACATCTTCTTCAAATATGGGGTCTTCCCCTAGTCTCTATTCCCTCTTCTAATTTAGGTGAACCAAAGTCTTAACCCTTTGGTGTAGAACCTCTTGACCTTCTTCTATGACAATTGTTTTAGTTACTCTTTGTAGGCCTATAGTAGTTGGATCATACCTGACTTCCATTGAAGATTGGGCCATATGCTTAATTGGAACCTCTACTTGTAACTGGACTATTGGTTGAGTTGGAGTAGTAAGTATCTTTTCTTATTCATTTTTAATGCTATTATACAAGGCTTTAACTTTTATTTTTGAGGGATGCATGTGGTCTTCACTATAGCCCATGGGTGATAGGAAGTAGGAAGTTTCTCTATCCTTGGTTAATATATGAACCATTCAGGTATAGTTGGTCCATAGATTGGGTTTTCTTCATTGAATAGGTTGATGTCATTCAAAGGGGCCTTGGAGGGTGGTGGTACCTGAGAACTGCCTAGAATGATGTCCATTTTTGCATTCTTTTCCCTTTGAACAATTGCAGTCTCAACCTTCCTCTTGGGAGGATCAATGATCATTAAGTCCAATTACTCTTCTTTTCCATTTTCCTATTGGGCTTCCTCAACATTTTATTCCTATGAATTTATGTTTTTTTTATAGGTCATGGAGAGCATTCTCAATGAATCTTTAAGAAATCCTTGTGGATCCAAAGATATCATGTGAATTTCTTCCTATTGAGGCACATCTTGTTATGCTTTTTAAGAAGACTCAGGGATTGAGGAGCTTGAAGAAAATTATCTTGGTCTACTTTCTTCAAGCTTGTGCTTTGTCTATATGTTAGTTGGGGTAAGCCTAGAATGGCCAACATATACCAAATGATATTGTCTAGGACCAAGCTACCATCTATGTTCCATCTTTTAATCTCTCAGCAATCTGGATTTAGGATTTATATTATGTTCCTTTAGTCTTATAGTAAATTCATAATAGGTGGCTATCTTATTGTATACAAATTCATATGATCCAAGTTCATGTTCATAAGGTACAACTAGAATTCCTTTACTCTTCAAGTGTTCCTTTACCCTACCAATTGGGATCCCACTGTCTATTATCATCTATCTACAAATTGAAAGAAAGCTTATGTTTTGAAGCCATTTCAATTTGTTCCCATTGTCTGAAAGTGGTTCTACCAATAGTCATGGGAAAACCATGGATAATACATTTCCTCTTAGTCTTGTGGATCCCATCTATTCCATTAAATAGTTGGTATGACACTTTTTATTCTACCAACTTATTTTGCATAGTACTAGCAGTTTAAGGGGGAAAGTTTAGGTTCCCTCTATATTGATAACTATGTAATCAGGGTATATCCAAATATCTCCCATTATCTCAATGGAATTATTGACTAAAGGAGTTATCCTCATCATGGGGACACCATTGATGTCTTGTCTCAAAGCGGGATATATATATTCATAGATGAATTGGATATGGTCCCTATATTTATAAATATGCAATTTTGAGTAATATTGGGACACAGTTTGGGTGCCATTGGGGGACCACTCTCTTTGGTTTGGAATTTTAGTTGTGTCACACAGGGCATTTAATAAATATGACATCATGAAGAACTTAGTTCTCTTATTTATTTTAATACCATAGATCTGCCTACTTAAGGAACTGTTAATGATTTCACTTAAAGGAGGTGCTACCACTTTCTTAATAATGAAATACACAATAGGCACCCATATAGGTTTCACATGTGTAGTATTTGAAAATCCATATAATTTTTTCAACATGGTCATAACCATTCTGACTCCTGATCTGAATTGGATCACAAGGATTTTCTTGTTAGGATCTATAATGACCTTGTCACCAAATTCTAACCATCTCATCAGGATATCCTCCATGGTATGTTTCTAGGCCCATGAATTAATGGAGGTGAGGTTTATTTGGGGCCTAGGTAATTTATAATAGGATTCAAAGTCAACAAGAGATATGTATGCTATCTATTATCAAACTAGGTTTATGGATAAGCATACCCTTATCAATTTTAGCATCTTTAAAAATAGGAGTAAGGATGTCAATGCAGTGTAATACCTTTGACTTGGTAGCATCATAATGGAATCTCGTAAGCTAAATTACCATGATGTCATCATATAATCTCTTAATTGGAAGCATCTTCCCTCTTCCTTGGTTAAAATTCCTTGGTCCTCTATGGTCTAGAACAATCTTGATAAGTTTTTGTCTCATGTATTAAGTGAAGAAGCCACAAACTTTGTATCTATAAATACTATGCTTTCTACATCTGATGACAAGTATAATTCAATCACTTTATTTGAAGTAGGTCCATAGGTTTTAATTTCTATGATTCTTATTAAATTTACCACTTATGAATGATAATTCAACACTTTAGGATATCTAATTAGAGTCTTTGAATAGATTTGATTATCAAGCTCTCTCTTCTGGTTCAAAACAATAAATGTATGAGTAATTTTAGGGATTTTTTGTATGCCTAAGGGATTTTAGAGGGATTAAATGACATTTAATGGTGGCATACGAGTTTAAATTATTTTCTTTGGTAGCCCAAATTATATTTTGATCTTGTATTTATACCTTAACATACTTGGTTCTATAACATATTTTGATATGACATGTCTACCTATGTGGCATCTCCTTGCCACATTATTTATTTAATTTCAAAACATGACCATTATTTCTTCAAACACTTGTCTTCATCTTGTGCCTCCTATAAAATTTATTAAATTCACTCCATTGATCTCTTTGAGAGTCTTCTGGCCTTGAATTTCAATGTTGGTCATTGATCTTTGATCTAGGCTTCCAAAATTGTGACACTTGGCAGCCCCATGTGCCTTTTATGTACCCTACTATTAGTCTCCATTTAGTTAATGTTCTTACACCACATGGTGACCTTACATGCAATCTAGGATTATTGAATTATTGACTCGATTCACACTATTGATCCCCATCTGCACGGTTAAATGCATGGCATTGATATTTGATCTACATGATCAAATATGCACCATTGATCTACTAAACATATGATCAAATATGGGTCATTTATCTACTACCAATTCACCTTGATTGTGATCCATGGTATCCCTATGTGCCTTCTTATGATCCTTTGACCTCTTGACTTTTTTCTCACTATTAGATCTCCATCTACATTATTTAATCAGTGCCATCAATCTATATTGACTTATTGACCCTTGTCTTCAACACAGATTGTCAATTGGAATTTGTACATAGGAAAATGCATAATTGATCTTGATCCAAGGGAATTTGACTTATTGACTTTGAGTGATCACCTACATGTTTTTGATCTTTGATCCGATCAAGTGAGGTTTCTATTGGGTGAATATTTTATCACCAGCTAACTGATGGGCAAAATAGGTTATTTCAACCATGGCATAAGGAGATTAGTCAGCCAAGTGTGCAGGTTTACCACATCAAAAGGGGAAAAATCTCTCCCCTCATCAAGGGGAGGTTCCCTATAACTATGAGGAGCTATATACTGTATATATATGCAGAAAATAACACTCAGGGGTAGGAAAACACCATCCATCTCTCTTTTTTTAGAGATGACGTTCACAAACAAAGGAGAAATCTAGGTGAAAACACTGAAGGCACTTCTCTTCTTTCAGAAGTGGTCTTACAACAAACAACAAGAGTTATTTCTGATAGGTAACAAGTAACTGGTAACAGGGTGCGGTAATAAGTAAAATGAGGCGTAGCATAAAGTCTCCACTTCAACTTCCCAAGAGTGAAATATGAAGGACAATGAGGGAACAAAGTCCTCCCAAGGTCCTTTACATAGAAACAAAAAATAGACAAACACACTAAAGACAATTGTGGTAGCACAAAGTCTTCCCACAGTTGGCTTCAGGACACCTTCCTGATTACTTCCACTAGTTCTGCTTATTTCATTAAAATAGACAAGAACACATTCAGGAAATAGATATAAGAAAAATCTCCTAAATGACACAAGCTATAACAGCACAAAGTCTGAAAGTAACCTACTTTCTCATTCGAATAAAGAAATATGATCAACAATCTAAGCTCAAAGTCTCAGTAATCACCTTTCAATTTTGGTAGAGTTTTGCTTCTTTCACCAAAAAGATCTCCCCTGCATAAAATAAGAGATTATAATATATAGTAGTAAAGGAAGACTTGGCACTTTCTTTCATGGCACGACCCATGCTGCATTCAATGCCTTGAATGCATTTTCAGTTTAGTCAAAGAGGCCATGCTGGAATAGGGCATCTGCCTTAACTATGGCATGTCAATTCATCTCAAATATCTTCTCTTCTGCATGGGTTGTCTGGTCTTTCACCAAATATGTACACGGTTGTCCCCTCACTTTTATTCTAAGGGAGAAAAATAGGCCACACCTTTAATGTTTACAAGATCAAATATCTACTTGGTGGACTATTCCACCTACTGGAAATAACTCCTACACAGATATTTTTGGTCTTTCCCTCTTTCCTATTACAATTTAAGCTCTCGGGCTATATTTTCCCCTTTCTGCTAACTTTTTTGGCTCCTTCTTCAGCTGGTCACTGAGTTTATTTTTAGGTTCCATGCCACTTTTGAAAATCAATGGATACTTCATTACCCTAAATTTGATATCCGCAGGGACGTCATTGGTTCACTATTTCAACAGTTTGGGTGGCCTTCTCAGCTCCTTAATTCCATCGCTTCTCTAGTTCATTCACTTTCCTTTGCTCAAATATTTCTTTAAACCTTTGAACCCATTGAACCCATTGAACCATTTTGGTTCAAGGTTCAATGGTTCATCCTCTTTCTTAGAAGCCTTTGTTTTCTCTAAGTCCCTCGAGCTTTGAAATTCCTTCAGCTTTATATCTTTGGAACCCCTCGAAGGGAAGGTGTCCCTTCAGGCCTTGAGAAAGGTCCATTTCCTGGTCACCGAGAACCCCCTGCAAGGGTACCAACCCTTTGGGGTCCTTCGGGTGGCCTTCTTCCTCAAATCTTAAGGAGTCCATAGAATCAAGCCTGTAGAGTCCATAGAAACAGGCCTACAGAGTCCATAGAATCAAGCCTACAGAGTCTATAGAAAAAAGCCTATAGAGTCCATAGAAACAAGCCTACAAATTCCATAGAAATAAGCCTACAGAGTTTGTAGAAAAAAGCCTATAGAGTCTGTAGAAACAAGCCTACAGAGTCTGTAGAAGCATGTCTGTAGAGTCCATAGAAACATGTAGAGTCTATAGAAACATGTTTGTAGAGCCCATAGAAACATGTCTACAGAGTCCGTAGATCATTCCTTTAGACAAAATGTCTTTGGAACCTCCTGAAGGGAAGGTGTCCCTTCGAGCCTTGAGAAAGGTCCATTTCTGGTCACTAAGAGCCCCTCACAAGGGTACCTACCCTTCGGGGTCCTTCAAGTGGCCTTCTTCTTCAAATCCTTCGGACAAAATGTCTGAAGGAATTCCTTCAGACATTTTGTCTAAAGGAAACCTTTCCTTTGCCTTAGCCACTTTTCATCAGGCCTTTGATCATTCCTTCGGACAAAATGTATGAGGAAATTCCTTCAGACATTTTGTTCGAAGGATTTCCCTTGTAAAACTAGCCATGAAAAATCTTTTTAAAGGATATCTTTTTGTTCCCTTTTGTTCACTACCCTCAACAAGGGCACTTTCCCTTTTGTTCACTACCCTTCATAAGGGCACTTGCCCTTTAGGATTTAGGGGACTCTTTTGAACCATTCGATTGAACTAACCAATTGAACCAACTTTGGTTCAATGGTTCAATGGTTCAATATTTTGTTTGAAGCCTTCTTTTTTTTAAATCTTTTGATCTTATTGAACTCGTTGAACCTTTGAACCCATTGAACCATTTTGGTTTAAGGTTCAATGGTTCAATGGTTCATTCTTTACTCTTTGAAGCCTTCTTTTCTTCTAAGTCTTTTAAAGCTGTTGAACTTGTCGAAGTGGTTGAACTTTGAACTTTTGCTGAAGTGCTTAACTCTTTAAGCTTGCCAATGTCATTGAGCCTTTGAATCTGTTGAACCTTTGAACCTTTAGAGGTGGGGTTCAATGGTTCATTCCATTTGTTTGAAGCCTACTGATGGACCTTTTGGTTGAACTGAGGCATTGAACTAACCTTGAAATTGCCTAAGTGTTGGGAGCTTGTTTCTTTGTGAGAGCTCGCCTGTTGAAGTCATTGAACTTGTTAAACTTGCTAGTCCCTTAGCTGAAAAATCTTGAATAATGAAGAATTTGATTGCTCAAAATAATTTTTGAGAAGGGAAGAGAGAATTTTGGCCTTCAAGACCAAAATAGTTCATATTTTGTCCCAAAAATGAGTGACAGATTTTGGGAACAACAGCTGGCTCCAGTTGGGGAACTTCCTTTAGTTGAAATTTTGGAATAGCTGAGGGGAGTAGAAACTAGAATCTCTAGTGCCTTTAAGTATGCCATTGGGCTACGGAGTTGTGCTAACCAAAAATAAAGGCACCAAAAAAAAAAGAAAATGAAAAGCACAAAATAGAACTAAAGACTATACAAATATACATATGTACAGATGATCTTATCTGATACTTCAAGAATTGAAGTGCTTCAGATGCTGCCCATTGTGAGGCAGAGAAAAGGGCGTGTCATCTTGATACTTTAATAGGAAACTATTTTCACCATTAAACTGATGGATAGTAAATGGGCCTCTCCATAGGGAATCAAATTTCCCATGCATTCCCTTTGGTTCTCTTCTCTTGTCCCATAACAGAACTTGATCTCCAATCTAAAAATCATGGGTTTTTACTTTTTGGTCAAAGAGCTTCTTCACCAGACTTTGATTCACATCAATTCAGTCCACCACCATAGTTCATTGCTCATCCAGCTTAGTTAAGCACATGATCCTCTTATCGATAGAGCTTTCATATGTCTGATCTTCGACTACCTTAGCCAATTTCAATGCTGGCAATTCTAGGGTGATTGGTATCTCTGCATTGAGACCATACAAAAGTTGGAAAGGTGACATACCTATTTCCCTCTTGGGTATAATCATGTCTACCCATAAAGCATCAACCAATGCTTTATGCCATGTTCGTTGGTTGTCATCCACCAGCTTCTTGATGATGGTCACCAGGTTCTTGTTGCTTGATTCTGCTTGGCCATTCCCTTGTGGAAAATAATCAGAGGAGTGGGAGAGGGTAATCCCATAGTAAAAATAGAACTGATTAATCTCCTAGGAAGATAAATATGTTGCATTATCTATCACAATCTTGGTTGGGACCCCAAACATGGAAATGATGTTTTCCTTGAGGAAATTGCATACTACTTCTGAAGTAGCATGCTTGGTTGGAATTGCTTCCACCCATTTGGTGAATTAATTTGTGGCTATGAGGACATAATCATGTATAGCACTTGAAGATGGGTTTATAGCACCAATGAAATCGATTCCCCATTGCTGAAATGGCTCTTCTATCACCACTAGCTTAAGAGGCAGAGCAGTTAACTTGGGTCTCCCAATGAACTGTTGGCATAGTTCACATCTTCATACCCATTTATATGCATCTTGAAAAAAAGTAGGCCAGTAATACCTAGCTCACAAAATATTTTGGGAAATTACAAGAGCAAAAAAATGTCCTCAACAGGCTAGATTATAGGACTTTAAAAGTTGGTTCTACTACTCTTTATCCACATAGCGAAGAAACACTCCATCAAGGCTCCTCTTATACAGGCCATTGTCCCACAGGAAAAAATTGACAGCTTTAAATTTAGCATTCCTCCTTTTTTATGAGGTAGGTGAGCAAGACACTCACCATAGGTAAGGAAATGAGCAATATTCGAATACCACTCATTTGTGGTGGAGACAAAGAGGACTATTGGCGTGTCTTCCACTTCTGTTTCTTCATGCCCTGCTTCTTCGGGTTTATTGTCAGCAATCAATTAGCAGTGGCCCCTTCCTCATACAAGCTTCGTTGGTTTGATAATGAGATCAAACTCTTGGATTTTATCAATCCAATTACCCCTTTTGGTTCCAAACTCCTGCTAAGTTAATATGTATTTAACTGTGGTATCAAGAACCAGGGCAGTAACTTATGAATTCAAGATGTAAAAATAGAAGTGTTTTACTACCTTTACCACTACATAAGCATGCTTCTCCATGTTTAAATACCTCATCTCATGAGCTTTGAGAGGATAGCTCATGAAGGATATCAGAGATTCCACACCTTCTTTGTTCTATTGAACTAGAAGCTAAAAGTGTGTGCTCATAAGCATAACTATACATTGTGAAATCCTTGGTATAATCTAGACAAACCAGAATTGGGGCATGGGCAATAACTATCTTGATGTCTCGAAATGCCAATTTGCCTTCTTCAATCTAGCTAAAAGTGGCATTTCCCTTCATCATGTTCACAATGTGGTGAGTCTTCTCAGCAAACTCAGGGATGAACCTTCATAAAAAAATCACCTTTCTGAAGAAAGAGTGAACTGCAATCTTACTTGTGGGTAGGGTAAGTTCCTAGATGGATTTGACTCTTTCTAAGTCAATCTTTATGCCTTCCTAGGATATAATGTGTCTAATAAGTTTCCCTTCTGTTACCCCAAAAATAGACTTCTTCAGATTTAGATAAATGCCATTCTGATGACATCGTTCCGACACTTATTGCAAATGGTGCACATGATCAAGACGATGCTTAGAAAAGACTGTTAAATCATCAAGGTATACCAAAATGAACTTACCCATTTCATCTTTGAAAGCAAGGTCCATTGCTCTATGGAAGGTTGTGATAGCATTTATCAAGCCAAATGGCATTCTTTAATATGCAAAGGTGCCCAAGGTGTGGTGAAGGCAGTCTTATGCTGGTCTACTTCACCAACTTCAACTTGATTATACCCTGAGAAGCCATCTAACATTGATAACATCTCTAAACCAGTCACCGTCTGAAGAACTTGGTCCATGATGGGCAGAGGATAGTTATCCTTTAAGGATGACTGATTCAAGTTTTTGAAATCCATGCAAAGGCAAATTTCACCATTCTTCTTTCTCATAAGTACTATGTTGGCAATCCATGTAGAATGATGGATTGGGAAAATTAATCTAGCATTCAACATTTTCTATATTTCAGACAGAATAGTACATGATATCTTTGGATTGTACTACTTAGTTTTTTGCTTGTAAGGCACTGAATCACCCTTGAGAGGAATTTCATGGCAAATTTATTCAGGCCTGAGTGACTTTAAATCATCATAGGAGTATGCCAAAACATCCATGTAGTGGCGAAGCAGATCAGCAAACTTGAGTCTCTCTTCTGGAGAGCAACACTTCCCAATGTTCACCATCTTGGGATTTTCCTTGTCACCCAAATTTATCTAATCAAACTCCTGAGAGGAGCTTGAATCCATGTGTTACTATTTGATGAACCTATAATGCTAGTCAAACAACTTCTCAAGGAAAACCAATCCTTTGGGAATTTTATTTCCTTTAAGTTGTAGAAATTCTTCACCTACATATAAACTTGTTGAAGGGGTTGGTTCAAGCTTCTAAGGCTCACTACCTTCGAAGTAAAGCTGTTTAAAGCTGTCTTTTTATTCTAAGAAGGCAATGATTTGGTTGTCACCATTGAACACTTGCCAATGATTGGCATTGCCAAGCACACTTGGTTGAAAGACCAGTTTGATAGTGTACTTGTCTCCTTTAAAATCTAGGTGAGGAATTAAAAGAGTTACAAAAATAGCTAATGCATCAGCTCTGTCATTGAATTCCCTGGGAACTACAGAGATGCTAAAAGCATTAAAACTTTCAATTTGATCCCAAACTAGATTGTGGTAATGATGAAATCTCTCATTTTTGATTTGGTACAAGTTTCTCACCTAAAAAACCACCAGCTCAGCATCTCCTTTGGCATGAAGGAGCTTGATGCCTTTGTCTTGGGCAGCCTTCAATCCAAGCAGTAGAGATTTGTACTCAACAGCGTTATTGGTGTTTCTAAACTACAACTTTTATGAAGAAGGAAAAATATCTCCTTAAGGAGATATCAACACAATCCTGGCTCTTGAATCGATAGAGGAATAGCTACCATAAAATTCTAGTATCCATACATCATCAGAAGCTGACCTTACCTTAGATTTTTCTTTATTTGGAGGGGAGGATACTTCTGCACTTGCACTGCATCCTGTTAACTCTTCTACTATTTTTCCTGAATTGATTTTCATATTATCATTTTTAGAATTTTCATCAGATGCCACATGAACCTCCTCTGTGGATAAGAATTAATTACCTATGCTTGAAGACTCAAACAAAATTTGAGCTTCAGGCACTGATGTTTTAGTGACAACATATTTTGCTTCCTTCTCAGGGAGCAGTTTCTACATAACACCTTTGATAGGGTTTCTCACCTCAGACAGGTCCATGCTCAACTCACCACCAACATCCTTGCAAAAAAATTTCTCAAGAAGGATGCCATATAAGGCTGGGACATTGGCCACCAGGACTGTCATTTTGATCCTCTTGTCTGGGAATGCTGCAAATGCAAACTAGGCATCCTTGATTTTTCCCAGTAGTGGCACTTATTTGTTCTCCATGGAGAAACATCTCCTAAATGTCTTGGTCAGTGTGAGACAAAAAGATTCAACTACTTTGGTAGGCATGACATTGTCAGATGCACCTGAGTCTATGATGCAATTGTTCAGCTGGTGTCCATTTATCAGCAAGGAGACATAAAATGGTTTAGTCCTTTTAAGAGTAGCAGGAGGAGCTATGACAAGGTTATTATAGGTTTATGTGGGAGTCACCTTTAGGACAATTGGTCCTGCAGGGATAGTTTTATTCCTCACACATTCCACTAACTTATCCAATTGCTCAGGCTTAGATTGCAGGAATTCAAATTCAAACATTTGAATCTTAATTTTCTTGACATGGTCAACTATGTCAAATGTCTAAAATGAATTACAAAGAGGGGAATGTAGTTCATCCTTTTGATTTTTAGGGGGGAGGACTAATTTGTGAAATTAAAATTGAAGGTGCAAAAATGTTTGGGGTACTTATTTTTTTAGCAATCACTGGGTCTTTTGGTTGGAAAGGTAGAGAAGTTCCTCGTTTGGTAATTAAAATTGTGGGTTGAGCTCACTCCTCTACTTTTTCTTTATCAGCTTGCTGGGCTAACTAATTCTTGGACTGGGTGAACATAGCATATGATCCCTCAACTGCTTTACCTTCACTTCTGGGTTCATCTTTGTAATTTAAGAAACCAATGTTGGAGTCGCCAGCTAATTCTTCTTCTCCTTCTGTGAAGAGATTAGTGTCATCTTTTGGGTTCAACTTAGGATGAAAGGATAAATCTGATTCTACTTCAAGATATCCAACTACTGAATTGGTTGGAGGTGCTTCAATGGTCAATTTCCCTTGAGGGTGAGGAAGATGATTTGGCAGCCCTTGATTCTTGGCAGCATTGCCTTGGTATGACTGATTGGGGAATGTCCTCCTTGGTATATCTCTGTACAAAGGAGTAGATGACATCCCTTGCACCATTTGCTTTCTAAGAGCTAGCAACTCATTTACCAACTTTTGCACCATTGGATCAGTGGTGCCTATAGATGGATATTCAAAAGATGAAAAAAATTTACCTCTGTTAGGATCTCTCCTTATCTTTCTTGTCAAGATAAGGTCATCTTCCACCTTAGTGGTCAAATCTTAAGTAGTAGAAAGGTCTATGTGGCCAGCACATCTCAGCAAAAAACTCACTTCAGGCAATTGTGAGTTGATGAAGAAACATTTAAGGTTCTTTGGTGTTGGCTGAGTAATTATAGGAATCATGTTCCTTAAATTGTCAAATTTGGCAATAAATTCCCTCATAGGTTCATGAGGTTCTTTCTTCATCTGTGTGTGGTCAGCCAACAAGGCATGCGCATCTTTTGCAAGCTTTAACCTTGCTTCGAACTTAGCTTTGAGAGTGTTCCAGTCGGTCACAGTCTGGGCCTGTAGATGATAAAACCAGTCTACAGCAGCACCTTGCAATATTTCTATAAATAGCCTAACTACTATGTCCTCATACTCCACGCCTATCACACCACAAACTATGCCAAAAGCTGCAATGTGTTCATTAGGATGAACTCTCCCATCACCAAAGAATTTGGAGAAATTTTTCCTTAAACTATGTGGTAGCTCATGTAGAGGTGGATTTAAATTGAGTGGGCCAAAAGAGTTACCCCAGGGTCCTTGAACTGCCATGATTTGACTATGGAAAGGAGAGATAAAAAATATGGGTGGAGTATGTATAGGCAAGGCTCTGCTAACAATAGAAAAAGAAGCTCTGCCTTGTATTGGTGACTTGGTATTGGTAGGAGGAAGACTTCTAGTTTGTTGAACTTGTAGTTATGGAGGAAATAAATCAAAATTGCCCTAATGCACCAACTCAAAAATAGGGTCAACAACACTTTTCACTCTCTGGCTTCTTATATAGCATGGAGTTGCTAGATTTTAGAATAAAAATGGAAAAAAACTACCCTGCTTCAGCTTGAAGCTTGAGGCTTCAAACTACTTGTTCTTCCCTAGTGGAGTTGCCAAAAAACTATTGGTGTGAAGTTGGTAGTGTTCTTTCCTACTTCACGTCGTTCCCCAAAAATATGGAATGCTTTAATTTGAATAGACTAGAAAAGGAATGGAAATTTTCATCGATCCCCAGTGGATTCACCAAAAAATTATTGATGAGGAGCTGGAGGAAAGTGAAAAAAAGAAGTGAAACGCTTGATCCCCAGTGGCTCTGGTTCATAGACAAGATTATATAATGAAAATGGATAAGGCTATAATGATAATGGATAAGACATAGGTGATGCTTCAATCTAAAGCTTGAGGCTTCAAATTATGCAAAATTGTTGTGATCCCCAACAGAGTCACCAAAAAATTGTTGGGTGAATATTTTGTCACCAGCTAACTGATGGGAAAATTAAGTTATTTCAACCACAACATAAGGAGATTGGTCAGCTAAGTGTGAAGGTTTACCACATCAAAAAAGGACAAATCTCTCCTCTCATCAAGGGGAGGTTCCCTATAACTATGAGGAGCTATATACTATGTATATATGCATAAAATAACACTCAGGGGTAGGACAACACCATCCATCTCTCTTTTTTTAGAGATGATGTTCACAAACAAAGGAGAAATCCAAGTGAAAACACTGAAGGCACTTCTCTTCTTTCAGAAGTGGTCTTATAGTAAATAGCAAGAGTTCTTTCTGATAGGTAACAAGTAACTGGTAAAAGGGTGTAATAACCAATACAATGAGGTATAGCACAATGTCTCCACTTCAACTACCCAAGAGTGAAATATGAAGGACAATGAGGGCACAAAGTCATCCCAAGGTCCTTTACACAGAAATAGAAAATAGACAAACACACTAAAGATAATTATGGTAGCACAAAGTCTTCCCACAGTTGGCTTTAAGACACCTTCCTGATTACTTCCACTAGTTATGCTTATTTCATTAAAATGGATAAGAACACATTCAGGAAATAGACATAAGAACAATCTCCTAAATGACACAAGCTATAATAGTATAAAGTCTAAAAGTAACCTGATTTTTCATTCAAATAAAGAAATATGATCAATAATCTGAGCTCAAAGTCTCAGTAATCACCTTTCAATTTTGGAAGAGTTTTGCTTCTTTCATCAAAAAGATCTCCCCTACATAAAATAAGAGATTACAATATATAGCAACCAAGGAAGACTTGGCACTTTCTTTCATGGCACAGCCCATGCTACATTCAATGCCTTGAATGCATTTTTAGTTCAGTCAAAAAGGCCATGCCAGAATAGGGCATCTGCCTTAATTTTGAAATGTCAATTCATCTCAAATATCTTCTCTTCTGCATGGGTTGTCTGGTCTTTCACCAAATATGTACATGACTGTCCCCTCACTTTTATTCCAAAGGATAAAAATAGGTCATGCCTTTAATGTTTGCAAGCTCAAATATCTACTTGGTGGACTATTCCACCTACTAGAAATAACTCATACGTAGATATTTTTATTATTTCCCTCTTTCCTGTTGTAATTTGAGCTCTCAAGCTATCTTTTACCCTTTTTAATGGCCTTTTCGGCTCCTTCTTCAGCTAGTCCCTGAGTTTGTTTTCAGGTTCCATGCCACTTTTGAAAATCAATGAATATTTCATTACCTTGAATTTGACATCTGTGAGGATGTCATTAGTTCATTATTTCAACGGTTCAGGTGGCCTTCTCGGCTCCTTGGCTCCATCACTTCTCTGGTTCATTCCCTTTCCTTTACTTAGAGCTTTCTTTGAACCTTTGAACCCATTGAACCATTTTGGTTCAAGGCTCAATGATTCATCCTCTTTCTTAGAAGCCTTTGTTTTCTCTAAGTCCCTCAAGCTTTGAAATTCCTTCAGCTTTATATCTTTAGAACCCCCCGAAGGGAAGGTGTCCCTTTGGGCCTTGAGAAAGGTCCATTTCTTGGTCACCAAGAGCCCACCACAAGGGTACCTACCCTTTGGGGTCATTCAAGCAGCCTTCTTCTTCAAATCCTGTGGAGTCCATAGAACCAAGCCTGCAGAGTCCATAGAAACAGCCCTACAGAGTCTGTAGAATCAAGCCTGCAGAGTCCATAGAAACAAGCCTACAGAGTTCATAAAAACAAGCTTGCAGAGTCTGTATAAATAAGCCTATAGATTCTATAGAAACAAGCCTATAAAGTCTGTAGAAACAAGCCTGCAGAGTCTGTAGAAACAAGCTTGTAGAGTCTGTAGAAACAAGCCTACAGAGCCCATAGAAGCATGTTTACAGAGTTCATAGAAACATGTCTATAGAGTCCATAGAAACATGTCTATAGAGTCTATAGAAACATGTTTTTAGAGTTTTTAGATCATTCCTTCAGAAAAAATGTCTTTGGAACCTCCCAAAGAGAAGGTGTCCCTTTAGACCTTGAGAAAGGTCCATTTCTTGGTCGTTAAGAGCCCCCCGCAAGGGTACCTGCCCTTTGGGGTCCTTCAGGCAGCCTTCTTCTTCAAATCCTTCGAACAAAATGTTTGAAAGAATATGTCTGAAGGAATTCCTTCAGACATTTTATCTGAAGAAAACCTTTCGTTTGTGTTAGTTGCTTTCCATCGGGCCTTTGATCATTCCTTCAGACAAAATGTCTGAGGGAATTCCTTTAGACATTTTGTCAGAAGGATTTCCCTTGTAAAATTAGCTGCAAAAAATCTTTATAAAGGATATCTTTTTGTTCCCTTTTGTTCACTGCCCTCCACAAGGGCACTTGCCCTTTTGTTTACTACCCTCCGCAAGGGCACTTGCCCTTCGGGCTTTGGGAGACTCTTTTGAACCGTTCGATTGAACTGATTGATTGAACCAACTTTGGTTCAACAGTTCAACGGTTCAATTTTTTTTTTGAAGCCTTCTTTCATTTAAGTTTTTTGATCTTATTAAACTCATTGAACCTTTGAACCTGTTGAACCATTTTGGTTCAAGGTTTAACAGTTCAATAGTTCATTCTTTACTCTTCAAAGCCTTCTTTTCTTCTAAGTCTTTTGAAGTCGTTGAACTTGCCAAAGCGGTTGAACTTTGAAATTTTGCCAAAGTTCTTAACTCTTTAAGCTTACTGATGTCATTGAAACTTTGAACTCGTTAAACCTTTGAACCTTTGGATGTGGGGTTCAATGGTTCAATAGTTCATTCCATTTGTTTAAAGCCTCTCGATGGACCTTTTGGTTGAACCAAGGTGTTGAACTAACCTTGAAATTGCCTAAGTGTTGGGAACGTGTTTCTTTGTGAGAGATCGCCTATTGAATTCATTGAACTTATTGAACCTACTAGTCATTTAGCTAAAAAAGCTCAAATAATGAAGAATTTGAATGCTCAGAACAATTTTTGAGAAGGGAAGAGAGAATTTTGGCCTGCAGGACCAAAATAGTTCATATGTTGTCCCAAAAATGAGTGACAGATTTGGGGAACAACAGTTTATACACTTGATAGGCCTATGTTCAATTTGTACCCTCAAACAATTAAATCAAAGAACAAGTGCTTGGGACATATAATGAAATATCATAAATCTTTAGATTAAAATTTTAATGAATTAATAAACTTGATTAAAACTTAGGCTAAAGTTAAACTAAGACTAAGATGGAATAAAGTGACCCATTGAAAATATGAATACATTTTGATAAGAACTTAGGCTAAATTAATTTAGATTAAGGTTTTAAACATCATTTAAACTTGGATTTAATTAATTAATTAATTAAGGACCAAATGTTAACATAATGACTCAAATGGGACCATATTAATTAACCAACTAAGGGTCAAATTAACATTGAAGTATAAACCCATGAATATTTGTTCATTCTAATGAAGATCCATTGATCCTTCAATATGCAAACACATGGGCCAAATGTTAGCAACATTAGATAAGATCAAATAAAGATTATGTGCTAACATGTCAGTGTATGCTAAATCAAAACATGATACTCAATAATGAACTTTGATCAAGTTGAATGCCTAATTTATGGCATAATTTACAAAATTTGTATGGTCCTCATTTTTTAGAAATGGTGGATGTTGACCTCAACACACTCTTTAAACAAGAATATATAGATCATCATTTTATCTAGAGTGTTATGATTAAAAATAGGTCAAGCATTAGCATGTACACTATGACACTTTTGTAGCATTTGGGATATTCATATCATGATATATTCCCCATAAACACAGTCATTAGTGGCTTTAGTGGTCATGTTCAGAGCCCCATTGGAGAGATTATGCTTACATTACAAATAGAACAACACATATGGCCACTTGGTTCCTAGTAGCACCTAATGTAGATGTATTTGATATGTTATTAGATAGGCCATGGTTAAAACAACTCCAAGACATCCCATCTATAGTATATATATACCTAAAATATGTACATGCAAATCAGGTGGTCAAAGTTGAGTGTCTCCCATATGAGTATCCTCTTCCCATCCCAAAGGAAGTTACAACATTTTCACCAGTTATAGTTTTAACACAATTACCAAATATTGTATAGTTATCAGTTATAGCTTAGAGTACAGTTCATTTGCATACATCATAGAGTTTAGTAGAGCCACTAGTATAGGTGAGGTCTACTCTTACTATATCGACATGTATGCATACTCTCTTATATATACCATTATTAGAGAGACCCTTACATCAAAGATATGTCATAGATTCTAGAGGACCTTCCTCCACTCATTTTATGCTATGATAAGTACTATTGGGTTCTTGAGGTTCTCAGCATAGACAACTAATGTCACCTACAACTTATACCAGATGGGTTCCCAATACCCCTATAGTTCATAAGGAATCATAGT
This sequence comes from Torreya grandis, assembly GCA_037957365.1. NCBI lineage: Eukaryota > Viridiplantae > Streptophyta > Pinopsida > Cupressales > Taxaceae > Torreya > Torreya grandis. The sequence goes on from JARHVA010001376.1 coordinate 568,132, forward strand.
TAGTGCCACAAATTCATAGTACCACTACATAGGTAGATACAAATATAGATTGCTCATTACTGTAGATTATGGGATCATAGTTTCCATTTCACACAACAAGCATGATCACAATTTCTTTATTCGACATAGGTCGCAGTGGTAGTGAGTCTCCCATGAGATTCATCAGTTAGTATGGTTCCTACCCTCTTGTACATACTTTCTTCTCTATTTCTCCTTGTACATAGTTTATTTTCATTTGATTTTACATAACTTATATCCAAAAAATAAAAAAATAATATAACATGTTAAAACACAAAAGCATTCAAATATTACTCTAGAAACATAAAATTTATAGATTGTATGCATTGTCATGTTTACATTTTTTATATTTTCTAGACATTACATATGCTATCTATCTTAGTATAGTCAATTTTATCATACATACATACTTTAATTGTACTTGTTGAGTGCTTGAAAATTGCATATAAGACTCAAGTCCATTTCACTAATCCAAACTCATTATCATCTACCCACTAGGGGCATATACGCCAATCCATGTTTATCCATTTGATACATCCACCCACTCGAGGGCATATTATATATAGTTTCTATTACTAGGTTATATTCTCACATTATTTACATTCTAGTTTATGCCATGATATAACTTGATATTGATTGTTACTATTCATACTTAGATTTTTTTCCAACTTTCACTACTTTAGAATCAACATATGTACATCTTAGCTCTTACACAGATTTATAATACATCCATATGTGCTTTCATTTCTAGCTTTCCTAGCTTATACTTGATTATATTCTTTATGCTACTTTTATTCAAGGTAATTTCAATATGCCATTGCTCTTTGGACCTATACCAATTATATTCATGTATGCCTTGGACATGTGCCCATATCCCTTGTGTGTGATATTCTGATTGTGTATGCAAACACTTGAACATGTCCTTATATGTGTATCTAAGCTAAATGTCTTGTTTCTTACATATGTGCACATTTAAACATGTCCTTGTATGTCTTATTTTATCATATTTAGTAACATGTTCATATGTCCCTTATATTATGGCCCCTTGGCCTATTTTTCATGCATCATTTATTTTGTATGTATGCTTTCTTTTATGTATCATGGCCATGACACTTCTCTTTGATTGTTAGATAAACCAGTTTTTGATGCCATGAGGAACCTCATGCATCTACCCTTCCTAATTGGGTGACATGATGGACATAATGCCCCATCCCCCTAGGTATCTACTCGGATTTATTGCTATACACATTGATTACATCTATCTTGACACCCTTGTGTAATGCTAGATACAAAACACATATTACATTACATACTTATGCTTATATTACCTTACATTTTGATGTTATGTTTACACATTGTATTGGATTATCAAGTAGTTATAATATATGCTCCCACTAACATATTTTTAGGAATAAGTGATTAATTATGAAATAAAATACAACATAGAATTCATTCCTCAAAATCATAGCAGCAAAGACATATGGAAGAAAATTTAGATCTAAGCATATACACACATAACACTGATATAATGTGTTTCACCCAATGTGGGCTATGTCCACCAAGAGGATATATATAATATTATAAAAAAGAGTAAAAAACAAATCTCAACAAAAACCTCTTACAAAGACAACTTTTTCCAACCCAAATTCACACCAGAATTCTTGAGATGCTAAGCTACACCTCGAACCCAATCACACCAACCAAGAGAGAATTACAGAGCTCAAAATGAGATTTAAAATGAAATGCTTAATGTGTTTCCCGTCACCCTTATTTATACTTTCCAAAATACCTTTAAAAATTTACCATACCATGGAGATAACTGTAGACACCAAAATTGTGTCTACTCCTTGGTCGACTCCCCATTGGTCCCCTTGGTCCACTTCTAAACATTTCTAACCCACAAACTTATTAATTTAAAATAAATTACCTATTCTAAATTAATAACACCTCCCTTGACACCTCACCATGGACACATCACCCTTGACACCTCACCCATGACACCTCACCTTGGATTCCTTGCCCTTGGATACCTCATTTATCACCCCATGACTAATCTAAGACCTATTCCAACTCTCCCACTAATCCTCACACCTATTAAACCTGCCTTCAACCATTTAACCATGGCAGTTGAACTCGACAGATGGAAGAATGGGTAAAAGGCTAAAAATAACCCCTTTTCCCATTCTCTAGCTGCCGACGTCAATTAACTGTCGACCAACACCGGCGGTATTGCTGACGTCGGTTTCTTAAAACCAACTTGCAGGATGAACAAAAAACTAATCACAGACCTGAATGTGAATTCTCTTACACTTGGAATCCAACTTTAGCCTCTCTCTCTCTCTCTCTCTCTCTCTCTCTCTCTCTCTCTCTCTCTCTCTCTCTCTCTCTCTCTCTCTCTCTCTCTCTCTTAGATGCACACCAAGCATCACAGGCTATAGGCACTCTATAGAAATAGCTCTAGACTTTGGGTTAAAAGCATTTCAAGAAGTCTTCTACATCAGCCGCATCAGCAACAAGTCTTCTACACTCCTTCTTCAGCAAGCAAGAGCTAAGTATTCTCCTTCTATTTCATTTCAGAAAGCATTAGCAATTAGCTTCTATTTAGCATTTCTGGATATCATCAACCAAACCTGACTTTCTTCCTAGAGACACTGAGAGGCCTCCCCCATATCCTTACTCCTTTTAACAACCTATCCTCTACCCTTTATCCCTCTTAAGACTCTATTATCTTCCCCAACAATCTTGCATGGACCTTGGAACTCCCACAGACATCTCAGACCATTTTGTTGATCACAGACAGCCCTGAAACTCATCCAAAACCTATCCAAAGCCTTGCCCTGACCGACATCGACCATTTCCCCTATCGACGTCGACAGCATAACCAATGTCGGCAACTTGACAAACTAATGCCGACAGAACCACCGACATCGGTGACTGTGACAGACTGATAGCAGACTACAGGTACACATTATTTCTATTTCTCTTGCTTAGTCTTTCATTATTATCTTTATCTAACATCCTTTTTATCAACAAGTGGATTGTCATCCCTTAAGGAAGTCTTTGCACTTCTGGGACTGAGCTTTGCTTGGCAGTCCACCTTATATCTATCTAACATTTTCTGTGTTTGAGTCTTATTCTATCTACAGGTGTCATCCTCCACAGCCAAAGAGGAGGTCCTTCAATCGTCTAGATATGGTGCGCAAACTTCATCTAGGTATGTACAAACCCCTGACCATTTACTTTTAGTTTCTCATCTCTTTTGAATGTGAAAAAGTGAAAATAGTTAGAAATATTTTGGCATGCCCGGTGGGACCCCTGGAATTTTCCTTGGGTTCATCATTCTTTTTCTTCTAAAGCAAACATTCATATAGGTGCATTAGGGAATTTTCTCTCCTTGTATCCTTCTTCTTTCTTTCTCTTTCGAAAAGACATCATAAGCAAAAGTTAAAAAGAACATCTTCTTTTTCTTCTTGTCACCTTTCCTTCTTGCATCTTAGAGTAGTGAAGTTCATACTCTTAACCTTTTCTCAACTTGTTTGCATCCAAACAAAACATTTCAATTTAGGCTTAAAATCTATTGCATTTCATTGCTGCCTGAATGCATACTTAGCTCTCACATCTAGTAATTAAAAACTCATTATGAATAAATCTTAGTTCACTTATGTTACACAACCAGACCAATTTCACAACTAAACATCTAAACATACCTGAGACAAGGTCCGACTAGGATTTCATCACCTAGCGGATACCTTACCCTTCCTGGTAATCCCACTTGGACTTCACTACCAAGGGGAGAACCCACTTTGTTCTCTGGTAGAGTATAAATTCTAGGGGAAGTATATACTGGCTAAGTGACCCAGCTTATCTTTGGGCTCGTGAAGTGAGAGGAGCTTTCTCCTTAGCACCAGGCCACGTACAAAACCTACTACAGATTTTGAGCACCAAAACTAACCTGAAACCAACCTTAGACTACTTCTTCTAGTACCTGTTTTAAAAGCCAACTTTCCAAACACACTCTTTTAAGGCATAAGCCAACAAGACTCTAAAACTTATTCTTAGGAATTTAACGTTTAGGGTATGCTTGTCTTCGTCTATTTTTTTGTCTCTATCTAGTTTTTTGACCTGGTGAGGTCACATTTTGAGCTCCACAAACAACTCAGACTTTCTTCTTTCTTCCAAAAACTTTCAATTTTCTAAAGTTTTTGGAAATACACAGTAACTAACATCAGTTTTTTCACCAACATCGGCAACTTATCTTCACCGACATCGGTTATCTGACCGACATCAGTAACTTTCTTCACTGACATCAATTTTTCTACTGATGTCGGTCACTGTCAAATTTTTTTTTCTCAAAATAGCAAGCCAAAAACTTGACCTTTCGACTGTCAAAAACACCAATTCTAGTTTTCTAAGGCTGAAACATACAGTTTTCAGAACCTAACCTCCCCTTTTTGCCTTGGATGGTTTTTACACATAGTCAAACCAAAACTCTTGTTGACCATGCAAGGCAACAACCACTTCTGCCTTCGCCCTCCATAATAAGTCCTCTAATCAAGTATCATTCAGAGACTGAATGAACTCCTACCCAACCAACCCCAACTCAACCCCCTATCATTCCTGAAGGGGACCAAGACTTTGAAAGGTTCCTTAAACTCAATGTCAAGGCCCTTCAGCACTATCTCATGAGAAGTCAAACGCGAGACTCTTTAGGCAACCCAGTTTATGGGATGCCAACCTCCTTAGTTGAGATAGCAGTCGTATCAACTGCCTCCGTAATTCAACCCATAGACACCCAAGCCATTGCCTCAACTAACAACCTGACCATGACCAATCTTCAAAGTGTGGCCTCTCCTTCTATTTTTGGACCTACTTCCTTTGGGGTTTTTATACCCCCTCAACCACAAACCATTCAACAAAGTTCTACACCATTCCAAAACTTAATTGTCTCCATCTCACCTACTCTTGCACCCATAAACACAAGAGTAACTACCTATCCTTTGGCTAGTGTTGCCACTCAACCACCTTTGGCGACATCAAGCCAAGTTGTGCATCATAGCTTCATGACACAACCACCCTTGGCTTTAACATCAGTCCTTATGACTAGTTACCAATATTTTGCGCCTATACAAGTGCAACCAACTACGTCATATGCCCCTCCTCACACCTTCCAAGTGCCCTATAACCTAGGGGGTGCCCCACCTACAAATACACCAACCGATCTAATCAAGATGTTGATGGAAAAAATGTCTAATTTTGAGACATCCATTTTGGGTTCAAGAAATGTCCTCTCATATGAACAAATCTATAATGAACCCATTCATCCTTCAGTCCCAATCCGACCATATCCTAGTCAGTGGGAACTTCCCATGTTTACTCGCTTCTAGAGTAAGGAAGACCCACAACAACATCTACGAGCATTTAGACACGCTTGTTACCTTATATCCCATGATGATGTGTTATTGCTATGCACATTTCCCATGTCGCTTTCTGGAGCTACCCTCGATTGGTATAGTTCTATTACCAGTCACTCTCTTTTTACATTCACCCAACTAGCTCAACTTTTCCTTGACCACTTTTCAATCAACATCACCAAAAAGGTCTCCATCACGGACCTATACTCTATCAGACAATTTGATGATGAATCAATAACTGATTTCATTGCTCGTTGGAGAGGCTTAATCAACCAACTCTCTTTTTCTTTACCTCAACCCAAGCTCATTGAGCTATTTTCACAAGCATGTGCTAAACACATTTCATCTACTTTGTGGGTCCAAACAATTCGTACATTTGACGAAGCTTTCACCATGGCCAGGAAGCTTGAACTCCGTGCTGTTGAAGAAAATAAAGTCAAATTGTGAAGTAAAAATCCCAACGCAAAGTCAATGACCCTTCCTCCAAATCTTCTTCTTCTAATTCCAAATCTAATGGATCAGCAAATGCCGTAGTCATTAGACCATCATCTTCAACAACCAACCAATCTCAACACTCCACATCGCAAAGCATCACATGACAATTCCAACAACGATACATATAGCATCAATATACTCCAATAGGATAATCATATGCTTCCGTGTTGGATAAACTGGTCAAGCAGGGGGTCTTCAATCTCCCTCAAATTTGACCACCTCAATTTGACCCCTCAAAAGCCATCCCTGCATGGTACAGGGAGAATGACTTTTGCAATTATCATCATGTCAAAGGCCATGACACAGACAACTACAAAACCTTCAAAAACATTGTCCAAGACATGATAGATAAAGGTGATCTTGTTTTGGATAACCCAAACGCGCCACCTAACCAAAACATAGACATCTTTAGACAACCTTTTCCTAACCATCCCCCTAGTCAAAATAACATTCAGACCATGGTCGATGACCCCCAAGAGTGTAATATACGCACAGTCAACATGGTTTTGCCTCCCATCCCTAACCAACCTCTTCCACAAACTGAAGAGGTTAATCAACCTATTTGTCCACCATAGGTAGAAGAGCCTTCTTCTCCCATTTCTCCTCCACAGGTCAATGAACCTTCTACTCCTATTAGTTCTCCATCGACCTCTCTTATATTAGAGGATGCTTTGACCATATCGACACCACTAGCTCCACCTTCATCCTTCCTACTACCAATGGAGGACCTTACCTTTTCTGCTCCTCAACCACAAGTAGAAGGCACAATCATCCCTGCCCTCTATCCTCTTGAGGAGTCACATTCTCTAATTCCTTCTCCACCAAGAGAAGAACCTGTCTCTTCACCTACTTCGACTAAGGATGATCCAATTATGACTCTCTCATGCCTTGGGTCTAAGATCATTGCATCTAACACATTTTTGGTCTCACAACCACCCACATCTTCTAAAGAACCAAGGCCTCATCCAACATCTTCCAAACCATTCTCTCGATCGGTGGAGAAACTAGGACTTCTCCATTTGAGAAAATTAGAACATGAGGCATTATGGGAGCAACTCAAAGCTCCTCACCTTACATGTCCCATCTCATCTCGTGCTGTCGACCCTCCTATGACAAAATATCCAAAAGTCTCTGATGAGGACTAGGTTTCTATTTCCAAACCTTCAAAAACTCAACCATCAACATCCGAAGCTAAACCCTCACAAACATCCACCATATTAAAACCAATTAAATCCCTCGATGTTCGCCTCATACCTAACCTCACTCACCCGCAAGTGAAGGTAGACTTGAACCTTGCCTCCCATAATAGTAGTCCTCAAAACAAACTAAATAAGGCTACTAAACCACGTCGGTGAACTCCTCCTCCACTATCATCATTGCCCTCCATTTTGGGCCCTCATCCTTCTACCATAACAGGAGTGCTCCCAACTCCAACAGCTAACCAAAACAAGTTTCCTCCATTACTCCCTTTACCCACCAAAAACCTACCTCCTCTAAAAAATTTGGCACCCCACACAAAGAAAGTGTCATCTACACGAGTGGCCGCACCACCAACCCAAAAGATGGTACGGAAGTCTCTCTTAAAAACTCCTCCCAAGCAAAAGTCATCAACACCTAATGCATCAACAAGCATGGACCCCTTCGTAGGTTCATATGCTTTGATATTACGTCGAATTTTGCAAACTTCTAGTATAACTCTTCCACCTATCAAACCATTTCAACCTCTCGAACCAAAACCATCTTGGTTCAATGATACTAAAATTTTCCAATATCATCGCACACCTGGGCATGACACTGAAAATTATTGTGCCCTTAAGGTTGTCATCCACTAATTCATGGAAAAAGACACCCTTCCTTTTGAGGATACTGTCAACAAATCTCCAACACCGTCTAATGTCTCCCAAACCTCTTCACCTTCACACTCATCAACTCTCGGATCAAAACCATCTTGGTTTGATGACACTAAATTTTGTCCATATCATCGCACACCTGGACATGACACTAAGCATTGTTGCACTCTTAAAGCTATCATTCATCAACACCTAAAAAAGGACACCTCTTTCATTAAGGATCCTTTTGACCACCCTTTCAACAAACCATCGACACCATCCCATACCTCTCAAACATCCTCACCTAAATCAGGAGCCCATCATCAAACTGTGGTTCCTCTACCACCTTTTACCCCATTATTCAAAATCAACACCATCAATGTGGCCATTAGGTCACACACTTTAAAGGATAAAGGGAAAGAGAAGGTTTCTCTCCCTCAAACATATCCATTCATCAAGCCTCCTCAACCATCAAAACCCAAGATTTCAATTTTGGGCACATCTCGACCAACTTTTTTGAAACCAATTCATGACCCCATGGTGAAACAACTTCACCAAACTTGTGTGAAGACATCTTTGTATAACCTCATACAAATCTCTCCACAACATCACCAAGCTTTAATCAAAGCCTTACAAGCAGTGGAGGTCCAACCTGAAGACTCCCAACCACTAGCTTCTTTAATCAAATCATTACCAACCATTACCTCCATCACCGTCCATAATTATGAGATTCCAAACTCCCACTTGGAAGATCAAGATCTCACCCTCTTAAACTAAGCCTATCAGGCAAAAAGCTTTTCAAAATTCAGCCTTGCAATGCACTCCTTGACAAAGAGGAGCTTCATCATCATCTCTTCATCTCATTTATCCAACTTATTGATTATCCGCAATGGGTATCGAACATTATCCCTATCACAAAGCGACTGGGGGAATTTTGACTTTATATTGACTATCACATCAACCAACCAAGCATTAACCAAACATCAACCAACCAAGCATTGGCCAAATATCAACCAACCAAGCATTGACCAAATATCAACCAACCAAGCATCAACTAAACATCAACCAACTTCTTAATCATCTTTAACACGTGACCAATATGGAAAGAAGTAAATGAGGCAAGTTTGCTCCTAAATGGCTCGGATCTTATATCATAATGCACAAGTATGGATCAGGGACTTATCTTCTGTCTTCTCTTGAAGGCCGACCAAAACCTGAGCCCCTTAATGCCTTGCATATGTGACCATTCTATTGTTAGTTAAGTACTCATTCACTTGACATTTAACTTGAGCTCGTCCCTTGAGCAATCCTTGTCATTTTAATCCTCATTCCTTTCAACCCTGTTCCCCTAAATGAATACTATGTAACCCTTTTGTCAAGCATGTATGCTTTGTCTTAATAAAAGGGAAACCCTTAAACCTCTACAGGCTTGTCCATGACTAAAATTTCAGTTCAAAAAATATAAAATTAGGATACCTACTCAAAGCTCATAAACTATAAATGTAGACTGCTCCCTCAAAGGATAGCTGCTTCATCATTGTTGTAGCTAATAGAATTCTCCCTTGAAGGACAGCTATTCAAAGCCCTCAAAAACATATAAAGCAAAAATATAGACCACTCCCTCGAAGGATGGCTATGCTCGAATCTTGCTACAAACAACACTCTCTTAGAAGCTTCCCGCATCGATCAACTTCACAAATGACCACAAAACAAAATAACATCCCCACGTAGACTTCCCGCATCGATCAGTCTACCCAAAAAAAGAAAAAAAACATTGACTAACAAACTCTTAAGTCATGGACTTGCCTATAGTCGTTCTCAGGGTCACCTATAAAAGGCGCAAAGTTATCCTTGCTAAAAAGGGTTACACTATTCTAACATATCACATCATCAAACTTATTACCCCAACATACTCAAGGGATTTTGAGCTCACTTAATGTCAAGTGATTCAACTATTTCTCTAACATAAACCATGGTCAAAAGACATAATGCATGAATGGGGCTCTTGTTTGCAAAACCCTTATCTATGCTATCATTATGGTCCTTGTTAATGAAAGAGCAACGCGCCTTTCACTTCTTACACACTTTGGTCACATACAACCACTTCAAATCCAACCAAATCATTTTCTAAACCAAACCAAACCAACCAAACCTTTTTTAGACCACTAACATTATCATAGCCTATTCACACTAGTTTCTATGGAAACCAATACACATGGAAACTATCGACCACACAATTTATGCCAAGCATAAACCATTACTTGCTGAAGCATAAGCATACTCATTTCATTTTTAGCATACGTCCATCACTAATATGGACACTTGCTAGCGATGGAAAACCCTATCACCAATGTTACAGAATACATCATCACATAATATGGAAAAGGTTGTAACATCGTCATACCCTTATCATTTCAAGCATGTACCATCACACATATGGGAAATGCTAACAAACCTAACCTGACCAAACCAACCTATCAACCAGTCTGAACTACATTGTTCTGAGGCGCTTCAAATAGGGGCTATGTAGGCAGCACTCAGTTGACATGACATCTTCTGGGGTTAGCTCGGCCACATCCGTTTGTTTGTCTACTTGATTGACAAACCATTTAACCTTTAACATTGACTTAGCCTAGTCAAACCTGCATCCATAACCAACCCCTTTCCTCCCTTTTGGGAGAACTACTTTGGCTTGAGGCCCTTTAAATAGGGGCTATGTAGGCAGCACTCAGTTGACATGGGGTCTTCTGAGGTTAGCTTGGCCATTCCTTCGTCCATCCATCTAATGGACCAATTATCTATCCCAACCCAAACTCATGACCAAACAACCAGCCCTGACATTGTAGGAGTCACCTTCAACTTCTCATGGGGCACATTGGAGATCACATCCATCTCTCATCCACAACACCCACCACTTGAGATCACTTATATCTCAGCCCACCTTGACCAATGACCTTAGAGATCTCGACTACCTCCTTAGACCACGACCACTTTTGAGACAACCCTGCCTTGGTTTTTTTGATTGCATGTATGCTACCTCACGAATAGTTAGCAAAATTGTCTGCAACCCATATTTTGACCCTCACACCTATTATCAAATTGCACGTAAGTTGATCCCCAATATTTGTGACATTTTTTTGTTTTCCAGGAGCACTTCCTGAGCTTGGGATACTTGGAACACGACGACCATTGGAGCTACAGCTTTGATCATTCAACCCAATTAGCTATGACTAAATGTTGGGGACCAGTTATTTTTATTTTAGCACTCCTCAATCCTTGACTGCAACAATTTGACCTACCTATCACATGAAGTGGTATACGCACAATCTCAACTATTGTAGCGTTCACACTCAAACTTCACCATATCCATCCACTATCTATCAAATTGACACCCGATATCAGGTTACCTTCCCTCAACTCCCACTTTGAGGGGGAATACCTCATCCCTTATCTGGGGCAACCAACTCTTGTCTTGCAGTTCACTAGAACAACCAACAGGATAAAAATGACCTTATTCCATACCTGGGGCAACTTACTCCTATTTTTGTCTTGCAATTCATCAAGAACAACCAACAAGACAAAAGGGGGCAAATGTAGACACCAAAATTGTGTCTACTCCTTGGTTGACTCCCCCTTGGTCCCCTTGGTCTACTTCTAAACATTTCTAACCCACATACTTATTAATTTAAAATAAATTACCTATTCTAAATTAATAACACCTCCCTTGACACCTCACCATGGACACATCACCCTTGACACCTCACCCATGACACCTCACCTTGGATTCCTTGCCCTTGGATACCTCATTTATCACCCCATGACTAATCTAAGACCTATTCCAACTCTCCCACTAATCCTCATGCCTATTAAACCCACCTTCGACCGTTTAACCATGGTAGCTAAACTTGGTAGATGGAAGAATGAGAAAAAGGCTAAAAATAGCCCCTTTTCCCATTCTCTAGCCACTGACATCAGTTAACTATCAGCCAACATCGTTGGTATCACCGACGTCAGTTGCTTAAAACCAACTTGCAAGCTAAACAAAAAACTAATCACAGACCCGAATGCGAATTCTCTTGCACCTAAAATCCGACTTCGGCCCCTCTCTCTCTCTCTTAGATGCATACCAAGCATCATAGGCTACAAGCACTCTACAAAAATAGCTCCAGACTTTAGGTTAAAAGCATCGCAGGAAGTCTTCTACATCAGCTGCATCAGCAACAAGTCTTCTACACTCCTTCAGCAAGCAAGAGCTAAGTATTCTCCTTCTATTTCATTTCAGAAAGCATTAGCAGTTAGCTTCTATTTAGCATTTTTGGATATCATCAACCAAACCTGACTTTCTTCCCAAAGAGGCTAAGAGGCCTCCCCCATATCCTTACTCCTTTTAACAACCTATCATCTACCCCTTATCCCTCTTAAGACTCTATTGGCTTCCCCAGCAATCTTGCACAGACCTCCAAACTCCTATAGACATCCCAGACCATTCTATTGATCACAGACAGCCCTAAAACTTGTCCAAAACTTGTCTAAAGCCATTGCCCTGACCAACATCGACCATTTCCCCTACCGACATCAGTAGCATAACCGACATCGATAACTTGACAAACTGACGTTGGTAGAACCACCGACATCGACGACTGTGACAGACCGATAGCAGACTACAGGTATGCATTGTTTCTATTTCTCTTGCTTAGTCTTTCATTATTAACTTTATCCAACATCCTTTTTATCAACAAGTGGACTGTCATCCCTCAAGGAAGTCTTTGCGCTTCTGGGACTGAGCTTTGCTTGGCAGTCCACCTTATATCTATCTAACATTTTTTGTGTTTGAGTCTTATTCTATCTATAGGTGTCATCTTCCACATCCAAAGAGGAGCTCCTTCAATCATTTGGATATGGTGCACAAACTTCATCCTGGTACGTACAAACCCCTAACCATTTACTTTTAGTTTCTCATCTCTTTTGAATGTGAAAAAGTGAAAATAGTTAGAAACAATAACCATATCCCCATCAAATAAAGAAAGTTATAACCACTCGAGATAAACATAATCCCCTGATTCTCTCAACACCTTACCCACTTCTCCATAAAATGTGCCAAAAATGTGGTAGCATACTAAAAAATATGCCCCACTATTTTTAAAAGTAAAAATTACATGTTAAAATTTCCTTAGTAATTTTATGTTTACCTTAGGATTGTTGAAATGGGCTCCACATTCAAAAATCTCCTACTTGGAGTTCACTTCTCCTTGAATAAAATTTAACACTCCTCCATGATCTTTACAAAGACCAGCCAAAATTGAGCATAACCTCAACTTCTCCAATGTGACTACCTTGGTCATCATAGCTACAAGATTTTGGCTCATATGTATATTTTTTAGCTTCACCATGTTTTCTTCTAAGGCTATCTTGATTATATGTGCTTTGCCCTCGAGTGGAAAGTAAATTTATTGGCTAAATGTATAACACTCTAACTATCACTATGTAATCCCCCAAGTTCTTTCTTATGCCCCAACTCATTAAGTAACCATTATAACCAAATCATCTCCTTGATAGCCTTTGTAGTAGCAACCTACTCAGCCTCTATAGTTGACAAATCCATAACCTTCTATATCCAAAAAATCCAACTAACTATTGTATCCCTAATAGTGAATACATAACCAATTGTACGCCTCCTAAAATCAACATCCCCATCCATATTTGAGTCTACATAACCCTGTAAAGTAGTGTTTGATCCACCAAAACATAATGTTGTACCCATGGTTCCTCTCAAATATCAAAGAATCCACTTCATTATTTGCCAATGCTCACAACCTAGATTACTCATGTACCTACTTACTACTCCCACTACATGGGCAATATCTAGCCTAGTAGAAACCATAAAATACATCAAGCTACCAACTACCAATGAGTAAAGTACCTTGGACATCTTTATCTTTTCTTCTTCTATTTTGGGACATTGATCCTTTGTTAATTTGAAATGGCCTACCAAAGGAGTCCCAACTGGATTATCATCCTACATACTAAACCTCTCCAAAAATTTCTCCATGTACTCTTCTTGGGATAATATCACCTTCCTCTCCTTCCTATCCTAAGTTATTCTCATACCAAGGATTTGCTTTGCTGCACCCAAATCTTTCATAAAAAAAGAATCACCAAGCTACTTCTTGAGTACATGAATCTATTGCATGTTCTTTGCTATAACCAACATGTCATCTACATACAAGTATAGGATAATATAATTACCATACTCAAATCTCTTGACATACACACAATGTTTAGAGTGACACCTGGAGTAATCCTGTTCCAACATAAAACTGTCAAACTTCTTATACCATTGTCATGGAGCTTGTTTTAGACTATACAAGCTCTTCTTTGGTCTGCACACCAATTTTTCCTTTCCTTTGACCTCATAACCCTATGGCTACTCCATATAAAATTCCTCCTTGAAATCACTATGAAGGAATGTAGTATTCACATCTATTTTTTTTAAGTGCAAATCCTCTATTGTAATTATACCAAGCATTATTCTAATAGAAGTCATCTTAACAATAAGAGAACAAATCTCATCAAAATCATTACCTTTCCTCTATGCAAATCCCTTGACCACCAATCAGGACTTGTATGTGATATCCCCAACCAATTGGGAATATAAGAAAAAATAAAGCTCTGAACAAAGATACAAATTTTGCCAAAATAATTTCCAAATAAATAAATAAATCACAATATAATCTCTCAATAGCAAATCAAAGATCTTATCACTTGTTCTTCTAGATGATTACACAATTGAGTCTCTGTCATACAAATAAAATAATATGAAATATTCTATCTTAAAACCCTAGGCTTTTGCAAATCTAGAAATTAAGCTTGAATCTGGACGTCTCAGCCTGCTGTGTCAAACACACAATCACTGACATCAGTCGATATACTACCAACGTCGGTCTCTGTCGGTCCTCTATCGACGACGGTCTTCAGTCAGCTGATGTCGGTCACTGGGGATCTTTGTCTGCCAAGGTCGGTATCTGTGTGGATCTGTACGAACTTGTATGGACTTCATACGGCTGCCAATAAAGCACAACCTGTCTGTTTCCAACCCCTGATCTAAAGATATAGGGATCTAATATAGAAGATCTCTATCTGTATTATTTATTGAATCAAAAACCTAATAAAATAAATACCTGGAAAGCTCTATGACAACTTTTGTATGAAGTTACCTCTCAAATTTGTAAACCTCTGTGATAACTTTTGTATGAAGATATCTCTCAATTTGGCAATAGATCAGCTGATATTTCACAGCCTCTGAATCACACACACTGAAGAGTGGATGTTCTCCAATGCAGATGGAATCCTGGAACCCTTGGCTCAGTCTTCACAGAATAATTCTTCAATATCAAAAATCAATAATCAATGCATCAATAATGGCCTCCATGAGAAACCCTTATACCCTCAAAAAGATTTGCTTGCCCTAATTAGGGTTTCTTAAATTAGAATTAGGGTTTCTAATTAAAAATAGGCTAAATAATTAATATTTGATTAAATCAATCAAATATTAATATCTCCCTCAATACATGTTGGATCCTTGAACCATTCAAAGCTGGTGAACCAGGGAGTGATTCCACACATGACCATACCAAAATAAAGGCGCTCCACTGCATGTCAAATATCCCTAAATAATAGGAGCTCAAGCCAAATGTGTCTGAAATAGCTTAAATGAAAGCCAACTATAGGAATTCTATAAATCGAAGCCAACCCAATCTCCATCATGACCCTCTATCCATCCAATCAGCCTACGAAGGTCACATAATAGGCTAATCATCAACTCTGAGCGATGTCACCTAAAAAGGGGACATGACAATCCGCCCCTCCTAAAATTGCTTGACCCCAAGCAATCATGGAACAATGAACCACTCAATCCACTTGGATCCCAAATGTAGTCATGCTCTATACTGATGACAATCAATGCAAGCTCCTACAATATCCTCTAAAGTAAGACAAAGAGGAATCGATAATCAAACTGGCGCATGAAACTCAACCAAACTCCAAGATTACACATATCATAGTCAAGAACACATGAGAAACAAACTCTCGAAGTATCATAACCCAAGTAGAATGGACAACTCAAACTGCCAATTCCATCTACAAAAGATGGTGCCAATCCATCCCATAACTGATCCCTCTGTAAAGGTGGCATAGTGAATGGTACCACACTGTCATATGTGTGAGAAGAATCAATCTGGAGACTCAACTCCACTGGTATCTCAAACTCATCAAAATCAGGTACTCCCAAATCTTGAACATGTGTGTCAGCCTCAACAACATGCTCCTCAACAACAACTATAGGAATGTACTCACCACCAACCACCTCAATATATAAATGAATTGGGTCTGGGGCTGGTGAAGACCGCAAATGCTCTAACTCTATGGTCATCTCAGCCAAATGAAATTGTGACTCCTCATAAGCCAACTACATACTCCCAAGAATCTCAGAAGTCACCTCGAGCTATTGAGTAAGCTCACTCACCTTATCTTCCTTGACCAATAATGCATCATACGCTATGCTGCCCCACTCCATAAGATAATCTCTATCGGCTACCAACTACATATAATCTTGTCTCAAAATCTGGATAGCCTCCCATAAAGAGTGGATCTATGTCAAGGACAAATAACTACCTCCCTGCTCAATGCTAGTAGGAGAACCCCATCCATAAACTGCTAACAACTGATGAGTAGCATTGAAATGCTTGCAAGCGATAGCAATGTCTCACTCACTAACTCTCAGCTGACTAGACACATGGTGGCACTGGCTAGATTGTCTCCTACAATCTTCCTCTGATGCATGGTCCAAAAGAATAGACTCGAAATCACTGACCACTATAATACTACCATCCATAGTCTATGAATCAACTCCATAGCTCATATCAACATCTAGAGTATCAAAAGCTGTAGCATCACTGACTAACTCTTCCATACCGAAAGAAACTACAGGTGAAACTAAGTCCTCAAAATGGTCCACTACATTCCCCTGGGTGTCATCTACAATAATCAGATCCTAGGACTCTTCTACAATCTCTGTCATAACTGAGAGATCATCAACACTCACTGTACTAACCTCTGAGTAGACCTCTACATTTTGAGTGCCAGCATCAGACTCATCCTCATCTAACTCTAAAGAAGTTGCTGCTAAAACTACCTCATCATTACAATCTCCAGCTCCCTCATCCTTTGTAACTAACTGAGAGTCCAAATCCTCATGACTAAGCTCATCCACATGTCTCTCAGAATCCTGGCAAGCCACCTTCATTGCCTCTACCTTAGGCTCTGAAGCCTCTACCTCTAACTCCTCAAAACTATCATGCTGTTCAAAATCTTTTGATTTCAAATCCTCATAATACTCCCATATTACACAATATGCCTTGCCCTTAGGCCTCAAATGACAATTTTGATTGGCATCATATGGATCTTTGCAGTATAAGCAAAGCTTTCTCCTATTAACAGTAGCACACTTGTTATCTCCTATCTCATAAGAATCATGGGACATGCTGCTATCTTGTCTAACTGATCTGTAGTGCTCTCTCCTCAGCTTAACAAAGTGATCAAAAGACAACCTCTCCCAAACTCAAGGAGTTAATAAGTCCCACTCCTCATTCGCTGTCATATACTATGTGGATTTGTCTTCAAATGTAGGGTATGAAAGAAATTCATTTAACCTCTTCAAACTTAGTTTCAACTTCTTCATATCATAGTCCCACTGTCTCTGAGTACTTGAAGTACTTGGAATGCCCATGACTACTTCGCTGATTCAATCTACCCAAACTACCCAACAGGATGGCAGAACATTGGCTCTGATACCACTGTGATGTCCCCTTCTGATACCAAAACAAAAGCTCTAATACCACTGTGATATCCCCAACCAATTGGGAATATAGGAAAAAATAAAGCTCTGAACAAAGATACAAATTTTTCTAAATAAATAAATAAATCACAATATAATCTCTCAATAGCAAATCAAAGATCTTATCACTTGTTCTTCTAGACGATTACACAATTGAGTCTCTGTCATACAAATAAAATAATATGAAATATTCTGTCTTAAAACCCTGGGCTTTTGCAAATCTAGAAATTAAGCTTGAATTTGGATGTCTCAGCCTGCTGTGTCGAACACACAGTCACTGACGTCGGTCGATATACTGTCGACGTCAGTCTCTGTCGGTCCTTCTCTACTGACGTCGGTCTTTAGTCGATCGATGTTGGTCACTGGGGATCTCTATCGGCCAAGGTCGGTATCTGCGTGGATTTATACAAACCTATACGGACTTCATACGACTGCCAATAAAGTACAACCTATCTGTTTCCAACCCCTGATCTGAAGATATAGGGCTCTAATACAAAAGATCTCTATTTGTATAATTTATTGAATCAAAAACCTAATAAAATAAATACCTGGAAAGCTCTGTGACAACTTTTGTATGAACTTACCTCTCAAATCTGTAAACCTCTATGATAACTTCTGTATGAAGCTATCTCTCAATTTGCCAATAAATCAGCTGATATTTCATAGCCTTTGAATCACACACACTGAAGAGTGGACGTTCTCCAATACAAATGGAATCCTGGAACCCTTGGCTCAGTCTTCACAGAAGAATTCTTCAATATCAATAATCAATAATCAATGCATCAATAATGGCCTCCATGAGAAACCCTTATACCCTCAAAAAGATATGTTTTCCCTAATTAGGGTTTCTTAAATTAGAATTAGGATTTCTAATTAAAAATAGGCTAAATAATTGATATTTGATTAAATCAATCAAATATTAATATCTCCCTCAATACATGTCGGATCCTTGAACCGTTCAAAGCTGGTGAACCAAGGAGTGATTCCGCACATGACCATACCAAAATAAAGGCGCTCTACTACATGTCAAATATCCCTAAATAATAGGAGCTCAGGCCAAATGTGTCTGAAATAGCCTGAATGAAAGCTAACTATAGGAATTCTACAAATCAAAGCCAAGCCAATCTCCATCATGACCCTCTATCCATCCAATCAGCCTACGAAGGTCGCATAATAGGCTAATCATCAACTCTGAGCAATGTCACCTAAAAAAGGGGACATGACATTATACCTTTTCCTTCCTCCATCCTCTTCTTTGATTTTGTATACCCACTTATTCTAAAATGCTCTCTTTCCCTTAGGTAGCTTCACCAAATCCCACATCTAGTTCTCCATGAGAGAACTATGTTCCTCTTCTATGGCTTGTTCCCATTTCTTCCTAGCATTCTCCTGCATTGATTCCTCAAAACATTCTCATTATACACTATTATTAAGTAAAAAATAGCTCAAATATGGGGGAAAATTTTTAGGATTTCTTCTTACCCTAGAAGACCTTCTTACTATAGGAGTTTGGGGTTCCTATGTAGGAGGTTCCTGAACTATCTCCTTGGAAACCTTACCATTCATAATATCATCCAAAATTATGTACTCTTTTTGTTCCTATTCCTAAAATTTATCCTTATACATGACTTTTTATTTAAATATAACATCCCTAGACTAGAATATTTTCTTGTCTCTAAAAATCCAAACCTAGAAACCAAAGTCATCCTCACCATAACCAATAAAGGTGCATCTCTCAGACTTAGCTTCTAACTTGGTCCTATCTTTCTTGGTAACAATAACAAATGCCTCACATCCAAAGACCCTAAGAAAAGAATAATTAACTTTCTTACCAAACCAAGCTTCCTTAAGTATGCCTCCATCTAAAGGCACTGAAGGTCCTCTATTAATCAAATATACTATTTTGCTAACTACTTCCACCTAAAACATTAGGTTTAGACCTGCATGCAACCTCATGCTCCATGATTGTCCTATTCATCCTCTTTGACACTCTATTATCCTATGGTGTCCCTGAAACCATCCTTTGCCTACAAATTCCATTCTATGAACAATAATTAGCAAATACTTTGTTACAATACTCACCTTCATTTTTTGACCTAAGACATTTCAAATTGAGACCTATTTCATTCTCAATAAAATATTTCCATCTTTTGAATGTTTCAAATACATCATATTTCTTCTTAATTCAATAAACCCAAACTTTCCTAGTTGCATCATCAATAAATATAACATAATAATTTGAACCACCTATAGAAGATACCTGAGCTGGCCCCCATACATCTAAGTGAACCAACTCTAATTTATTCTCCTTCTTCATAGGTCCAAACCTCAAGAACTTAACTCACTTTTGCTTCCCATAAACACAATCATCATAGAAGTCCAAATCAACCTATTTCAATCTAGGTACCTTGTCTTTCAAGATCTCCATGCCTTCTAGCTCATATGACCGAGCCTGTAGTGCCACAAAGTTACATCTCCATGTGTAGCAACTAAATTACAATGATCAACATTACTAATCAAATACAAAGTGCCAATTTTCTTACATCTAAAAACCATAAGAGCACCCTTGGTAACTTTCCAAGAGTCTACTATAAACAACACCAAATAGCCCTCACTATCAAATTGTCCTATTGATATTAAATTATACCTTAACTATGGGACATGTCTGATATGTTTTAGTAGCCATGTGTTCTCATTCTATATATTAACTTGAACACAACCTTTCCCTAATATATTTCATAGTTCATCATCACCAAGATAAACATTTCCAAAATCTCCTTGAACACAATTAGTAAAATGATTCCTATGTGGGGTGGCATGAAAATAAGCCCCTGAATCTAATACCCAAGATTTAAAAATATTATCCAAGGAAATAATCAAAACATCCTGACTAACAGTACTTATTGTCATATTTACCTCCTTGGTCTCTTCATGTTTGGTCTTCTTGTCCCAAAGATCCCAATATTCCTTCTTTGTGTGTCCATTTTTCCTATAGTGCTAGCATACCATCTTCGCTCTAGATTTAGATCTTCCCTGACCCTTTGACTTTCCATGATTTCCTTTGCTTCCATCCTTTTGTCTCCCTCTAGTATCTATCATAAAATCATTCCTTGAAGATTATTCCCTATTTCTCTTCCTTCGTATTTCCTCACAAAGAATCACACCTATAACATCTTCAAACTTTAAACTTCTCTTAGTAGGGATGACATTACTCACAGTCATAACTAGGATATCCAAACTATCAAATAAGGAACACAAAATAAATAAATCCTTAACTTCATCTTCAAATTTAATACCAACATAAGTTAGCATACTCCCAACCATATTAAAATCATTCAAATGATCAGCTATATAACCATTTTTAGACATTTTTAGAGTAAATAACCTTTTCATCAAAAATATTTTTTTAAAGGTAGAGGGTTTTTTATATAACTCCCCTAATTTATTCATTAGACCAAATGTGGTCATCTCCTATAAAATATTAAAGGCAATAAAAGATGTAAGGCACAATCGTATGGCTCAAAGTGCTTTCCTATCGAGCAAATTCTAATCTGCCTGATCCATACCTAAAGGTTGGCCTATTTTCCCCATAAAAAGGAGATGAAGATCCTTCTGAAACATGTAATCCTCCATCTATATCTTCCATAATCCAAAAATTTTCCCATTGAATTTTTCAACTCTAGATCTACCATTATCTGCCATAGCTCCCACTCAAGCTAATATATTTCCCTGTGATTCACTACTTTATCAAAACTACTAAAGTTAGCTCTGATACTAGTTGTTAGGAATAAGTGATTAATTATGCAACACAAAATTTATTCTTTAAAATCATAGTAGTAGAGACATGTGGAATAAAATTTAGATCTAAGCAAATACACACATAACACCGATATAATGTGGTTCACCCAATATGGGATATGTCTACCAAGAGGCACTCTATAATATTATAAACAATATTAAAACACAACTCTCAAAAAAAACCTCTTATAGAGATAACTTTCTCCAACCCAAATTCACATCATAATTCTTGATATGCTAAGCTACACCTCAAACCCGATCACACCAACCAAAGAGAGAATTATAGAGCTCAAAATGAGATGCAAAATGTAATGCTTAATGTGTTTCCCCTCACCCTTATTTATACTTTCCAAAATCCCTTGAAAAATGTACCCTACCATGGAGATAACCATATCCCCACTAAATAAGGGAGGTTATAACCACCCAGGATAAACATAATCCCCTGATTCTCTCAACACCTTACCCACTTCTCCATAAGATGTGCCAAAAATGCGAGAAGTGGTTATCATACTCAAAAATATGCCCCACCATTTGTGAAAGGAAAAATTACATGTTAAAATTACCTCGATAATGTTATTTTTACCTTAGGGGTGTTGAAACAAGCTCCACATTCAACACATATTTTATAGAGCTATTTATTTTGAGGATAGTTCTTACATAGGTCAACAAATAACCTCAAAAGAGGGGACATTCACATGGGTTTATCATAGAGATCAAGATTTTATATTGCATTCACAAGTCTTTTTTAGCACACAACTCAATTTTAGGAAGTCAAATATAAGTAAAACATGGAAAAAATAGGGACTTGTAAAGTAGTTCAGTGACTCAAATTTCATACCAAACAGACATTGGCACCCAGATTGGGACACGAGAACCACATAGAACTATTATATAAGACATGCCACTAGTACCCAGTAAACCTAGTTTTAATGTAGTTTAGATTATCTATAATAGTACTCTATGTCTAGTACATGTTTGCATAATTATAGCTAAAGGTTTCATAGTTATGTTTAGATTATGCTCATATTCACACTAGTTTAGCTCAGATTCATATCGATTTCTTATATTGGGGGCATCATGCATATCATGATCATTCCCATATTGAATTCAAATACTCAAATACACTCATTATAACTCAGTCCAAAATCAGTATACTCAGATATCAGATTGGGGGCATATCTATGGCACATAGTTTCCATATGCTCAGTTACACACAGGTTGATCACATGGAATAGAAAACTCCGTGTCATTCTCTAAAATGTATACACTTGAAATTCATATTCTAGATTGTCACCAGTTTCATGCCTTATTCCATCTACAGTGGTTGGCATTCCTAAGTGGCTCAGAGATTATTAATGTACCTAAGTGGATGTGAATCTAACATACATAGTCAAATATACCCAATCAGATATTTCCATCATTTTATGTAGTTTAGTTCTAGATGCATCTACTACACATGGGTGGGCAATCATGGAATCATAACCTAAATGAGTTTTTGAGTCACCCACATGAGAGGGTTAGACACACTTACAATCTAATCTAAACTATTCATAAGTCATGATCTACCAAGTAGGGGTTGGCAATGATAGAGTCAAAACTAGATTGAGTTATTGAGCCACCCACATATGAGGATTGAAAGATCTATTAGCTTATTCTAAGATATTCAACTATTTGATCACTAAGTACATGCACAAACATAGGTTCTCACTAGGTTCATGCATTGGTTCATGTACCTAATGAGTTGTATTCATTCCTTTTCTATTTCTTATCTCTTTACTCAACTTTACTCAAATAATTTACCCAAAATAGTATTTTGATTTTTATCTCTTAATTAAGACTAATTTATGCACATTTCATTATAGTTCATACTTTGGATCATGCTTCACATATGTAGACTCAACTTCACATACTCAAACTCAACTACATGATATTTACTTCCTAGGTAAGTCTAGGTATGCTTCTTTTTCCATTATACTAGTTATTTTAGTTTTCTACATTTATAGCATAAAGGGAGGGTGAATTTAATCACATAAAAGTGGTATTTAAGTCATAAGAGTGATATTTAAGATAAATTATTCCTAGATTAGCCCTAGACCTATCTTAAATCCTTCTATCACACTTTTTTAGCCTTTATATGGACCACAAGTATCTGTAGTCAATTAAAACATAGTCTTAGACCTTCACTCCCAGATCCTAGACCATCATGCCTAGTAGCCTACCAGCTGAACATTACCACAACATTAAGTACACTAGATCCACATAGTGTTATTGTACCCAACATGGTGCTAGTGTCCATTATCTTAGGTTGGCCTAAGCACATTTTATTATCTACACAAGATATAAAACACTATCAATACATGAATTGTATACCTCTATCCATTAGATGGAAATAAGATTCAAAAGACCTATTCAAACATGAAACAAGTTAAGCAAAATCATGGTTACTAATCCCTATTCTACCCTACTTATGTACACTACCATTTATAGCTACCCTAATCCGTATTTTACAAATTTCCAATCTCTGTTAAGGTGTGGAGCCTAAAAGCTTCACCAAGGAGCGCTTTGCAAAGTTGCAACAGTCACACAGTCACCGGCGTTGGTCAGGAGTGACCGACGTCGGTCAGGTGCAGTTCAAGAGATGCTGGCGTTGGCAGGGATCGGCTGACATCGGTCACAGGCAAGCAGGCAGGAACTGATGTCGATTACCTGTGCATCCAGAGAGCTATTTATGTGGATAGAACTGAGTGTTTGCATGATGAGATTAAGTCATAGTCTTAAGTTCGCATCTCTATTATTAGTAAGACTATTTTTAGAGCCCTTGTTCAAGAGGCTTAACTGTTGGTTGTAAATGCATGCTCAATTCTCCTAATTATATATGTAGGATTAGGTCTTCTTAGCTTATTGTATTATATGTTGAGAAAGAACAGTACAGAATTGTATAGGTGAATCAATCCAGGTTGTTGGAGTTGATTATACTTGAGAGAGAGAGAGCTCTTAAGGAATAGAGATCTAGAGAAAGATTTGTACATCTGAGAGAGGTGTGGAAGAAAGAAGTTTCTTCAATTGTATTCCTTCTGTAAAGAGTTTAATACAAGTTTTCAGGGTGGTTTCTTGTATCTCTTGTTCTTTGCTATTTATCATTCTAGTTACTTATCTATCTGATTTAATTCCACGTTTATTGCTTTCATAAGTGTACTCAAATTGTTGGTTGATCCCCAACAAGTGGTATCACAGCCTTGGTTGTAGGTTCAGAGCTTGATATCCAACAAGTGGTATCAGAGCTCAGGTTCACTAATAGGTGGTTCAGATCTGTGTAGTGTGTATTGATTACAGGTTACTCACAGGGGTTTCTGTAGGGATTTATATTTGAGTGGGAGAAGCAATGGTAGAAGAAAGTAAACTGAGAATGGAGAAGTTTAATGGCAAAAATTATCAACATTGGAGAATGCAGATAGAGGATTATTTGTATCATAAAGATCTATACTTACCATTAGGTGGGATTGCAAAGAAGCCCACAGACATGGATGATGAAGAATGGGAAGTTCTTGATAGAAAGGCTCTGGGGTCTATAAGACTGAGTCTAGCATCTACTGTGATATCTAATTTATCACAGGCAAAGTCTACGGTAGAGTTAATGACTACTTTAGCAAATTTGTATGAAAAACCCTCAGCTTCTAATAAGGTATATCTTATGAAGCAGTTATTTAATTTGCGTATTCAAGAAGGTGGATCTGTATCTAATCATCTGAATGATTTCCATGGAATTGTAAATCAATTAAGTTTAGTCAATATTGTGTTTGATGATGAAATTAAAGCTCTTTTAATATTATGTTTTTTGCCTGAAAGCTGGCATAGCTAAGTAATGGCAGTTAGTAATACTGCATCTGCTTCAAATATTTTAAAAGTAGAGGATATTTTTAGTGTTATCTTGAATGAGGAAATTCACAGGAAAAGCACAGAGGAAACATCAGGGAACGCTTTAAGTTTTGAGAGCAGGGGAAGGCAAAAAGAGAAGAGCAAGAAAGGGAGATCAAGGTCTAAGTCAAAGGTGAGAGGTAGATCCAAATCGAGGAATGGCAGGAAGCCACAATGCTGGAATTGTGGAAAGATGGGGCACATAAGCAGAGATTGCTGGTCAAAGCCTAAGGAGGACAATCAGCACGAAGGAAAAGAAGAAGCAAAGGTTGCAGGTATTGCACAAGATGCTTTAATATTTTCTTTGCATAATAATATAGAATCTTGGGTGTTAGATTATGGTGCATCTTTTCATGCTACCCATAATAGAGAATATTTTAGTGACTATATCCATGGAGATTTTGGAATAGTGTATTTAGGGGATGATGAGCCTTGTAAAATTATTGTCAAAGGTAAAGTGCAGCTGAAAATGCAGAATGGCAACACATGGGTGTTGAGAGATGTTATGCATGTTCCTAGCTTGAAGAGGAATTTGATTTTTGCAGGAAAGTTAGGGGATGAGGGTTGTACAGTAACTCTCACAGCTGAATTTTGGAAGGTGACCAAGGGTGCACTTGTAATGGCTAGAGGTAAGAGAGTAGGTACTCTCTATTTATGTAATTGTGTTACTAACAATTCTCCTTCTGTATTATCTACTTCAGATGTGGATGCAAAATTGTGGCACTCAAGGCTTGGCCACATGAGTGAGAAGGGAATGTCAATTCTTAAGTCTAAAGGTAAGCTTTCAGATTTGAAAAGCATAGATCTAGATTTTTGTGAGAACTGTGTTTTTGGGAAACAGAAGAGAGTGAGTTTTCTCAAGACTGGGTCAACAAAGAAGAAGCATAAGTTGTAGCTTGTTCACACAGACGTGTGGGGACCGGCTCAGATTGCTTCTATTGGAGGATCATAGTACTATTTTTCATTCATAGATGATGTTATAAGAAAGGTATGGATCTATTGTATTAAGAATAAATCTGATGTATTTGAGACTTTTAAGATTTGGAAAGCTATGGTTGAGAATGAAATAGGCAGAAGATTGAAGTGCCTGAGATCTGATAATAGTGGTGAGTTCTACAGCTATAAGTTCAACTGGTATTGTTATATGCATGGAATCCATAGGCAAAGGATGGTTCCAAGGACACCTCAGCAAAATGGTATTGCTAAAAGGATGAATAGAACAATCATGGAGCGTGCAAGATGTATGAGATTGCATGTTGGTTTTCCCTTAGAGTTTTGATAGAAGCTATTGATACTGCGGTGTACCTAATTAACATAGGACCCTCTACAGCTCTGGATGGTGGAATTCCAGAAGAGGCATGGATAGGTAAAAAGTTAGATCTCTCATTTCTCAAAGTTTTTGGTTGTGAAGCCTTTGTGCACGTTGATAAGGAAAATAGAAAGAAGCTGGATGCTAAGTCTATGAGGTGCACATTTATTAGCTATGGCTCTGATGATTTCAGTTTTAGATTTTGGAATCTAGGAACTAACAAGATAATTAGGATCCGTGATGTTGTTTTCAATGAAAAAGTGATGTATAGTGATCAGCTAAAGAAGTTAAATCAATCTGAGCAGAGCAATGGAGAATTGGACGAGGTGACAGTCCAAAATGAGCTCATGGGAAAAATTAATCACAAAAAGGAAAACACAGAGACCGACATCGGCCAAGCAAGAACCGGTGTCGATAGGACAGAAACCGATGTCAGTCACATAGTGACCGACGTCAGTAGGACAGGCACCGATGTCGGTCAGGAAGAACCGATGTCAGCCAGTTATAGGCCTGGAAGTGACCGAGGTCGGTCACTGTCAGAGAATTTGGGTGGACAGCGTGTTGTGGATGAGTCTCAGATGCCCATCAAGAGGTCAGAAAGGGTAAGTAAGCCTCCAATTTGATATTCCCCTTCATTATTCTATTTATTGCTAACTGATGGTGGAGAACCAGAGAGTTTTGAAGAAGCAATACAGGTGGAGTCCAAGGATCAGTGGAAGCGTGGCATGGTTGAGGAGATAGAGTCCTTAAAAGAGAACCAAACATGGGATTTGGTTGAGTTTCCAGCTGGTAAGAGGACACTAAAGAATAGATGGACCTACAGGTTGAAGGAAGGTGAGAATGGACAGATGAGATATAAGGCTAGGTTAGTAGTGAAAGGATTTGCACAAAAGCCAGGTATTGATTTTGGTGAGATTTTTACTCCTGTTGTTAAAATGACTTCTATACAGACTGTACTATCTTTAGTTTCTATTGAGGATTTGCATATTGAGCAGCTTGATGTTAAGACAGAATTTCTTCATGGAGATTTGGATGAGGAAATATATATGGAACAGCTGGAAGGATTTGAGGTCAAAGGTAAGGAAAAGCTAGTGTGCAGATTGAAGAAAAGCTTGTATGGCCTCAAGCAAGCTCCTAGATAGTGGTACTTGAGATTTGATAGGTTTATGACTGAGCATGGCTATAGGAGGTGTCAATCTGACCATTGTGTGTATTTTAAGAGATTGAATAATGGTAGATATTTATTTTGTTGTTGTATGTAGATGATATGGTGGTTGCAGGATCACACATGCAGGATATCTCTGAGCTCAAGGTGAAATTAGCTCAAACATTTGCTATGAAGGATTTGGGAGCAGCAAATAAAATCCTTGGCATGAGCATTAAGATAGGAAAAATCACAGGTTGATTTTGTCTCAAGAGGATTATGTGAACAAAGTGTTGAAACGGTTCAATATGCAGGATGCAAAACCGGTAAGCACACCTTTGGCTGGACATTTTAAGTTGAGTAAAGAACAATGTTCTAATTCACATGATGAGGTAGAGTACATGAGTAGAGTTCCATATTCTTCTGCAGTAGGGAGTTTAATGTATGCAATGGTGTGTACTAGACCGGATATTGCCTAAGCAGTGGGAGTTGTAAGTAAGTATATGGCCAATCCAGGAAAGGAACATTGGAAAGCAGTTCAGTGGATCCTTAGATAGTAGTAGGCATTTGTGCTATGGAGGTTCAGATACTTCTCTACATGGTTATGTAGATTCAGATATGGCAGGTGATTTGGATGGCAGGAGGAGCACCACAGGTTATGTTTTCACTGTTGGTGGAACGGTGGTTAGCTGGATATCAAAGTTATAGAAGGTTGTTGCCTTGTCAACTATAGAAGCAGAGTATATTGCAGTCACAGAGGCTAGCAAAGAGATGATATGGATGACACGGTTCATGGAAGAGCTTGGAAAGGAGCAAGAGAGTTACAGATTATATAGTGATAGCCAGAGTGCAATTCATTTGGCTAAGAATTCAGCCTTTCATTCAAGAACAAAGCACATACAGCTTAGGTACCACTTCATAAGATAGGTATTGGAGGATGGTGAGTTGAAGCTGGAGAAGATCCATACAGATAAGAATCCTGCTGATATGTTAACCAAGCCGGTTACAAAGGAGAAGTTGAATCTTCATTCAACTTCTGTTGGTCTTCATGATTGAGTTGAAGATGGAGGAGCTAGAAGATGTTGTTGTATGGTGCAGTTATTTATCTCCAAGTGGGATATTGTTAAGGTGTGGAGCCTAAAAGCTTCACCAAGGAGCGCTTTGCAAAGTTGTAGCAGTCACACAGTCACTAGCGTCGGTCAGGAGTGACCGACGTTAGTCAGGTGCAGTTCAAGAGATGCTGATGTCGGTAGGGATCGGCCGACATCGGTCACAGGCAAGCAGGCAGGAACCGATGTCGGTTACCTGTGTGTTCAGAGAGCTATTTCCATGGACAGAACCAAGTGTTTGCATGATGAGATTAAGTCATAGTCTTAAGTTCGCGTCTCTATTATTAGTAAGACTATTTTTAGAGCCCTTGTTCAATAGGCTTAACTATTATTTGTAAATGCATGCTCAAGTCTCCTAATTCTATATGTAGGATTAGATCTTCTTAGCTTATTGTATTGTATGTTGAGAAAGAACAGTATAGAATTGTATAGGTGAATTAATCCAGGTTGTTGGAGTTGATTGTACTTGAGAGAGAGAGATCTTGAGGAATAGAGATCTAGAGAGAGATCTGTACATCTGAGAGAGGTGTGGAAGAAAGAAGTTTCTTCAATTGTATTCCTTCTGTAAAGAGTTTAATACAAGTTTTCAGGGTGGTTTCTTGTATCTCTTGTTCTTTGCTATTTATCATTCTAGTTACTTATATATCTGATTTAATTCTGCATTTATTGCTTTCATAAGTGTAATCAAATTGTTGGTTGATCCTCAACAATCTCAATCACACTTAAGGCATTCAAAGCCACTATCATTCGATCATCACTTGCACTTGCACCAATAATTAGGTGGGAGAATTAAATTAGGCTTGATTCCTCTTCAGATTATTGGTATGTAGGTAACTCTCTTCACAGTGGGGTGTTGAAGATGTCTATCTTATCTTAATAATGAACATGAATTTTCAGATCATGCCTTAATTACAAGTAGGATTATCATTTTCATCATAAATCAACTATTATAGGCACAATACATAGTTTTAGACTTCATGCACAAAGGAATAGAACCTAAAAATAAAGGTGCAAGTACACCTAAAATTTAGGAATAGTCCTTCACAGAGGATACTAGTGCCATTTTTAGGACACTAGAGCCACATGAAATTACTATCCAAGTATGGCACTATTTCCCATTAGAAGATCTGACATAAGGATCCTGTTGAAAACACTCATACCTATTTGTATCCTAGTTTTCAACACTCAAATCTTTCATGTCAGGTGTTTTCCAGATAAATCTGTATTTGTACATATTTATTACTATTTTTAAAAATTTAAATCAAGTCAAATTATGTATAAAATTTCTGGTTATTTACTTCATATTATTTCATTTATTTAGAATACTCAGCCCTTTAATCAAACTTAGGATTTACATAGTAAAACCATAAAAGGTTAAAACACTGTACTTATCACATAATACATCTTTTTGCACACATAAGACAACATCTAGGGAAGAATTACATAATTTTGAGGCCCTATTTGGAGTATTAGCTATGTAGAAAATTCCCATTGATAGAGATGTCCTTGGGGCAACTTGACTCTGTGAGCTCACTAACCCATTTTTTCCATAGTCACTCCAAGGGTGAGGAAGCTAGGGTTTGATCATTTGATAAAGAGTGAAAATTTGTGCATGTGATCTACATACATTAGAAGAAAGGTAATAAAAAACTCATGAGTGTTCTAGTTAGTCTCATTTAGATCTATTTAATATTCCATACAATACTTATTTATCAAATTTAGACATGTGTCGATGTAACTATCTAGATCTGATGTAAGCATCCAAGGCCACATAAATATTATTTTTATAGTCTGAAAATTTTTCTATGATCATCTTCCAATCCTCTTGTAGCTTGTTCCAGATCATATCTACATAATCATAGTAAACCAATTGATTACATTTTCTCATTTATTCATTTTAATATCTATCAAAAACTATACTTTACTATTTTTAGTAATATTAATTGTATAAGTTTAGAATATTATTTATTTGATTTTCTACTAATTTCCCTTCTCATTAGGTTAGTTCACAATACTTGTGTAAAATATTATTTATTACCCATTAACCCTAGATATCCCCTTATTTAAATTTAGGATTAAACATTTGGTGAACCTATCTCTTTATGCAAACCCTAGCTTTCCATATGGTATTCAACATTTTGAGTTTTTTCATTGTTGTCTTTTTCTAAATTTACTCTATTATTTTTAGGAAACCTAGGAATAGCCCTATATTACCTAGTGTTTATATCGATCACTTAGAGATTCCTCATTTTTTCACCTAAGATGGATCAAACCAATGAATTATCTAATCATGTGTCTAATGAAAGTGCCAATATTGAAATTGAATCGCATACTAAATAGGTTATCACAAAAGATGATTCTAATCTTTAAAAAATGAATCTAATGTAAATGATTAAAATGATAAAATAGATAAATAGTAAGTATAATTTATTACTATGTTTCAAGAGTGAATACATCAAAACCCTCAAGATCTTGATGATATCCTAAAAACCTTATTAGAAACTTAAAAAATAAAAAATCATAGATGAACAACTAGGTGGATTTATTTATCATGCTATTAGGGATATGGGACATCTTTATATTCATGTAACCCTCCCCTTGAGCACATCATCACTTCATACTTATAATAGGGGAATGGGTTATATGTTTACACTAATTTTCTTTGAAATAAATCTGTAATCACCTAAATGCGGTATTTGGATGTTAAGAGTATTGCTTGAGTTAGCTTATTCCTAGCCTAGACCTAAACCTATCCTAGAGCCTTTGCCTCACATTTTTAGTCATTATGCAGAACATAGATAGTTACAGTTAGCAAAAACATAGTCTAAGGATAGATTTCTTAGATCCCAACCCAATTTGGCCAAGAGTCTACTAGGTGGATATTAGCACCACATTTGGGACACTACAGCCACATGGTGCTAGTGTCCCCAATTGAGAACTACTAAATTTTGCTCTAACTCTCCTGAATAGATACTTTTCAAATGTATGCCCTTCCTAAAGTCAACCTAAGCACATTTTATTATCCACATAAGCTTAAAATATCTATAAATACAAGTCTATTTGACCTTTATTCCCTAGATAGAAACTAGATGCAAAATCCTATGTAAATAAAAGACAAGTTGATCAAAATTAAGATATTTGATCCATATTTTTCCCTACATCTGCATACTACCATTTACAATATCCCTAAACCTAGATTTTAAAGATTTCAAAGCTCAAGAACATTCAAGGCATCTAATTATAGTCTCATTATAACATTCACTTGAGTTGCATACGTAGTTCTTGTAGTAGTAATAAAAAAGAAAACACCAATAATCATTTTTTTTTTTACTTTGAGAGTATTATCCCCTACTTTGTTGTATATTATATGCTACGAGTCCTATGCTTTGTCAAGTTCTGTTGAAAATGATTAGAATGTTATACACACCCTCAAAAGCATAAATCATTGTTTATTCACATGGTTGACTTAATAGTAAATAGGACTATTCTTAATTATTTTGGAATAATTATATTTTTATCCCTGCTTGGTTCTTCACATGAAGTATGTCTATTTTGGATTAATTAGATTGTTGTAACCACCCTCAATAGTTGAAAACTTTGTACAATCATGGGTGATAACTTTTTTAATAGTAGGAAGAAGAATTCAAAGCATGAAACATTGAATGAATTATAAGTGGTGAGAAAAAACAAAGGCAAAAAATGAAAAAACATCATGCAAGTAAGTCTACTATCCCTAATGAATCGATTGTCACAAATAATGATACTATACTAATGTGAGATTCCAATTGTCAATGTTGATAGTTTACCCAATTATAATGCAATTCCATATTCAAATTTTACTATTTTTAATTTTGATGATGATGATAGTATGCATGATGATATGAATTACATGGAAACATTCATTCAAGGAGAAACTAATAATGATGAAACTAATATGTAAACACCTATTTGAGAAAGTTACAATGAAGAAAATAATATAGGACATCATTGAATGAAGAACTTACTAATGAAGATAATAATATAAAAACACCAAATCAATCATATATACCATTAATAACACCTCTTAGGATTTATAGAATAATACCAATGTATTTAATTGAAATTGATGAATCCATTTTGAAAGCAATGCCTAAAAAAATGTCTGAGCACCATATGAGAAGAAAAGCTGAAATAATTTGGGAGTGTCACTTTAAATATTTAAATGAAACTCAAATATGCCAATTTTTTGTTACATTGATGAAAGTACTTAATGTGAGACCTACAATGAACACTCTAAGACTAAGAAGATCTAATATTATTGGATAAACAAGGCAATTGTTGAAATTTTTCATAATGCATATTTTATGTGTAAATAAACACACCAAAGATGCTAATGTTGCCTGACAAGTTATTACAACTTCTTTTGTAAGTGGTAGAACAAAGAATAAATGATTGATTATAAAAACAAGCCAAACTTTGGACATAAATATAAAAACACTAATGAAAGTAATTGAAAGATATAAAATACTTGATGTTGATGCTAATAATTACTTGTGGGAATTTTCTATAGATTCCCATGGAAATAAAAGGCTATATTTGATGCCATAAAAGATTTAATTCTATAATTTTGGAAAGATAACACAAGGGTGTCACCTAATATTAGATATTTATTGATAATAAGAGTTGGTTCTCGTAATCTTGAACCACATCCTAAACATTTTTTGGATATGATGCAAACACAATTATACTCTAAAATTGTTGAAAAATATCTAAATATTGCTATTAGTGAATGGTATTTTTAAATGGCCAAACCCTTCTATGTGAAAATCAATCTCACACACACACACACACACACACACACACACACACACACACACACACACACACACACACACACACACACACACACACACAAATTGTTGGTGTTGGTAACATGTTCAATTTTCTATGCATTATGATATTTTTTGTCATGTTCATTGTAATTTACATACTAACAACATTTTATAGGAGTGTGGAGTGGAGGCCCCACTAAAATAAGCAAGATAATTCATTCCAACAATTTTTATGAAATACCAGATGGTCAATTATTTTATAATAGTGCATTTTTAGATAGAAGTTGTAACATTTGTAGTGGATTTCCAAAATTGAAATCTTGTATCCATGAGGAGAGTACATATGGAATTGGACAATAATTGGTTGGTTTTAGTAAATATAAATCTATGGTATATCAAATGAAATATGGAAAGGAATATAAAAGGTGTACACTTGTTATAGAACAAATACTTGTTTCTAGATTTATGGGTAAATTCAGGGATGAAATTATATATGAGTATGCAAGGCACACACATAAAGATCAATGGATAGAAGAATAATTCAAGTTAAGTAAGGACACATTACAAATTAATACTATTTTTTCATTAGTTGACTTTGCATATAATTATACATTATAACAACAAAGAGAGGTTCAATCACAATACTACAATTTAGTATAGGTTTCACTTTTTGTGCATATAACATTCATGCATTCACATGGTATTACTAAGAATTATTGGAAAATATTAAGGGAGTACAAATTTTATGTCAGTGATGATTGGACACATTATTTATATTATTTTCAAGGCTATTTTAATTTGTTTTATGTAAATTTGAGTAAAATGAACATTACTTTCAATCAAAATTATGTAATTCTTGTTTCATAAAATAACTAAAATAGACCAAGGAGTATTTTATGAATCTGACCATGAATCAATTCTTGATACTATAAATAATAGAGTTGATCCTAGTGGTTCCTTAGATTAAACCCCCAAGGTATCTTGAATTTTTAAATGCAAATGTATTTATGTTTATCAAATTTTATTTATTTCTTAGGTTTTATATATATATATATATATATATATATATATATATATATATATATATATATATTTCAATTGAACTAGATACTAACATTTTTTTTATAGGTTAGTGGTGCTAAATTATCTTCCACCTTCATGTGTTTGGCATCATTAGTAGAGAATTCCATATTATCGAAGCTAAGAGAAGCTCCATCGACATTTGCTATCGATGTTGCTTGAGGCTATAATGGGTGTTCCATAGCCTAACTGGTCATGATTAGAGGCCAAGAATGTGATCCTAGATCTTAATAACCACTCTTGACATGGTGGAGATGCTAGTTTTTAGTCATGAGACGTTGGAGGTAGATATCTCCAACTAGGCTCACATGTTGACAACATTTATTGTCAATGTTGCTCAAAGCCAAAGTTATTGAAAATTACATGTCCACATGGATTCAAAGCTTACGGTGGTGGGAGTGTATGTAATTTTCACATATCATGGTGTTAGAAGTGATGAATTTATAATCGAAGTCCAAGAATTGGAAATGTCTATTGGAGGTAAATACCCTATCTTATAAGTACATAAAAGTTGCATTGTGATATTGATCACATAATCTTATTCCAAGAATTAATCAATTATTTTAAATTCATAGGAATCTAGATGTATGTAGAGGACTTAGACATGCACATGATAGTTCTTTCAATTCACATATATGACTTGTAATTTTTATTTTATGCTTATCCAAAGTTTGCTTTAAAATAACAATATTGACTTAGAGGGAAATGTTGTCTTGAGGCCAGAATGGGTGATCCATCTCCTTACCACGCATGATCAGAGGCCAAGAATGTGGTCCTAGACATTAATTTCCACCTTGATGTGTTGGTAATGATATTTTTTAACCATAAGGCCCTGGAGGTAGAGATCTCCAACTCGGCTCACATGTTAATAATATTTGTTGTCAATGTTACTAGAGGCTAAAATAGGTACTCCATCTCATAACTAGGAGTGATGAGAGGCCAATAATGTGGTCTTATATGTTAATCACCACCCCCAATATGGTGAAAATGATAGTTTTTATCAATGAGGCTCTGAAGGTAGAGATCTCTAACTTGGATTGCATGTTGACAACATTTGTTTTCAATGTTGTTTAAGGATAGAATGGTTACTTTGTCTCCTAACCAGGCATGATTGGAGGCCAAGCATATAATAATATAAATTAATATCCACCCCCAATGTGGTATCAATGATAGGTTTTAACCATGAGGCCCCAAAGGTAGAGATCTCCAACTTGGATTGCATGTTGACAACATTTGTTGTCATTGTAGCTTGAGGCTAGAATGGGTGCTTTATCTTTTAACTGAGCATGATCAGAGGCCAAGAATGAATTAATATATTTTAATCACCACCACTTATGTGTTTATAATGATATTTTATAGCCATGAGGCCCTGGAGGTAGAGTATACAACTTGGCTTGCATGTTGACAACATTTGTTTTCAATATTCCTTGAGGTTATAATGGGTACTTTAACTCCTAACCAGGCATGATCAAAGGCCAAGAATGTGGTCCTAATCATTAATCACCACATCATACATGGTGGTGATGATATTTTTTATCCATTAGGCCTTAGAGGTAGAGATATCCAACTAGTCTTGCATGTTGACAATATTTATTATCAATGTTACTTAAGGCTTAAATGGGTGCAATGTCTCCTAATAGGACATGATATAAGGCCAATAATGTGGAAAAAAAAATTAATCACCACCCTTGACATGGTGGTGTTGATATTTTTTAGACACAAGGCCTCAGAGGTAGAGATCTCTAACTTGGCTCACACATTGATAACATTTGTTATAAATTTTGCTTAAAGCCAAAATGGGTGCTTCATTTCCTAACCAGGTATGATCAAATGCCAAGAATGAATTCCTAGACATTAATTACCACCCATTACATGGTTTAAATTATATTTTTTCAACCATGAGGACTCAGAGGTAGAGATCCCCAACTTGGATTGCATGTTGACAATATTTGTTATCAATGTTGCTTGAGGCTAGAATGGGTGTTATGTCTCCTACCAAGCATGATCGAAGGTAAATACTGCACTTTTATAAATTATAACCACCCTAAATTTTGTATGGATGATAATTTTTATCCATGAGTCGCTATAAGGTAGAGATCTCCAACTTGGCTCACATGTTGACAATATTTGTTATCAATGTTGCTTGAGGCCAGGATGAGTGCTTCATCTCCTAACCAAGAATGATTATAGGCCAAGAATGTGGTATTAGATGTTAAGTTACACCCATGATGTGATGGTGATCATATTTTTTAGTCATCAGGCCATAGAGGTAGGGATATCTAACTTGGCTCGCATGTTGAAAACATTTATTATCAATGTTGCTTAAGGCTAGAATTGTTGTAAAATTATTTATCTGAATGGATTATAAGTATATGGTGGTGGGAATGCATGTAATTTCTAAATACAAGGTTTTTAAATTTATGGATTTATAATTGGTGGTCCAGGAAGCATAAATTTCTATTGGAGTTAAATACCTTGTCTCTTAAGTACATAAAAGTTACATTGTAAGACTTATCACATAATCTTATGCCAATAATTCATCAATTTTTTTAAATTCATGGGATTTTGGGTGCATGTAGAGTAATTATACATACATATGATAGTTATTTTGGTTCATTTATAAGACTTATGGTTTTTATTTTATGCATATCCAAGTTTACCTAAAAATAATAATATTGCCTTATAGGGAAATATTGTCTTGAGGCCATAACGGGTGCTTTATATCCTAACTAGGCATGATTAGAGGCCAATAATGTGGTAATATATGTTAATAACCACCCTTGATGTGGTGGTGATGATATTTTTCATCCATTAGGCCCCAAAGGTATAAATATCCAACTTAGATTATATGTTGACAACATTTTTTATCAATATTGCTTAAGGCTATAATCGGTGCTCCATCTCCTAATTGGGCATTCTCAGAGGCAAATAATGGTGTCCTATATTTTAATTTACACCCCAAACATGGTTTAAATGATATTTTTAATCCATGAGGCCCTGAAGGTAGAGATCTCTAACTTGACTTGCATGTTGACAACATTTGTTATTAATGTTTCTTAAGGCTGAAATGAGTACTATGTCTCCTAATTAAGTGTGATCTAAGGCCAAAAATGTGGTCCTAGATGTTAATCATCACCCATGATGTGGTGGTTATTATATTTTTCATCCATGATGCCCTTGCATGTTGGAAATATTTATTGTCAATATTACTTGAGGCTAGAATGGGTGCTTTATATCCTAACTGGGCATGATCAGAGGTAAAGAATGTGGACCTTTAAATTAATCACCACCCCCATCATGGTGGAGATGATATTTTTTATCCATGAGACCCTAGAGGTAGATATATCCAACTTGTCTCACATGTTAACAACATTTGTTGTCAATGTTGCTTGAGGCCAAAATGGGTGCTCTATCTCCTAACTAGGCATTCTTGACGGCCAAGAATAAAGTCTTAGACATTAATTTCCACCCCTAACATGGTGGTAATGCTAGTTTTCAATCATGATTTCCCATGGGTGTAGATATTCAACTTGTCTCGCATGTTGACAACATGTGTTGTCAATGTTACTTGAGGCCAAATGTTGCTTGAGTGAGTGCTTAGAAAAATATCGAACCATAATTACTTTTCTATCACGCTTTTCTTATCATCTAGCTCATCTTCATCCTATAACATGCTCACACCATCATTCATGGTATCCTTAACCAAAGTTATTTCTTCAATTGATGGCCATTGAGAATATTTTTCATATCCATAGTCATATGCTATAGTATTTAGTGGGTTATCATCTAATGGGTGTCATTTTGGTTGTGATGATGTAGCTATATAATACCTTATTAAATTTGGTACATCTAAAAACATAATATTTAATAGTAGAACTCACCATCACATAAATTCATAGGAGCTACATAAATATATGGTTCATAAAAAGGACATGAAATTGTGTAAGGTAATTGGAATAGGTGATTTTTAAGTGTTGAAGGTCATTTTCAAGTTGAAGCAGGTCTACGAGAAGAGATATGGCCAAAAATCAATCCTAAAAAAGTGTAAAACCCTAGTGAGATAGGTATATATGATAGTGTATATGTTAGGTGAGATCAAGAAGGGTCTTGAGATCTTTAGAAGAGTTTTAAGAGGTTGTAAGTGAGGTGTTTGAGGTGTTAAAAGGGTCATTGGACCAAAAAGAGAAGGTATATCAGTCATGAACAACAAGAATCCTAATTAGGCCTTGTAGAACTAAGAGCCTAGGAGGAATAAAGGTGATAAATTGTAAGGGCCAAAGGTGTAAGTTTGTGA
This sequence comes from Torreya grandis, assembly GCA_037957365.1. Classification (NCBI taxonomy): domain Eukaryota; kingdom Viridiplantae; phylum Streptophyta; class Pinopsida; order Cupressales; family Taxaceae; genus Torreya; species Torreya grandis. The sequence goes on from JARHVA010001376.1 coordinate 607,237, forward strand.
TCATAGTTGAGTCATATTGGAATGAGGTCTATACAAGGAGATACAAGATCAAGTGATAGATTATAGTCCTAATTAGACCTAGTTTTTGAAGCTAACAAGGGGAAGGAAGTGGATAATGTGGAAGGGTGGAGATCTAATCTTGTGAGAACAATTGTTTGAGATTCAAATGAGTATGATAAGCATGAAATTGGGTTCAGGAGTGAGAAATAATGATGCAAAATCATCAAACAATGTAACTTCCCTCAAAAATTGGAGTGGATATAAATAGTAAGAGGTCACATATTTAGCATTCTTTAAGGTTGGAAATGCATGTGAGAGAGTTACAAAAGGGTGAGGAAAGGAGAACAAGAGTCTTGAGGATATTAGAGAGATTGATTGATATGTATGAATAAAAAGAATGCCTTGGGAGAGAATTGATATGTAGTGAATCTTATATGCTTATATTTTTTATTGTAGAGTAATTCCCAAATACTAATTTTCAATTAAAGAAGATTCTATATTTTCTAAACCATATTTGTAGAACTCAATCATAACATAATCAATAAATAATAAAAAAATAAAGTCTTGGAATACATTCAAGTGTTTGATAAATTTCAAATTATTGTTAAAAGATAATTTTTACTTCATCACTAAGGAAGGTTTTTTGTGAACATAGTATGGTTGAAGTTCATATTAAATCATCTAGACATACCATCTTGCATGATCACATTAAATTTATAATAACTTTGTTTGATCATTAAAGTAAGGGAAGAAATCAATAGTTCTTAAGAGTTTTAGTCTAGATTGGAGGTCTTGAGAGGATGTTAGAAGCCTTAAATTTATGGTAGTGACTCTTAAGAAAGCTAAGAAGTTCTTTTGGAAACTCAATATTATGTGGATATGGATATTGAAAGGGGTTAGAATGTGAAGGTAAATAATAATATGAGGCTTAGTTGGGGATCAAGAACCCTAAGAACCTATTTTAAGATTTTAATCTTATATAACTAAATTAAAGATAGTTAAGTTGAAGTGAGAAAGGAGAGTTAGATTTCAGATTTATGCATGGTAAGATGGTATGGATCCTAGAAGGAAAGAGTATATAAAATGGTGAAGAGTGAGAAATATATTAATCCTAATGATGCCAAGAGAGAGAGGAATGGTTTCAAGGAAGCTAAGAACCTATAAAACAAGATGATGATCAGATATTAAAGTTAGTTATTACCATGATATGAGAGATAAAGAGGTTGCAAGCCTAGGCTCTACATCAAATAAGGCCTCAAGGAAAAGAAGAAGCTTTGAGAACGTGAATTAGGCCTACTATGCCTTGTATCCCTACTTGGGCAAATGTGTAATATAATTACAAGGAAGAGTTAGGGCCTTCAATAAGGTTGGTTGGCATGTTTGAGGAAAGGGTAGGAGGTTGGAATCCATTGGAGGTGACTCTAAGTGCATAGAAAAGGTAGATGATAATATGCCTAGACAAGCCTAGAAAGTGCATTTAGAGAGTGAGACAAGGTTAATTGCAAGAGGTGAGTAGAGAATCTAAAGTGAGTTAAACCTTGAGAGGTGCCTGACGTGAATATCAAAAGCCTGAGGAAGCATAAGAGAATGTTGGTGTTGACAAGAAGAGAGTCTAGTGAGGAAGTCCATGATTGAGGTGAATAGATTATGAAATATTTGTGAAAAACTTTAAAATATATTCAAAATTAGAACAAATTATTGAATAATATATTAACATAATATTACTCAAATTTTCTATGCATTTTAACAACATTCAATAGACTACAATGTTTAAAAAGTGAAATGTTGAATTTTATATATATATATATATATATATATATATATATATATATATATATATATATATAATATCCATAAAAGAATATAAAACATGAACACAATAAAATATCTGAGGTCAATTCCATATAGGCATATATACAACATGCCAAACAATTATACATCAAGCCATACAGGCATACAAAAAAATGTCATAAGACATGATCTCCTATTCATCAAAATTCATCACTCTCTTTGCCTTGCTTGTTGAAGCCTCTCCCCTAGATGCCTTGGTCACAATTAAAGGTATCTCAATAGATTGACTACAAGTCCTCTTTATCTACAAACTCACCTATAGCTCCAACTATTTATATGCAAATATTGTTAAAAATTATACATGGTGCAAAAATATACTTACAAAATTAACATGTTAATTTTTTCAAATCACAAGTGCACTTACCGCAAGTTGGTATTCATGGTCAATTTGAGACTATCACTCAACAAGGTTGATGATAGGTTCACTTTGGTGAACATGAGTGTGAAATGTATACTATTATGAGTTAGTGACCTGTTCCTGATGATGGAAGGCATAGGTCCCTAAAAACGTATATATACATACAAAATAAAAATTCAAAATTAGCTCATAAACTAAATCATGGAAATATAATATGAAAAATTACAAGTTAAATTGTCTAATTATACCATGAAACCCCTACTAATCATTTTGACAGGACTAAAAGATGTCACCAAATGAGTCTACGTAGATAATTATTTTGAGCATCAACTATTTACATAGGTATAGAGAATAATTATAAAACACACATCCATATTTATAATTAAACATTATGTAATATATAATTGGACCATGTACCTCAAAGAGTTGATATGTAGATAAAATCATAGCAACAACACCTACATTTGTTCCCTCTAATAGATGGTGAAGTGTCTTCCAAGGTCATCAACTGAACATATAAAATATCATTGTCATTCACTTCAAAACACACACACACACACACACATATGGTGAAGTATCTTCCAAGGTCATCAACTAAACATATAAAATATCATTTTCATTCACTTAAACACACACACACACACACACACACACACACACACACACACACACACACACAAGATATATGTACAATGAACAATAAAATCAATTCATTGTTATAAATTACCTCCATATAGGTATAAATTGTAGTCACATTATGAGCAACACACATGCTCATCTGGACCCTAAAAACTTATTGAAACATAAAAATAGTTCATATATATCAAATCACCTTTTAAATTGTAAAAATATTTTAAATTTAACAAGTTTGATGTTTTTTTTGTAACAAGTAAAATCTTAAACATCCTTGGGAAGTGGTAGGCAAGGTGACTGGATGAAATGTAGATGGCTGAAACATAGAAATATCGATATCATTTAGGCCCATGGAAAAACCACCATGAGTGGAGTGTATGAAATCCTCCTCATCCTATTCGAGTCCAGTGCATGTAGTGCCACATGATTTGCATAAGTGATATTGTTGGGTAGTAGTATTAGACAAAGGCTCACCATATCCACCATCCACATGAGGAGTATGAGAAACCTAGATCGTATGCTAGATGAGGGTGTTAGTAAGTTCCTTAAGCACATGAAAGGTATCAATCTCTACATTCTCCTTAACTATATAGGGTAGTGTCTTAAAAGGGTTGGGTTTATCAACATGTGCTCTAGCTAGCTGATTAAGTGTATGGCTTACACCTGGCCTATCCTACGTAGATCCCTTTCTTCTACCTTGGAACTCTGAGAAAACAAAACAATTTGGTATTTCATTTAGCACAAACTCACAATACAAATTTCTCATAAAATACAATGGGATGCCATTATTTTTTTAAAGTGGTTAATCAAATACCATCCACCATTGGTCCTAAAACTTTTGTTTGAGTAAATCATGAGTGTACCAATAGATTGGAATCCACTTGGTCATCACATCAAGAATTTGACAAGTCTTCCAATCAATGAATATGGAATAAATTTAGGATTTGATTATGTGTTTATCTCTCACAATGATTGCCAAATTTTTATTGGAATATTATGTCCTACATATCTTTTTATATTCATCCCACCTATCAATTTGACTAGTTAATGACTCAACATGAACTACTAATATGTGTAGTGTGTTTGCCAAGTAAATTTGGTGGGGGTTGTTTGAATGTGGATCCCTTATTGACCTGATTGTATCTTGAAGTTCAATCTTATTTTATACTACGTGGCTTGTTAAATCTTATTGACTACCTTAGGGGGTTTGAGGAACTATAAGAGGGCTAAGATGGGTTTATAGGTGACAAGTGATTAGAGGGTTAGGAAGGATATGAATATTAGGAGGGATAAGATTATTTTTGGGGTTAGGTGTTGGCACATTATTCTCTACATGTGAAGATGGTGAAAAATATAAAAATATAAATAATTTTAAGAAAGATACAACAAAACTAAAAAAAATAGGGTTTAACTGCATAAAAACATGTTGGATTACCTCTCCTTCATCAAATAATTCTCTAATCAAAGGGTACCTAGCTCCAAAATGTATATTCTTACTTTCTCAATCTTCATGCTCTAAAGCGTGGGTTTTTTCTTCTTCATCTTCTTTGTAGTTTTAGCTATGTGAAATTCCAATTGATTTGGCATTCACATTTTTTTTATTATTTGAATATCATGTATGTGGTTATAACCACATACATAGTTATTTTACATATATAGGTTATCCTCCATAACCATCGAGGCTAACTTTAAAAACCACGTACATATAATGTTTGTTGGGGGGGGCGGGCGGGGGGGGGGGAGAGAGAAGTGGAATTATGTCCACTTTTTGGCCCCCAACATTTTGCATACACCTAATAGACATATATATACCAAAAATCTAAGTCAATAAATGAACAAAAAACATGCTAATCTACTATGGTGTGTGTGTGGGTTTCTATCTTTTCTCTCTATCATCCTCCAACGCATCCATCTACACCACCTTTTTCGATGATGCCCTCCCTCCATCACTCTCTAAGGGATGGATCAATCCTACATCTACCTCAAAAAAATGAAGGTAATTATCCCAAAACATAAATATACCCATAAAATATTATTGTATAAATTAACAAACATGATCATCAAGTATATAATATGAATGTACTACTAACCCCATAGCTAAACAATCATGTAAATTAAGAAACATATAACTACCCCATAATCAGTATAGGACATAAAACTTAATCAAACAGTAGTTAATCAAATAATAACCATGAAAATCTATGGATCAAAAGGTTATTAATCTTAGAGATAAATTGGGATGTGACAAGAGGGAGATCTCACATTATTTTATCCATGTCAATGTATCCATTGATATAAAGCCAAGGTAGAGGGACAGAGCTCATTAAAAAAGCATATAATTTTTTCTTTTTCTAAAATTACATGCACATGGGACACTTCTTCCCTAATAATCTCTACAATTGGCACATATTCCTCCTACTTCATAATAGAGGATGGTGTTTTTGGTTGTAGGTTTGAAGCACTAGGTTTAGAAGTAGAGTTTTTTACTACTTTAAAAGGCAAAGGCTTCAAGGATGAGAGCATCCATGAGCCTATAATTCCTATTGGCCAAATCTAGCCTACATACCAAAATTGCCTAATCTAGAATAAGAAGTTGAGTAGGGTCCTAATTAAAGAGTGATCCAATGTCACAAAGATCATATGGACTTTAAGAAAATATCACATAGCATTTTCAAGCTTTTGAAACACTTTAAGCAGGCTTAAAGTGTGAATTTGGTGATCTTAAAGAACTAGACCATCATCAAATGTCATGCAAAAATGAATGCGTTAGCTTGATTATGCATTTAATAATTTTACTTAGAAGGCCTCTTAGAGCCAAAATATTTCATGGACATTAATTTATTCATTCTAGGATCATCCTCTACAAATTTCATATCTCAATGAGCTTGATATCTCAAGATATAAGCCTTCAAAGTTAGACTTGTAAAATGGGATATGTGTAAAGACATTGAGTTTTAGCTATGAAAAATAGTCATTTAGATTAAAAAAGGAATATCCAATGGTTGGCATTAAATCATACTAAATATCTAATGATGAGTGGTAACCTGACAATGTCAGTGGGTATCAAAGATCTAATGATGTATGTTTGATCATACATCAAAGATCAATGGTGAGCATCAAGTCAAAATTTCAACATGAACATGTGGAAGACAAGTTCAAGATCTAAATTAACTTAATAAATATCCAATAGTATGTGTTGACTGATAAGGCTAGTGGGCCCAAATAGATCAATGGTGCACATGCAATCATAATCAAAGATCTAACGATGAGCATTGGGTCACAAGGTCAATGGATCTTGAATACAAATACATGGGTGACAAGTGTCTTAAGAATGTTGAACTAAAATAATATATATGGCTCACATTCATTCATATAGATTAGATCAATGGTGTATGAGAAATAATATCCAATAGTGTGAGAGAAGGAGATAAAAGGCCATTATCAAAATTCAAAGCTAGATATGGTCAAGGTCAAACTAGAACAAATATGTTAAGGGATGCCATAGAGGTAGACATATTGGTTTGATAGGTTCATTGCCAAAGATAATGGCATGATTATGACCCTTTTCTCCATCTTTGCATGCCAAAAATGAACTAGTATGGAGTAATACATATCATAATAAGATCACAACATATTGATCCATCTATTGTAACTGCTTCAATGTTGAAATTCATCTTTAAAAGACTTAATTATATCATTATAACTATAAGGAACATTAATGTAGGCCAAAAATAGATTGAAAGGGACTGATATAGTTGTTATGGCCTTTTTCCAAAAGTGATATTAGGCATTATGATCTTTTTTAATTGCATCAAGACTAAAATGATTGAGATCTTGGTCATCATGCTCCCTTTTCCATCCTTTTATGCATGATCCCTATCTATCTCACCCCTTTCTACTATAAATACAAGATTCTAAGCCTTGAAATGGATCCCTATCTTTAACATGACTAGACTCTACAAATATCTGTATTGTAAAACCTATTTGATGCAATAAGAGACTGAACTCCTCCATTTTGCAAGTTGATTTGAAGTGTGTCTTATAGATTCATTGATGTGGTCAAGTGAATGAATGTTTTCCTTGCCTCTATCTGAGTTTTATCACCTTCATGTAGTGTTGTGTTAATTCTCATAAGTCATTCCAAATGGTTATGTATGCATTAAAATATGGTTACCCTTCTAATTTTAATAATTACTGCTAATATAGTCTAATTCCTATATTTCCTAGCCATATTAACCTTTTGGCCTAATACCCATACCCCATTCTTCCATCCCAAAAAACCTTCATCTTATCCTTAAACTAATGAATCACCTCATTAAACCTTTAAAATATCCTATTACCTACTAACCTACTCCCTAAACCCACTATCCAATTTTAAAATCCAAAATATTTCAACTACCCACCCACCACACTACACTAGCCTTCCTTAAACCCCTGAACCCTATGAGGAGATTTATAGAAGTGGAGTACTCTATAAATCTCTCCAATCTATCCCTTTCCTCTAGAATTTTCATATTCTAGAGATTTCCATGGAATTAAAAATTCCATGGAAATTCCTCAATCATGGATCTTAATAGCCCAAATTTAAATTTAGACCATAGATCTTCCTTCCTTATGCCTCTAAAAATAAACCTCTCCTCCACCCTCCAAACTAATGATAAATCTCCCAACAATCCATTAAGCTCTCTCATCAAGCATCCATATTAGCCTTCAAGCATCATCATAGCCATTATCCACATCCATATCCCTTTTGGAAGCCATTGTCAAGCAATCACAAGCAATCCAACAAATCAAAGTTTTTAAGCTCAATCACATAAGTTTGAATCCTATAATGGAGCTATGAGAAGGTAAAGATGATGGTGAGAATGCTTTATTAAGTTTGATTTATCTTATCTATCCTTTCTTATTGGTGTTTATCAAAGTGTTGGGTTTTATTATCATTTTGATAATATCTATTGAATCTAAATTTTGGTATATAGCTTATACAATCTATTGATCAATGTGGAAGTGGATAACTACCCTCCCATGTTAGGTTAATATCTAGTCAATGCCTTATTGTGAAATAATTATGTGAGGGTGATCAAAGAGTGAGTGGAGTTATCCTTTATAGTCTATAATGCATCGCATAGTGTGTCGTGTACAAGTATAAAGACTAAAACATTTAGTGCATAACCCCATGTTTACATGTTTTTATTAATTATTGTCAATCTCTCTCCCTTCTCCAAGAAAAAAATTATGTAGTTCTAGTTTAGGTGGTAGATCCAAAAGGAAGCTGGTCTTCTTCAAAGGTTTGACCCAAGATTAGGGACCCACAACCTAGGGCCAGCCCCATGTTGGACTAGGTTTGAACAAGAAGACTTGAACAATCCCCTTCTCATATAGGGTGAAACCTAGACAACCAATAGTTTTAGCATACCTGGTGGGACCCATTCTCCTTGAGGAAATTAAATTTAGAGATAAGGAGAAGCATTTTTAGTAGTAAAGGAGATCCATCATCATAAAGAACTAAAGGTTCTTTAAGTTTCCAGACAACATTCTCATGCCAAAGGTTACTACAAGGTCATCTAAAAAAGGTATTCCCCTTAATTTTATTAAGATGTCTATTGTTTCATATAAGAGAGAAAGATTTAATAGGATAAGACCTTATCCCTAAAATTAATATTCATCCCCTAGTCATCCTATTATCTTAAGCATTGTCATCCCCCCTACCTAAATGGCTATCAGGAATCAATCATTTGTTTCATTTAATAAGGTTATCCCATTTAACTTAGTCTAGTATGATGATATTCATGTGTCTTCTATTAAAAGTAACCCATTCTTTTCTATAGAACATCAAACAACTACTATTGAGCACATCTAGGATGTTGCCAACTTTTGCTCCATTCACAATGTTATTAAAGATAATGTGGTTGTCATATTTTTGGTTACTTCCTTTAAATAAAAATCATTACAGTGGTATATAAATCTTCCATTAAACTCCATTATTACTTGGGATGAGTTAGGTGCAGTCTTAGTCAGGCAATTTGAAGATAGATCTGATTGCCTATCATTAGTTGAGAAGTTTACCACCATTCAAAGAGCTTCATATGAGTTCATGTTTGATTTTAACTTCAGATTCCAAAAGACATGGACTAAAATTCTTGAATTGATTATACCATCCCTAGAATATGCCTTCTTGTACTACATGAAAGCCCTTAATTCTAATATTAGTGTGATGATACACTCAATGGGTGGTAACACCTTGCCAAATGCTTATGAAGTTACCATAAGAGCTAGAAATAGTTTGATACAAGCTGGTAAGCTTGCTTCAAGGCCTCTAATGCCTATATTTCTAGATTTTTAATATATCTTATGCCCTCCCCCCAACTTCCTCAAATCCCATCTATGGCCCCTATCGCATCTCCTAAAGCCCAAGCTATAACCCCTTCTAATCAAGTTAGTGAGATTGGAGAGTTGAAAAATCTATTACAATATTTTGGGAATGAAATAGTTCAACTCAATAGACAAAAATATCATGGTAGGTCTTATCAACAATAGAATCAGACCTCCTATCAACCTTTCAGAGATTAAAGGCCTCCCTATCAAGGATTTAGGGAAAATAAACCACCCTACCAAACATAAGGAGCCATAGTTCCATCCAAGCCATATGTATCTCTTGATCCTAATACACATTTCACATCAAAATCTATGTTTCCCACACCACCACAAAATTATTTGATGATAACTCAATTTGACATCCCTCCATTCTTAATGATGTTCAACACCAAGCCTTAGTATCCCAAAACATTACTATGCCACAAATGAAACAAGAAGAGTTTTCTCTTAAAAGAGGTCAATATCAAGAGACAAATTCGGTACCCCAAGGAGAGGCTCAAAAAGTTCAAGGGTAGCCTGATGCCATTAATGAAAATTGGCAAATGGATGATTATGTTGCTTTCAATCATGGTGTTGAGACTAGCAGTTCAAGTGGTCAAGTAGGAGTTTTAACTAGGGCTAAAAGAAGAGCCATTGATGAGGCTAAAGATGTGACTAATGCTTTAAATACTCCTAATGTTGTTTCCAAAAGTATCAAATATCAGTATGTTACACCTACGATAAAAAATTCAGAATGTAGAGGCTAAGAAGGTCCCTCAAATACTCTAGTCTGTGAATAATTAGTGTTTCAAAAGGTGAAGCCAAAGGTTAGTGGAGCTTCACTCAGCATAGTGGATTAGATGAAGAAAACCAATGTCAGCATCAGCATGTGGGATTCCCTTGCTATCCTAGGTCAAAAAGACATTCTCATCTAAGAGCTTTCAGCTCTCAAGGTGTCCCTAGAACCAGTTGAGAAACAAGGAGTTGTCCTAACTTATTTAGACTAGCCAACAAATCATCAAGTACAACCGGTATATAATATGGAAAAAGGGGACAAAACTGAAGTAAAGTCAAGTAAAACTCCTCCCTTTTACCTCTCTTTAATGGTTGGTGACTATTTCATTCATAATTATATGGTGGACAATGGGGCCAATAATATTGTCATGCCTAAGCAAATTACAGACAAGCTTGGTCTTATCTATGAACCAAATACTAAAGGATTATTTTAATTAGATGGTTAACCAACAAATATATTAGGCATCATTAAAAATATGAAGTTGACATTACATGTTTTTCCCAATGTTACCATTTAGTAGGATGTAGTTGTGGTGGACTTGCCTCCCTACTTTACCATGTGTCTATCAAGGGACCTTACCTCAAAGATTGGAGGGTATTTATCAACTGATTGGACATAATTAATGTTTAAGACTAGGTATAACACTAAGATAACAATACATTTTGAACCCATTGCATATTTTCATTTGGAACCATATATTCCAAGTGTTGTGAACACCAATTACCTCATCTCAGATGAGGTTATAGAAGATAGTATAGAGGAAACTAGATCACCATTAGATGGGATTCCATATTTGTTACTTGATGAGTGGGACTCTACCTCACATGAGTATGATCCCTATAAGATGATTGAAGAAGGACTGGGTGTTTATTGTTTGCATGAGAAAGATGCACCAATTCTAGCCTTGATGAAGGATGATGAGTCTAGTGATGGTCTATGGAAATTATACTTTGATAGATCAAGGAAAGAGCATGGTACTAGGGATAGAATGATGTTGATTTATACAAAAAATCAAAGGTACTTATCATCTATTAAGTTTTAATTTTGTTTTTTAAACAATGTTGTAGAATATGAGGCACTAGTTCATGGTTTACAATGGGATAGAAAGATGAGATTCAACATCTTACAAGTCTTTGGTGATAGTGAACTTATAGTTCACCAAGTAATATGTCTTAATGTATACAAGAACCCATTGCTTAAATTTTATAAACATAAGGTATGGGAGTTTTTTAAAGAGTTGCAAGCCTTCAATAGGCAATACCAGGAGATGAGAACAAACATGCAGATAGGTTGGCTACCATTGGGGCACAATTTAGTATCCTAGTTGATGTAATAAATGAAAAGGTCTATTCACACATTAAGCTTATTTTATTGCCTTCTATCCTAGATAATAATTATAATTTCCAAGTGTTTAAAGATGATAATCAAGTTGTCAGATCCTACAAGAAGAGGCTAAGTTTTCCTCAAGAAATTAGTCAAAGTACTTGCAGCAATATGGTGATCATATTGTGTAACTAAGAATAAATAAGCTATCCAAGGGATTGGTTACACTTGAGAACATATTCAGTGTTGATGATGAGTTGAGGAAAGAGAAGTCATATTTGTCAACAAAGGAAGAACACTATGCTAATGTGAAAGTTGCACCTAGTAAGAACCTAAAGTTGGGTAAGGTATGCACTTATTTAGAGAAGGAAGTTTTCATTAAGTTATGTGAAAATTTTGTTGATGTATTTGCATGGAAATATAGTGATCTCAAGGGATTTGACCCAAGTCAAGCTCAACACACCATTGAGCTAGAAGATGAGACTAACTTAGTAAAACAAAGACAAAGGACTATTAATCCTAAGCTTGAGCCTTTGATGAGAGTTAAGATTCATAAGCTCATTGGGTTAGCCATTATATTTTCAATCAAGAACTCAACTTGGGTGTCAAACCTTGTCCTAGTATGGAAAAATAATGTTGAAATTAGACTAGGTGTCAATTTTTATGACTTTAATAAGGCTTCCCTTAAAGACCACTATCCACTACCCTCTATAGAACATATTTTATAGTTGGTTGTAGGTTTAAAAAGTTTCACTTTATTGGATGGCTATAGTGGTTACAACCAAATTTTGGTTAAGGAAGAGGAACAATTCAAGATAGCCTTCACCACAAAGTGGGTGATATTTTCATATACAAAGATGCCCTTCAGTTTATCCAATGCTAGAGAATTTTTAGAGAGACATGGATAAGGGAATTCTAGGGCCTTATTAACAAATCTGTATTAGTCTATTTGGATGATATAACATTGTTTTCAAAGAAGGTAAGTGAGCACATGGTTCACCTTGAGCAAGTGTTTGAAAAGTGTAGGCAATTTGGGGTATCCCTAAATCCAAAGAAATGTGTCTTCTCAGTTCATGAGGGTAATATTATTAAACATATAGTCTCAAAGCATGGTTTAAGCATAGATCCTAAAAGAATACCTTCAATTCTTGCACTTTCCTTCCCCAAGCACAAAAGAGATTCGGAAAGTTTCTTTGGGGAGATCAATTTCATCATAAGATACATCTCATATTTTTCCACTTTAGCTAATCCACTTACATCTATGCTAAAGAATAATCAGAGCTTCAACTAGTCCAAGGAAGGAATAAGGAGTTTTGAGAAAATTAAAAAATGCATGGCTAGTTATCCTACACTCACAAACCCAAATTTCTCAAAGGACGTCATTCTATACACCTATGCTAACATTGACACCATTTCAAGCATTCTTATGTAGTAGAACCATGAGGCTTTAGATTAGCCAATAACCTTCTTCAGTCAAGGCTTAGAAGAATATGAAACAAGGTACTCTTTTGTTAAAAAGTATGTGTTTTCAATCATAAGGTCGCTCAATAAATTCAAATACTTACTGTCTAACAATAAGATACATTAATGGTTTCCCATCCAAGTATCAAGGAGTTTCTCTTGAACAAAGACATAAATGATAAAAGATCTGGCTGGATAACAAAGGTAATGGAGTATGATGTGGAGATTAAGGTCACAAATTTGATTAGAGGTAGAAGACTTTGTGAACATCTAGACCAAGACTTACAAGAAGCCAATGAGGTAGTTATGGTGTCAAATGATGAAGAAGTTACAGCTGATCATATCTCACATCCTAGCTAGTACCATGATTTGGTAAGGTATCTCCAAGATGGTCTTTATTCCTCTCACCTAACTCCTTCAAAAAGAAGATATTTTAGATTGCATTCCATTCCATTTCTTCTTGTTGATGGTGTTTTGTTCAAGACATATATCAATGGCATGTTGTTAAAATGCATTGAATAACATCAAAAGGGAAGACTGCTTGAAGAATTCCATGATGGACATGGTGGAGGGCATTACTCGGCAAGGACTACATCTCACAAGATCATGAGAGGTGGGTATTATTGGCCAAACTTATTTGGTGATTGTCATGCATGGATTAAGAAATGTAGACAATATGCTATGTTTGTAGGAAAGGTGAAACTTGCAGCCTTACCTCTCCAACCAATTGTAGTGAATTATCCCTTTGTTTAATGGGGATTAAATTTTATTGGTCTCATTAACCCCCCTTCAAGCTCAGGTCATAAATGTATATTAACTGCCACATACTACTTTACTAGATAGGCAGAAGTAGTGGCAAAGAAGGAGGAAAATGAGTCCAATGTTCTAGATTTCTATGAAGGTTTGCTTACTAGATTTAGAGTCCCTTCAATCATCATTTTTATAATACTATGGCCTTTGTGGGATCTAAGATCAGTCAATGGGTAGCTCAACATGGGGTTTATCTCAACACTTCATCAAACTACTATCCCCAAGAAAATGGTCTTGCTGAGCTCACTTATAAGAACCTATTGAATATCATAAGAAGAATAATTGAAGACAATTAGAGTTCATGGCATCTCAAATTAAATTCAACTCTTTGGGTTGATAAGATCACCTACCAGAATTCAATAACCAACACCACCTACAAGTTGGTATATGGTAAAGAAGCAATAACACCTATTTCTTTTGAATTTCTTGCCCTAGAACTGATGCATCAACTTGAGTTGTTGGAGTATGAACCTATGAAGATCATATATGCTGATCTTATGGAGTTTAAAAAGACAAGACATCAATCCATGATAGCCATAAAAAGCCATCAAGCAAAAGTAAAGAGATCCTTTGACAAAGGAGCTTCTTCACAAAGTTTCAAATAAGGAGATTTGGTCCTCACATGGGATGAGGATAGAGTTAATTGAAGGCATATAAAGCTTGACTCTCTTTGGAGTGGTACATACACAATCTCCCACTAAAAATCCCATAATTCTTTCCAACTTGTAAGGATGGATGGTGAGGAGCTTCCTATCCCATTGCTATTAAGGAAGCTCAGTTCCCTGTAAATAGTTAGTTTATTTTGGCTTTCCTCCAAGTGTTGTCTTAGCACATTAGTTTTTTTTATTTTGCTTTGTTTAGTTAGATTCCTTATTTTGTTTGTTTCCTTCCCTATTTTGGAAGAATTAATTGTCTTTGCAAGTCCAAAGGTTTCTTGCAGTCATGGATCAGATTCAACATTATTGATGAGTCTAAGAGTCATGTAAATGGTATGAATTCTCAAGCATAACAGGCATGCTGCCCAGTTGAGTCACCAAAGATGTTGGCCAAATTTGGTATACATACCAAATTTGCCTAATCCAAAATAAGGAGTTGAGCAAGGTTTTAATTAAAGAGTGATCCAATGTCACAAAGAGCATATGGACTTTAATAAGAGATCACATGGCATTTACAAGCTTTTGAAACACTTTAAACAAGCTTAAAGTGTGAATTTGGTGATCTTAAAGAGCCAAATCATCAGACATCATGCAAAAATGAATGGGTAATATTGATTATGCATTTAATAAGTTCACTTAGGAGGCCTCTTAGATCCAAAAGATTACATGGACATGAAGTTCTTTGTGCTAGGATCATCCTCTAAAAATTTCATGTTTCGATAAGCTTGTTATCTCAAGATATAAGCCTTTAAAGTTAGACTTACAAAATGTGATATACATAAGGACATCAAGTTTTAGCCATGGAAAATAATCATTTAGATTCAAAAATGAAGATCTAATGGTTGGTGTTCAATCATACCAAATATCCAACAACAAGTGATAACCTCACAGTGTTAATGGGTCTCAAAGATATAAGGGTGTGTGTTTGATCATGTATCAAAGATCAATAGTAAGCATCAAGTCAAAGGGTCAACATGAATGTGCAGATGACAAGTGTCAAGATCTTGGGTACTTAAACAAAGATCCAATGGTTTACAATGATTAATAAGGCCGATGGGCCCAAATAGATCAATAGTGTGTGTGGATTCAGAATTAAAGATCTAATGGTGAGATTGGGTCAAAAGGTCATTGGATCTTGAAGATGAATGCATGAGTGACAAGCATCTTAAGTGTGTTGAACTAGTAGAAGATCTATGGCTTATATTCATTCATATATATAAAATCAACCATGCGCAAGAAAGAAGATCCAATTTTGCATGAGAAGGAGATCAAGGGCCAATATCAAAAGTGAAAGCCAAATATGGTCGAGGTCAAACCAGAGCAAATATGTCAATGGATGCCATAGAAACAGACACATTGGTTTGATGGGCTCATCACCAAAGATAACAACATGATTATGACCCTTTTCTCCACCTTTGCATGCCAAGAATAAACAAGTAGGGAATAATACATGCTAGAACAAGATCACAATAGATTGATCTAGCTATTACAATTGCTTCAACGCTAGAATTTAGCTTTGAAAAGACTTGATTATTTTGTTGTAACCATAAGAAGCATTAATGTAGGTCAGAAATAGATTGAAAGGGACTGACACAATTGTTATGGCCATTTTCCAAAACTGATCTTAGGCATTATGATCTTTTCTAATGGTATCAACATCAGAATGATCGAGATTTTGGTCACTATGCTCCCTTCTCCATCCTTCTACGCATGATCCCCATCTCTCTCACGCCTTTGTTCTATAAATACAAGCTTCTAAGCCTTGAAATGGATCTCCCTCTTTGGCATGACTTGACTCTACCAATATTTGTACTATAACACCTATTTGATACAATAAGAGATTGAACTCCTCCATTTTGCAAGTTGATTTGAAATATGTCTTATAGATTCATTGATGTGGTCAAGTGAATGTATGTTTTCCTTTCCTTTATCTGAGTTTTCTCACCTTCATATAGTGTTGTATTAGTTTTCAAAAGTCATTCCAAGTGCTTATATAGTCTATTGGTCAGTGTGTAAGTGGACAATTGCCCTCCCATGCTAAGTTAATAGCTAGTCAATGCCTTGTTGTGAAATACTTATGTGAGGGTGATCAAAGAGTGAGTGGAAAGATCCTCTATAGTCTAGAATGCATCCTATAGTGTGTCTTGTGCAAGTATAAGGAATAAAACATTTGGTGCATCACCTCATCTTTACATGCTTTTATGAATTATTGTCAATCTCTCTCCCTTCTCCAAGCAAGAATTAGCTTAAGTCTAGTTTAGGTGGTAGATCCAAAAGGAGGCCGACCTTCTCCAGAGGTCTAACCCAAGATTAGGTGACCCACATCCTAGGGTCAGCCCTATGTTGGACTAGGTTTGAGCAAGAGGACCTGAATAATCCCCTTCTCATCTAGGGAGCTACCTAGATAACCAACAACTCCTCTGCACATTCTTCCCATCAATAGGATGGTGGAGTCCTTGCCTAAATCATATTTAGACAATGGGAAATGATCTATTAGTTGTTTGCTATAAAAAAGAAGACATTGTTGATCTGTTAGTATCCCTTTTTAATGTGCTAGTATTCACTTTAGATCAATGACCATATCTATCAAATGGATCTAAAGGCATAAATTTTTCCTAAGAAGGGGATAAACCATTGGCTTATGCCCAGATTATTTATACATCTAACCTTTATTTCTATCTTGTGTTGTTGTTCTTAAAACCAAAATTTGACCAGAAATATTGTCAAATAGTTTGTCTACATGTTCTATAGATCTAAAATTAGAATACATAGTCCATGAAGTGGCAATTCTTTGTGGTATTTTTTTAAATATTTTTTTGCATCTCCCATGCTACCACACTTGGAATACTTGTCAAAAATGGGATTTTTAGGAAGCACGATGTCTTGATTCTTCATTACCACTCCTAAGAGACACTCTAAATTGATGATGACCTCATTGGATATCGTGATTCAAATCCCCTAAACAATGATAGTTTACCCTAGTATTTTGAATCTTGAGCTCATATCTATTGCTAAACCTATTGCTATAGTTTGAAAAGGAGTGCTAGCTACAATGGAGAAAAACAAGGAGGATATGTGCCATTTAGAGAGTCATGGGGCCAATCCCACAATGCCACTACCATGTTTTCCCTCTCATAATAGAGATTTCTCCAAGTAATCCACGCCGTCCTCAATATGTTTTCCCTTTCATTGGTAAGAGCCACTATGCACCTAGGGTCACAACAAAAGAAGGCTTACACCATACATTAACCTACGACTAATTTCATATCAAAGACCTCAAATGTATGCTCCAATTTTCGTTCAACATCACTCTCGTCCCATTTTAACTCTCTTTTAATAAAACCTACTTCCAAAATAATATAACTTTCACCCCAACTATTAATATTTTAAATATAACTAATCATAATTAATATATGTATATCATTCACTTTAAATAGAATTTCCATTAAAATTTTATATACAAAATATAACCATAAACAATTTTCAATAAAAAATAAAAACTAAATGCTACTCTTTTTAAGAATCAGAAATTATTAATAAATCAATCAATCAACCAATTTAATTCCTATATATTCATTATATTCTATTGTTTGGTTTTCCCTCTAAAAACTTGTTAGTTTCAAATGTACTTTTCTTGCAATCCTATTAACTATTTATAGTTTCTATTGGACAGCAATATATATACTCAATATGAGATTGAGCGGACGAAGTTTTCCAGTCAATGAGGAATTAAGTTTTTTTAAATATGGAAGCAATAAAAACAATTTTAAAACACAGATCAAGCGTTTAATTCATGAGAGATTATTCCTGTTTAAGAAAATTCTTTCCTGCATTCTTCTAAAGACAGCACAAAGCATATGAGCTGCACTGTTGTAAATAAAAAATGCAGTCTAATTCATAACAGATTATTCCTGTCAAGAAAATTCTTAAATGGCGTAGACACAGAGTATGATTAAGAAAGCATTTTATTTGAAACAAAGGAAACGGATCTCCTTGTCATGTCTGTACAAAGGATACATACATTGTGAAGATAGACAGTATTAGTAATAACCCTTAGGCGAGCCCCTTGCGCGGGGAATACGGCAGAAAATAACGAAGCTCGACTGGGGTAGTTTCCCATTCCTTGAAGGATGCAACCCTGTTCAAAACATCCTCCAAAGTATGATCAAGCCACTGCTTCTCCCTTGCAAGCACGCTCAACACTCGTTGAAATACCAGTGCTTCGCAGGGCAAAGTGATGCAGCCCTGGTGATCAAAACCAAACTCCTCCTCCGCCTTGTGAAGCAAGGTCTTGAACAAGGGGCGGCTCAAATAACTTGTGGGAATGATGAATCGACTTCCTTCCGATACTGATTTCCCCACGTAAATTGCAAGGCAACCCTTGGGCACTTCTGCATGCACGCCCTTCCATTTCTTCATCTTGTTCTGTCACCTGATCAGCTTTGGCCTCGGCTCAAAAGGATTGGGCTCTTGCTAACGGTTAGCCGAACAGTAGGGAACGGATGGACTCACTCACCGGCCGACTATGCATGATTTGATTTCGTGTATTTATAATACTGATCGCAAAATCTGGAATTTGCTTACGTCTCGCATCAGCCTAGGAATTTTTCAGCAGCGTTTAAGAGTAATAAACGTAAGGTGCAGTTGGGAGAGAAAGCGGAGATGATTACGGTCCGATCTTTGTAAATATTTAAAGATTTAACCATATCTGCGTTGAGATTGTGTGCCATGGATGGCGGTACACATCGTATTTCAAAATTTGCCATTCCACCATCCACTTCTTCCTTCCTCGTCTTATATTTTTATTTATCAGTAATCCTCGTGTGGAGGGTCGATTATACAAGGCAGGTTATATATTAAATTTTTTTCATCATTCTCACTTATTACGTGGATGTTTTTGACATAGTTACGTTGAATTTTTTTTTTTCCCCCCTTAAAAATATAGTGTTTGTTTTACCGTTTATTGGTTAAATAATAATTTCTTACGGAGGCCTATTTTCGATTAATGAGTTTTTCTTTTCTTTTTCTAGTCTGGCCACCACATGATTTTTTTGATTTTGGATTATAGTATTGTTTTGGGAATTGTGTTGTTCTCAAGAATAATGGTATTGTTTGTCATTTGTTGTAGTTAAAAATTATTACTATATATTTTTGTATAGTTTTGTACGATTAATGTTTTTGACATATTTAATGTGTTGTAATGGTTAAGTTTTATTGTCTTTTGTTTTCGAGAATATTGTCTCGTGTGTTGTTTGTATCAAGTCATCTAAAAAAATAATCTAAGAGATATGAATACATTTTCTAGTTGAAGTTTGAATTTGTTAGAGGTGAAATTTAAATTTGTCAATAGATAATGTTGAAAGATGATTTTTTTTTATTTTTTTAAACAGTGAACAACACTCTTACTCTGCTTGGTGTAGACGATATTTTATGATTATATAGCACCTTAGTCTTGTACACTTGCAAATTCAAACCTTCATTATTCCTCTAAGTCTTTTACGTTTCCCGCCTCTGTGAGTCTCACATATGTTCTATCTTTGTGCCCCTTGGCCAATATCTCTTAGTCTGACTAGTTTTATGTTGATGACCCAGGTCTTCTATCTTGCCCAAAATACTTAAAATATACTTAAATTCCATCTTCGCAAGTTTAGAACCTCCTCCTGGACACTATTGTCCATGACAAACAGTAGCATTGACATTATTGTCCAGCCCTAATACAAGTGTCCAATGCCCTAAGTCATATAATTTGTAAATGAAATGTATCCTAATAGTCAACCTAATTGCTTTAATTCAAGTTATTAATTCAAAGGGATTGATATAAATACAAGTTAAACCCTCATTCATTCTTCACCTAGTAAAAGGCTAAAGAGACCAAGGCAACTTATCAAAATCACTCTATTAAACATTCAATTAAACAAAGCTTCCCTATTTCCATATCAATCATAGGCACAACACATCTACAGGTCTAAAGTACTAAAGGATCAACCCAAGAGCCCAATCTACCAAGTTATAAGCTAAGTCACTGTTGTACTTACTTTACACAGCTTGACACCATGTGCTCACTAACCCATTTTTTTCAAGGTCATTATGAATATGGAGAATTAGGATTTTGCTATTTCACAAGGAGCAACGGTCCATCACCCAAATCTGAATGCACCAGATTAAAGGTGAATCAAAACCCAGAAGTATATAGGTGGTCGCATCATGTACCTACAAGTATTATGCATATGACACTTGTGTCAAACCCAGATAATAATGTTGATGTAACTATCTAAGGATGACGTCAGAATTTGATGACTATTTCAAAATCTCTTTCTATCTTATTGTTTGCATGTTCCAAATCCAAAAGTGCATTAACATCATAACAAGCTAAGTACATCACTTCTTTGTCATTTATATATCTTGCATAGTTGTACTTTCCATATTTAGACTATCTCAACATAATAAATTCAGTGTATACTTATTTATATGTTTAACATTTAATTGGATTGTTATAGATCTAATTATCACATTTGTGCTATTTTATTTATATATACCCCTTTAATTCAAATCTGGGGTTAATGATAAGATCACCTTATATCAACATTTCAAGGTTAAACACTTGGATTTGAGACTACATATCTTTGAAAAGATTAAGTGACATTTTCCTCAAAATCATAGAATATCCCATTGTAAGTGGCCATTATTATGATGGCTCTATACTTTTAGTGTTATGTGGCCTTAAAGTCTATTAATTGTGTTTTTTATACCTCTTGTGTTTGTTCAATGTTTTTGATAATAGTCATGTCTGTTGTGTGAAATGAACCTTAAATTTTGTTTAGGGGTTTATTGCTACCATCATGAAGGTATCAATAATCACATAGCCATGAGATTCATGTTTTATTGTTCGATTGTTCTTAGTGAACTTTTTAGATTAATTGATAATATTTAGTCACACATGTGTCATAATTTGTTTCCCTTGATGTCATAGACTTCATGACGTCATAAAATTATGGTCTTATATTTATCTAGATCTAGGTAAATTTTAATTTTTTCATGTATCACTGATAGTTTGTGAAATCTGATGACATAGACATGGGGTTGTTGTTTTATTCTTAGGTTGTCTTTATGAATTTTTTCAATTTATTGACAATCATGGCCACATATGTGTCAGGAACTATTGATCTTGATGTCCCAATAGGCAGTGGAGTCATAAAACCTTTATTTCATCTTTGTCTAGGCATGAATATATTTTTATTTTGCACTATATCCCAACTAGATGGTGAAATCTAGTGTGAAATCATGGGAAACCATGTGGCAATGATATCAGAGACACATGGTGATAAAGCCACAGAGTCCCTATTTTATTCATAGGTTGATTTCAATTCATTTTTTTAATTCATGGAGATTTTATGGTCACACATGTCATAATATATTTCCCTTAATATTAAAGAGGTCACAACATTACAAAAATATTATTATGCTTTTTTGTAGACCTAAATTTCATTTCATAAGAAAACACTAGAAAATATTCACCACACCATAGGGTGATGAAGTCATTAGAACACCTATTTTGTTCATAGGCTATCTTCAATGTGTTTAACCCTAAATTTTTATAGGTATGGAGATTACCTATAGGGTTAAGAATAAATAAATGAATAAGCACAAGCGTGATAAATAAATGTATAGTAGACTAATTAATTTTCAAATTTATATAAATAACATTCTAAATTTATAATACTAAGATATGTAAAAAAATAAAAAAGTAAAACCATTGATATTACAATGAAATAAAAATAAGATTACGTAGCTAGTTTATTGTGCATATGTAGATCTAGGTTGAAACATGCTAGAAGTAGACTAGATCAGGATTCTAGAACGATCATTAGATTCTATAATTTTTCATTATGGGGCCTTAGTCACTTGTATCATATCTACATAGTTATGCCGATGTTGGTATCCAATTTAGATGTAGTTGTCCAATATGAAATAGTGACTGGATCCAGATGCCACCACATGGATCCTTATATATTTTTTGTCACATTCCTCTTGGAGTATTCATATTGCACACATAATAAATCACTCTTTGTCAAATTATCAAACCCTAGATTCCTCACCCTTTAAATGACTATGGGAAAATAGGTTAGTGGGCACATGGTTTTGAGCTACCCCAAGGACCCCTTTGTCAATGGGCACTACCTGCATATCCAATAATCTAAAGAGTGTCTTTGACTTATGTAGTTATCCCTTATGTTTTGACTTGTGTGTGCATAATGATGCAATGTGATAAGTAAGTACATAGAATGACCTAGCTTGTAACATGACAAATATGGTTCATGGGATGCTCCTTTAATACATCAAACCTATGGAAGTACTACTCCTTTAACCGATATGGAAATAAGGATGAATATGGTAGGTTTTTTCTCTTGAATACTTGATTGAGTGCTTTTGATAAGTTGCATTTTTAGTTGTATGTAATTTTTAGGTATCTGTTAGGTCTTTTTTAGGTGAGGAATGAATGAGAGTGGACATTGTATTCATACCAATCACTTTTGCAAATATATCATAATAAAGCACTTATGTCAACCTTTATAATATGTTTCATTTGTAAATTGGATGAATTTTTGGGCACTAAAAAATTAATTTAAAAATGCACACTAACATTGATGTAGGTGTCTGACAAGGACACAAATGTCAAGGAAGTGAGAAAACATCTACAAGTTCAAAATTAGCATAGAAGGATAACTATTAGGTTTATAACATAATCACATAATATATAAGGCTTGATCATCATAATATAAATGGTTAGACTAATAGATAAACAATATGGCACAAATAGATAGTTAACGTAAGCCTTTAGGTAGAAGGAAGGTTTTAGAACTAAAAGGTACATCCATGATAGGTATTTTCTAAGTGTAAAATAATGGGGTAATATATAATTCAGATTTAATATATACATCTTCCCCTTTAATCTATTAATAAAATTATTAATTTAAAAGAAATAAATACATTCATGGGTGTGTATAACACACATTATATTTGCATGAGTACTACTTGAGTGCCTTGCTAATGACTAACCTATAAATAATAACATGTTACAGTAGATAATCCATGCATATAATCTAGAATTGAAATAATTTGAGATGTTTGAAAGTAAAGAGACCAAGGTTAGGAGTACACCTACGTATTGATGAAATCGTATTATATTTTGGTAATTTGATTTAAAAATATGCTTCCTTATGAAGTATTGGAACTTAGATTAGGAAATTGTATAAACTTACAAGTACACACACATACATGTGCATGTGCACATGTACACACACACATAAAGAGAGAGAGATTAGAGGACACCATACTCCCAACCTTGGTGGAAACATGAGTTTTCACACAATGATTGAGTACATCTCAATCGTGCAACCCAATCATACTTATAGCCTAGCGAATGTGAGTCATCTAATAAAATCACACTATATATCTAGTGAGGGTGGATACTTTAATCTCTCCAGCCTACAAACATGGTATCATTGAGTGATTTAATCACCTCAAATTTACTGTAAGGTGAACCAATTACTATAGTATATTGACTCAATAAATTCCATAAAATTCAATCCTAGTTATGATAATAGTTTATAGCAGTATTTGAAATTAGAAAGCTTATTTAATTTTACAATTTTAGGTACCCTTTACATGGCATATGCACTTCATATATGTATCAAGCTGAAACCTGGGTATAACAATGGTACCAATATATAAAATGTTTCCATATATATATATATATATATATATATATATATATATATATATATATATATATATATATATATTTGAATCATATAATTATGAAATTTAATTAATTTGATATTTTTCATGTGTGGAAGACATGTTCCCATGATGTGACCCCATTGAATCTATATAATCTGAAATTTAGTGTAAGTGTTGAGAACACGTTCCCATAATATGCTCCCACTATAAATTGAAATTGTGAAAAATGTTGCCTCTATGACATGTGCCCATTTTAAGGTGAGGGTAAGTAGAAATTATAAGAAATAAATTAATATAGATCTATAACTTATCTTACTTAGTAAATCCAAGATTGGATAAGGCAATCAACAAACTTTTATTGCAATACTATTTATATCAATAGCATGACCAAATTATATTTACTAAACCTAATCAAAGGATATCTTAACACACAACATAGAAGGAGAGGGTTCCAAAGCCTCTAGGCAAATGATACTCTATAATAACCCTGATTAGGTCTATGTACATAAAATAAAACTAATATAGTGCTCACCAAAGCATGTGGCACAAATATGGATGGTTTAAATAAACAAAACAAATCAAAGAATCAGGGTATATAAATAGGGGCCTAGATCACTAAAGTGGAAGATGGAAAGCAAATAAACCACTATATCTATACTAAGTTTAATCATAGAGGTAATTTGAGAAAGATGTTATACATTCAACACATACTACTTTACACAATATCTATCTATCAAAAGAAATAAAAAGAGTTAGGAATGCATACATTTGGTCAAAATTATTGAGTCTCAATCTCTGGCTTGGCCTATCACATCCTAATTTTTCTCTAAGTTGAATAACTTGTTTGATCCATGTATTATTATAGTTGTTAGTTTATTAACTACTATTTGATTAAGCTTTATGTCATATGTTGATTATGGAATAGTTATATGTTGTTTAATTTACATGATTGATTTTCTATGAGATATCTATACTTTTATATTCTATACATTATGATCATGTTTATTAGTTATACAATAGTATTTTAAGGATATGATTATGTTTTAGGCTAACAACCTTCATTGTTGTGAGGTGGATGCAGGACAGATCTATCCCTCAAAGTATGACAGAGGGAGAGCTTCATTAGAGAGGATGGTTTAGATGGAGACATTGGGGGATGACATAGTGAAAAAATAGAAACCCATGCACACACCACATTAGAATATCATGTTTTATGATAAATTGTTTGGAGTCAGATAGTTGTGGTATGTTTTTTTTTTTTTGTTATGAATATATATTGTGATATTTTAAGTTATATGATCATTTCATGTGATTAAGTTATTTAACTAATCTAGTTACTATTGATATTATTAGTTAGTGAATGGATAAATACATACTTATCATGTTATATTGTGATTAACATTGTATGGTTCATGGCTAAATGTTTGTTTTTTCCATGATAAATAGCTCTATTGAACTCTATATTATATTCCTTTTCATTTATAAACCCTGTGAATTCATTATATGGTTATTCATGTAAGGGTATTTGGGTAGGGTCTTGGACTCTATTTTAAGTTCAAACTAGTTGGGGATATATACATTTATGCTCAAACATAGATAAATTTTGTGTGGGTATGAGGGATTTTGACTGTGTATATATTTAATTGAAATTTTTGAGTGGAAACATTATCAATTATTTTAATAACAAAATTTAACTATGAGGATATATATACATAAATATATATGTATATAAACACATATATATGATTGATAATGTACACACACACACACACACACACACACACACACACATTTATACCAGTTGGGGATTTTATGAATGGAATATGTATGTTTTAAAACCAACTTTTGGTATATGTGAAAATAGATTTGAAGGTAGTGGGTTTTGAATGGAATATGTGTGTTGGATTTTATAATAGATTTAAGGCATAAATATATGTATTTGATGGTAAAGGGACTACAAACATAATTATGTGCGTATTGGTTTGTTTGGATTTATGAATTAAGGAATAGTATATATTCAAATCTCAATTTTAAACATGTATCATATCATTGTTTATCCGAGATAAAATTTATCATGGGAACCTAATGTGAATGGACTGTGTAAACATTTTGGTTGAGTTGAGATGATTATCATTTAAACCTATGTGTACATACTATGTAGACATTAAGGTTGGGTTTAGTTGGATATGTTTGTGAGGCATATGCATATAGTTATTTTTTAATATATGAGTAAAACCCTCATGTGAATTATTTTAGGTCTAAATATTTAAAACAATTTATAGTTGAGGTGTATCTAGGTGGTCAAGGACTGAGTCATAAATGCAAAATTTCTCAATATGTAGACATAGTAGAATGTGTATAAAATATTTGATCATGTATATGCAAGTAATTGGTATTGTAAATTGAGTGAATTATATATGATAAAATAATGGATAATGATGTATCACTATTTGACTGTGTGAATTTTTAAACATATAAATTATGTGTATTTTATTTAAATAAATAAATTGGGAGTTAACCAGTATATTAAAGGTTTGGGACAATTTTATTGAATCTGAGTGTATATTGAGAGTATAGGAGATACTCCAAGATCATAGACAATGGACGCCTACTCAGATTATAATCTATACCTTATCCTAATTGTGGCTGCATAGAAAATTATGTGGGAGTTTAAGAATAGTATACACAGACATGGTATAAAACATATGATTGATTGATAATGTGTGTGTGTGTGTGTGTGTGTGTGTGTGTGTGTGTGTGTGTGTGTGTGTGTGTGTGTGTGTGTTTGTGTGTGTGTGTGTATGTGTGTTTGTGTGTGTGTGCAAATTTTATACTAGTAATCATTATTATGGAGTAGGGTATTATGGGTACTTTGTTATATATTTGATGTTTGGTTGAAGCATTAAAAAAAGGTATTTAATTATTTAAATACAGATATTATTGAGTTGTTTTATGACTATTTTATTATATGTGTAGAATATAAACAAATAAAGAAGTTGTGTTTAATGTTTTTTTCATACATGAAATAACATTATAAGTTACTTTATGATTTGGGCAATTGGCAGTCTAGATATAATCCTTACCTAGATGGTATGTTTATATTAAGGACTATTTTTTATTCTGTTTATTATTTCATAATAAACTAGATGATTTTAGATTCATTACATTACATTTAATGGATTGAATGTATGTATTTAATATTTTATTACTTAGCATACTAATATATGCTAATAGAGAATATTCCAATTAAATCTATTGGTTGTTTATATTATAATACATTTTAAACAAATCTTGCATTCATGACACTAAATAAGCAGTGGATGGATTCCAATGACTTAATTAGCACCATTAATGAAAGATGAGGTGTAATTCGATTGAGTGGTGTGTATAAAATTGATTGATCATAGAGATCATTAACTATTTAAAAACTTTGGCCAAAGTAATGTTTCTAGTTAAACATTGTCATTTCATATGTTGATATAGTTTACATGTTTTTGCGTTATAGATGATGTGTAATCCGATTGAGTGGTGTGTATAAAATTTATTGATCATAGAGATCGTTAACTATTTAAAAACTTTGGCTAAAGTAATGTTTCTAGTTAAACATTGTCATTTCACATGTTGATATAGTTTTCATGTTTGTGCAATATCATGTTAAAATAGATTTATTTATGGTACACATCATTTATTAGATATATATGGCACACACGTTCTAGTATGTCACTCTGGGTACCCGTACTATCATTATCTACCCATCCATGAAGGGAGGCCATTTACTTATTTAGAGATAGTGTGGGGATCTATGATATGTGGTTGGTGTGAAAAAGCACTCAGATGATGATCTCCCTCCCCATAGGAGTACTACTCTAGAGACTACACTTGAGATTACAAATAGATACTTGAGTCATGGAGACTCATGCTCCATGGAGATTTGTATCATGTATCATTATTTTAGATTTTATTTATTGTTAAAACTATAATATTTATTCATTATACTTTTACAACAATTGCTATAATGTTTTATAAGTCATGGCTAAAATTATATTATTAATTTAATAAATTAGATGTAATATTTATTGTATATTCAACATTGAGCATGATTTGTTATATCTTTTCATGGTGATCATTAGCTAAGTGGATTAGCTATAAAATTTTAAGTTAACTAAATTAATGTAGTTAGTTAAATATCACTAATTAGATTTCTTGTGGTGAAATTTGTAATTTGAATATGTGTAATTTTTTTTTAAATTATTATATTATGATAAAATCTAGTAGGGTTGTTACATTGTGATATCAAAGCTGAAGCTCAAACTCTAGAACTTAATGTGTTCACTAACACAAACTTATTCTTCTAGTAAATAGAAAGAGAAATAGTGTCAGGTACCCTTAGAACAACAAACGTGTTGTGGTACCAATTGATGGGGAATCCAAGAACAAACACAGTTGTTCTGATCCCACTTGTTAGGATCTTGCTCCTTAGAAAGAGCACAATATGATTACCAAACTTAAGCAATTAAATATGTGGAAATAACCAAAAACACAAGTAACTAGAATTCACCAATATCACAGAATATGAGAGACAATATACACTCTTATATATTAATACTTGTACAGAAAAAGAATACAATAAAGAGCCGCCACACTCTTCCACCTTACAGAGGCTTCCCACACCTCAAGTGTACAGTAATTCTTCTTCAAAACACTCTCCTACCAAAAAATGGTCCCAACACACAACTCACACACAGAATTGGTGTTCACCTCTCCAACCAGTCAGTAATAACCCTGCTAGTACACCAAGCACTCTATAGTACTTCAAGTTGATCTCCCATGAACCTGCAACCTGCAATTCAACAGACCATACTCACAATGGAAGGATCTTCCTTGCCTTCCTTTCTAGCTCATAATGGAACTAGGAGGAACACACACTTTGTTCTCTTCAATAGCACACTTTACAATACATGTCAATGGGTCTATAAATAGATCCTAGACTTAAAACAATAACTTAGACTTATATTTTACTAATAATAGACACGTAGCTCAAGACTCAAAATAGCCTTTACATGCAAACACTCCGTTCACTAAACTAACTATTCGTGCAACGAACAGTTTTGGAACACACAGGCGACTGACACCGGTCCCTGCTTGCCTGGTTCTGACCAACATCGGCCGACTTCCTATCGACGCCGGTTGCCTTCTGCACTGATCATGACCGGTGTCGGTCATGCTACCGACACCGGTGCTTTTGGGTCTTCAGCAACCTCCTTTTCTTTGTCTGCAACAAGTTGAAGCTTTTAGCTCCACAACCTAACAATCTCCCACTTGGAGATAAATAGCTACAACTGTACCTGTACATGTACATCATCTAGTTTGTTCCCTTGGCTCTGTATCCCTCTTCAATATCACCCCTGAAGACTACCCACCACAAAACCTGTAGTGCAAAACCTGTCATCCAAATTACCTGCCACATCCACATCTACAAACCATGTAGAAAATAACTTGACCCTGCATAGCATGTGCACCTGTTGTTGGTCCCTCTAAGAATCCACTGAACTTCCCTCTAATGCTTATTTCCCAGATTAGCTCCAACTTTCTAACAACTCCCACTGCTTGGGAAAACTCAGGTCTAGTACATACCATGCACTTAACCTCATCATGTGAATCAGGACACTGTTCTGTGAACTGTCCAACCATCGGCGTGCTAACCGGTCTCACACAATCATCCTGAAACAAAGTCAACCTGTGACCTTTCATGTCCCTAGAACACACTCATGCCAAAGAATCTTGCTGCTCCCAGATTCTCCATGACATCCCTCTAAACTAGCTTTACCTTTAGTTCAGCAATACCTGTATATGTAACCCTACAACAAGCACATCATACAGTAATAGGATAATGTAGCTAATATTATCCAACTTGGTAAAGAGAAACACAATGATCAAACCTCCATTGCCCTGCAGCTTACTCAAGACCATATACCCTAATCTTCCGTCTCACGTATCCATTTCCACTCTTCTTCATCCTGAGCATCCATTCATCTCTCAGTGCTTACTTCCAACTAGAAACTCTACCAACAAATCCCTATTTGGTTCTTCTCCAAGGAATCACATCCTCATCCATGCCAAGCTTCCACTGTTTCTTGGATCTACCTATTCTACTTCTTTAACAACTTCCTAGTTCTTTACCATAAGTGAGCAACAAGTAGTGTAAAGAAGGGAAATGATGAATTTGAGGCTTACTTACCTTTTAAGTCCTCCATATGGCGCTTGAGACTCCTTGACAGCTAGTTGTCCACCCAAAATTTGTCTCAGTGACCGATGCCGATCACATTCCAGTCTTCGCCTGACCGATGTCGATTCCCTACGACTACCTCATCGCCGATGTCGGTTCTCCCCTTGACCGATGTCAGTGTTTATCTGCCCCGAGTCACCGACGTTGGGTTGCACATAGCCGATGTCGGTCCCTATCTAGACGCTGACGTCAATTTTCCTGCCGATGTCAGTCTCTATGTTTTGCTTGTGAGAACTGACTTCTACCCACGAGCTCCTTTTGGATCAAACCCTTGTCCAAATCACCCTTGCTCTGCTCAGAATTCCTCAACCCCTGTGACTGATACCTATCCGTCATCTTCTCCTTGAAAACCAAGGCTTTCCTGCTCTTGTCACGAACATCAGATTCCTCAAGAAACATTACATTCTTATTTTGCATACAAAAGTCTCGATCTATACCCTTTGGCTCAAGAACATGCATCTCCTTATTCATGTGACCAAGCCTATTAAGCCACATCTCTGAATCTACAGCTAAAGTAGATAACCCAGAAAGAGAATCAGTAATATAAGCAAGTAGATAAAGAGTACCTGCTTTCTTACCACTCGTTAATTCAAGTGCATCCGATGTGTGAGTTCTTGTGCATCTCTCATCACCCAACTTTCTTGAAGCAATTAACCGCATCTCCAAGACTGGGACCTGCATGACCTCTTTTAACACCCATGTGTTACCTGTCTGCAATTTTAGCTTCACTTTCCCTTTGCCAATCATCTGACAAGGCTTTCCATCCCCTAAACAAATTTCTCCAAAGTCTCCTTGGACATACTCATGAAAAAATTCCCTATTTGGGGATGCATGAAAAGAGGCACCAAAATCTAAAACCCAAGATTCTACTTTATCTAAAGAACATACCAGAGCATCCTGTGCAATGAACTCTGCAACATCTACTTCTTCTTCATGTCTTTCATGCTGATCTGCTACCAACCAACAATCTTCTTTTCTCTGCTCTTTCTTTTCACATTTCTAGCAGGTTATTCTGCCATACCTGAACTTGGACCTCCTACCATTAAACTTCTCCATTCTTAGCTTACTATCTTCTGCCATTGCTCTACTCCCACTCAAACAAAAATCCCTGTGAGCAACTTGTAATCAAAACACACTAACCAGATCTAATCCAACCTATTAGTATCCCAACCAAAAGCTCTGATACCACTTATTGGTATCAAGCTCTGAACCTACAACCAAGGCTCTGATACCAGTTGTCAGGTACCCCTAGAACAACAAACGTGCTCTGGTACCAATTGATGGGGAATCCAAGAACAAACACAGCTGTTATGATCCCACTTGTTAGGATCTTGCTCCTTAGAAAGAGCACAATATGATTACCAAACTTAAGCAATTAAATATGCAGAAATAACCAAAAACACAAGTAACTAAAATTCACCAATAGCACAGAATATGAGAGACAATATACACTCTTATATATTAATACTTGTACAGAAAAAGAATACAATAAAGATCCACCACACTCTTCCACCTTACAGAGGCTTCCCACACCTCAAGTGTACAGTAATTCTTCTTCAAAACACTCTCCTACCAAAAAATGGTCCCAACACACAACTCACACATAGAATTGGTGTTCACCTCTCCAACCAGTCAGTAATAACCCTGCTAGTACACCAAGCACTCTATAGTACTTCAAGTTGATCTCCCATGAACCTGCAACCTGCAATTCAACAGACCATACTCACAATGGAAGGATCTTCCTTGCCTTCCTTTCTAGCTCATAATGGAACTAGGAGGAACACACACTTTGTTCTCTTCACTAGCACACTTTACAATACATGTTAATGGGTCTATAAATAGATCCTAGACTTAAAATAATAAATTAGACTTCTATTTTACTAATAATAGACACACAGCTCAAGACTCGAAATAGCTTTTACATGCAAACACTATGTTCACTAAACTAACTGTTCGTGCAAAGAACAGTTTTGGAACATGCAGGCGACCGACGCCGGTCCCTGCTTGCCTGGTTTTGACCAACGTCGGCCGACTTCCTACCGATGCCGGTTGCCTTCTACACTGATCATGACCAACGTCGGTCATGCTGCCGACGTCGGTGCTTTTGGGTCTTCAGCAACCTCCTTTTCTTTGTCTGCAACAAGTTGAAGCTTTTAGCTCCATAACCTAACAAATAGTGCATGCTAGACTAGGAGGTGAGGGTAATTCAAATATTAATCACCCTATTGATACAAATTAGTTCATTATTGAGTAAGATGTGAAGTTGGATCAAATCCTCACAACCATGTAAGAGACTAGGGATCGAATCACAGCCCTAGAATATCATTATTTGGCTATGTATGAATTATTAAACACATAAATTCTATGCATTTTAGTTAAATAAATAAATTGGGAGTTAACCACTATATTAAAGGTTTGAAGCAATTTTATCGAAGCTAAGTGTATATTGAGAGTATAGGAAATAATCTAAGATCATAGACAATGGATGACTACGTAGAGTATAACGTATACCTTATCCTAATTTTTACTGCATACAAAAATATGTGGGAGTTTAAGAATAGTACACACACACACACACACACACACACACACACACACACACACACACACACACACACACACACATGGTATAAAACATATGATTAATTGGTAGTGTTCTAAAACTAAATATAGTTATACCATGTATGTATGTATGTATGTATACAACTTGTATGCTATCAATCATTATTATGTAGTAGGGTATTATGGGTACTTTGTTATATATTTGATATTTAGTTGAAGCATTAAAATAAGGTATTTAATTGTTTAAATATAGATCTTATTGAGTTGTTTTATGATTGGATTTTGTTATATGTGTGGATTATAAACAAATAAATAAGCTATGTTTAATATTCATTTCATGGATGAAATAACATTATAAGTTACCTTGTGATTTGGATAACTAGCAGTCTAGATATAATCCTTACTTAGATGGTATGTTTATATTAAGGACTATTTTTTATTCTATTTATTATTTCGGAATAAACTAGATGATTTTAGATTCATTGCATTATATTTTATGGACTAAATGTATTTATTTTATATTTTCATACTTAACATACTAATATATGCTAGTGGGGAATATTTCAATTGAATCTTTTGGTTTTTACATTATAATATATTTTAACCAAATCTCACATTCATGACACTAAATAAGCAGTGGATAGATTCTAATAACTTAATTAGCACCATTAATGCAAGATGAGGTGTAATTCGATTGAGTGGTGTGTATAAAATTGATTGATCCTAGAAATCATTAACTATTTAAAAACTTTGTCCAAATTAATGTTTCTAGTTAAACATTGTCATTTCATATGTTGATATAGTTTTCATGTTTATGTGATATCATGTTAAAACATATTTATTTATGGTACACATCATGTATTAGATATATAACACATGGATTCTAGTTTGTCATTCTAGATACCTGCACTATCATTATCTACCCATCCATGAAGGGAGGGCCATTTCCTTATTTGGAGATATTGTGGGGGATCTATGGTCCATGGTTGGTGTGGAAAATCACTCAGATGATGCTCTCTCTCCCCATGGGAGCACTACTCTAAAGACTACACTTGAGATTATAGATAGATACTTGAGTCGTGAAGACTCTTAAGTCATGAAGACTCATGTTCCATGGAGATTTGTATCATGTATTATTATTTTAGATTTTATTTATTTCTAAAATTATGATATTTATTCATTATACTTTTAAAACAGTTGCTATAATGTTGTATTAGTAATGGCTAAAATTGTACTATTAATTTAAAAAAATTAGATGTAGTATTTATTATATGTTCAACATTGAACATGATTTGATATATCTTTTCATGGTGATAATTAGCTATTAGCTATAAACCTTTAGGTTAACTAAATTAATGCATTTAGTTAAAGATCACTAATTAGATTTCTCGTGGTGAAATATGTAAGATGAATATGTGTAATTTTTTTTATTTTTTTTAAATTGTTATATTCTGATAAAATCTAGTGGGGTTGTTACATTATGGTATCAGAGCTAAGGCTCAAACTCTAAGACTTAATATGTCTTCTAACAAAAACTTATTCTCTTATTAAGAAAAAAGATCAATGGTGTACACTAGACTAGGAGGTGAGGGTACTTCAAATACTAATCACCCTATGGATCTAAACTAATTCACCATTGAGAAAGCTATGAAGTTGGATCAAATCTTCACAACCAGACAAGAGACTAGGGACTAAATCATAGCCCTAAAATAATAAGTGCATGGCCATGAAGAGGAGAATGCTTAGGATGAAATTGAAGAACATCCTACTAAGTAGGAACATCCTCCATAGTAGAGTAATGAGGAAGTGCCATAAGATGTGAGAGCCTGAGTAGCTACAGAGTTGGCATGAGACATGAGAAAGGTAAATCCATCCAATTTCGATGGAACTATATTGAGATATGGAACTGAACTGTGGTTGACAAAAATAGAGAAATATTTCAAGATTCAGAATTACTCTAAAGTAATGAAAGTATCCTAGGGCGCTTATCAACTTCCTAGTGAATCAATAATGTGGTGGGAAAATAATAAGCTCAAGATGAACCTTGACTCAACCACCAACACATGGGAATAGTTTTTGACACTATTTAGGTCATGATGGTTTTCATAATTGTAATTTGATCAAAATTTTATAGATTTTTAGAATCTTAAGAAAGAAGACTTATCGATGAATGAATAATTACATAAATTCACCAAACTCCTTAAGTATGCACCTTAGTATCAGGTGAATGAGAGGTTCAAGATTAGAAAACTCATCATGAGATTAAAACCTCAAATTGGTTATGAATTAGATGTGCATATGCCATCTACTATGGATCATGTTTTTGAGAAGGCGTTCAAGCAGGAACATAAATTGAAATCTCTTTCCCAAGTTAGAGATAAGTTCAAGAATAAGTTTGGAATTTTTAAACCTAAAACTCTCGCTCTAGATTAAACAACATCTATGGGAAGCTTTATAGGCAAGGGACTACATTTTGGTCTATAAAGCAACCTGCAGGATTTTATAAGCTACCTCTTTGATTTGATATCGAGGGGTGAAAAGGGGAACGAATAAAAAGTGAATAACACTAAAATAAAACTAAGGCAATGCACTGAGATATTTAAAGTGTTAACCTATAATTTCATAAAATAGATTGAATTTTTAAACACTACAGACCATAAAGGAGTATAAAGCATGAATTAAGATCTATAATGTGAATAAAAATTAATATTATAGAAGTAGAGAAACAAAATAATGAGCAAAGATGACTTCCCACTCAAATTAACATAGAACACCAAAACCTCTTCATTTTTAGGTGGAGAATAGAATACAGAAGGCCTCAAGGGCATAATACAAAACATTCAATTCGACTCGTGAGGGGCACCTGTTAAGGTCATATAATAGAAAATTCTAATTCCTACTCATTCTATTCTTTTACAAATGGATGTTTATAAAAATATCAATACCAATAAATGATAACCAACCCCTTCCAAAAGGGATGAACCCAAAATATATAGGTAAAGTGGATTCTCGTAGGACTAACAACTAGAAATCCTTGAAACTCATGCCAATGATGATAATGTTATAATCGGATGAAGGAATTGGGCTTATGAGTGTAGTTAACCTCCAGATTATAGTAATGGTATAAATGTACATTCTTGTTATGGTCATGATGCTCAGGAAGAGTGTAGTGGTGACACATGGCCATCTTTGGAGTTGCTTCTATTATGATGCATGGTAGGTCCCTTTCCTTCTCTTCATTGGCCAATGCTGCTTCCCAAAGTTTTAATAAATCAAAACCACTTTTAAATGAGTGATGGAATGACACATGTTGAGCAAACACTTCTTTAATGGAATTTGGGCACTTCCTCACAAAAATAAGTGCAAGGGTGCCACATGGAGAACCTATGGTCACCTTTATAACTACTTGATGGGTCTCACCCATTATGCTACTAGCTAGTGGCACTACTTAGATTCTGACCAAAAGGAAATCAGCTTCAACTAGTGTTGGGTTACCATGTGTCAAGTTGGTGCTACACTAGAGTGAATCGAGAGCCTCTTTATTCTAAACAAATTCTTGGCTGCCATGTGGAGGAAGTGAAAGGAATCTGATACTTAGGCAAAAAATTCAAAGGGGGCCTTAGGAAAGGATGGCCAAAGGTAGAAGTGTCGAATGAGCACCTAGCAAGTATGGGACCAAACATGAACTAATTCAAAATAATAAAAGGTGGATCCTAATCCATAGTTCCTAGTGACTCACAGGGGTATCTTCCTATGGATGAGCGAACCCAAAAAATCTAGTACATAGACCAATCTAGGAAAATTTTATAAAATAGGAGGAAGGTCTGTGAACTTAAATTTTTTGAAGAGACACCTGCAAAGATTCTCACTCTTCCTCTTTAGGTTGGGCCTTCTTCTTAAAAGCCTTAAAGGCTCTATCTAGATCTATAATCTCCTTGAAGGAGATACTCCCTAGACCTTGAACTACCACCAACAGTTAGAAATCTAACTAGGCAAGTGGCTATAATATCTTCTCCACTTTAGAGACATTAGGTGATTGATCAAGAGCTGTGAACATGGTCTGGTCATTCTATTTATATTATAACATCACTTTGATTTGGTCTTTTGGGAGGATGCTATTATCTACCAAGAATGGGGAGGTGAGTCCCAATTAGACTAATTATTCAATATGCCCCCACCTATCTTGGATCACTTTATCTAAGGCATTAAGAAATGCCTTTCATTTGGTGGTTACCTTGTTGTAGCCTATAAATTCATTGACATTGGCCACTGTTTGTCTTTGATTCATCACCCTCACTTCCTGTAGTGTCTCGTCTAAAGTGCTATAAAACTTTTATATGAGAAGCTATGAATCCTAGACCTTGGGAGACATGAAGGTGATGGCTTGGTCAATGGATGCACTTACCTTAGAGCTTAGCTTCTATGAGTCCATGATGGAACTAAGTGTTGGCTTCAAGTTTTTGGCCACGCTCTTGATCCTCCCCCAATAAAATACTTACAACTATTATACCATTGGTAGAATGTCCATAGTCTGGGGGTAGGTAGCAAGTTTATTATTTAGCTACATAATTTTTTGGTCTTTGACTGAGGACTCATATTGTGCCTACTACTGTAGATGTATATATGCCTGATTAAAATCTAAGAGATTTTGATTGGTTTAGGGAATTTATTCTTCCTTATCTTGTAGTTTGGACTCTATGATCACTCATAGTTTGGTTTCCACTTGGAAGCTTTCATTAGAGACATGACCCAAAATGTCAGACTTTAATTTGTTAAGATCTGTGTCTTTTGATTTTACCTAAGTGTTAAGGTAGTGAATCATAGCCTTCACCTTGATGAATTATATCTTGGTCTTATATAGCTATTGGGTTACTTTGATGTAGTCTATATTCAAAAAATTCAATGTTTCCTCCATCATCTTAACTTGGTCAGTAAATCTAGCTTGGTTGAGATTGAGGTCAATAGCTTGTATTGCATAGTCCCTCAACTGCATCTATTCCTAGGGCCTGACTACCTGAGGAGTCATATATGTAATCATGATAGATTGTTGTGTTGGGTTGAATAAAAACTGCATGTGAGTCTCTACCATGGCTTTGGCCTACTTTACCTTCCTCTTCTCTATCCAAGCTTCTCAAGCCCTTCTTGCCATGTCCATCTGCTAATGGAATTGCTCTAGTGACTAAATGTTTTCCCCTATGAAGTGGAGTCATTAAGGAAGTGTGAATGGAATTATTAGTTGCTACTATGAAGCAATGGATGTTATTATTTAAGAGGTGATTGGATGAATGATGAGGGTGGAATGAGAGAAAGGTAGGAGCCCACAAAGTAGGGTGGAGGGAAATTATGCCATGAGGGAAGATGATGTGGACGATGAGGGTGGAAGAGTAAGGAAAGGTGCAAGGGAAGTGATTGAGATCATAGAGGAAAGAGGTAAGAGATCAGTGGTAGGCTTAAGTAGATGAAGAGGAGGGCGGTGCTAAGGAAGTGATTGGTTGGGAAGTGGAGAGTACTACAATAGATGAGGGAGTGAAAAAGGAGGTAGAGGTGAAAATAAGGAGTTGCAAAAAGTGTTTTTTATTTTGATGGGGTGTTGGTATAGGGCTAGATAATGGTGCCTTAGGCTACTTAGGATAAGATTACTTAACTTCAAGGTGCCCTGAAGAGGCCTATTACTAATGCAAGGTAGTGGGGTATGGGTACAAAGGAGGTGGCCAAGTTGATAGCTTTGGGACTTCCATAATTTCCACTTATTTTTTTTGAGGCACATCCCTCACCTCTTCCCTAGGGGTATTTTATTCATTTTCTTCTTATTTTTCTTCTTCTTCCTCTTCCTTGACAAAGAATCCTCTTTCTATTAGGTCCTCTTTTAGATGATGCACATCCAAAATATTTTCAAAGGTTTCATCTATTTCCTCATCCTCAAAATTAGAGTATGGCTTGCCGATCTCTTGCCTATATTTTGAATAGGCATCTATTTTTTCTTGGCTCCAATATCTTCTGGTGAGTTGTGCTCTCAATCCCTTTTTTAATTTTTTGGAGGGTTTGAATGTTTAGACCATGCCATAGAAAAAATCCCATGGCTTGCTAGTGTCTACTAAGATTTGGGATAGATCTAATAAAAAAAAATTGAGTTCATCCTTTATGGGTGACCTTCATCAAGGTACGACTAGGGTTGGTGATTGGGTAGGCTAGCGGTCCTCAAAGAGGCTATGTAACCATCTATATCATATCTCCATCTATTATCGATCAGGTCAAGGCTTAGCTTTATAAGTTTAGATTTGATTAAGTACTCATAATATATTTTCATCATCATGATGCCTCCTCTTGTGAAGGGGACATCATAAAGGCCCTTATTATTAGAACCTATGCCATACATTGCATCAACTACATCAAGATGGTGACTCTAGGGATAGGGTCCTATCTATGAGTAAGTGCAGCCATCGAAAGGGCTTTCCTATGAATCTATGTGCTCAAATTAAGGTGAAATGGCTCCTAAAAAACCAATCAAGTAGAACCTTGATGCTAGTGATCCATGACTACTTTGAGTCCATTATCCTAAATGTAATGGCCTCTCATTTGAGGTCAATGAAGATTGGAGACAAAAGGCACTCTAAAACTCATAGCAGTCCTATGTGATTGATAGGACATGGGTCCATACTATGACTAGGGTCACCATGTTAGGGAAAATGACTATATCAAATGAGTTGAGATTTAGGTAAGCAGAGAAGAATTGGGAGTGTTGGAATAGAATGAAATTCAAGAGAAAAGAGGAATACCAAAAGGCACCCCATGTTTAAAAGTTTGTCAACTCATACTTCATGGCAATGGTGATGGCATCTATAAAATCCATCCTATATACCTCCCCCTTATTTATCATAGTCAGGAAGAAGAGTGACCCTAACTAAATATCAATAACATTGGTATCTGAGTCCATTCAAAAGATGAAATCCAACATGGATAATGCATCCTTTAGGTACTTCATAGGGAATCTTGCTAGGGGGATGGGTAGAGGAGGAACTTTTATGTAGCTAATTTAAAGGAAGAAGTTTAAGAAGGGTTTTTTGTCATAGACCCAAGTGTCCCAGACATCTTGAAGGTTCTTCATGCTACAAATTTTGGCCTTGGGAGCACTTTAGAGTTAGAACATCTCCCTCACAAGATCTACACTAATTTTCACCCTCAAATTGGTATTACCCACAATTATTACAATATTGGCATCATACCTCTCTACATAGAGGGTGATGATTTTTAGGCATGGGTGAACATAGGGCACCATGAACTGGACTAACGTGCAGTTCCACGTTCTACATCTGAACAAGTCATAATCGATCCTTGAGATCTTCTCAATCAATTTATAACGAGTGCCCTCTCTCAAAATCTTGGTATTATTGGCCAACTTGGGATCAAAGATATCATCCATAAAATTAGTGACCAATGTTTGGTCTCTATAGTATCTTTTGGCTATTTTCTTGACATTTGACACTTTCTCCTTTGCCTGAGCGGAGGAGGAAGTGTAGGATTTGTTCATTGCATATTGAGGAGAATATTTGCATGGGATTTGGTTTAGGTTAGCCAAGGCCTGATATAAACCCTAAATGAGTTTTGTCAAATATATTATAGGGTCGATGGGGCTGACATTGTATCGTAAACCATCAAAAAGGTGTTTAAGTTAGGGAAGGGCTAATGAAGGTGAAAAATGACTATACGAGGGTGAAAAAGATGATGCAAAGCTTAGGGGAATATTTTTAAAGATGGTTATATTGCTAATAAGTGGTAATAAATGGACAATAATCATGTAAAGCATCAACGGTTTACCCACCTCTTTCTCGATGCACCCTTAGAGCATGCACTCAGAGAGATTGAGACTCAACAGGTTTTTACAAGAGAGAAAACATCAATAATTGATAAATTTTGATAATATTATGTGTATACATATGCCCCACTTTAATTTAATTACATGTCACTTAGGTGCAACACATGATGGTGCTTCGAAAAAAGAACATAGAAACACATAATGCTGAAGATAAATACATTACAGTAAGGGGAAAATAAGATAAATAAAATAACAGAATTAAAAAACACATACCTTTACTTACCTTAGTGAAGTAAATAAAGAAGGGGGTGAAATAAATGTGAAGGTGTCCAATGTAGGGAACATTAGGTGAACTTGTATAAATTAGAAAAAAAATTAAAATTTCTTCAACATGTGTGTGTGTGTGTGTGTGTGTGTGTGTGTGTGTGTGTGTGTGTGTGTGTGTGTGTGTGTGTGTGTGTGTGTGTGTGTGTGTGTGTGTGTCCAATGTAGGGA
Organism: Torreya grandis; assembly: GCA_037957365.1. Classification (NCBI taxonomy): domain Eukaryota; kingdom Viridiplantae; phylum Streptophyta; class Pinopsida; order Cupressales; family Taxaceae; genus Torreya; species Torreya grandis. The sequence goes on from JARHVA010001376.1 coordinate 648,376, forward strand.
ACATTAGGTGAACTTGTATAAATTAGAAAAAAAATCAATTTTTTTTCAACATATATATATATATATATATATATATATATATATAATTTGATTTTTTTTTATAATTTATACAAGTTCACCTAATGTTCCCTACATTGGACACCTTCAAATTTATTGCACTATAATAGGTGAAAATGTCCTCTCCAATGTTAGGATTCCAGAACATTTTATGGTTTAGAGAAAGAGTTAGTAGAAAGAAAGCTATGATCAAGATATAAAATTTAGTGGTAAATATTTGAAAGGTAAATAATTTTGAATAGTAAACATAAATAGAGCATGAAAAAAATTCATTTTTTATTTTTAATATTCTAATAAAATAGAGATATAAATATAAATATGGTGAAAAAAAATCATTTTAATCAATCAAACTCCAATACCTCATCATACACCAACAAATAGAAATTAAAAAAGTAGTAGAAATTTATTTGGCATTGAATAGATATAATGACATAAGAAAATCAATCAATCAAAATATTAAATGAAAATTACAAAACACCAAGATAAAATAGCTTAAAAAAATGTAGTTCATATTAAGTTGGCATTGAAGACATAACGAAGAATTTATAATAGAAATATTGAAACGAAATGAATCTCTCATATTTGGAATGAAGGTGATGAGGGCACACGTCTGCCATACAACAAGCACTTAAGGTGTGTGAATTCACACATGCAAAATAACAAGCCAAGAAGGAGTGAATTCACTTTTTCCTATTTTAGAGGAGAAAATGAGTGTAGTGTCAGGGATGCGCCTAAACAAAGGTGAATATGTATGGAAGAGATATGAAAATAATAAATGAATGGATATCAAAATTCATATAGTTATATCATAATTTTTTCACTTTCAAAATCTTTTAATTTAGCTAAGCAAAATTTAACCTAAATAACGGGTTCCATGTGGCTAGGGAAAATTGAACCTAAGTAAGAGCTGACAAAACATTCAAAAGGATGTTTGCAGGTCTCGCTCTTATGCCCAATCTTATTCTAATATCAAAAAAATATATGAAACCATAAAATCTCTAACACACATTATTTTTTTATTTGTTACATTAATTATTAGTTTATTACTTTGAATGTTTTTCAACACCAAATTATTTATGGTTTTTTGGACTGGTGAAAAGGGGATTGAGTTCGTTGGTTATAGTCCTACCAAACTTGATCCATTTGGAATGTTAGATGGTGTATACCACCATGATAGGTCGAGGGAACCTCCTAGATCCTATGGTGTCTATGGAATTTCATTGTTATCATGGCTTGCTTATGAGTGAGCTCAGGGATAAGGCCCCAAATTTGATAGGATTGGCATCCCAAAGGTGGGAGACAAGCCATGGCTGAAATGAAACAAGAGAAACATGGAAGATAAAAAAAAAAGGCAAACTGATGGAGAACCAATATGTAGAATGACACAAAACCAAATCAAGATAAAATAACCAAAGTGAGACTTGAAACAAAATTGAAAGCAAAGCCAAATAGTTAACATAAGGGAGTTGGATAAGATAAATATAAATGGGATAAAACTAGCATGAGACCATATGTAGGATCCCACCAAGTGTAATATAATGTATCTCTAAGAATATGAATAGAATCACTAGTGTTTGGCAAGGGGTACACAAGGTACTTAAACAAATAACTAGGAGGCTAAAAGGCTCAAGGCTTCTATGGGCTATGGGAGATCTATATTATCTATCTTATATGTTGGCTTGCACCAAGATATAGATATACTTGTAAAATAGGTTAGATCTAGAATGATCAAGAACATAAAGGATTAAGGTATCCCTAATGTATCTAACAATGTTGATTAAAGAGAGCTAAAAATTAATGTGTAAACTTAGAAACAAAGGCACTTTCAGGCCAAATGAAATAAATTTAAAGCAATAAAGATGTTTTCAAGAAAGGTCTCAAGAGCATGCATAATCTAAGTTTGAGTTATCTTTTACTTTCAACACTATTGTTCTCTAACAATGTAATTTTCTAGTTTAGCAAGAGAGAGAGAGAGAGAATGTTTGTGCAAGTTGTATAGATTATTTTGAGCATGTAGGATCCTAATATGTAATGAAAAATATTTCCAATGCAATCATAACATATAATGGAATATATTTCAATCAATGAATATATTCTTAACCACATACAAATGCATAAACTTTAGAAACTATTCTAGATAATGCCCTAAACAAGCTAAATGACTAAAACAAATCAAACCCTATCATGTATACTATTGAAAATAAACAATAATTTCACTTTGCATAGTAAATTTCCCTCATATCAAACTCAAAATAAGTGTGAAAACTTTCTACCAACTGATTATGCAATCTAGGAAGCAAGAGAATAAGAGGATCAGATTGTGTATGAGTTGAATCTAGACCAAGAGCCAAAACCTATGGAAGAGGTGAAGGAAAAGCTACCAATATATGAGAGATCCAATAAAATGAGCACAATAATATTTGTAATGGATTCTTGAGGCATAAAGGAGCAACCCACAAGCTTAAGGACTATTGAAGAGAGCAATATTAATCACCAAGATATGTTGTAGAATAGTAGGGAATCCTCTATCATAATGAAAGTTATTGTGCTAAGCAAGAACCAAGAGAGATTCAAGAAGGAGTCCAAGATTTGAGTGTGATGATCAATTGAGAAGATAAGAGCAAGAATGCAAGAGATAATTAAGAGAGACTCAAATTAATGATAAAAAGGCATATATCTCAACCCTAATCTACTAAAAGGCCAAAAACTAGTCATTTTTAGCCATTTGGGCCCAAACATGGTACCTTTTCACATATTATACCTATGTTATGTCCTAGGCCATAAATTTTTTGAAGGAAACATATATCCTAGGCCGTGGGTTTCCTCCTTAAGTCATGTCCTGGGTTAAAATTCAACCTAAGGTGGTCAACAAGTCTCCAAAAGGGCCCTAGGGGGTGTCTACAGAGCCTGTCTGGGGTGTAAAAGGTCTGAGATGGATTGGATATGTATAGGGATGACATTATAATTTGGGAAACGTCCAAGCGAGTGAAAAAATTCTCTAATTAGGATAAACATGGTCAATAGTTTGCACTTGAGTCAATGTGTAATCAAAGGGAGGAGTAGGGTCACAAGAAGTAAAATCACATAATGTAAATGTTAGGATTGTGAGAATAGGTGTTGTATAGAGGCATTTCTTGAATGCCTCAAAAGCATACAATTATTCATGATTTCAATCCAACTTGGCTTTTGCACATGTTATATGGTTAATATCCCAAGAGATGTGTGAGAAACTAAGGATGAACCTATGGTAGAAGTTAGTAAGTCTAAGAAAACTCTTTAATTTTGTGAGATTATGTGGATTAGGCCAATCTTAGATTACTTTAATCTTCTCTAGATATATATAAATTCATGTGTGATCATTGATGTATCCTAGGTACTAGATTTGCACAACACCAAATGTACACTTTACTAAGTTAGCTTACAACTTGTGTCGATGCAATGTGTCAAAGACATGTGAGATGTGATCTAGGTGCTCCTCCCTAGTCTTATTGAATATAATAATGTCATCCAAGTAGATCATGATGAAAAATTCAAGGAAAGGCCTGAGTAGATCATCAATCAAGTATATGATTGTGATTGGTACATTAGTTAGGCCAAAAGGCATGACCAACCATTTGTATAATCCTTCTTATGTCTTGAATGTTGTCTTCAAGGCATCTTCAATATGGACTAGAACTTGATGATAACCTAATTTCAAGTCAATATTGATAAAGTATTGAGTACCTCATATCTAGTCTAGAAGGTTGTCAATACATGACAGTGGGTATTAATTATTCTCTATTATCTTGTTGAGAACATGATAGTCTATGCAAAGTCACCATGACCCATACTTCTTGAGTGTGAGGACTATTAGACTCCTACAAGGTGAAGAGCTAGGCCCGATCCTATCCTAATCAAGGAACTTCTATATTTGGTGCTAGAATTTATCATTTTCCCAAACTAATTTATGATATAATGGCTATTCAAAAGATGGGATCTAGGGACCAAATCAATGTGTTGTTTTTTTGCATAGTGTGTTAGTAGGCCTTTAGGTTCTATGAAGTCTTTGTTATGATACTCTAGTAACTTGTCAAATTGTTTTTGTTATGATGATATGCAAGTGTTGTGCATTACTAGTGTGTGCTTTATCATCTATTGTGTAAGTGTGTTAGGTAAAACCATGAGAAATAAGAACTTATGTTCATAAAAGATAAGTTTGTGACATTACTTGGTAGAGATCAAGGTGACTTTGGTCATGGGAACTAACTCAAATAGGTGGTAAAAATGATCTTGTACATGGATAGTTCAACATTATGGCTTGTCTTGATATGTATATTTGTATCCATATAGATATGGTCTCCCTAGTAATATGTCTCATACCTCCAAATGTGCGATGTCATAAGTGATGTTATCTTAAAATATGATTCATATTGTATTGAAAAGTACATTATCATCATACCTATATGTCTTTCCCCTACTGCATCCACCCTAGATAATATGGCTTAGGGTGTGCAGTAGTGGTAAGAATAAGGCATTGAGTTTTGGATTGCATAATGATGTTCTTCTGACTACCATTGTCAATGATCACATGGAGAGACTGACCTTTCACCCAAAACTTGGTGTGGAAGAGACATTTTCACTCTTCAAATATGTTAATCATAGTGTTATTGATACTTAGACAAGAGGCATATGGATTAGTGTTATCCATTAGTGTGGATCCTAAGGTATATTGTGTGAGTAAGGACTACTACACATGGTATTCAGAGTCATCATGGGTGGATGAGTGATGGTGATGGAACCAATTATCATTGGACTTCTTATTTCCTTTGTCTAAAGTAAAAGGTGTAGTAGTATTCGAGTGTTGTATAATAATCTAAGGCTACTCACTTTTATGAGAAGGGTAATTCTTTTGTTCAAGGGGATATAACATGGAGTTGTGCAAGAGTTAGGCCTTGTCTAGACCAATAATTTATCTAGGAGGATCTCCTAATAGTGGTTATAGCAATACCACCAAACTTTTTCTCATATCTTTTAGTAACTTCGGTTCCACTTCCATGATCTTCATTACACTATAAAAACCTTTAGATGCTCACGGTACTTCCAAGATCATTATCTTATATCTACAAAATTTCACACACTCTAGTACCAATGTAGTGAAATATATGTAGATAACACATGGTGTCACCCATGCATATGCAAAACCTTCTACACTACATATCATCATCATTAGTAGGGCCTACCAAAACCTCTATGTTAAACTCTGAATGACAAATCACACTATACATCATTGCCATGTGCTGTAAAATTCCTACCTCCATCACAATAGGTGTGCTACTTTTGATGCTAATCAATGCAACCATCAGAAGGTGAAGATTCAAACAAAAGATTAACTATTTCACCTTTTATAATGGTTTTTTTGCCTTCATAGTTTTATAATATATCTAAACACATTTGTATCTTTAGTAATAAATAAGAGTAGAAGATAAATATCCATACATCTTTCTTAAGAGTATGTGATGTATATGACACACAAATAAATAATAAATTTATTATTCTAGTTATCTAAGTTCTCTTTCTTTCGATACTCTACATATAATTACATATATAGCTTCCACATACACATATAACACATCTAAATTCTCATTTAGAGTGTTGTCTATCTAGTTTCTTCCTGGGCCTCAAATCAATGGTATCAGATCAATTCATATTGTTTGTGCATGTCCCATTAAACATGGTCAGAGTATCTAAATCTTATTGTCAAACTATGAGATCCATTAAAGTACCTAACATGTAATTTTAAGTAATTTTAGACATGGAAAGACTCACACCTTATGAAATACATACAATTTTTATCACTTGGGTCTAACAAACCAATATGCCAAACCAAAAATAACAGCTCACATATCACCAGGTGTTGACAACTTTTTGCCTCCATCCAAACATGATGGAGCATATATTATTCAAAGGATTAGCTTGTGTGCAATTGAGGGGAAACATCCCATGCCAAAGTGTCAAGCATTACTTTTGACATATATCAACACAATGAAATTTTATGAGCTGGAATGAGACTTATGTGTAAGGTATTCATCAAAATTCAAACAAAAGAGTGTACATGATTGCATGAGAGGTTTAAACTCTAAGTAGTAGAAAAAATGAGGAGTGTTTGGCTATGTAGTGGTTGTGAATGGATCAATAGTTTTATTATATATATTATAGGAGCATCAAAGGTTATGTTGAGGTTTTAATCACCTAAAAATGGTAATTGGATGTTAAGAGTGTCACTTGAGTTAACCTATTCCTATCTTAGCCCTAGACTTATCCTAGAGCCTTAGACACACTTTTCTAGTCATTAAGTAGACCATAAACACCTACAGTAATCCAAAATGTAGTCCCAAAACCATCTTCTCATATCCCAACACAACTTACTCATCATTTTTCCAAGTGGACATTAGAACCACATTGGGGACACTTCAACCACATGGCACTAGTGTCCCCAACTGGGCACTACTATCCTCAGGCTTAAATCTTCCCAATGGATACTTTTAAAAATGTGTGCCTCTCCCAAGGTTGGCCTAACAACATTTTATTATCTGCATAGGCTACAAATCTCTATAAATATAATTATAATTTACCTCTAATGACTAAATGGAAAAGAGATGCAAAAGCACATTCAAACTAAAGACAAGCTGAGCAAAATTAAGGTATTTGATACCTATTCTACCCTACTTATGTATAATACCATCTACAATATCCCTAAGCCTAGTTTTCAAATATTTTAAAGCTCAAGCACATTCAAGACATCCAAGTCCACTCTCATTATAGCATTCACTTGCACTTGCACAAGTACTAGGTGGGAGAACTACATCAGGCTTGATTTCTCTTCAGAGTATTGGTATGTAGGCAACTCTCTTAATAGTGGGGTGTTGAGGATGTCCATCCTATCTTAATAAATATCACATAATCATTGTTCATCTCATATTTTCAAAGAGGATTAGGGTTTTTACATTAAATTAGGTTTTATAGGCACAACACAGAGCTCTAGGTTTTGTGTGCATAAGAACAGGGCCTAAAAACACAGGCATGAGTGCTCATAGAAAATAAGAATAGTCCTACAAAGAGGAAATTGGCACCTCTTTGAGGACACTAAACTATCATGGCACTACTTTCCATATGGGTCATTACTGTCTAATGAGCAAACAAATCTCATAATCTTATTGATGACACTCAAAGCTATCTAGAACCTAGATCATCTGTGATAGTCACTTTATAGATAAGTCAAAGGAGGTCAAAATATATAACAAATAAGTGTTTAATTATTGTGAATTATTTAACTAATTTAGACATCTCGGCCCTTTAACCAAACATAGGATTTACATAGTTAAACCCTAAAAGGTTAAATCATTTGGTGAACCTGTCTTGCTTTGAATATTGCATTAAACCCTAGCTTTCCTTAATCAAAAATTTTGTGCAATAATTTAGGGTTTACTACTTCTGATTTTCTAATTATTTTATACAACCTAGATAATTAAATCAATTACACATTAGGGTTTCATTTATTTAAATCTAATTTAAATTTTTGCATAAAAACCCTAGTTCAACAAAACCCTAACCCTAGACACACTTAGGGTTTGTATCCTTTTCTATTTATACTCAGATTTTAGATTCATATATCTTCTAATTCATATAGTCATGATCAAAATGATAGAATAAATCAATTAGTTGTTGCAAATTCTAATACTTTCATTTACATATGTGTTCCCTTTAATTTGGAATAAACTCATAAAAGACATAAACACATGTATAGATGATGCTTTATATCAATTGAAATATATGTAATATCTCATAGAATGTTATCTTTCTCTTATATGGAGTTCTATTAACAAGCAAACCTATATACATATAGAGGATTTAACACATAAGCTAACAACTATGTTTCAATATTCAATGTCATATCTAATGCACAAGAAAGAATCTCCTTCTCCTCCTCATCTCCATGAGGGTGATAACTAATTTCCCTCTAACTAGGTCCATTCTATCATTATTCCACGAGATGAAGTAGCCTATAACACTATCACTAATCCCCTTATTTGGCATATTCACACCTCTTCCTTACAAGGTGTGTGCCTACATATTCAAACAAAAATAGCTTGGGTTTACACTTGTGAAAATCTATGTGATCAACTTATCAGTATTAGTAAGATAATTATAGGATTACACAATCAAAATCAACTACTACATGAAAATATTACATCATTAGAAAAAAAATTACAAGACAAAGGCCTTTAGGGAAGAATAGTGTAAAATGATGTTTATACATCTTCAACTAGTCATTTGTGGCAAACAATGTTACATATCAAAACACAAAATCACAATAAATTACATCTAAAACTAGTGATTCAAAAATCATTCAAAGGTAAAATAAGAATTCAAGTGAGACACTAAAGGAAATGATTAAATCTAAGTTGATCATCCTACCTCCTCTACACCCAATGAGGATATCCATATATTTGTATGTATATCATAGAATGCATGAGCACCACATTGATTCATGTTTAGCATTGAAAAGGAAAATACGACAGATAATGGATACAAATGACTCACATAATGATGCATCATACACACAACATACAATAACACACCTACCAATTCCAAAAGGGTCAAATTTAGAAATAGTACAAAAAATGGTTACCAAAGCATAACTCAGAACAACACAAAGTTCACAAAGCATAATCAAATCAAGAAATAATACAATAAGCACATATAAATCAAGCATTATACCTCTCTAAAATGATGCTAAACACTCAATATGGTATGTGTTTGGTCAAAAGTATCTATAATAGTATGATTATCATGGTCAAGGTTTGGGCAAATAGGCCCAAGGCATCACTTTTATTCTAGCAGTTGATAATATTGGTCAACAGGGTTTGGGATTTATCAAAAATCCTAAGGCACATAACTCATAGATATAGTTTATCAATTCAAAACATCTAGATACACAAGAAATATTATATAAAGAGAAAGATCCTTAGTTGCAAATTCAAAATCATGTTACAAAAAGAAGCATTCTCAAAACAAGTTTTCTAGCAAAAGAGCCTCCAAAACACCATATGTATATAATAAACACAGTTTCAAAGGAAAAAATCACAATCAATCTTCCAAATCACAACTCCAAAAGGTCAATTCCAAAATATGAGACAATTTCCTATAACATTCCAGTTTATCATGATTCTGATGTTGATCAATATTATGACTCTGATGATAACTCAGATTCCTACTACAACAACATAGTAATCACACTACACAAGAGATTACCTTTCATATTTTTGACACAAGCCATGGTGATAGTTAGTCTCCCATGAGACTCATTGGTTAGTATGGTTTATTCTTGTACATAATTCCTTCTCTCTCTATAGCTCCTTATACATAATTTATTTTCATTTGCTTGTACATATCTTGTATCTTAAAAACACAAAAACAATATTACATGTCAAAATACAAAAACATTCAAATATTTCCAAAATATAAAATTTATAGATTGTATGCATTGCTATGTTTACATTTCTACTACTTGTCAGATATTTCATATTGCTAGCTATCCTAGTATAGTCAATTTTATCATACACATATGTGTCACTTATTTTTATTGAGTGCTTTCAGATTACATATAGGTCTCTGATCCACTACACTAATCTAGACTAGCTATCATCTACCCACTAGGGGCATATACACTGATCCAAGTTTATACATTTGATACATCCACCCACTAGGTTCTATCCTTACATTCTATACATTCCAATTTATGCATTGATATATCTTTATGTTAATCATTCCTACTCATTGCTTAGACTTTTTTTACTATCACTAGTTACACTCAACATATGTATATCATAACATTTAAATAGATTTATACTACACAGTTATACATGTTTTCATTTCTAGATTTCCTAGTTTAGACTTGATTGTGTTTCCTATGTTTCTTCCATCTTCAAGGGCATTTGAATATGCCATTATTCTTTGGCTCTACACCACTTATCTATCTGTATGCCTTAAACATGTGACCATGTTCCTTGTGTGAGCTTTACTACTTCTATATGTAGATATTTGAACATGTCCTTCTATGTGGATCTAAGCCAAATTACTTGTTGCTTGCATATGTGGACATTTGAACATGTCCTTGTATGTATTCATTCTCATATTTAGTGACATGTTCCCATGTCCCTTGTGTTGTGGTCCCTTAGCCTACCTTATGCATGCCTCATGTTCTTGTATGTATTTTTCCTTGTATGCTTCTACACCATGAGACTTGTATTTTTTTATTACACACACGCTAGTTTTTGATGCCATGAGAGACCTCATACATCTACCCTTCCTACTTGGGAGTCATGATGGACATCATGCCCCATCCCATTAGGTAGTTACTCATATTTTCTAGTACAGATTGATTACAACTATCTTGACACCCTTGTGCAATGTTAGATTACAACATACATCTTATAGTACCTACTTATACTCAGATTTATTTACATTTTGATGTTATTTTTGTACATTGTATTATAATATCATGCACATGATCCAAATAACAAATTTTATAGATATACTTCTTTAGAGAGCAATTCTTACACATATTTCACAACTACCCTAAAAAAAGGGGGCATTCATAGGGGTTTGTCATAGAAATCAAGATCTTACTTTGTTATTCATAGACAATAGATACTCAGACAATACTTTAGATCACCCAAATTTAAGACCAAGCAGACATTAATGCCCAAATTGGGACACTAGCATCATAGGGTGTTATTATCCACTATAAGGTGCTACTATCAAGTAGATGTAGCTTCAGGATAGTCTGGATCATTCAAAATAGTATGCTAGGTACAATATATATTTGTATAGATATAGCCATATGTTTGACATTCATGTTCATATTTTGCTCAGATACATTTATTTCAACTCAGATTCATACCAATTACTCATATTTATAGGCATCATGTGCAGCACATAGTTTCTGTATACTCAGTTACACACATGTTGATCAAATGGAATGGCAAACTCCATGTCAATCTCTACATTATATACACTTTTTATCACATTCTAGGTTGTCACCAGATTCATGACTTAGTCCATCTATAGTGGTTAGCATTCCTGAGAGGCCCAGAGCCACCTAATATACCCAAGTAGTTGTAGAGCTAACATACATAATTAGATTTACTCAAATTAATTCCATCACTTTTTGATGTTCAATTGCATATGTATATACTTCACATAAGAGGGCAATGATGGAGTCATGGCCTACTTGAGATCTTGAGCCACCCACATGAGAGGGTTAGACACACTTATAGTCTTATCCAAGCTATTCACAGATCAGGATCCACCAAGCAAGGGTGGGAAATGATGGAGACAAAACCAAATTGAGTTCTTGAGCTACCCATATGAGGATTGAGCAAGCCATCATCTTAGTCCAAGCTATGCAATAATATGATCACTATGTATAGTCATACACATAGGTTGTCACCAGGTTCATGCATTAGTTCGTGTACCCAATGAGAATATTACTTTGGATCATGTTTTACATACATGGACCCAAATTCACATATTTAGACTTAACTACATGAGATTCACTTTCAAGGTAAGTCCAGGTATGCTTCTTTTTCGTTTATACTAGTCATTTTGCTTTGTTGCATTTTTAGCGTAAATGGGGGAAAATGTAATCACCTAAAAGTGGTAATTGGATGATAAGACTGTTGCTTGAGTTAACCTATTCCTAGTTTAGCCCCAAACCTATTGTAGAGGCTTAGACATACTTTTTCAATATTTGAGCAGACCATAAACACCTACATTCAGCCAAAACACTCTCCTATAATTGTCTTCTCAAATCCCAACCCAACTTGCTCAGTATTTTTTGAGGTGGACATTAGCACCACATTTAGGACACTACAACCACATGGTGCTAGTGTTCTCAACTAGGCACTACTAACCTTATCCTTAACTCTTCCCAACAGACACTTTTTCAAATGTGTGCCCCTCCCAAGGTTGCCCTAAACACATTTTATTATCTGCACAATCTAAAAATCTCTATAAATACAAGTCTAATTAACTTATATTGACTAGATGGAAAAGAAATGCAAAAACACATTCAAAACAAAGATAAGTTGAGCAAAATTAAGGTATTTGATCCCTATTTTATCTTACTTATACAGACTAGCATCTACAACATCCTTAAATCCAGTTTTCAAATATTTTAAAGCTCAAGCACATTCAAGGCATCCAAGACCACTCTCATTCTAGCATTCACTTGCACTTACATCAAACACTAGGTGGGAGAACTACATTGAGTTTGATCCCTATTCAAATTATTGGTATGTAGGCAACTCTATTCATATTAGGGTATTGAGGATGTCCAACCTATCCTACTAATGAACACAAAATTATTTCTCATGCCATACTTACAAGGAGGATTAGGGTTTGCAAATTAAATCAAGTTTTTTAGGCACAACATAGAGCTTCAGGTTTCATGCGTGCAATAATAAGGCCTAAAAACACAGGCATAGGTGATCCAAGAAAATAGGAACAATCCTGTAAGAGGACACTAGCGCCACTTTGAGGACACCACACTAGCATGGTGTTACTACACATATGGGGCATTACTGTCCAGTGAGCAGACAAATCCCAAAATCCTATTGATGACACTCGAAACTATCTAGAACCTATATCATCCATGACATTCACTTTTTAGATAAGTCTATATTTATGCTTACTTATTTCTATTCTTAGAAATTCAAAGGAAGTCAAAAGCTATAACAAAGAAGTGTTTAATTATTACAATTTATTTAACTGATTTAAACATCTCAACCCTTTAACCAAACATAGGATTTACATAGTTAAACCCTAAAAGGTTAAATCGGAGGCAAACAAATAGTTAATTATTAGGTGTTCAAGTATTTTAGATTGAATGGTGGTATTATCATTGACCCAAAGTGAACCGAAACTAAATTTTTAAGAATAACATATAGCAAGGGGAGGTAATATTAAGCCCAACATTATGGAAAACGTGCCAATAAGAGACTAAATTGAAACAATTGTCCATATGCATAAAACACACTAATACTATAAAAAATAGCTAGTCATATACCAAAATTAGGTGTCCATAAAAAACATAATACATCTACCCGTATATATTTAATTAAGTCCAATACAAAGTAAAAAATGTATATACCTAATTAATATAATAAATCTATTGTAATAGATGACAAAGAGAGGGTTTAGAAGAGTATCTTGATTAACATAAAATAAGGAAATAATCATCTCAATTTGTAACATAATTAAGGTTTTTGTGGTATGACAGTGTGAACCCTAGAACTGTACACTCTACATTTCTAGGCCCCAAAACTATGGGCTTCACATTTATAGAAAATGGTAGAACAATAGAAACATATTTGATGATCATGTTTCTCAAGTTGATGGCTCTAAAAACCCCATTCAACATCATTAAACTTTAAGTTGATCATTAGGAAATTTATCTTCTTCAAACCCTAATATAGAATATAAACTTGCAAAGGATAATGAAAAGGTGTTCAGGAGCATGTGCTTAGTGTCAATAGGGGTTTTAAGCACCCAATAATTATTAGGCCCCTTAACATTACATAATGTTTAAGAAAACATACCAAGTAAAATACAATTCAACACAACACTCCAGTGTGATGCAATGTGTTAGTACTATGATTTTCAATGCCATAATGAATGCTCTCTAAATGTTTGATTCTTCGAGAATGTTCAATAAAATGATATGACAAAAATGTTAGATGTTTTTTCAAATCTCATTTAGATTATTAGATGCTTTTCTTCACATGCTTGGATTGGTTGTTTATCCTAAATGCATTAATGTACATGTGTATTTATAGACCTATTAAATTCAAATTAGGACCCTATTAACGTAAAAACTGACAAGATGACATGAATGACCCCAAAGGACCCTAAAAAGGAAAAAGGATCACAACCTCATAAATATACACTATACATTTTTAGGTAATCTACCAAAATATAGGAAGACATGGAGGGAAAAGATGGAAAAAGCAGGGAGACATGACATAAAATTTACTATTAAAACCTAATTTGGACCAATAATTGATCTAGGAGGATCTCCCAATAGTGGTTCTAGCAACACCACCAAAATTTTTATCATAACTTATAGTAGTTGTAGTTCCACTTCCATGATCTTTAGTACACTAGAGCAACCTCTAAATACTCATAGTACTTCCAAGATCATTATCCTGCATCCAACAAACGTCACACACACTCTAGTATCAGTGTAGTGAAATATATGTAGATAACATGTGATGTCACCCATGCAAATGCAAAATATTATATAGTACATACCATTAACATTAATAGGGCCTGATAAACCTCCATGTCAAATTGCAAAGGACAACTCATATTATACATTACTACCATGTGCCACAAAATTTCTATCTCCATCCCAACAGGTGTGCTACTTCTGATGCTAATCAATGCAACCATCATAAGGTGAAGAGTCAAACAAAAACTCAATCATTTCAAAATTTTAATGGTTTTTTTACCTTCATGGTTTTCTTATATATATAGCTTCAGTAAGAAATTTGAGTAGAAGATAGATATCCATACATATTTCTTAAGGGTATGCGATGTACATGACACACAAATAAATAATAAATTACTATTTAAGTTCTATAAGCTCTCTTTTTCTCGATTATCTGCATATAATTACATATATAACTTCCACATACACATATAACACATCTAAATTCTCATTTAGAGTGTTGTCTATTGAGTTTCTTCTTGGGCCTCAAATCAATGGTGTTAGAGCAGTTCATCTTGTTTATACATGTCCTATTGGACATGGTTATCATATCTAAACCCTGATGTCAAACCACAAGATCCATTAAAATATCTACCATGTCATTTCAAGCAAATTTAGACATTGAAAGACACACGCCTTCTGAAATACATACAATTGTTAGATTAGTTGGGTCTAACAAACTAATATGCCAAACCACAAATAACAATCACATAATGTGGTATCATCATGTGTTGACAACTTGTTGCCTCCATCCCAACATGACGAGCATTTATTCTTCAAAGGATTAGCTGGTGTGGGGTTGAGGGGAAACATCCCATGCCAAAATGTGGAGCGTTATTTTTAATGCCGATCAACACAACTATTAAAAGGTGAAGAGTCGCACAAGTGCTCAAACGTTTCAACTTTTGTAACCGTTCTTTTTGCCTTCGAAGTTTTGTAATAAATATATATACACCTTTGTAGTTTTAATAAGCAATCAAAGTAGAAGATAGACAACCATACATCTTTCTCAAAAGTATGCCATATAAAGGACATACAGATAAATAATAAATTTAATGTCTTAATTCTATTCTCTCTCTTGATTATGTGCATATAATCTCATTTAACTTCCACATTTAAATTCTCATTTAAAATATTATCCATAAATTTTTTTTGTAAACTTCGTATCAATAATCGATAAATATAAAAATACCTATTAAATAATATAATTTTATAACCAATAAATAATTAAAAATTGTTTTTAAACATCTACACGTAAATATGTTTAATCATAGGTCCAACTTAGATTCATTCACCTTACCTCCACTTTTCATCGTGGCTGTTATTTTAAAACTCAAAGTTTGTACTAATACTACTTACTACTTTCGTGTTTGGGGATGTGCAACTACACCTTTATTGGGAACGGATTACAGAAATTGTAACCCCTACTAATATTTTAGTAGAAAACAAATAACCGTAGGTGGCACAAAATCAATCCACGAAGATAAAGTTTTGTTGAATCTTTTTTGTGGTTTGTCCCACGCAAGCGTAGCCGTACTCATGGTTTTGTGTCGCCAAGGGCAATGGAAAGTTCATGTTCCACTTGCTATTATCATTCATTCCCTTTTTAATGAGAACGAACGGATGACAATCGGTATCCAACAACCCAACAACTACCACATGTAAATCAAGTTTTGGAATTTGCTCGAGTGCCAATTAAGTTTTTCACATAGTTTTGGTTTAATGTAAATTGGTGAGGTTTGAAATAAATAAAATTAGTGGGTGGTAGTGGGAAAAGCATCTAAATGTTACAAAACATAAGTAAGATGATAAAAGAGAACTAAAAAAATATTTATAACATATATATTGATTGTTTAAAAAAGTGAATTTTTAATATTTAAATATTCTCTGTAATCTTTTGAAACATTAAAATATTTACAATTGACTTTTTTTATAAAATTAAGGTTTAAAGTTATGAGAAATAATAGAATAATTTAAGGTAAAAAGACCCTCTTCTATATTTGAAATTGGTTTTGTGTTTCCGTATATATTTATAATTAAATTATATGTTTAAGAGATGTAAAGAGACTTATTATTCTATTCAATAATTATAAGTTGTGAAGTGAAAATCCTCAACTTGACTTTTAACAATTTTTTTTTAATATATTCTTATTTAATATATATATATTTTTTATAATATTATTAATCTATTATAATTATTATTAGATTTTTTTTAATTTGATTGGGTAAATCGTTTTTGATCGGAGTTATAAATTGGTATGGGACACAAACAGAGGCTCATTCCCTGTAGTAAAATGGGAGGAAGAAGAAGAAAAAAGCGTAGAAAATATACCACCTCCTAAGAGAGCAAGAAATATGGGACACAAAAGTCGTAGAGAATCTAATGAGAAAGGGAGCAAAAAGAGAGAATACAGATAACCAAACACCCAAATACCCAAAAAAGGGGAGTAGAATAATACATCACTCAAGACCAATCCCCGTTAATTGTCCACTAGAGGAACTTATCTACAAGACAATACTACATGTCACCCTCGTTTAAAAAGAAAGTCTTCTAAAGTCCATTAAAAACCATTGAATATGAGAGAGTGCACTTTTACTTTCAATAATTGTACCTCCAATTTATATCCTTTCTTCTTCGAAAAAACTCTAACATCTACATGTCACTTAAAAAAGATTAATTACAAAATTTTAACATTAATAACACAAATTTTATTCAATTAAATATACGTTAACAAATGATTTGTTATGGGGGTGAAATCAAGACTTTTGGATGAAATCAACTCTTTTTGGATTCTTTATATTTACTCTATTAGAAAGCAATTGACCATGATTATATTTTAGGCGAGGCTATCATGAATATGTCTAGCAATCACATGGTGCACCAACCTATTCTTGCTTTTCAATCCATTGGAAAACAATTGTTTATTATGGCATGACTCGAATAGAGAGATGAAGGCTACGAATAGAATACTCTGGTCAAATTACATAATCCGTTCAAAATAGTCGTCCAATTATGACATTCCTAGCAATGCGACAATGCTAGAATTGGGAGTGATTCGTACTACCCTCCCCGTATGGTAAGTAGAAGGGTTTTGCAGCAATAATTAAATGCTAAAACTTACGTGTTTATGGAAAAATTATGTCCTTAAATGTGTGATGTGGACAAAGCTTTGGAAAATTTCATAATTAGACAAGGTTATTATGAACATTTAGAGTGTAAAGGATATCATTTTTTAAGAGTAAAAATTTATAATAGAGATCAATTAATTTTAAAAAGCAGTATATTTAATATTAGAAAATAAAAAATTAATAAAATATAGGTGAATTGGTTAAAGTGGGTTGGTTAAATTCAGTTTTATTCATGTTCAAATTTTGATGGTATGTTAGATTAGTTGTGACTGATAGAGATGTTTGTGGGGCTCTCGTAGCCATGTTGATGTATGTGGAAACCATAGTGGTCGTGATGATGTTTGTAAGACCGTTCACGACCATTATGATGGTTATAAGGGGGATCTGATCCTCCCATTTGTGTCCCAGACTGGTTCATAACTCCAGTCAAAAGTGTTTCAATTCACAGCGTTGGGTTCTAAAAAGTGTTTACCAATAATAATAATAAAAATATTAGAAAAAAAAGAAAAAAAGAAAAATTTGTAGCAGATCAACTAAATATACTACCGACATTGTGTAAACATCTTTAAATGATAACTAGGAATTTATTATTCAATAATTTACATAATTTTACGATGTTGGTATACTTGTTAATTATTGGTTTAAATTAGATATTATTAATATAGTTATTAGATATTAGTGATTCATGTACTTTCTTTTCACATCTCTACTTACCATTTTCAATCTTTCTAGATTTGATCACATTTTTTGTTTATGTACAAAGCATGATATCAGGGTTTATACATGTCCAAAGCATGGACTTGCGCTTTGGACATGTCCAAAGCGTTAGTGTATGGCCCTGATAAGTTTCTTCCAAGCGCTTATGCCCTTCACCCTTTGACCCTTATCTCATTTTTTTTTAAATTTTTATGTATTTTGATGTCAATTTGTGTACTTATAGGGTCCTAATTTGAATTCAAGTAATCTATAAATGCATAAGCACATTAATGCATTTAGGTATGTATGATCAATCCAACGATTTTATAGCACTAAAAATAATTCATCTATTATTCACAAAATTTCATTAAGCATTTACAAGTATTTAGAGAAATCAACCAATGATTAGAGCATCCATTGTAGCATTGAAGTTCATGTTAGCGACACATTACATTGCACTGATTTGTCTGGTTAATAAATTATTACAATTATTAGATTTTTTTTTGTTTTGACATTGTACATTATTAAGGTATCTATAAAAATCAAGATATCTCAACTATTCCTTGGTATAATGCATGTCCTAAAACATATATTATTTTCCTTATAATTTTAAATTTTATCAATCCAATTTAAGAAAGAAGAAGTCTATTTTTCAAGTGATCTAAGTGAATGCGTGGAAAATTGAACAAGGTTTTTGGAACCTCATATTAGAAGAACACAAATGTCAAAACAAATATTGCATGTTTGACATTTCCTACAAATGGAATTTGGTGATGGCTTTGACACTTTGTTATCACAAATGTCATACCTAATTCAACGTATGTGGTAGGGACCAACTTAATTTACTTTCGCTTGTTTTCATTTTACCTGCTTGATTGCTTGTCTATTGTCGTATTTGATTGATTTATAATAAGAATATAAGTGAACGTGACATTATGAATAATTTGATGTTAATGACAATATTTTAGTGAATATGAAAGAAAAAGACAAATAGTTTCAGTTAAAAATTATATGCATTTAAAGTGAAGTTGAATCTATATGGGCGCTTGATGACTTTGACATTGTATATTAAACTCTTTGATATTGATAATTGATAAAAATATTTTTACAAATAATACAAATTTCAAAAAAATAAATATTACAATTATTACATTCATTTTTAAAATATATTTTATTTTAAATCAAAATTTGATTCAAAATGAAAATTTATATTTTCAATTTTTATTTGTAAAACAATCAATTTATTTCATATTATCATGGATTGTAAGTTTGAGTAAGTTACATCTTTGTGCCATGCTCATTCTTAAAGAACATAATTTTCAATACACCAATTTACAACTCCATGACCTGGCCTTATCCATATAATGTTTCATTAGGGCAAAACCCTAAAAAATTAATAATCTTAATGCACTTCCAAAAGGCGATTGTAATTTTTTAAAAGGTATTTTTATATTAAAACATCGCAGTCTTTGATTCATAATTTCGATGTGAGTGAACGAGAAGTTGATATTTTGATTTGTTTTGAACATTGAAGATATAATTGTCATTTGAATTTAATGACACGTACTTCATTTGGTCGTAATTTAGCTGTAGCTAAGTGCGAATAAAGAATAGAAACATTTTGAAATCCTTAGCCAAGACTGCCAAATTGACATGCCTTGGGGATTGGGTTTGTTTTGAGCACTTCTCATTTTTTTTATTTTCAAGATTGTGCGTAGTGAGGTGGTGGTGGTTCTTCAATTTGCCAATGCATCATTCTAGTTTTTGGATTCATTTTATTTTATGGCAACAAAATCAATTGTGTAAGTTTTATTTGTATTTTCTACAACGAAATGAAGTAGTTTATGTAGAGAGAGAAGACGCAAAGGCACTTTGTATTAAATATGGTGGTTCTAAGATTTGAAAATGAACAACATTGATAGATGATAATATATAATGCATGTTAAATTTTTTTTAAACCGAAAGTTAGAGGTGTAGTTGGGTAGTTGTTTTCATTTTAATTACAAATTTAGTTGGGTAGTTGTTTTCATTTTAATTAAAAATTAAGTTTGGTAGTTCTATTTCAATTGATCATTTTTAAAATGAAAATGATCATAGCTTTTAAATGTTATATTTAAAAAAGTTTCAAGTCATTTTTTATATGGTATTTATAAAAATGTATATAATGTTTCGTTTATAAGTTATAGGTCAACATGAATCTTATATATAATCGATATCTTATTTAGAGTTTGTATTTAATTTTTTCAAATCATTATTTTCTAAGTTTTACACCGTTTGATAATTAATAACTATGTAAAAGGGAATTATTGTGTGATATAATATCTTTAGGTGTTATTTTATTTTATATTAAAAAAATATAAAGGATTTGTAATAAATGTGTTGTATTTATTGATACTTTAAATAATAGTACATAAGTTTTTTTTGGGCAAACAATGTTTGTTTCAAGATTTCAAAACCTACTTATTGTCATTCTTATATAAAATCTTAGTCACATAAGTTGTGGATTTGTTAAGAAGATAGTATTAAAGCTATAAAGGTTATTAAAATAGAAAATATGAATTCATGTCATTGGATATATATTTTTGAATATTTTTTCTTAAAACATTTTTTTGGCATTTTCATTTGAATATAGTTTTATTGATAACTTATTTCAGTTTGGTTAGGTATATGTACACGATGAAAATAGATATGGCTATATTAAGAAGTATTATTAGAATGCTTTCTATGATTTATTGATGTAAGTGTAATTAGGATTTTATTGCATGTACAAGTTTTGAAACAAATTTTGAACATAAATTTTGAATTTTTAAAATTTTGTTAGCTTTTAAATAATTTCTATGAAAATAAAATGGACATAGATTATTCAATCATGTTTTATCAAAGATATGTCGAATGTCATAGTTTTATTGAGAAAATATTTGAAAGAGTTCACAACACTCTTCAACCAAGATCTCTCCAACACACCATTACCATAGCCATGAGTGTTTTAGCATACACACAAGGAATAAACTAAATATGAGCAAAACCAATTGTTATTCAGAAAAAAACATATGAAAAAGTATGTATAATACAATGGAGAACCCTTGCTTAAGTAGGCAAGGAGAAACAAGACTCAAGCTTAAGTAGAAAATGTGGGATAAATCCTCACACAGGTCAAAACTAGCAAAATGACGAAAATCCTAGCTAGAACCTAGCAAGCATGAGAAATATACTCCAACACCCCCCACCCCTCAAGTGAAACTAGGGGTTAATACTAAAGGATGCAGTATGAATCCATGTGTCCCTATGGATGCCAATCCATCTTACCAAAGTACATGGATGTCGAATCGCTATAACCGCCAAGTGAAAGTAGGAATGGTGATGAATACGAGGATCACTGAATATGAAAACTGCATTCCAGAATACTAGGTAGAATGATAAAATTGAGGAAGCATTACTTGAACACCCTCTAATAAAATAGTGAGAAGTAAATATAAAGACTGGTAGGGATGCCACACTAGTGTCACTAGTGGGGATACCACACTGGTGTCACTATAAGAATCACCAAGAAGGCCATGGAGTCAAGTAAAAAATATTCATATGGGTTTTGACAAACAAAATACCTGAATAAGATACTCATGTACAAAGGAAGAATCTAGAAAATATTCAAAAAAGTGTAACATATACATTTAACTCTCATAAAGTGGAGAAAATAGAGAAAACTTGTAGAAAAAACTCCCCCTCCAAAAGAGAGAAAAGAAGAAGAGAAAGATAGAAAGCCCCCCAAAGATGATGCTGAAGTAATCTGCACTCCAAATACTCAAAAGTCACAAAAAAACTCAATCTGCAAGAATAGTTTGGATCTACTACTCGTTCACAAAAAATAACAGACACTGGGCTTCGCTAAAATAATTTCAATTAAGAAAACTATCAATGGTGATAAAGTATATAAAAATACTACATGTGCAAGGAATGCTCAACACCTAAGAAGCAAAATTTATACCACATCCGCCCGTCCTCAACCCCATATTATTGACTGGGTGGAGTGATGAAAAAATGTCTTCATGAATGGTCTGAATCTACTATTTGAACACCGAACAAGTTGACACTGTATACACTAGAATAACTCCATATATTATGGGAGACTGTCAACTATCAAAAAAGAGGTGTCAAAAATATAGATAAAGTATTTCAAACAAGATGGCTAATGGTGGTGATGAAAGAGACAAGCAAATGAAGAAGTGAAAAGGTGCCTGAAATAGAGCACACAAATGCATTAAGGTAGACAAGGTTGAATCAACAAAACCCCATGGCACTTTATAAATTAGCGTGAGTAAAATATAACCCATACACAAAAAACACCAAATAGAAATAAGAAAGACACTGGGCTTCACCAAAATAACTCCAAATAAGGATACTATCAACCTATTAAATAAGCCATCAAGAATCATGAGGGATGCTCCAAAAATAATAGAACAAAAAAATGTCTCCATAGAAGAAGGCAAGGCACTAAAAAAGGGGCCTTGACAGATACATGACACAAACTACTAGTGTGTCAAAGTACCAATGCACAAATTAGCATGTCGTGGGTTGATAAAATAGTATAGAAAATGGTGAAAAGAGCCATCATGTATGCAAAAACATACCCAAAAAGGATTAAAAGTCAAAAAATGATAATCTACAAAAGCACATGCAAAAGGACATTGGGCTTAACCAAAAATGCATTTGAGATGGTACAAAGTGTAATAATGGCATTAGTAGTATAATGTGGGCCATGAAGGAGCAATGTAGGATAAATATTATGCCAATTGAATGCCAATCATAGTCAAAAATGCATCCAAATTTGTCGTAAGAGGGAAAAAATAAAAATAGGAGAAAAATAATTTGTTTGCTTGTGAGGGGGTTTGGTCACTTGCCAAATCGAGCCTCACTGTCTGGTCTTCGACTAATGAGAGAAGGTAAAAGAAAAAATATCCTTATAATTTATTCACCACCACTATAATAAATTTAGGTGCCCATAATAATATTATTTTTATAATAAAAATAATTAAAAAAATTGGCCACTTACATTATATAACAAAACTTAAAAAAAGTGTTTTTCCCCCCTCCCACTTGACATGTTCTCCACATTTGTAATAATTTCCTCCCTTAATATGTCCACCACTTTGAAATATTCCCACTAAATGAGATTCTAAAAAAAAGGTTTGATTATATAAACAAATTTTGAGTTGTAGTGGGGCGTGACCTCTCACTAACTTTAGTTCAATGTTTTATCTTAAAGTTAATATAACCAATAAAGATATAAATTATTTTAAATAGAGGTATGAGAAATTTAATATTTAACTTTAAGAATTGAGCAGTTTAAGTTTCAAAAATTCAAAAACTCAAAACCATATGAATCTTGAGGAAGACTAGGTAGAAGTCCATGATGAGGAGAGACTGAGAATGATGGTAACATGGAGTGTTCAATGGAGAGGAGAGGGATGACCACTAAATAATGATGATTGGTACTCAGATTTCTATTGAACACAATAAAAAGCTTGCGGAGGATGGATGGTGCCTTTAATCAACATTGAGATGTGTACCATGTGGAGTCTATGTGAACCAGGACATAGGTCAGGTTGCGCATGGAGGGTGACTAGTTGGGGAGGAGTGGATTTATACAAAATAAAAAAATGACATGCACAGTAAAACAAATGGAGGCTTACCAATAAAAAATGATAATAATTTCCTTGGGAAATACCAACTCCTCACTATTTGCATACAATCAACCTATAGGTTTCATCATATAGGATTTTACTTAGGATGTTGTCTAGGTCAAAAGAGGGTTCCTTGCTAGACATATTATAGTAGCTCAGTCTTGATCATGATGAGTGCATGCCTTCCATCGGTAATGACATTGTCAAGTCTATGGTGGCATAGTTTAATGTAGACCAACTACTCACAAAGGTTGATTTCTCAATGCATACTCAGGTTTAGAAAGTATATTAGCACCGAGTATTATGACATGTATGTTCTCCAAGATGAAGACCATGATTGAGAATCTATTTAACTAGATATTTCATGCAAGCATGCTCATTATCCTTCTAAATGAGCCAAAACCTTTAGATTTGCAATAATGCTTATATGCCAATACAAAATACAAGTAGATGTAAGATTCAATGAAAATATTCAAACAAAATATATACTGCCAAATCAGATCAATGTCAGATACTTTTTTTACATACCAAATCGATGCAATAGATAATGCATAAAATCTCAAACTGTCAAGGATTGGAGGAGCATGAGACAGAGAGGTGTGTTTTTGGTAGTGGGAGATAAAATGAAGACTTATAATAGAAAATAGGATCCATGATCCAAAAGAGAGAAACATCAAATCAAAACTTAGACTGATGCAACCAGATCAAAACAATACACAAATATTCAAAAAATTGTTAGAACTTATGAATAAAAGTTTTAGATCTAAAAAAAACTGATATGAACTATAATACAAATCCTTAAAAAAACAACACTGCAAAAAAGTAGTATGGCATGTACATAGAGGTGTACAACCTATCTAAGGAGGTTAAATATAGATTAATGATAGTTGGAGGGTGGATCTAATATCATAAAAGAGTTTACAACACTCTTCAACCAAAATCTCTCTGTCACACCATTACCACAGGCATGAGTGCTTCAACATACACACAAGGAATAAACCAACTATAAAAAAAACCAATTGTTATTAAAAAAAAAACATATGAAAAAGTATGTATAATACAATGGAGAACCCTTTCTTAAATAAGAAATAAGAAACAAGACTCAAACTTAACTAGTCAATGTGTAATAAATCCTCACATAGGACAAAACTAGCAAAAACATGAAAATCCTAGCTAGAACCTAGTAAGCATGAGAAATATACTATAATAATATTTTTAAAAATGGTTTTCTCATAACTTGAAGATGAGTTTTGTTTGATGCTTTGGTTGTTTGCATATTTCGATAAAATTACACAATATTAGTTCCAAGTTATAGTGAGAATGATTTTGTTTCTTGTTAGCTTCAAAACTTGTAGTGATATAGTGATATTTAAAGTAAATTATGTAAGGGTATGATTTAAAGGTTTACATGGATAATTTTAGTGCTTATTGGTTTGTATAATTTTTTAAATCCAAGATATGAATGAGTTTTAGGTTTATAAAAAAAGGTTTTTAAACCTATCACATTATAGGTTTGTATACACAAATTTATGGCATGTTATTTTATGACATTTTGGAAAATGGGTGAAATAGTTGCTTATATAAGATAATATTCTATGTAAAATTAGAATGTTAAAGATATACAATAAATGACATAAACTAATTTATAACTCATTAAATTAAAAAATATTTTTTTAAAATGGGAGAGTACAAAGGAGATATAACTTAGTTGGAAAACTAGAATGAAGGACTGTAACTGAGAATGAAAAATAAGTTATGGTGCTATGTTGACTGACTACAGATCTAAAATAGGGTTTTGCATGATGTTTAGACAATAGTAATATATTTGGATAGAGGCATGAGGCATTATTATCTTAGGGAGTGTTGGTTTCATGTACATGATAGGATTCTAAGTTTTCTATGACATGTTCACCTTCACCTATATGTTTTGTTGACTGTGTGGGAGCCTTTTATCATTTGTGAAAACCATTGAATATCTTTTCCTTCACTTGCAACCCTAGCTCAATAAATCAAGAGGAAAAGTGAAATCATAAGGTAAAAATGGGTTAGCAGTTGAATTTGTGCTTGAACTCAACACCCCTTATGTTGAGTGATGCCTACATACTAATACTCCAAATATGGATTAAATTTCATGTACTTCTCCCATGATACGGTGGTGTGTGTGAATGACTAGTGAAAAATGCTAAATGTTGGTGTAATATTGGAGTGATTAAGTGATTCAACCATGACTTGTGATATTATAAATATATTCAAAATTTAGCGTAGGGTTACTAGGGTTGTATGTATTCATAATTGGGAGAAATAGGGAATTCTTTCTCAATGTGCAATTAGAATGCTGGTGCCTTTTAGTGTGGAAGGACCTTGTGTGAAACATAGTTTGACATGTGGATTTATAATGATATTTTTGGAATTTATTTAGATGGGATTTTCTAAAATTTCATGAAGACCCATTACATGAATATGAATTTGAGAAATCAACCATTATTTGGTAGGACAAGATCAATGTAATTGAACACCCCTTGAGAGTATTTTTGTCTAAATTAGGCATTGTTGTCTTAAGAACACAAACAACTTATTTGAGACTATGGAATAGTTTTTGGATAAGATAGAGTTATTTTTCATGAGGAATAAGAAAATTCTAAGATCATTGGATTACTTATGGAAATGGGTCATCTATGTGAAAAAAGAAGTAAAATGGTCAATATGCTGGAGAATAAGGCATGAGTTAAGTGTGTAAAAAGGATGGTCACAAGTACACTATTTTAACTTAAATTTTAATTTATGTGTCTAAATTTGCACCCTTTTTATTCTATTAATGTATCAAATCAAAAATAATAGAGTAAAAGGAAATGTGTGTACATGAACTTACCTATGAAGTGTAATATTGAATGTAGGCCACAACGTCAAATTATGCTTCACACTAAACAAAAAAGAAACATGTACAAATCACTCATTACTTAAGATTAAAAAAAATTAAATAAAATAAAAATTATAGATCTAATAATGAATACACATGATTGGGTATGAAAACTATCATGTTTCCTAGTGTAAAAACTGGTGACTATAGAGGGTAGGAACCTTGGATATTTCATCTTCATTGAATATATTAGATTAGACTATGTATGCTTAAATCTTGATTGAAAGGTGAGTGTGCTTAAGAGCTTAAGGTGTGATTGACTCCATAATTGCATACCCAAAGTGGTGAAGTAGTTTTTATAATACTTGTATAAATTTTAATATATTTTTCTCATGTAAAATTAATGCAAAAGGCAAACCAACTGCTATAGAGGGAATAAGGTTCATTTATGGTGTAAAAATGACATAAAATTGGTGCAAATTTGGCACAAAAATAGTGAAAAAGGATAGTATGATCTAGGTCTAGTTTATAAAGTGTGGGGAATGACATGGATTTCCATTCCATCTGTGAAACTAAATAAGGAAGTAAACATATTCTGTATGCTATGCCCTTAACCTTTGGCATGTCTAGGGCTATGTGTAGTTGACTTGTGGCTTGCATAACCCTTTTGCATATTATTTTATATTTATTTATGCATTCATATACTTATTAGGTCAGCCTATATATGTAACATGGCCTTGTTAGACTATATATAAGAGGTAGGGTTAGTTATTCATCATCATATTTGAGTATTCATTCTTATTGTAAGCATTTGAGAGGTTGCCCCTTCAAAGTGGATTATTTATTATTCATAATTACTGATATATTTCCATATCATTGTGATATATTTATGTATTTATTATTATTTGGTGAATTAAAGTCATTCTAAGTGGTATCAGAGCATCGATTTGGGCCATAATTAGGTTAAAACCCCTAGATCTTGAAATTTAGATATATCTTAAAAATAGTTGCAAATTTCTCTACCATTTTTTATAGGAGTTGAAAAAATATTTCAAAGTAAGTTTCCATTAAAATTTAAGATCATTTAGATTTATTTTTTAAAATTTATCACCATTTTAGGGTTTTTAATAAATTTGATCCATAAATCATAATCTATAGAATTTTTCAAATTTATTTACATTTTTTGAAACCTTGGAAAAAATTAGTTTGGGTCTATTCTTTGATATTTTGATTTGAGGCTGAAATATTTAAAACACTTCATGGTCAAATTTGGGTCAATGGGGCAAAATAAGGTTCACCATCAAACCTTTGTATGGCTGGTCCTAACACCCATAGATAGGGGAAAGGGATAGACACCCATAAAAATCCTTTAGGAGATAACATAGAGTTTGAATCATCTAATATGATTTCCAAATCTACATGTCCTAATGTAAAAGGATGTAAAATTCCAAACTCAAATATCAACAATGCAAGGGGAGCTTAGTGGCATGAATAATTAGTTGTATCAGATCATGAAATAATTGGCTACCATTTCATCTCATTTACCACTCAATAATCCTCCACTTTTTCCTTTTGGTCCTCCTCTCGATACTAACATTGATAATACGGGGGTAAAACTAATGTTTCTAAAATTAGATTTGCATAAGTTTTATGGTAAGGATCCACTCACCTGGATCACTCAAATTAAAAATCTATTTGATCTACATCAAAATCCTAGCTTTAAAAAGGTGATTTTGGCATCTCTGTATCTAGAATGTAAGCCATTCATTTGGATTGATGGTTTTGTTCTCAAAAGAACAAGATTGATGCTCCTATTACATGGTTAGTATTATTTGATGAACTAATATCTCACTATCAGGATAATGTTTTTGAAAACTACTTTAACCAATTATCCAAACTATGACAAATAGGAATAGTGAAGGATTATATTCATCAATTTTAGAATCTATCCTTACGTGTGGAGGATATCACTGAAGCAAATTTGACTGATATTTTTTTGGTTGGACTAAAAGATAGTATTTAATTGTAGGTTCATATGTTTAACCCCATAACTTTAATTGAATCTATACCAAGGGCATGCTTGGCAAAAGAAAAAAATATGATCAAACATCATCCTTTCACTACTAGTTGGGAACACACCTTCCCAACTCCATCACAGTCTCAACCTACTAGATTGACACCATAATAAATTGAGGAGAAGTGTGCCAAAGGGTTGTGTTATGGTTATGATAGAAAATGGAGAAAAGGTCATCGATGTGTTGAAAAGAAGTTATTTTACATTAAAGGGGATGATGAGGATGAAGAAGATGAGAAGGCATTTGGTGAGGGTTTTGAAGGACTCGAGGATGAAGATGTAGATTCTAAACCTACTATCTCTTTCCATGCCCTTGTAGGTATTTATATTGCTTATACTCTTAAGGTGGTGGGTTCCATTAAGAAACAAAAGGTTATAGTATTGATTGACTCAGGCAGTACACATAATTTCATCAATAGTAAGTTGGCTGCTCATTTGAATTGTTTCATCTACCCAGCCCTAGAATTTTAAGTCATGATTACAAATGGTGGTATAATTAATTATTCTAGAAAATGCCACAATATTAAGTTAGCAATGGGGGACTATTTTCTAGGTTCTCCTATGTTTACTATTCATATGAGTGGGACTGACATTGTTTTTAGAGTATAATGGATCACCACATTAGGTACTATTGAGATGAATTTTCATGAATTGTTCATGCATTTTTATTTTTAAGGCAAACCAGTATAAATCTAGAGATTAAGATTTAAATCTCCACAAGTGGTTAGTTCACAACAGATGATCAAGATGATAAAAAAAGGTGCTAAAGGATTTATGGCATGCTTGTTTTACATTGATGTTCAACAAATTAAGGAGTCAACCCATACTAAGTTACAATAAATATTGGATGAGCATTTGGTTATTTTTGGACCATTCCAAAAGGTCTTCCTCTTAGCTTTACTCATGATCATGCCATCAAACTCATTCTTGGAAGTACGCTACCCAACATCAGATCATATAGATATCCTTATGCCCAGAAGAGTGAAATTAAAAAAATGGTATAAGAGTTGTTGGAGGTAAGAACCATTCACCATGGCCAAAGTGAATATTCTTCTCTAGTAGTCATGGTATTAAAAAAAGATGAAACTTGGAGGATGTGCCCAAATTATAGAAAGCTCAACAAGTTCAATATCAAAGATAAGTTTACTATTCTTATAATTGATGATTTGTTAGATCAATTACATGGTGTTATTTATTTTACCAAATTAGATCTTCACTCTAGGTATCATCAAATCAGGATCTATGAGGACATTCCTAAAACAACCTTCTGTACTCATAAAGGTCATTATGAATTTTTTGTCATGCCTTTCAGTCACACCAATGCACCATCCACCTTTCAGAGTTTGATGAATATAGTTTTTAGGCCATTTTTGAGAAAGTTTGTACTTGTGTTTTTTTATGACATCCTTATTTATATAAAAAATTGAGAAGACCACTTGCATCATGTGAAACAAGTACTCTCAATTCTTGAACAACATCAGTTGTATGCTAAACCATCTAAATGTGCTTTTGGAGTTTAGGTAGTGGAATATTTGGGTCATATTGTATCACATAAGGGAGTAAAATTTGATCCTAAAAAAACCAAGCCATCATGTAGTGGAAGATTCCCAATACACTTAAGCAACTAAGGGGATTTGTAGGAATAATTGGTTAATATTGTAGGCTTATCAAAAACTATAGTAGTATTGCAACACCACTCAATTCATTGTTGAATAAAGATTCCTTCTAGTGGAATGATATAGCTACCAAGGAATTTGAACAACTAAAAATCACTCTTTGCACCACCTTGATATTAGCTAATCTAGTTTTTTCTAAAACTTTTATGGTTGAAGGGTAAAAATCAGCTCAAACCCATCTATGAGAAAAAAATGATGGCTAATCTACATGCATTCAAACAATGGAGACCTTATCTATTGGGTCATCACTTTTAAATAAAGACTAATCATGACAGCCATAAATATTTCTTAGAATAACGACTATCCTTTGAAGAACAATAAAAATGGGTGATGAAAATTTTAGGTTTTGATTTTAAAATAGTTTATAAAAAAGGAAAATAAAATGTGGTGATCGATGCACTATCTAGGTGAGATGAACTAGTTGAGGCATTGTTATGTGCCATGACCATTTGGTAGGCAGATTGGCTCAAGGAAATAAGGGAAGAATGGGAGAATGACAATATTACCCATGCATTGATTCAAAATTTATAGTACAGTTGATATGGGATTGAAAATTTCACATGGAAGGGGAATGCATTATGGTACAAAGATAGATTATATCTGTGTTAGAATTCTCTTCTAAAAAAGAAAATCCTTCAATAACTTCATGTGTCTCCACTTGGTAGTCACTTAGGGTTTTTGAAGATCCATCATAGAGTCAAGAAGATTTTTTTTTGGAAAGGAATCAAGGGGGATGTACAAAAATATGTGGTTAAATGTATGGTCTATCAAAAAAATAAAGGTGAAACCATTAAAACCCCAGGTCTTTTACAAACTTTATCCATCCCTAGTCAACAATGGGAAGAGGTATCTATGGAATTTATTAATGTGTTAGCATGATTTGAAGGCATAAATGTTATCATAGATATTGTGAATATAATCATAAAGTATGTTCATTTTTGTTCTTTATCTTAACCATTGGTGGCCATTACAATAGCTTCTGCCTTCCTCAATACAATTTAGAAATTGCATGGTACTCTCGAGATTATTATCAGTGATCAAGATCCCATATTCACTAGTAAATTTTGGATAGAATTATTTGCATGTTTGGGAACCCAATTGGATCATAGCTCATCCTATCATACTCAATATGATGGAAACACTGAGGTAGTCAACAAGTGTTTGGAAGGGTACCTTCATTGCTTTGTGTCAGATAAACATGATAAATGGGTTTAGTGGCTGCCCTTGGTTGAATGGTGGTATAATACTTCAATGCATAGTTCATCAAAAATGTATCATTTTATGACATTGTATGGATACCATCCTCTATCCCTTACTTCACCCTTGAATACCCACCCAAAGGTGTGTTGATTGGAGGTACACCTTCAACATCAATAGGAAGTCCTTGCTAGTTTGCATGAAAATTTAGCTTTGGCCCAGAATCATATGAAGCAATAAGTAGATCAAAATAGGAGCAAGAGGCATTTTGAAAATAGTGATTGGGTGTTTTTTCACTTACATACATATAAGAAAATGTCCTTAAATTAATAAAAAAAGGATAGTAAGCTATCTCCCAAGTATTATGGCCCTTATTAGATCTTGAAGAAAATTGGTAGTGTGGCCTACAAGCTGGAATTTCCTCCATCCACTCATATTCATATAGTATTTCATGTATCTTACCTTAATAAGTTCATTGGATAGAGAGTTGCCACTCAAACTAATTTACAAAAATTAGATGAGGAAGGGAGGGTTAGTATTGATCTTGAAGTAATCTTTCAAATGCGTATTAAGCAACTATGGTCCAGACTGATTATTAAGTATCTGATCAAATGAAAGAATCTTCCTTCTGAAGATGCTACCTCAGATGATTAATCATTCATGCAATAACATCTGAGATTAATTCAATGTTGAGGACAACATTATTTTGAAGGGGAGGAGTATGCTACGCGCTTAACCATTTACATGTTTAGGGATATGTGTAGCTGATTTGTGGATTGCATAACCCTTTTGCATATTATTTTACATTTCTCTATGCATTCATATACTTATTAGGTCAACCTATGGGTGGAACATGGCCTTGTTAGACTATATATAAGAGTTAGGGTTAGTTATTCATCATCATATTTGAGTATTCATTCTTATTGCAAGCATTTGGGAGGTTGCCCCCTCGAAGTGGCTTATCTATTATTCATAATTAATACTATATTTCCATATCATTGTGATATATTATTGTATTTCTACTTATTTGGTGAATTGATATCATTCCACCATACACATGTCCTAATATGATATCATGTGTATATGTATTTTGAGATTGAGAATTAATAACTAAAATTATGAGTAATACCATATGTACTACCTAGAAAACATGTCACACATCATGCCCCAAAATTAAGCAAATTTGAGACAAACTTGAGTATTTTTATAGAAATTGTAATTGGGTACCTATTTTAATGGGGATTCTAAAGGAAATCCAAGAATGTTTTGTGGAGGAAGAATCTTAAGAGATGATAAGGTTAATTTGATAGATACATACAAAGGAGAAATGAGTCACAAAACTAACTACAAGGCAAAATCTATTGGTCGAGGGTGACTCCCTCAACATAATAAATTGCCTCAATATTATCCATAAATCTACTTGGACTATTGACTACATCATAGAAGAAATCCTAGATATCAACAAAGATTTCCAAGAGGTGAAATTATAACATACCTATCATTAAGGTAATCACCTTGCCAACTTATTTTCTAATAGAGAGGTGATAGAGACAACCTTCAAAATTTGGCAAAAGGATGACACTTTTGCAAATAGATGTAATGTAATCATCACAAGAGATATATGTGGTTTTTCACACCAATGAATATTAAATTAGATATAATTCGCATAAATAATGATCAATAAATATCATAATAAAGTATTTGTTAGCTTCTTCTCATGTGAGATTTAGGGAAACTTTGAGAACCATAGAATGGACAAAAGAAAAAGAGCCACCTCTATTCTCTATTATGTTGCTCATTTATTCTACTGCAACACTTTTCATAATATTTATACCCTATACATAATGGGTAGAGATCTCAATAGAATAGAATCCATTTCTGTAGATAATCTCAAAAAGGATAAAGTGGTCTAGGAGATCCTAAAAATTGGTGGGATGTCAAATTTTATTAAAAACATTGGTGGATAAGACACACATTTTTCTAAGAAATTTTCTGATGAATGGGAATATCAAGAGGTTATAATCAACAATGTTTCTATTGAGATCATTTAAGGTCTTATTGCCCAAGTCACAAGCCTAAAAATAGAAGAAGTCAAGTTCACCAAATTTAATAAATATTATAAGGAAGATGGATAAATTATTAAAATAAAATGATCATATGCCTAAATACATTGGTAAGTTCTTGAGAAAAGATGTCCCAAAACCCTGCGACAAAGTTGTAGAATAAATTATGAGGTATGTGACCTTAGATGGAAGGTATACTCTTGGGAATCATTTCTATTTGCCAATTTTGAATAATTTCCATCATATTATCCCCTAAAGTTAGCATTTTTATATAATGCATTCTCTTGACTCCTCAATATACAAAGTCAAGATGGGAAAGAAAAAAAAACCTCTCCACCAAGCTATGATTTTTCTAATTCACAAGTTTTTCCAAGACTCCAATCCTATCTCCCCTATCTTTCTTAAAATGGAGAAGCATAAACCTAAAAGAAGCATCCCTCCTATAATCTTTAGAAGTTCTTCCAAACCCTCAGCTTCCTCTTAGAATTCTAAAGAACCCATCTTAATTGATAGTGACCAAAATGATCAAGAATATTTCCTCCTGTTAATAATAAAAAAGCTAGAAAAAAAGTCACAAACCCCTTGCAAGATCTTTCCACCCTTGTCAAAAATAAAAAAATTAGAAAAAAAAATTGTTGACCCCTCCCCTATTCCCATTCCTCTCTCTATCCCCACGCCCTCCCATATTCTCACTCCTCACTTCACCTCCCACAATCTCGGTGAAAGTAGCAAACTAGAGGAAATTGCCAAAAGACTAAAAATGCTAAAAGAAACTATCCCTACCTTTGCTATTGCTCAAGAGTCAATTTTTGAGAAGGCCCATCCTACCCCCAAACCCATGCAATCAAATCCCCACTTAAAATTTAATAAACTCATGGAAGAGCATAAATACCAAACCAAACTTAGAAAAATCAAATACGAGGTGGATTTACACAAATACATCTTTCATTAGATCTTAAAAGACTTGAAAAAGTTCAAGGAGGAAATCAACAAACTTAGTTTAAATGTTGGTATCTAAAGTACAAAATGTGACCTCCTAGAAATCAACTTGGAATTCAAAAATATCAAAGAAGTACTGTTCATGTTTTAACTTTTTAAGGTTTTACAATGAAAATCCTGTGGTTGGTTAAAGGGGCTGGGTCTATTGTAAATTTGGAATAAAATTAGATTTAACTGATTCTATGTATCTTTCTAAAAATAGTAAATGTAGGGAGAAGATGGACTTATTTAGATATACACAAAGTTTCTTGTAGATCTGAATACTAGAGATGATTGAGTAGAAAAAGAAGAATCTTTCATTTGTAAACTATTTTTTGAGATCTAGGTTTAGAATATAGCACTCCCCTTAGGATAATATCACCATGTGGTGTTAGTGTCCAAACCTAATGGTATTATACCTCTTGTAATGACTACCTACAACTTTTAAATAAGCTATAGGAGTTCCTAGGGGCCTTATGAGTGATTTAATATCATGTAGGCACTTGTTTGTGTCATTATTTTGGTTGATTCTTCTCCAAAACCCTAATCAATACCTGCATACATGAAATAATGGAATAATCAATTGTAAAAAGGAAAGTAAAAACTAGGTTGTGGGATGTTACAATCACATAGAATAGAACTCCTATTGTCTTAACCATTGCCTACATTAAACCCAATGATATGGGTCTCAAATTGCATGTAGTTCTCCTTTGGGGAATGTACACCATCAACTTGCATGATATGATAGGATGAATTTCACCTAGGCCCTTCTTTGATCAAGCATGCAAATGTCTAGGTGTGAATACTGAGTACTATGCAGAGTATTTGAGCTATACTATTGATTTTTTTTTTATGTAATAAGTGTCAAAATGGTAAGTACTCAATGTAAAGTGACTTGTGAGGATATTTATATAGGAAGATATTTGTTTGGAATATAGTACCTTGTTCTCTGGCTGACAAGTCATGAAAAAGATATAAAAAACATAAAATAAGGGTCATTGAGAGGTTGATAATAAAACACGGGTGAAAGGGCCCCTCATACACTAAAGGCAAAAGTGAATAGTAACACCATGTGGCACTACTATCCTCAAAATAGTGTTAATGTCCAAAGGCTCAGAACAAAGCAAAAGTCAAGGATGACAGGCTAGGGGCCCCTAGGACTAGAAAAAGGTGACATGTGACTACTGGAAGTGTGAGAACAATGAGTAAAAGACACAAAAAAGATCAAAATACTCAAGGTGACCATGTGAAAAAGGATTATAACCATCACTAAGACCATTTGTGTGAAAGAGCAACACAAGACATAGTACTTGTGGTTGCTTGACCGAATTAGGGTGTTTACATTTCCCCCTTTTTATTCTAGTAATGCAATGAAATGGAATTACTAGAGTAAAATAAAATATAAATGTGTACTTGTACTTAACTTTATGAATGTAATATGGATTTAGCCCAATTCTTGGCCAGAGAAGTGGATGAGAATTGGAGTGAAATATATGAAAGGAATAATATGTTGTAAATGCCCCCTATACTAAAA
Organism: Torreya grandis; assembly: GCA_037957365.1. Taxonomy (NCBI): domain Eukaryota; kingdom Viridiplantae; phylum Streptophyta; class Pinopsida; order Cupressales; family Taxaceae; genus Torreya; species Torreya grandis. The sequence goes on from JARHVA010001376.1 coordinate 684,626, forward strand.
CTAAGTGTTTAAGCTGAATGCATGGAGAAACAAGTCTCATTTTCCCCCACTCTAAATCTAAGTAATGTGAATTGTAGGTGTGAAGAAACAAGGCCCACTTTCCCCCACTCTAAATTTGAGTATTGTAAGTTGAATGTGTGGAGAAATAAGGTTCGCTTTCCACCACTCTAATCTAAGTAATGTAAACTAAGTCTGGTCTGATGCTAAGGATCAACCACTGTAGATGACCATGTGATCCAAAAACCTAGTGATGATACTGGTGACAATACTAGTGTAATATGATAAATTGGAAAATTGGAACCAAGAACATGTATTATGCATTATGCCCCATAATCTTGGTATCTGAGATGTAGCTATATATTTGATTACCTATATAGACCTATGTATCTATAAGTCTATAACTTTGGATGATTGTGTAAACCTATGTAGACCTATATGTCTTTATATCTAAAAATATGTAACTCTAGATGATTGTGTAAACTTGTGTAGACATGTATGTATGTATCTCTAAATAAGTCATGCAATTTACTACATGTGTAAACCTATGTAGACCTATATGTTTGTATATCTAATAATCTAAAAATCTGGATGCTTGTGTAAACCTATGTAGACTTGTATGTCTATATCTCTATAAATATATAACTCTATATGCCTATGTAAACCTGTGTAAAATTGTATGTCTATATCTATGAATAAGTTGTACAACTGAATGCATGTGCAAACCTATGTAGATTTATATGTCTGTATCTCTGAAAATATGTAACCTTGGATGATTGTGTAAACATGTGTAGATCTGTATGTTTGTACCTCTAAAAATATGTAACTCTGGATGCCTATGTAACCCTGTGTAGACATGTATGTCTGTATCACTATATAAGATATGAAATTGAATGATTGTGTAATTTGAATAAATAGTGACTCTAGATACCAATGTGTCTAAAAATCTGAGTGTAACTCCATGTGTCTAAATAAATTTATGCATATTTTCCCTCCCTTTTAGTGAGAGAGCCAAGATTATGACCAAAAGTGGTAAGGATCAATTGTGCTAGTATTTACTTGGTAATTTTGATGTTAGGTTTGAATAATGTGTTAATTGTGTCAGAGTTTGATAATTTAATGTGTAGTTATATAGGTACTTGGTCTATTATATAAGTAATATAGTGTAATTGTTTTTGTCATTAGGTAGGTTCAAAAATGATGAGAAGATTGGTTTTACCAATATGGGATAGAGTGTATTGGTATTAAGTCCCATGTGTAAGAAACAGTTCGTGAATTGGAGCTACGATTCTTTAGATATGGAAATAACAAGATAGTTATATTAAATATCAAAATTGGCACATAGGGGTAACCTTAATAGGGTGGCATAGGGTACATTATGAATTTAATAGGTCATTTTTAATCATTGTTAATTCATTTGCATCATTTGAGTGGGAAAAAGTTTTGAGTCTGAGAGAGAGAAGCATGTCGAGGAAATGAGATGTTAGGTTCTTGTGATTTGAGGAGGTCAAGGCACTTTTTCAGGCCAAGGAGGAGGTAAACCTGGTAAGGTACCTTAAATGTTTCTATTTTTTTTTATCATTTTAGTTATCTGTATTATCGATTTTGCTAGATAAAGGCTATTTTTGGCCTATTTTGTTAAAGGTGGTGCTACTGTCCTATTCTCTATGCTAGTGTCTAATTTTTGGTGATAATTTCTAAAGCATGGTGCTACTATCTAGTGATAATATAATCTAGGTAGTGCTATTATCTAGTAGGCCCCAAATATGGTGGTCATCATTGCTAACTAGTTTTTGAATTCTTTTATTGTTTGCTAATATTAGCTTTTGTTTCAATGATGTCAGATTTGGTTGAATTTTTTGAAGGTTGATGCCCGTATGAGAGAGTTATGTACTAGCTAGATGATGGAGACTATCTAGAATTTTCCATTATCTAAGGCAGAGCTAGATGTAATTGATAGATTAGGTTTGTGACATGTGGCTTTCTTGGAGCCTATGTTCTAAGATAAACATATGATCATTACACTATATGAGAGGTAGAATGAAGATACACGTACATTCTAGTTGCCTATGGGTGAGATGACCATGACATTGGAGGATGTGCATTAGATCTTATGGTTGTTAATTTATGGGTAATAGACTATATTACATGAGGCCACTAGTACGCAGGCTATACAGTCAACGTCTAGGTATTTTTATAGTATGGCTACAGGTACTCACCACATAGTAGTTAGAGTGACATACTATTGACCCTAATTGTTATGGCCAATATTATACAGTTGTAGAAGTTTATAGTGGTGCTATTATCATCATTTATTACCATAGATGGTAATGGTGTCTCCATTTCATAAGGATGCACAAGATAGTGTATGACATTGAGCATCATGAAATAATATATTCTTGGGGTTAGACTATGTTGGCTCATTTATATAGGGACCTATACCATTTTACTTAGGAGATGAGTGGTGGAGGTATCGATGTGTCAACACTATTGAATTTTGGGGCATACAAGCATATAAATGTGAGCAGGCCAGTGGCATAACCATAGGATGGATGGTCCCACTCATAGGTATTTTTATCCGGATGGATTGGGATAGGGAATCCTCTAAGGAGGAGTATTACCTACTGTTGGCAGTACTAAATAACATAAGAGTAAAATATATTGTATAGAGACCTTACAAGGGCTATTAGGGATGGCCTAAGGATAACACACATTTAAGGTAGATTTGAGTGAGCTATTAGATACATGATGAGTGGGATAATGCATATGAGAAGTTTTAGTATGAGAGGGTTACTTGATAGTTTGTTGTCACATAGAATGTGCCCCTAGTATCAGTAGTGTGGTTGAATAGTTCTCAAGATCATATGAGATCGAGGAGTAGGCCTAGGCCATCAATTATGGAGTTAGCTCCTATGTTGGTGATAGAGAAAGATCTAGATATTGAGGTACTAGATGTAGATGATGCTAGAGTGATTAAGGCCTACTCAGCCTGGTAGATTGAGCACAAGTGGACACCTTTTTCTCTAAGATATGGGATGGTCATAGAGGAGATACTAGACATAGATCCCTTGAGGGCTATGGATGGTATGTTGATCATGTAATGTTCACCTTAATGATCCTTTGTTCTATGTAATGTTGATCATGTGTTTTGATATAATAAGATTATTATTAATTATATGGAAACTTGTAGGTATAAGAGAGGATGAGTATTTGGAGGTTACTATCAATTCAATGCTTAATGAGTTGACATGACATATTCTAGATGATGCCATGGATGACGCATTGGTAGAGCAGGCCACCAATGTAGCTGGAGTGCATGCTCATTTATTTGATTATGTGGTCATAATGACTATGGTATATAGGCAAGCATTATCAGATAAAAACAAGCATTATGTAGAGTTGCAAAGGTGGGCAATGCCCTCTCTTGATGCTTTAGGTGGGGCAAGTAGTCATATAATATATGACTACATATGCATTCAGTGAGAGTATGCTGAATGTAGGGTTGAGTTAGCTATGTACAGAGAGAGAGAGAGAGAGAGAGAGAGAGAGAGAGAGAGAGAGAGAGAGAGAGAGAGAGAGAGAGAGAGAGGAGAGAGAGAGAGAGAGAGAGAGAGAGAGAGAGAGAGAGAGAGAGAGAGAGAGAGAGAGAGAGAGGTCTCATGGAGATAGTGGAACCTCTTGGCATTTTTTACTAGAATTTGGATTTAGTTAGATTGTGTAATTTGTTATGTGTTTAAATTTGGTCAATTGTTTGAAATGTTTGAAATTTATAATTTTGATTCCATTGGAGTAATGTTAATTGAGTTGGATGTGTGTTATGAATATTTAATTTTTTGTATTGGTATATGGTGTTTGTTTCTTGATTATTTATATCTCATAAGATGTCTGTGTGTATAAATTGTAATGGTGAGATGCCCTATCTGAACCCTAATGGCATGGAGAACCAATGGCCATACTGCTCATGTTATGTTGCTATAAACATGGACTGTGAAAGTGGAACTACCTATGATGTAATTTTAGTGGACAACTATGTAGACTTTGATGCATAAATATTGATTGGTTGTCATGTTGAAACTACACTCTAAGTTGCCTAATTTATTTAAAATATTTTAATTACTATTCAAACTAAAGTTAGATTATGAAATCTGTACTGATTGCCATAAATATTTATCGATTATTAAACTGAAACTGTAGCCTTGGGTCGATAGTTATTCCAAAATATCTTAATTGGTGTACACATGGGAGGTGAATTATGAGATCTATAAATATTTCCAAAGATTTTGATTAGTATATGTACCAAAATTGTGCCTTTGGTTCTATAATTATTCCCAAATATCGTAATTAGTGCACATACTAGAGGTGTGTTCTAAACTTTATGAAATTGCTACCATCATTGCTAAAGCTGTGGTATAACAGACTGCTGATAAATAGTAATCTTAGAAGTCATAGGGCTTGTAAGATGAGTAACCAATGGTTTCTTAAAAGTAACACCTTGGGATAACTCTATCATATAAGAGTGTGATCTAAGAGAGTATAATGAATGGGGGCCTAATGCCCCATGTGTGAACTCTATGATGCCTCTACTGACATATACTAGTCGATACAAGCTCTAAGTTTATAACAATGATCATATGAATGCCCATTAATTTAGTGAAAATGATAATACTACTTATGTGGTACCTAGTGTAACTGGTGAGGTGGATGATGAGTAGTTTAAGGAAGTGTGTTTATCCCCTTATCTAGTATTGTAATCAAAATGTCATGAGGCCCAACCTTGTCTAAAATATTTATAACCCCTTTGTGTATATCCTATGTGTTACTCACTATAGGTTGTGTTATATAGATTGGCTCTTTTCCCTTACTAAGTATTTTGATTCATTTTTTGTGTTCCAATACTATTTAAATTGTAAGTGGAGTAAGATCTTGTACCAAATTTGATGACTGAGGTTTTGAAAGATCTATTTTCAAATCTACCTCTGACTATGTAATGGCTAATTCTAATTGTACCTTTAATGATATAGCTATGTTGCATATATGTCTCAATGATTTAGATGTTTGATATAGTAATATGTCATTGAGAGGGGAGATTAAACCTCTAACAAAGATGTATTGCACTTATAAATCTATTGGTTGATAAATTAACTAATGCAAACAAGATTTGAACCATAGAATATACTTTGAGGTAGGCTCTATCTCACCCTAGTGTAGTGAAGGTAACCTCTCATGTGTGAATAGAGGTCCCTTATTCTATAAATAATGCCTGAGCAATACTAGCTCTAGCTCCTCATAAATATGTAAAGATGCACTAGAGAGTGTATGATGGAGCCAATCTAGTGCTTTGTCCTTTCATAACTTTGGAAACACTTGTAGCAGAATTAACTTGTTTGTAACATGAGCCATGGCTTTTTCATATACCTAAAGATTTACATATGGAACTCCTTATCTATCAAAGATAATTAACATTGGTATTTTAAAGTTATGTGGCAACCTCATAGTTACAATTCTGCATGGAATAGGATTATAATGGATAATATTGACATCAACCTATGATTTGTATGCCTCATTATCCAAAGTGAGATGATTTAATTGGATTTAAAAAGTGGCCACAACATGAATTAAATAAATTAACACTTGTGATGGTATAATATAATTATTAAGGGGTTGATTTAATGCTTGAAAGGTATGATATCTTGGACATAGTTAGAGATAAATAAGCTATCACCCTCATGTGGGCTTGTTTGAGAACTAGTTTATATTATAGTAATGGGGGTTGAGGGTGATTCATTGGTATATTTTGTATTGTTAGTTTGAATAGAAGGTACTTTATTTTATAGTAAGTTAAAATTATGCACATAAGAATAGGTGTGTGTGTGTGTGTGTGTGTGTGTGTGTGTGTGTGTGTGTGTGTGTGTGTGTGTGTGTGTGTGTGTGTGTGTGTGTGTGTGTGTGTGTGTGTGTGTGTGTGTGTGTGTGTGTGCGCGCGTGTGTGTGTGCGTGTGTGTGTGTGCGTGTGCGTGCGTGCGTGTGCGCGTGCGTGTGCGCGTGCGTGCGGTGTGTGTGTGTGTGTGTGTGTGTGTGTGTGTGTGTGTGTGTGTGTGTGTGTGTGTGTGTGTGTGTGTGTGTGTGTGTGTGTGTGTGTGTGTGTGTGTGTGTGTGTGTGTGTGTGTGTGTGTGTGTGTGTGTGTGTGTGTGTGTGTGTGTGTGTGTGTGTGAATTTTAACATGTGATCTAATGTTTGGTTGAATAAGAGAAATATGTGAAGTAAGATAAGAAGTAGAATTTGTATATTCTATGTCATCTTCATCATAATCGTAATAATCATCATTATCCCATTACTCCTCAAAATAAATATTTAATTCATTTGAAGAGGTAAGAGTATAAGAAGTATCATTAACATGCTCATTAGGAGAAGGAAAATGAGAAGATGCAAACTTTTCACTACTATGTAATGTATCATCTTGTGTAAGTGTAATGCAATGCATTTGTTCACTAATCATTTTTGAAATGCAATCATGATTATCATTTTTCTATTTGAGAATCGAGGCAAGAAGGAGTAACAACCATGTTTTATATTTGTACATTATGAAATAAATGAAGAGGGTTAGAATCATGTGCATTATCTAGTTGTGGTAAAGAATCATTGCATTGAGCTTGAAATGTGAATCAAGGTGATAAAAGAATCTCATCTACCTTAGTTTGTGCATTGATAAAAGGTGTAATATTATTTTTATTTACATTTTGAAATGTAATTGAGAAGGGTAATGAAGATGCATTATTTTGATCTACTTTCTTTGAATCACGAAAAATTGATTTTTGTGTAATGCACTTATATATTTTTATTTTAAACAATGAAGTAGAAAAAGTAGTTGAAAAAATAGGATCACATTGTAATAAAACACTACTAACAAGAGGTTATTTTGGATATGTTGTTAGTTTGAGTTTTAAGAATAAAAAAAGAGTGGGAGGAAAGAGAATGTGATTTATCTAATACATCCTTATGTTCATTTGTATTATCATGTGCATAATAATCCTCATATCTATCATTGTAACAATAATCATCATCATCATTATAAATGAAATCATTGTCATGATTTAATGTACAATCTTAAAAATTAGTCCACTCATTATTATAATCATGAGAAAAATTCAAGATAACATCAAGTAGATGAGGGGTAGATGACTCTGTAGATGCCATTTTAAACTTGCCAAACAAGATAGTGAAAATAATGAACAATAAACACACAAGAGTTAGAATGTAATCTAAGACAAGTATAAGTGCAATGTGTGAATGTGTTGCATAAAGATTGTAATAGAAAATAGGGTTATTTTTGGAACCCTAGTTGGTACTGTTTGTGTGTATAGGGACCTAGTATGTGGATCTAGGGTTTAAAGTTAGGGTTGTGTTACAAATATTTATATTGGATTAAATAAATAAAACCCTAGGATTTAAGTAATTAAATTAGCTGGATTAATTTAAAAAATAATAAAATCAGATTTTTGTAACTCTAATTTAATGTGAAAAATTTTAGAAGGTAAGCCCCAAGGAAAAATTAGGGTTTTTAAAGCTATGTTCAAATTAATATGGGTTCACCAAATGTTTTAACCTTTTAGGGGTTTATAATGAAAATCATATGTTTGGCTAAAGGGGTTGGGTCTATTGTAAATATAGAATAAAATTAGAATTAATTGATTCTATGTATCTTTCTCATGGAGCAAAATACTAGAGATAAATAAACAGACATAGAGGAATCTTTCATCTATAGACTATTTTTTAAGATATGGATTTGAATAGTAGTGCTCCTGTTAGGACAATAGTGCCATATATCACTAGTGTCCAAGCCTAGAGCTTGTCTCCCTCCTATAGTGACCATTTACAAATTTCAAGGAAGCAACATGAATTCTTGGGGGTCCTATGGGTGATTTACTATCATGCAAGGGATTGTTTATGTCACTATTTTGGCTGATTCTTCTTCAAAACCCAAATAAATACCTGTACACATGAAACAATGAAATAATCAAATGTAAAAAGAAAGGAAAAACTGGGTTGTAGGATGCTACAATCACACAAATTAGAAACCATATTATCCTAACCGTTACCTACATTAAACCTAATTATAAGGGTCATAGATTGCATGTATTTATCCCTTAGGGAATGTACACCATCAACTAGCATGATATGCTAGGATGAATTTTTCCTAGGCCCTTATTCGATCAAAGCATGCAAATGTCTAGGTGTGAATGCTGAGTAGTTTGCATAGTATTTGAGTTATACTATTGATTGATTTTTATGTAATAAGTGCTAAAATAATAAGTTCTCAATGTAAAATTCCTTGTGAGGCTCTTTATATATGAAGATATTTGTTTAGAATATAATATATTATTCACTAGATGATAAGTCATTAAAAAGATATGAAAAACATAAAATAAGGGTGACGAAGGGGTCGAGACTCAAACACAGGTGAAAGGGACCATCAGGCACCGAAGGAAAAAGTGGATGGTATTACTATGTGGCACCATTGTCTTCAAAATAGTGATAATGTCCAAAGGCTCAAAATAGAGCAAAAGTCGAATGATAGGATAGGACCCCTTAAAACTGGGGAAAGGTGACATGTGACTACTAAAAGTGTCATAACAGTGAGAAAAAGACACAAAAAAAATCAAAAGACTCAATGTGACCATGTAAACAAGGACTATAACTATCACCAAGACCCTTTGTGTGAAAGAGCAATAAACAACATAGTACTTATGGTTGCTTGACCAAATTAGGGTGTCTACAATTCACTTTGGAAAAGTTAAATGAATCTCGTAATGAAAATATTGGTATGCTTATCGATTATAACACGATTAATGTCATGTAAAGTCTTCAAATTATGAAGTCCCTTAACTCCCCCACTAAATTAAAAAATGAAAATGATGAGAATATTAGAATGGAAAAAAAGATGAATCCCATTATTGAGGAGAAAGTTGAGCTTCAAGCCAACAAGAAAAAAAATATCCCACTAGAAAAAAGTACTCATAATTGGACTTAGGCATATGAAGAATGGATGGGACCTATAACTTAATTTGCTTCTTTTATTCTACTTTTCTATTATCTTTTAAAAAACTATTTTTTTTGTCCCTCTTGGCATGGTTATTATAGTATCTAGTCTCAAGACCATGAATGCTTTAATTTTATAATGGGTAGGGTCCATCATTAAAACCCTCTTTTAATAATACTAAAAGCTATCTTGTACTACTTGTTAGAGACTAAAATTTCTCCCTATATGAGTAAGGAGATTATTTAGGCCTTATTACTCAAACTCTAGTCCAACATGGGAACAACCCCATGTTGTGGGTAATCTATAATGGGGTTGAACCTCTGGAGTATGCCAGATTTCTATTTGATGCTCAACTAAAATTAATGCTAAATTAATGCTTCATAGGGAAAATGGGTTGAAAGAGAATCATGGCTCCTAAGAAGGCTAAAAGGGTGATGCAACTAAATTATGGTTTGACCCACCTTGATTGACTCTTAGAACACTAATGAAACAAGTAAAAGACCAACTCTAGGATCCCAAATATTTGTCATACATTAGTGTTTTATGAAGAGTTTCACCAAATGATCTAAGCTAATGTAAATGGAGAGGTCTAAAGTAAGACACTAACCAGTCATAGTATCCACATGCAGGCTTCAATAAAGAGATGTGGAACACTAAACATGGCATGTATAACCAGATGATCTAGTAACTAGGTGAGACTTAATTTGAAAAGAGAGAAACCTCTGCTACATATATAAATTTGACATGTACAAAATATATCAAAATAATTAAATCTAAAATACAATCTTCTATTCATTTCAAGAGGTTACATGCTGCATCTTGGTAGAGTTTGGTCATGCCCAAGAGAGGGAGTAGAAAAATATAAAGAGGATCCATTTCTTGGCTCAAAATCCTCTATATATAGTAGAATAGAGAAAGAGAGATGGAAATAATACATTGGAGAGTGGAGTAAAGTCCTAGAGATGAGGAAGTGAGGTGGTAGCACTTGATTGATTTCTATTTGTATGCTTTGTTTAATAAATAAATTTCTTGTTATCTTAATAATCATCAAGATCCTCTCATTGGATGAGAGATCTCACTAGAAGACAAGGGCTTGTTATGCATAATTCCAAATTCTATTTTAATGGAAATAATACCCTTAACTACCTCTCTAAGTATTGACTCACCATCTAAGGACCCTAAGTCCACTTGACCTATTCATGAGGATCAAAACCTTAAATCTTGAGATTGTCAATTATGCCATTACTTGATCATTAGAGTACCTACTTTGATTATGATGGAGTCATATTGATAGATGAGCCCTTTTGCATTTATCACCCATATCTACTCTAATGATCATAGTCCACTATAGATGGAAAACCAATCTAAGGTAATTGGTTTTCCTATAGTCCTTATATTAAAAAAGACCTATAGACCATATAACACCTTTTAGACTCCATATAGGTCCAAATAGACCCACTTTATCTCTATAGAAGCCAAGAGTCCATTGTACATGGATCTTTCTTTAGAAATGGCAAACCAATCACATGAAATAACCCTGCACACTACAAATTATCAAACCAGAGATCAATATTTAGCTCTAATGGTAGTCCTTTTATACATTTTATAATTGACTATACCAGTTAGACTAATCCATGGCATTTGAAAGATATTTAATGGCATCAAGAAGACCCTAAAAAAACCTTGCTTTCCATAGTAAAAAATAAATTCTCAACCTCCATCAAAAGCCTTGGGCTCACCTTTGCTCTAATTGGTTACCAAAATTTGACTAAGCTCATTGACACATTGACCATATTACTCCATTAATTTCAATTAGTATGAATGACTGAGAACCATCAATCCTCTGCTAGTTGAACATGTCCCTAACACTTTTCATGCAAACATTTTCCCTTGAGATTCATTGACCATTTGACCTCTGTTCACCATTAGATCTAAATGCTCAATTAAATGCCAATCATTGATCTATTGAGACCCACCATTTGAAAACCAATGGCTAGTTCATAATCCTAAAATTTATGTCCTCTCTCCTATCAAATGACATTTATGTGACCATAATATTTAAGTTCAGTAAGATTTGTCTTGCTGTATCTTAAAGTTGACATCTTACCGACCATCATTTGATGTTCCATAGAATGTAATTGATGTCCCATAGACCATGAAATTTAAGCATAGATAGATTTTTACCCAAGCTTTATTTTGACATTAACGTGAACATCTTATGTTACAAGTCCATTTTTGACTAAATTTACAGATTTATATCTTGAAGTGAAAGAATCATGGAGGCACCAAACTTTTAATAAATGTTCTTCCTATCTATTTGATTTGCTGGTCCTGGGAGCTTTCTGAGAAAAGATATTAAATTCATAATTTGGCTAGTCCATTTATTCTTGCATGATGTCCTAGTTCAAAAATGGCTAAGTATGGAAATTTAGTGAAATTTGACTGAGAATCCACCATTGATCATGTGTAACTCCTACCATGCTTTGACAAATAACTAAAAACTTAGCACTTAATAATTAGGGACCAAGATGAACAAACCCCTATCACCATTTTCCCCTAAAACTACCACATGTGTGAGATACGACCATATCAAGATGCTCACTTGGTTCTGTTTGAACTTCTTTGAAAATGGCAAAGTATGAAAAAATAATAAAATTTGGCTGAGAGGCCAACTTTGGATCTCCATAACATTTTGATGTGATTTAGTGGAGGACCTAAAACTTAGTGCATATAAACTTGGAAAAAATGTGAATAAACCCATATGACCAATTTTCCCTAACTCATCTATACATGGTAATGGTGATGTCAATAAAGTGCCTACTCATAAATTTTTCCACTAGACCTGAAATGTCTAGATGAACACAATGAAGAATCAGATGGATCCATTACATTTATACACTTTTTAAAAGCACTTTTGACATACCATAGGGTCATTAAAACACTTTAGATAAGTCCCAAAGCCTTTTTATCCACTGCTTTATCAAACCATGCAAGAGCTTCATATGGGCCAAAAAAGGCCAACATCTTTGGTGACTCACAGGGGTACATGCTTGTCTATGCAAAATAACCCAAACCATGTTCCTTGTATAGTCCATTGGGCATGAATTCTCTTCTTTGGATCCAACCTAATGACTACCAATCCTACTCTAACCTCTCTTGAAATAAATACAAGGACCAAAAAAGAATAAAATAGAATAGAGTACCCAAGGCGCTTATTGAAAAGGAAACTAACCTAAAATAGGGACAAAAAACAAAATGTGCTAGAAAAATCACCTAGAGGAAAGCATGAACATTAGTCTAATATGTACATGCTGTAATTTACAAGTATCTTCCACTTGGGTCAAATGGGAAATTTTTTTGTGCACCTTAAAACTTTAAAAAATAATTACCTTCTCTTGACAACTATCTTCTATAGCTATGAGAAATTGGATGCTCATTCTTTCTTAGGGAAGAAAATGAATCCTCTACTACCAATTTTAGGTGCATTAATTGTAGACATGAGTCAAAGACCCAATCATACTCCTTCCAAATTTATGGACTTTACAAGAACAACTTTAGTTCTTCCTCATTCCTGAATTGTTGATCATGAACATATAGACCAACTTGATCTATCTCCTTTGACATATCTATGAGGTTGACCTATAAGGAAAATGGACCTAATCTTGTGACTTCTTGAGGCCATTTGAGCTCCTTTTTAGCTTTCAAGAGTAGGGAGATGTCTGAATATGGAGGCAAAAGTTGATAACCATGTTTGAAAAGTTAAAACATGCCATCTTCTGAGAGAAACACTATTTCTTGCTTGATGATAGTACTCTTTTTATCCTATAATGGACCCCATTCAAGTAAAGAAAAACTAAATGAAAGATATCAAACAAATCAGAATATTTGTTCTCATGAAGCTATAGTTTAATAAGAGGCTTTTCAAACTAAAATTCAGAAGCCAACATATCAATTTATTGACCAAAAACATGAGGCTACGAGCCTTATTTTGACATCTTAGGTTGGTCAATCATCACTACTTCATTTTCAATATCAAGATGATGACTGAGCATGCTCTTAATTTTAACTTGTTCTTTACCTGCAAGCTCTTGTCCTTCATGATAAAAGGTAGTTTTTGTGTTATCAAGGAGTTCATGTAAAACATCATTAACTTTCCCAAGTAGGACATCCTTATCTTGTACATAAGCAACCTCTTCTTCATGTATTTATTCTTCTACTTGCATCTCAGCCTCTACCTCAACTTTTTCTTACAATTTTTCCATCCTTACATCATCATGGAAAATTGAAGCATGTTTGTCCTTCTCAAGAGGTGTCCCAATCATGATTTATTCTTCCTGGTCACTCAATTCACCTTTATTTCCTACTTAAAAATCTAAATCTTATTGGTTTGCCTCACAGAGGAGAGTCTCTTTCTTAAAGAGTGGTATACCAGATCCTTGAAAATATTCAACAAGATGAGAGAGATCTAAAGAAGTTGCCATAGATACCTAATTTTGATATTGAAGTTGCTCTTTTTGGATCATCTTCACCTCCTCTTCCTATTTCTTTGCCTCTTGATAGGATCTCCATGAAGGAAAGGCTCTAGGATTTGAGGGGAAAGGAGTGGAGGCTGCATGGTCTCTTGTTTTACTTCCATAATAACCATTTATTCCTTCTATCTACTGCCTTAAATGGATTTCCAAGATGGAAATGACCTATATTATTGAGGAGGGGTGGGTAGGGATTGATCAATTTTGGGTTTTCTTGATTTCATGATTTGGTTCTAAGATGGAAAAGTTAGAGGTCCCTCCTAAACATGTTGATTATGCTCCTCTTCCTCTCTTCTTGTCTTCAGCTCTAATTCTAATCTGCTTATCAATATTCTCTTAGAATATCTTCTCTCTAAGGTGATTAGTGGCTTCATAAAGATAGGGAACATAAAAATACTCTTGAGGAGGGATGAGAGAGGTTTACAAAGGTTCAAATCCTCCTTTATCTTGGGTCCTCAGATCTAGATCTGACTTACTTGGCCTACCTAATGAATTAACCACATGGTTCCATCTTGGAACCTTGAAGGACTTCATAAGCAGTTCTTGAATAAGGATAAAGTCTTGGACCCTAACAACAAGCTATACCATAACAATTTCCTCCTTTCTTTAATATATCTCTTGAATAAAAATCTAGGAAGCAAAGGTTTGAGAAACACATGAGGAACTTAGCATACTCAAAGGGGAAGTTAGAATGGTCTCTTGGGCAGGAATGGGTGGCACATAAGAAAGCTGAGGTGGTGTATATAAAGTCACACAAGGTTGGTGAGGTTGGACTTGATATTCATCAATGCATTTAGCTTTTCCTCAATTCTCTAAATATAACCACTTACATCCATCATCTCACCTATGAGATTGTTCCAATTTACTCTCTTAACAAGTGCCCATCCTTCTTTTATTTGTTATAACAACTCTCTCACATCATGGAAATAGTGAGGAGGGACATCTTGGCCATAATAATTTTGTTGAGCACAACTCTAGTGCATGCTTGTCAAGGCTTATTAAAGTCTACTTAAGTGCTAGTCTAGATGGCTCATGATAGGGTTGAGAAGGGGTAAAATTATGATGGGATTGCTATTCATATGAAGGATTAGGGTAATATTATAGAATATATGACTAAAATAGGACCTCATATTTTCGTTGAGAATCATGAGGAAGGTAGGAGCTATTCCCTTGATAATAAGGATCATGAAAAACTTGCTAAGCCTCCTCATAACTTTGACAAAAATATTGGTAAGATTGATTAGACTCATATGGATCATGAGGATCATATTAGGGCTACTGATAAGGAGGTGGATAATAGGTATATTCACCATAGCTTTTCATACTGACCTCATATATCAAATAAGATGCAAAAACTGATTAGAAACTTCATTGAGACATACTTGGTCTACTTATAACTAGAAGCTTGATTTGGAGTCACCATTGGTGCTAATGTTTGCTTCCAAAATATTATTAGAGGAAATTCATACCAAGATATCTCCACTTTTTTGGACCTTAGTCCCATCAAGCATGCTAGAACTATTAGAGATTAAAATTACACCTTAGCTGAGCAAGGAGATTGTTTAAGCCTTCTTACTCAAAATCTAGTCCAACATGGGATAGCCCTATGTTTTGGGTCACCTATAGTGTGGATGAACCTCCAAATTATGTCAAATTCCTCTTTTATGCTCACCTAAAACTAATGCTTCATAAGGAAAAGGGGTAGAAAGAGAATTAAGGCTCCTAAAAAGGCTAAAAGGGTGATGCACCTAAATTATGGTTTGACACACCCTACTTGGTTCTTAGAACACTAATGAAATAAGTAAAAGACAAGATCCAAGATCCCAAATATGTGTCATACATCAATGTTTCATGAAGAGGTTCACCAAATGATCTAAGTTGAGGGAAATGAAGAAGAGGTCTAAAGTAAGACACTAACCAATCACAATATCCACATATGGGTTTCAATAAAGAGATGTAGAATGCTAACATTACCTCCATAACTAGATGAATTAATAACTAGGTGAGATCATAATTTGACAAGGGAGAAACCTCTACCACATATGCAAATTTGACGTGTACACACCATACCCAAACAATGAAATCTAAAACATAGTATTTTATTTATTTCAAGAGGTTACAAGCTCCATCTTGGTAAAGTTTAGTCATGCCCAAGAGAGGAAGTAGAGAAAATATAGAGAGGATCCATTTTTTTGGCTCAAAAGTCTCTATTTATAGCATAAGAGAGAAAGAGATATGGGAAAAATGTATTGAAGAGTGGAGGAAAGTCCTTGAGATCAAAAGAAGTGAGATGGCAACACATGATTGCTTTCTATTTGCATGCCTTATTTAACAAATAGAATTCCTATTATCTCAATAATCATCAAGCTTCTCTCATTGGCCAAGAGATATCACTAGAATAAATTGGCTTGTTATGCATGATGCCAAAGTCTATTTGAATGGAAATAATTCCCTTAACTACCTCTCCAAGTACCAACTCACCATCTTAAGACCGTAAGTCCACTTAACATATTCATGAGGATCAAATCCTTAAATCTTGATACTGATAATCATGACATGCCTTGAGTGGTAGAGTACCTAATTTGATGATGATGGTGTCACATTGACATATGATCCCTTTTAAATTTATCACCCATATCTAATCCAATGATCATAGTCTACTATAGATAGAAAACCAATCTAAGGTCATTAGTTTTCACATTAAAATACCCATAGACCATATAACACCTTTCAAACTCCATATAGGTCCAAATAGACCCCCTTTATCTCTATAGGAGATAAGAGTCCATTGTACATGGATATTTATTTAGAAATTTTGAACCGGTCATGAGAAAGAACCCTGCATGCTATAACTTATAAAACTAGAGATCAATATTTATCTCCAATGGTGGTCATTTTATATTCTTCATACTTGACTATACCAGTTAGATCATTCCATGGTGTTTGAATGAGCTTTAATGGGATCAGGAAGACCTTACAAAAACTTTTCTTTCCATAATTGAAAATGGATTCTCAAACTCTATCAAAAACTCTGGGCTCACCTTTGCTCTAATTGGTTATCAAAATATGAATAAACTCATTGACACATTGATCATATCACTCCATCAATTTCAATCGATATGAATGCCTAAAAACCATTGATAGTATGCCATTTGAATGTATCATTAACAATTATCATGCACACATTCAACATTGAGATTTGTTGACCCTTTGACCTCCACTCACTATTAAATCTGAATGCTCGATCAATCACTAACCATTGATCTATTGGGACCCACTATTTAAAAGCCAAAAACTAGTTCATGATCCTAAAATTGATGTCCTTGCTCCCATCTAATGATGTTCACATGATTATCATTGATAGTCATGTGACCATCACATTTAATCTCAATAGGATTTGTCTTGATCAGTCTTAAAGTTAATGTCCCACCAACCATCATTTGACATTATACAAAATGTAATTGACATCTTGTAGACCATCAAATTTAAGCACAAATAGATTTTTTCTTGAGATTTATTTTGACATTAGTGTTAACATCTTATGTTGTAAGTCCATTTTTAACTAAATTTACAAATTTATATCTTGAAGCGCTAGAATCATGGAGACACCAAACTTTTAGGAGATGTTCTTCTTACTAAAAGGGACGGACCCATTTAATCCACTAGTCCTAGGAGATTTTTGAACAAGATATGAAATTCACAAGTTGGATGGTCTATTTATTCCTACATTACTTCCTAGTTTAAAAATGGCTAAGTATGTAAAATTAATAAAATATGACTGAGGAGCCAACTTTGATCATGTGTAACTCCTACTGCATTTCGATGAATGACCAAAAACTTAGCATATAGTAACTAGGGACCAAGATGAACAAACCCATGTGACTATTTTCCTTGGTAAGTACTACATGTGTGAGATATGACCTTGTCAAAATGATCACTTGGCTCTATTTTAACTTCTTTGAAAATGGCTAAGTATGGAAAAATAGAGGAATTTCATTGAGAGGCCAACTTTGGATCCCCATAACTTTTGATGTGATTTAGCATAAGACATGAAACTTGGCACAAATGTGAATAAACCCATATGACCAATTTTCCCTAACTCATCTATATGTGGAAATGGTGATGTTAGAAAAGTGCCTACTTAGAAATTTTACCACTAAACCTAAAATGTCTATATGAACATGATGAAGAACCTGATGGATCCCTTGACTTTCCACACTTATTCCATGAACTCTTGACATCCCATAGGGTCTCTACAAAACTTTAGACCTATCCCAAATCCTTTTGATCTAATGAATTATCAAACCATACAAGAGCTTCATATGTGGGCCAAAAATGTCCAACACTACCTGTGATTATGAGAATTTATGGAAATTATTGTTGTATGCCTTATAAGATAATATTTCACTATTTTGGATAGAGTCAGGGTGAACCCTTATCTAAATTTAGCATTGATGTTTTCTTGATGATTTTTGAGTATGGGTTGTGATCAAATGTGTATAACATGTAAGGTTTTGCCTATGTATTGCACTATAGGGGCTTAGTATCTAAGATAAACCACTATGTATACCCATTTTTTTGAGGTGAGTTTTGAATCATACATAATAATTTAACTCAAAATAAAATAGTTATGTGATAGATGTTATTAAAAGAGGTGAATATAAGTAGTAATTATAATATAGATAAGCATAGAATCATCATATGTAGACTGAGAAAAAATATGTAATGTAGGATGCATGTGAAAATAATCATACATAACAACTTTGTCTAAATAAAATTTAGTAGTGAATTTAATGCAAATAAGTGATCTAACTAAGTATGTAAATCTAAAATAGGGAAACTCAAGGATGGATACATGATATTAATCATGGCATAAAAGATTATGAAATATGCATGATCTCCATCATGGCATAAATTTTTTTCATGGCCATGACCCACACATACAAAGAATACACTTAAATTAGATAAATCATGCAATAGAAGGCCAAGGGGCCACATAAAAATGACATGTTCAAATGTCACTCACATGCATAGAAACATACAATAAAGTCTTGGAGACACACATAAGGACTTGTTCAAATTTCCACAAGCCAAACATAGAATACACACAAGACATGAAGTGGGAATCAAAACATGAAAAACATGTATGAATACATGTAATTGATAAACGTAAGCCATTGTTAAAACTAGTATATTCAAAAACTTAGGTGATCGGTAAAATATCAATGTGTAGGTAAGTGACAAATATCTATAGATGTTATGCAATATAAATAATTTAAGTATGAATAATAATGGATAGCCAAAGAAGGATAAAACATGTGTAAATGAAGCCCCAAATGAGCTTTATGATGTATACACCTAAATTCGCTCACTTCCCTTATCATCAATAATATTACTATTAGTCAATACTAATTCCACTTATCTCATTTATCCCCTATAATTACATCCTAATATCACCCCTTATATATATTTATTTAACATTCCCTTCATTCTTATTTATCACACTAACCTTATCCCCATCCTAAAAATTAATTAATAGTTATAATCATCTCTTAATCTTATCCTAATCCCACTTATCCATTATTTGGGAATTTAAAATTCCTATGACCCGCCTACCCACCAACCCTAGCCTATTACTAGGCTCTCCTATATCCCTAGTCCCTAATAATATATTTAATCACCTATCTAACCACCCACTAATATCACTTAGCCCCTAAATGGATTCTAAAATTCTCCAATTCTAGAATCCTCTCTAACTTGGCCCTTCTTCTCTAGAAGCCTCTACTCTAGAGGCTTCTAAGGAATTTTTAATCCTCCTTCTCTCTTCTATTTGAACACATTCAATCCTCCATTAATAATAACTATTGAATCCATGAAATCTCCATGTCAATGAACAAATCAACCAATAGAGGAAGCCATACAATCTCCATGCCAAATCCATGAATCCATAATCATAATCATTGATACTACCATCACCATGTCAAAATTTTGAGTCTAATTGCAGTAAAAAATCTAAAAATTTGGTTTTAAAATCTTGGAGGGAGGATAGGAGAATAAAGGAAATGGTAAGAGTTGTCTAGTTGAATTTGATTTGCTTCCATAATCTCTCTTATTGAGTGTAATGTGCATTTTGGGTAAAATTCCTATGTTTGGGTAGGTTTTATCCATTTGATAAAAAATACGATTGCACATTTTGGTGACCATAGTGGTATTTTCCCATTTAAATCTAACCCTCTTGATTGTTAAAAGCATTTTGGATCGCTTGCAAGGCTAATTAGGTGGAGAAAAAATGTCAAATTATCATGCTTAAGTAAATTGTGGTTTTGCTTTGCAAAATCATTAATTCATAGTCATAATTTTATCATTAGGAGTCATGGTTTTGAATTAAATGCCAAATATTAAACACTAGAAACTAAAATTTTCCTAGCAGATCATTTTTATTTCACAAAATCACAAATTTTTAAACTACGATATTGTCCTTAAAGTCACAGTTTTGTCATTATAATCATGACTTTGCATTAAGTATGCTTAAGGTTTTTTAATTAGTTTCTGTATACATTTTTTATCTTTTTATGTGACTGGACTAACCATTTGATTTCAGGGATGAGATTAAAATCAATAAATCTTAAAACTGGTAGACCTTAGAGGCTGAGCAAAATTATAGATTTCTAGTCACGATTTTGCCTAGAAAGTCATGGTATTGTCCTTTAGAGTCAAGTTTTGCCTTTGGGACCAAAATTATAATCTAAAATTTATTAACTAGGGTTTATAATCCATTTAACATCTCTATTCGAGTGTTTTCTATTTATAGGAAGGAGTAGTTGAGACCACTATCAAATGCCTGAATCAAACAACCTCTTCCCCTCTTGCTATAAAATTGCGGATTGTGAATGAGAAGTTTTATGTAAATTGAGCAATTTTACAATTTTTATGATAAAATCATCTAAATATTAGTCTAAAAACATATCAAATTCCTTTCATTGGTATTTTTTAAATATCTTTTTAGTCCATGTATATATTCTAAGTATAACTATTAGCATCCTTGATCCTTTTTCCTTGTTTCACAAAATTGTTGATTGTAAAATTACGATTTTGTAATAAAAATTACAATATTGCTTCAAATATTTTGGTTTTTTATAAAATTGCATAGTAACTACTAGTGGTTATCCCCTTTATAAAAAATACAATTTTACAATTGCAATATTGTAGAAAATTGGTGATATTGCACTTTTTGGAAGTGATCTTGCAGGAATTGATTATGTATTTGCATTATTACAGGTAAAAGTGGTAGTTTTGCATAAATCAAACTACTAATTATTTTCTTGTAGGCTACCTATCAAATCATGTTATCATTTTAATCACTTTGCTTAAATCATGTTATCTAAATTCCTTTGTATATATCTTGTATATTCTTGGTCTTATATATATCTCACATCTAATTAATTGGTTGATTAATCTCTTTTTGGTCTACATGTTTATCAACTGAGGGATATGGTGGTGTATGATCTCCTCCTTGCATCCTTTTGATGATTCTTGGAGGATAAAAAACCACCAATAAACCCTACCATTTTTTTTATTTTCTAGGGTTAACATGATGTGGAATAAACACCTACACACTTTCCATAGTCTTAGGGGGATAGTGACCATGGATTTCACCATCACACATTAATCCACACTTTATGTTCTGGTGGAGTAAAAACATTAGGGATAATTATCATTAAGCTAAGCGGTTAGACCCATACAGGTCCTCTATGAAGGGAAAAAGTTAGCACTGTAAACCAAGCATTATACAACACCCTACATAGAATTAGGCCCCATTGTACCTTAAATATATCAGGGATTCCCTTAGAGAGCCTATTAAATCTAGCATAGGACATTCGACCATAGCACATAACTTGATACCAAATTCAGTATTAGCTCCCAAGTGAACATCATATGAAGATGGAGTTGAGAGGGTTCACTAGATTTTTTATTGGGTCACAAACCTATAGTCTCACCCACTAAGACATTAGATAGTGCAATCATTAGGTTACACACCCAAAATTAGTTTACTAGTGATAGGTTTGTGGTTTGCTTAATTTGGTGAGTGTTGTAGTAGACCTATGTTATTTATGAGCCAAGTCAACCTCTTACCCAAACCTATACACACACATATAGGCCTTTTCATATAATAATCTTGTATATCCTTATATCATCACCATCATAACATCTTATTATACATATTTTATTTGTAAATT
Organism: Torreya grandis; assembly: GCA_037957365.1. Lineage (NCBI taxonomy): Eukaryota > Viridiplantae > Streptophyta > Pinopsida > Cupressales > Taxaceae > Torreya > Torreya grandis. The sequence continues at coordinate 706,427 of JARHVA010001376.1, forward strand.
TGTGTACATCCTTTTAAACTTATTTTGTATTACGTTTGGTCTTATCTCTCATCACCCCTATCATCATAGTTGCATCTTATCCTAGTCCTAACCCCCATCACATACAATCAAGTCTTGTCATCCCTCTACCATATCTTATCATAATCTAACTTCATAATAGTCACTTAGCCTTAGCATAAACCATCCCTAGTGTCATAAAACTAAGTCCACCTTATCCATAACCAATCATACATCACCTTGACTGATTCAATGCACTATTCCAAATCAGTATTAACCATCTTATCAACCTCATCCTAATACTAGTCCAACCCAAATCATCCCCTTCTCTATACTAGTCCTCCCATCAAGTACATTGGTCTCCATCCACATTGGTAAATAACTATTTTCACATCAAGGTCCTGATTCTTAGCTTTCTTATGTCTATTCAAGTTTGAATCATAAAAAAATCCTATCATACTATCAATAAAATTATCTCATCATATTTGATTCAATATTATTAGTCTTGAGGTAGTCTTAATTTAATCAATCTAGTCAAAATCAATCTCTTGGGCCAGTCTATCCCCCATCAAATATTAGAGCTTATCATAACTCACCTAGTCAAATCCAATATAAATAATCAAAGCTTAGCTCATGTCTTAATTTGGTCTACTTGATCTTGTTGTATTATATTAAAAATAACATCAAACATCTAATCAAACTTGAGAACATACTAAAGCAAGATTTTATCTAAATTTATTCCACACATCTCATCTTCATACCTCCATCTTTCCATTCAATCCCTCAAACCTGTCGACCGGGGCCAACAAACCAAATCATCCATACTTTCTCCCATCCTTACCCATAGAATCTAAAAATGATTTGGTGAATACCATAATTGAGTAATGCCTTATTGATAATAAGGATATGTTCCTTTCTTGCCTTCTTGAGGTGATCACTCCACATCCTATAAACTTTGACTCTATCCACCCAACATTATGTCTAGTTTGCACCATTCGTCAGATCCTAGACTTTACACCAGCCAGTCCCATTCAAACTCTCCATACACTAATCATAGTCATTCATCTACCCTTTCTTACACTATCAAGGTAATTAAATCATGGCTACCTCATCTACTACTCATCCACCTATCCACTCATGCAAAGAACCATCTAATCTAAAACCCAATACTTTAACATCTAAGTCAAAAAGTGAAGATAACCCCTATACTCCTCTTCCTATATCCTTAAAATACCTCTTACATCATCTTCTTGCCAATGACATGATGGTATATCTACCCATACAAAATCTTAATCCCAATAAGCCTAAGCCCTCTTGGTATAAATCAAAGCACTATTGTATATATCACCAAACATGGGGGCATACCATTAATTGATATCATAATTTCCAAAATTATGTCTAAGACCTCATCAACCATGGTGATATAGAAATAAAGAATGAACTAGATGAGTCTACATCTATGGGTGAACAAGAATAGGAATTCCAAGATTCCATTCCTGATCATGATTAAGCTCTTCCCTTTCCAAGCCAAGGTCAAGTCACCACATCCATATTCCATGATCCCCCCATCTTTGACAAATCCTCTATTGAAGATGAGTCTATTCCCCATGAACCTAGTCCTCATGAGTCCTTATATGGGCCTATTTTTATCTAATACATTATTCCTCGATCATCTTCCTCTCACCAATCATATCAAAGACCCCACATTAAGAGGTCAGTTGCAAACAATGAATCTTATACTAGTAACATTGCATCTTGTACATCAGAGTTATCATCAAAGTTAATGCAAGTGTTATCTATATAAAGATCATGTTCAACACCAATATATGAATCAAATTCCTCATTATAAACATCTTCCCTCATAGATATTTTAGAAGATGATGACTATGCCTATCTTTTTAAGGATACCTCTAATCTAGATACCTCCAATTTAGATAAAAATTAGTCACCATGCATATCTTTTGATCCTAATCAGGATGATGAATTAATAACAAATTTATTACAATATTTATCTATCAAAGATATTCAGAGTGGATTTCATCCTACATCAGATGTGTTTCTTTCATATAGTCCTAGTAATCCTGTTGCTGATCTTGAGGAGATTTTATTTGATATCAAAACTAGGTCTTCAAGGAATCCCTATTAGGACCATGCTGCCCCATCACCACTCATTAAACTCATCATATAATCTCCATCACCTTCATCCACCATAGATCCTTTTATTCCCATCAATGATCATTTAATCACCTTCTTCTATAAGGACAAATAGGAATAGACATCATTGGACTCTTCCCCTGAGTAATGTAACATGTACCAAAAATACAAAGGTCTAAGACCATTTCAAAAATTCATCTAATATGATAAAATCACCTTTGATCCAATAAATTAAAATCAAGAAAATTTAGATCATTGGGCTAATAAAAAAGTGTCTTCATCTAGTGAATCCAATTTTTAGGCACTAGTGGATAGTCAAAGTCACACTAATCTTCATCTATCAAATCAAATATCAATCTCTTCTAGTGAAGTCCAAAGTCATGCACTTGGGGGTAGTCAAGAAATCATAAAATGTAAAAATTAAAGTAATGTCAAAATCACTATCAGTATGGATAATAATCTTTCAAATAATTGGATTAAAGATAAATTATAAAGTCAAAGCATCTTGGATCTCTTACAATCTTTTGTTACATGACACCAATCAAATATAGAATGTTCAACATCTCCAACAATGTATGTGATTGTTAGTCCTAATCCCCAATCATCCATCACATTTTCCTCTCATGATCTTATCATACATTCAAGTCCATTACTCCCCCATCAACATCAAGATCTAAAACAATCCATACTTCACATCACCTTCCTGAGTAGTATTTGCTATCATAGGGGTGAAAAAGATACTTAGCCTAGGTGTTTGGAGGGGTCTCAATCAATAATCACCAAAGGTCACACAAACCTCAATACATCCAAAAATAATAAAATTATCCTAACATTACACATCTCCAAAATAAGTTTTGGCTAACATGAAAGTGGTAACATTTATTGCATCTCGCACTCATGTATAATAAATTGAGATGCCAAAAATTAAAAAAGTAAAAAATAAAAAAGTGAAAAATAAAATAAATAATAAAATAAAAATCATTCATCCAATGGTGAAAACTAATCTTATAGTAATCTTGGGTAAGTATCATGATGAAAACTGGTCTCCAACATCATGGTAAAATAATTTACTATTTATATTATACCTCAACACTTGGGGGCAAATCCAATCCTTACATTTTATATCCCTTGTCAATCTCATTCATGTTATATCCCTCTACCCATTATTTTTATCCATCATCTATCATCATATCCTGCATCCTATTATGTCCATCCTTTCTTCTAGTCTTAACCTTCATGAGGGAGTGGAAGGTGTCTTAAGAAATGTTATGGGATAATCTTGGCATATCCTCCAATGGACACTCAGGTAACTAAACATCTAGTTTTTTTATGATGTGGTCATTGGCAAATCCTTAGTCCATTCTTCCTTAGTCCTCATCCCATTTTTATCATCACCCTCATCCTTTTATTATTCCATCGATTATTCCATCTATACTTATCTTGGTTTATAGGCTTTGTATTTCCTTTTCTAGTAACCCCATTTGGATAATGTACATGCATATCACAAAAAATCCTAAAAATTGTAAAATATAAAAAATACTAAAATATATCAATCATCTTATCATTTGTCATCTTGTATTATGTCCTTAGTATCCCAGTTGTCTTATATAAGGTCTTAACCAATCTTATAATCTTGTCATCTTATCTTATTGCCTTACCTTATGTCTTAAGTTGTCCATGTCATCATGCCTTGTCTTATGTTTTGGCCATATTATCATCTTATATTAATGGTCTTATCATATTATCATCTTGCCTTATCCTATGAAGTCATCTTTTCACCTAAGTCCTTACCCATAAACTTATCTTAATCCAACTCACTAGTTTATTCCACGTCTATGCCATTATCTAAACCCATATCCTTAATCCAATTTCACTTCACATCATGATTATATTAGTCTAAATAATCACCCAATAAATCATCTCATTGACTCTCAATATGCTTAGACAAGACACTAATCACATTTCATCTCTCTTTAAATGCTTGTGTGTGTTTGTTTGATTTGTGTTGTTTGACTTGTTTATATGTTTATACATGAATGTCTTATGTTTAGTTTGTATGTTTTTATTTTTAGTCTTGAATCATGTATATTTTTTTCTATTGGTCAATGAATGAGGATGCTATGATGACACCAAAACTATAATGACGATTTTAGGTGCTCTCAATTATACAGAGTTTGATATTTTCCCCTTTTATTTATACTTTGGTATAATGTCCTCTTGGTCATACTTATATCATGGGGCATATTTCCAAGTGCCATATATATTGGATTGAATAGACTATGATGAGCCTTATTATAGAAATGATGGCTTTGTCATTCCTTCTAATATCAAATTTGATCATCCAAGTCCACTCACCTAGTATTGAATCCTTCCTCCAAGTCATTTTATCATCACATCTATATCCTATAACTAATCATCTATCATATCTCTAGTAATCAAGATATAACATCTCATCTCCCATCATTTATCCTAGTCTAATATCTGAGTCACATCCCCTATCTAAAAAATAACATGTCAAACATCCATCATCATCCTCTTCCTTTAGTTTATCTTGTCATCTCTAATCTAGTTTGAACTGCATAGTCTTGAGGTCTTTTCAGATTATGTAGGCAATGCTTAATCATATAGTGTGCCTAAGGATAGTTCAACCACTCTCTCCTCTTTCTCCATCATTCATCATCACATCTATATTATCTTTCATCATCCCCAATTCCTTCATCAGTCAAATATTTGAGATATAATATCAATCATTCATCAACCAGTATATTGATCAATCACCATCCCCATAATCATCTCCCTAAACTTTTTGTCAATCAACTGCACCTATTGATTGGGACCAACTAAATCATAACATCCATATTTTATTCCACTAGTCATCCCTTATCACTAATGGGTCAATTCATCATATAAAGTTTACATTTTTCTCCTTCAATTTGGGAATGATTAGAATCATAACTTTATCACTATCTTGCATGTGTACTTGTAAGGGGAATCATCACTATTAATCATATTATGACTAATTATTTGATGCACTATAGTTTAATTCTTCCCCTTCATCTTTTGGTCACTTGATCATACCATTTATTCTATCTCATCCCCTTTACAACTCAACTTTAGCTTTGAGATACATACATCATTAATCCTATCAAATCATTATCTAATATTTAGCCTGATGCTCTCCCAACATGTGTCCTTACTTGGGATATGTTGAAAACTTGTGGACTTTATCATCTTGGTCAATATATCTCCTTGACATGCATCCTTGCTTGGGATATGTAGAAAGCTTATGGAATTTTATATTATCATCATCATGTGTCCACTCCTTGTACATGTGTATTTACCTAGGGAATAATAAATTTGTACCTCCATACTCAGGTTGAGTTTATTTTCTTCATCATCTATGTCACATATTACATCCCATCCCCTTGTCTATCCATCACATCCCACCCTTTTTTCCTCTTTCAAGTGGCCATACATCTCATTCTTCCATGCATGTCCCATTGATGGGGAATCATATCCACTAACATCATATACTAAGATTCATATATGAAATAGGTTTTTTTAAAATACCATTACTCCTTCCACTTCATCCACTCATAATGACCTTTCAAAGAGGGGCAAAATGTTTACACCTAAATTCAGTCACTTCCCTTATCATCACTAATATTACTATTAATTGACACTAATTTGGCTTATCTAATTTATCCCCTCTAATTTCAACCCCTTCTAGTCATTTATTTAACATCCCATTCATTCTTATTTATCACACTAACCTTATCCCTACCCTATAAATCTATTATAAATTATAATCATCTCTTAATCTTATCCTAATCCCACTTATCCATTATTTGGGAATTTAAAATTCCCACGACCAACCTATCCCCATACCCTAGCCTATTCCTAGGCTCTCCTACATCCCTAGTCCCTAATCATATATCTAATCACCTATCTAACTACCCACTAATCTCACTTAACCCCTAAATGGATTCTAGAATACTCCAATTCTAGAATCCTCTCTAACTTGGCCCTTATTCTCTAGAAGCCTCTATTCCAGAGGCTTACAAGGAATTTTTAATTCATTTTTAATCTTCCCTCTCTCTTTTATTTAAACACATTCAATCCTCCATTAAGACTAACTATTAAATCCATGAAATCTTTATGTCAATAAGCAAATCAAACAATAAAGGAAGCCATACAATCTCCATGCCAAATCCATGAATCTGTAATCATAATCATTGATCATACCATCACCATGTCAAAATTATGAGTCTAATTTAAATCAATAATCCAATAATTTAGTTTGAAGATCTTGGAGTGAGTATAGGATAAGCAAGGAATAGGTAAGAGTTGTCTAATTGATTCTAAAATGCTTCCATAATCTCTCATATTGAGTGTATTGTGCATTTTGGGTAAAATTCCTATGTTTTTTAATTTTTTATTTATTTTGTAAAAAATATGATCGCAGACTATGCTCACTAAGATAAGGTTGATGAAATAAGACAATGACAAAAGGTGCTCCTATCTGAATAGAGTGGTTTTATGTATTTGCAATTTTTGAGTCTGAGATAGTGAAATAATCTACAATTAATTATGTAAATAGAAAACTATATGATATGAATTTACTAATGTACACTTTTGAATCATATGTGATATTAAATTGGATAGAAATAAGTACTAAATAACTTGTATAACGATTAACGTATGTAACTAAACTAAAAATCAACATGCATAGGTCTTAATTTTTGAATTTTTTGGATTATTTTACTTTTTTTTTTTAAAATTTATTTTCATGTATGAAGAAATATGATAATCTAAAAATTAAAAAACACATTCAAGGGATGTGGATAATATAAAGGTCAATCAGGTGGAATATAATTGAATGCTAGATATGAAATCTTGTTAAATTTCCATATATTATTATCATTGTGGTCATCATACCATTCATACTCTATAATTGTAGCCTTATTATTAGGACTAATCTGAATCCTTTTCATATGAATATCATGTTGTTCCATTATGTAAGAGGCCTCATGTGTGGTTTTTGGATAAACCAAATTGAAGCCCTATTTTTCATTTCAGAATCTACATTGTCATCAATACCATCATAAAGAATGTGAATTATAATATCCTCAATTGAATGTAAAACATTTTTGTAACTTATTGATTGTAGCTCCAATTTCATGAAACCATTTTTTCCCCAATGCAACATTCATATGATTTCCTATGTCCATAACAAAGAGTAACATATCCACCACTTTGGGACCACATGTAATTGGTACTATAAAATGTCTTATTGAATCTTGGTAATATATAGAATTTATTAATTTGTATCGATCATGACCTATGTGCTGAAGGATTATGAGTGTAAATGCATTCAGAATTGTGTCCTCATCTATTTCCACATGTTGTCTATATTCATTCTCAATGAAAACATGAATAGTTTGAATATTAGTTTTGGAATTGTTGAAGTTTCTACATGTGTGACCCTATTATTGAGCCCTAGGAGGTTTTGGTATGGAATGTATAATATGAATAGTGGATTTAACCTTATATTTATAAATTCTATGTTGTAATGATGAAAAAGTATATGTGACATGCCTTGCTATTTGTGAAAATGACAAAAATGATTTCCCTCTTGATTTGAAAACCTGCTAGTAGATCAATGCCATACTATTAGAAAGGTAATTAATTACATGTCAAGTAACATATATAACATCACATGTGATATATTTGTGCACTATTAGATTGTATCATAATAAAAAATCAATACCCATTAATTTTTAAATTATTTATTAAATCTATGAATGGTGACCTATGGGTACCTCTAGTTTATTGCTTAATGTATTATGTGTTGGGTGAATATTTTGTCACCAGCTAACTGGTGGCAAAATGGGTATATCAACCTCAGCATAAGGAGATTTATATGGTATAATGTGTAGGTCTACCATAGCATAATGAGATAAATCTCTCCTCTCATCAAGGGGAGGTTCCCTATAAGTCAGGGGAGGTTCCCTGTAAACTACTATATACTAATATAGGCTGAAAATACACTCAGGGGTGAAATCATACCATCCATCTCTCTTTTTTTAGAGATGATGTTCACAGAGAGAAGGAGAATTCTTGGGTAATTGCTGAAGGCATTTTTCTTCTTTCAAAAATGATGTTCAGAAGACTAGAGGAAGACTTCGTGGGTAGTAACTGTAACCACAAGAAACCCATGAAAGCACAAAGTCTTTCATTGCTTTTCCTACTGAATTAGGATGTAGTAACACAATACAATTAAGTGTAGCATAAAGTCTCCACCTCAATTACAATAGGATAAAAGGTTACAAAGGATAATGGGATCTGAAAGTCTCTCTAATATCCTTTTCATTGAAACATAAAACCTAGACTAAAGACAATTGTGGCAGCACAAAGTCTCCCACAGTCGGCTTCAAGACACCTTTTAGATTATTTCCATTAGGTCTACTTATTTGATTAAATGGACAAGACTATATTTAGGAAATAGACATAAGAACATTTTCCTAAATAACACAAACTATTTCAACACAAAGTCTAAAATGTCACTTGCTTTCTCATTCAAATGACAAAATATGATTAAAATTATGAGCTCAAAGTCTCAGGAATGCCTTTCAATTTGGGTAGAGTCTCACTTATAATAACCAAAAAGATATCCTTCATACAAACTAAGAGATTACAATATGTAGCAGCTAAAGAAATACTTTGACACTTGTTTCCATGAAATTGCCCATGCTATATTCAATACATTGGAAACTCTATAAAGGGGCCATGCTAGAGCAAATTACCAGCCTAGACTTTGGCATTATAATCAGTTAAAATTTCTCCTCCAAAGCATGGGCTTATTGGTCCTCTTTATGATGCTTACACGACTATCCATTTTCCTTTACTTTGATGAAGAAAAATAGGCCACGCCTTTGAATGCTTACGCTCTTTGATGTCCACTTGATGGACTATTACACCTATTGCAATAACTCTCCTATAGATATTTTTGGATTTTTTGTAACATTCCCTCTTTCCTTGTTACATTTTGTCTCTTCTTGGTGATCTGAGCTCTCAGGCTATCTTCTCACTTTCTGCTGGCTCCTTCAGCTCATTCTTTGGCTGGTCACTGAGTTTGTTCTTGGGTCTGTATTATTTGAAAAATAATGATTATTTTATTACCCTAAATTTGACGTTTATAGGGACATCATCAGTCACTGGTCACTTGAACCAATTTAAACATTTCAGAGTTCAATGGTTCATTGGTTCAGTGATTCATTCCATTTTAATGAATTCTATCATTGAAGTTTTGAACCTTTAGAAATTTGAACGTTTTGAACTCTTTCAAGTAGAGTTCAACGGTTCAATGGTTCGACTTTCTATTCCAACTCTTCGAAGCCCACCATTGAATATTTGAACTCTTTGAAGCCTTTTGAATTTGTTTGAACCTTTGAACCACTTTAAACCTTTTGGAGTTCAATGGTTCATTGGTTTGGTGATTCATTCCATTTTAATGAATTCTACCATTGAAGTTTTGAACCCTTTAAACTTTGAACCTTTTGAACTCTTTGAAGTAGAGTTAAATGGTTCAACGGGTCAATGGTTCGATGGTCTATTCCAACTCTTTGAAGCCCACTGTTGAAGCTTTAAACTCTTTGAACTTTGAACCTTTTAAACTCTTTAAAGCAGAGTTCAATGGTTCAATATTTCAATGGTTCATTCCTTACATTTTTTTCATGAAATGCCTCAAGTGTTTTTTGAACTTCTCCTTGTGAAAGCCTATCTATTGAACTTATGATTTCCTTAGCTAGAAAAGGCTTGTGCGACTAAAAAACTTGACTACTCATAACATTTTTTGAGAAAGGAAGAGATCATTTTGGCCTATAGGACCAAAATTATTGACATGTTGTCCACAAAAACAAGCGACAAATTTTGGGAACAACAATTGGCTCTAGTTGGGGAACTTTCATCGATTGTAAAAACAATCAAATGGAATAGAATCTAGACACTAAGTACCTTCATGTATGCCATTGGGATATAGAGTCATGCCATCCAAAAAGAGAAAGACACAAAAAATGAAACAAACAACACAAAATAAAACTAAAGACTATACATATGTATAACTAATCTTATCTGATAATTCAAGGATTGAAGTGCTTAAGATGCTACCCATTGTGAGGTAGTGAAAATGGTGTGCCATCTTGATACTTTAGCAAGAAGCTATTCTCATCATTGAGTTGATGAATAGAAAATGGCTCCCTCCATAAAGAATCAAATTTCTCAGGCATTAATTTTGGTTCTCTTCTCTTGTCCCATAACAAAACTTGATCTCCAATCTAAAAATCATGAATCCTTGCTTTTTGGTCAAAGAGCTTCTTCACCTGACTCTGATGTGTAGCAATACGGTCCACCACCATAGTTCACTAATCATGTAGTTCAATCAAGCACATGATCATCTTGTCAATGGAATTTTCAAGTGTTTGATCTTTGACTACCTTCACCAACTACAGTGATGGTAGCTCTAGGGTGATTGGTATCTCTACATTCAAACCATACAGAAGTTGAAATGGTGACATACCTATTTCCCTCTTGGGTGTAATCCTGGCTACCCATAAAGCATCAAATAATGCTTTATGCCAGGTTCTCTTGTCATCTACCAGCTTCCTAATAATGGTCACCAAATTCTTATTGCTTGATTTTGCTTGACCATTTCCTTGCAAATAATATTCAGAGGAGTGGGAGAGGATAATCTCATAATAGTAGCAAAACTGGGTAATCTCATGAGAAGAGAAATAGGCTACATTATCTATTACAATCTTGGTTGGGACTCCAAACTGGGAAATAATATTTTCCTTGAGAAAATTACATACCACCTCTGAAGTAGCATGCATGGTTGGAATGGCTTCCACCCACTTGGTAAAGTAGTCTATGGCTGTGAGAACATAGTCATGTCTAGCACTTGAGGATGAGTTTACAGCACCAATGAAATCAACACCCCATTGTTGAAATGGCTCTTCAATCACCACCAGCTTGAGAGGCAATGTGGCCAACTTAGGTCTCCCAACAAACTGTTGACACAACTCACATCTACTCACCCAGGTGTATGTATCTTGAATTAGAGTAGGCTAATAATACCTAGCTCATATAATCTTATGAGCAGTCATAGGTGCAAAATAATGTCTGCCATAGGCTAGATTATGGAAAGACTCTAAAAGTTTGGACTGTTGCACTTTGTCCACACAATAAAGGAATACCCCATCAAGGCTCCTCTTGTACAAACTGTTGTCCCACAGGACATAGTTAGCAGTCTTCAATTTAACAGTTCTCTTTTCTTTATGAGATAGGTGGGTAGGATACTCACTATAGGTAAGGAAATGAGTGATATTAGAATACCACTCATCCATAGTAGTGACAAAGAGAACTATAGGTATGCCTTTAACCTTTGTTTCTTCATGCCCTATTTTTTCTGGTATGTTATCAACAATTAATTGGTAGAGGCATCTTCCTCACACAAGCTTCATAGGTTTGATAAAAAGATCAAAATCTTGGATTTTATCAATCTAGTTGCCCTTTTTGGTACCAAACTCCTGTTGAGTTAAAATGGACTTTACTATGCTATTAGGTGCTAGAGTAATAGTGTGTGAGTTCAGGATGTAGAAACGGAAGTGTTTCACCACCTTACCCACAGCATAAGCATGCTTCTCCATGTTTGAATATTTAAATTCATGAGCTTTGAGAGTACAAATCATGAATGAAATGGGATATTCCACACCTTCTTTATTCAGTTGAACCAGAATGGCTAAAAGCATGTGCTCAAAAGCATAGTTATACACTATGAAGTTTTTGGTATAATCTCGGCAAACCAAGACTAGGGCATGGGTGATAGCTTTCTTGATATCTTAAAATGCTGACTTTCCTTCTTTAGTCCAGTGGAAAGTAGATTTTCCCTTCATCATAATGATAATGTGGTGATTCCTTTCTAAAAACTCAGGAATGAACCTTCGTAGAAAATTTACCTTTTTGAAGAAAGAATGAACTGTAGTCTTACTAGCAAGAAGAGTAAGCTCTTGGATGGATTTGAATCTTTTTGAGTCAAATTTTATGCCTTCTCGAGATACAGTGTGCCAGAGAAGTTTCCCTTCTATAACCCCAAACACTGACTTCTTGGGATTTAGAGAAATTCCATTCTATCGACATCATTCTAGCACTTTTTGTAAATGATGCACATGATTGGGATGATGCTTGGAAAAGATGTTCAAGTCATCAAGATATACCATAATGAACTTTCCCATTTCATTTTTGAAGGCAAGATCCATTGCTCTATGGAAGGTGGCACCAACATTGATCAAACCAAAAGGCATTCTATGATATGCAAAGGTGCCCCAAAGTGTAGTGAAAGTGGTCTTATGTTGGTCTGCTTCACCAACTTCCACTTGATTGTACCCTAAAAAACCATCTAACATTGATAACATCTCTGAACTGGTCACTGTCTACAGGACTTGATCCATGATGGGCAGGGGGTAGTTGTCTTTTAGTGAGGATTGATTCAAGTTTCTAAAATCAACACAGAGATGAATTTCCCTATTCTTTTTCCTCACAGGGACAATGTTCACAATCCAGGTGGAATGATGGATTGGAAAAATTATCCTTGCATTTAAAATTTTCTAAATCTTAGACATAGTAGTACCTAATATCTTGGGGTTATATTGTCTTGATTTTTGCTTTTGAGGCAATGAACCAATTTTGAGAGGAATTTCATGATGAATTTCTTCAAGCCTGAGAGACTTTAGATCATCATAGGAGTATGCCAAAACATCAATGTAATGGAAAAGCAAAGTAATGAATTTGAGTTTTTCATTAGGAGTGTAACACTTCCCAATGTTGACCATCTTGGGATTTTCTTCAATACTCAAATTTATTTGATCAAACTCTTGGGAGGAACTTGAATCCATTTATTGCTACTTGATGAACTTGTCATGCTTATCAATTAGTTTCTCAAGGAAAACCAATCCTTTTGGGATTTTATTCCCTTTGAGCTAAAGGAATTCTTCACCAGTGTTTGAATTTTTTTCATGAGCTGATCCCTAGTGGAGTCACCAAATTTTTTTGGGTGAATATTTTGTCACCAACTAACTGATGGAAAAATGGGTATATCAACCTCAACATAAGGATATTTATATGGTAGAATGTGTAGGTCTACCATAGCATAATGAGATAAATATCTCCTCTCATCAAGGGGAAGTTTCCTATAAGTTAGGGGAGGTTCCCTGTAAACTACTATATACTAATATAAGCTAAAAATACACTCAGGGGTGAAATCATACCATCCATCTCTCTTTTTTCAAAGATGATGTTCATAGAGCGAAGGAGAATTCTTGGGTAATTGCTGAAGGCATTTCTCTACTTTTAGAAATGATGTTTAGAAGACTAGAGGAAGACTTCCTGGGTAGTAACTATAACCACAAGAAACCCATGAAAGCACAAAGTCTTTCGTTGCTTCTCCTACTGAATCAAGATGCAATAACACAATAGAATGAAGTGTAGCATAAAGTATCCACCTAAATTACAATAGGATAAAAGGTTATGAAGGATAATGGGATCTCAAAGTCTCTCTAATATCCTTTTCATTGAAACATAAAAGACAAACTAAATACAATTGTGGTAGCACAAAGTCTCCCACAGTCAGTTTCAAGACACCTTCTAGATTATTTCCACTAGTTTTGCTTATTTGATTAAATGGACAAGATTGTATTTAGGAAACAAACATAAGAACAATTTCCTAAATAACACAATCCATTTCAACACAAAGTCTGAAAGGTCACTTGCTTTCTCATTCAAATGACAAAATATGATTAACAGTCTGAGCTCAAAGTCTTAGGAATGCCTTTCAATTTGGGTAGAGTTTCACTTCTAATAACCAAAAAGATCCTGGACTTTGGTGTTCTAATCATCTAAAATGTCTCCTCCAAAGCATGGGCTGCCTCATCCTCTTTATGATTCTTACACGACTATCCATTTGCCTTTACTTTGATAAAGAAAAATAGGTTGTGCCTTTGAATGCTTGCACTCTCTGATGTCTACCTGGTGGACTGTTTCACCTACTAGAATAACTCTCCTACAAATATTTCTAGATTTTTTGTAATATTCCATCTTTCCTTGTTAAATTTTATCTCTTCCTAGTGATTTGAGCTCTCAGGCTATCTTCTCAATTTCTACTGGCTCCTTCAACTCATTCTTTGGCTAGTCACTGAGTTTGTTCCCAGGTCTGTATTATTTGAAAAATAACAATTATTTTATTACCCTAAATTTGACATCCATGGGGACGTCATCGATCACTGGTTGCTTGAACCACTTTGAACCTTTGAACCACTTTGAAGCTTTTAGAGTTCAATGGTTCATTGGTTCAGTGATTCATTCCATTTTAACGAATTCCACTGTTGAAGTTTTAAACCCTTTGAACTTTGCACCTTTTGAACTCTTTGAAGTAGAGTTCAATGGTTCAATAGTTTAATGGTTTGATAGTCTATTCCAACTCTTTGAATCCTGCCGTTGAAGCTTTAAACTCTTTGAACTTTGAACCTTTGAACCACTTTGAACTCTTTGAAGCCTTTTGAACTTTTTTGAACCTTTTGAACCACTTTGAACCTTTGAACCACTTTGAACCACTTTGAACCTTTTGGAGTTCAATGGTTCAACGATTCATTCCATTTTAATGAATTCCATCATTGAAGTTTTGATCCCTTTGAACTTTGAACCTTTTAAACTCTTTGAAGTGGAGTTCAATGGTTCAATGGTTTAATGGTTCAACAGTATATTCTAACTCTTCGAAGCCCACCATTAAAGCTTTGAACTCTTTGAACTTTGAGCCTTTTAAACTCTTTGAAGCAGAGTTCAATGGTTCAATGGTTTATTCCTTACAATTTTTTCATGAAATGCCTCAAGTGTTTTTTGAACTTCTCCTTGTGAAATCCTGCCTGTTGAACTTGCAATTTCCTTAGCTGAAAAAGGCTTGCACGACTGAAAAACTGACTGCTCAAAACATTTTTTGAGAAAAGAAGAGATCATTTTGGCCTGTAGGACCAGAATGATCGACATGTTTTCCACAAAAACAAGTGACAGATTTTGGGAACAACATTATGCCTCCTATGTGTTTCTACCTCAAATTTGCTTTTCAGATCATAAAGAAAGAAGAAACTAAAAAGTAATGGACAAGGCTTGGGAAGTACCTGGACTAAAGATTGCGCACCGTAAATCCAGACGTTTGTGAGCACTCCTCTTTGGCTGTGGAGGAATGACACCTGCAAGAAAAAAGAAACTTGGACAAGAAAATGTTAGATGGATGGGCAGTGGGTTGCCAAGCAAAAGCCTGTTCCCGGAAGTGTACAAACTTCCTTAAGGGAGGTCAACCCACTGTTTGATAAAGATAAATGACTGATAAAAAGACAGAATGCCAGAATATAGAAGTGACAAAGAAATTATAAAGGAAAGAAGAAAACAAAATGATTACCTGAAGGAGTTGTTGGGCTGATGACAGTCGCCGAGGTCGGTAATGTCGCCGGCGTCGGTTAGCTGATCTGCCGGCGTCGGCTATCCTGCCGACGTCGGTTTGGGTAGTGACCGGCGTCGGTCAGGGTTGTGGCCTGTAGTCAGGTCTGAGTTGCTTTCTGCACTGTGGACGGGTCTGAGACTGGACGGGGACAAGTTTGGATGGACTGGGGAGTGGTCTAGTTTTGGTTGGGTGCCTTATGCAAGGTCTTTTTGGCAGAGGGATGGGGAAGAGGAAGAGACACAGAGGACAGGGCCTGAGAAGGCTTTACAGCCTCTCAGGGGGAAGAACAGAGGGGATAGAAGACAATAGAGGATAGGATAGATTACTGAAAACTTAAAACAAATGAAATAAAAAAACCAGACTTGCTTACCTTTTAGCTTGCTGAATGAAGAGTGGAGAAGATGTTGCTGGAGCCACATAAGACTTGTTGCAAGAAGAGAATACCTAATCCAGAGCCTTTTCACCTGTTGCTGCTGTTGCACGAGGTCAAGACAGAGGAGAGATGAAAGCCAAAGCACCAAGAGAAGTCTGTTTGCGAGCTCCAGAGTCCAGGGGTTGCAACGGATGCAGAAAGGGATAATGAAGGCTGCCGACGCCGGTAGTTTCGCCGACGTCGGCCGAAGGGTCGCCGACGTCGGCGGTCGCAGGATGGGCACAGAGGCTAAAAATAGCCTCTGCCCATTCTTGCACGCCGCCGGGTGAGGGGTCATGGGAAGAACGGTCACAAGGATGCCAAAATGGACGAGGGGGGATATAATGGAGAGATTTGGCCTAATAAATGCTAGGGGGAAGGTGGAGGGATTCAAGGGAGGATCCAAGGTGGCAAGGGTAGGGTGGAAAGGGGGCCTTATTTAATTAAAAATAGATGTTTATTTCCAATTAATAAGACTTAGGTGGGTTAGGGACCAAGGAGGACTAGGAGGGAGAAAGGACCAAGGGTTAGACACTTTTTAGGTGTCTACATTTGCCCCTTTTTGTCTTGTTGGTTGTTCTAGACGAACTGCAAGACAAAAATAGGGAGTGGTTGCCCCAGGTGAGGGATGATGTGGATTGCCCCGAAGTGGATGAGGTATTCCCCCTCAAAGCAGGAGTTGAGGGAAGGGAACCTGATATCGGGTGCTGATTTGACAGAGAAATGGATAGAAGAGAGTGAGTGAAAATGCTGCCATAGTCGTGATTGCGCGTAGTCCACTTCACGAGAGGGTCAGGTCAAATTGTCGCATGTCGAGGGTCAAGGAGTGCCAAAATTGAAGGAACCGGGCCCCAGCATTTAGTCGTCTGCTGATCGGGTCACTCAATCTAAGCTGAAGCTCCAAATGGTCATCGTGTCCCAGGTATCCAGGGCTCAGGAAGTGCTCCCAGAAACACGAAAAAGCCACAAGTAGTAGGGATTAACCGGCTTGCGATCCTATACTTGTGAAGGGTCAAAAAAAGTCTGCGGACAATTCTGCTAACCAGCCGTGAGGTAGCATACACGCAAAAACAACCAAGGCAACATTGGCTTGGAAGAAGGTCAAAGAAGATACGCATGATCTCCAATGGTCATTGGTCAAGAGGATGGATGGACGAAAGGATGCGGCCGAGATAACCCCAGAAGACTCCATGTCAACTGAGTGCTGCCTACATAGCCCTGGTGATAGGGCCTCAGGCCGATGTAGTTCTCCCTAAAAGGGAGGAAGGGTCAAAGGGAATGATTGGTCTTGGTCAAAGTCGATGATTGGTCCTGGTCAAAGGTCGATGATTGGTCTTAGACAAAGGTCTTGGTCAGAGTTGACGAAGTTGGGCGTGATAAGAGTTAAAGAAGAGAAGGTTTGTCCATCATAGAGATGAACAAACGGGGGTGGTCGAGCTAACCTCAGAAGATGTGGTATCTGAGTGCTGCCTACATAGCCCTGGTCATAGGGCCTCAGACCAATGTAGTTCGGACAAATTGAGAAGATTGGTTGATGATGAGATTGGTCATGTGTTGAAATGACGAGGGGAAGATGAGGATAAAAGGATGCTACAGATGGTGTATTCTGTAGAAGTGGTGGAGAGTCTTTCATCCCTAGCAAGTTTCCATAGTCGCGATGGATGTATGCTAAAAATGAATGAAGGGTCTATTTATGCTTCAGCAAGTATTGGTTTATGCTTAACATAAATTGGGTCTGGTCGGTAGTTTCCATGTGTATTGGTGTCCATAGAAACTATGTGAAATGGTTTAGGATGATGCCTGATGTCATGTTGAAAATGTCGAGGCTGGTTTGAAAAATGTTGAAGTTGGTTTGGTTTAAGGATGAGTCGACAATTGACGTGGCCAAAGTGTGACCAAAGTGCAGAGAGAAGGTGAAAGGCGAATCGCTCTTTCGTTGACAAGGACCAGAAAGGAAGCATAGATAGGGGTTATAAGAACAAAAGCCCCATTCATGCAATGCGTCGTTGACCAGTATGGTGTTAGAACAGTAATCGAATCACTTTGACATTAAAGTGAGCTCGAATTCCCTTGAGCAGGTGATAGGAGGAGGATAGGGTAACCCAGTTTAAGAGCAGGAATAACCTTGCCCCTTTTATAGGAGACCCTGAGACAACTACAAGCCAATGTCCGTGACTCATTTTTTTTTTTGGCACAGACTGATCAATGCAGGAAGCCTGCATAGAGATGTCATTTGATGTATGGTCAGGTTGCGAAGCTAATCAATGCGGGAAGCTTCTAAAATAGTGCTATTTATTGCCAGATTAGTCATAGCCATCCTTCGAGGGAGTGGTCTATATTTTTGCTTGATAATGTTTGATAAGGTGGCCTAGCTGTCCTTCAAGGGATCAGTCTAGTAATACAGCAATGATAGTACAGCTATCCTTCGAGGGATCAGTCTGTCTTTTTGATTTTGACTTGATTTAGTGACCATGGATATGTTTTGACATCTTGATTTGTATATATTGATAGAAATGAGAGTCACGGACAAGACTGTAGAAGCTCAAGGACGCCCCTTTTATTAGGACAAAGCATCACTGCATCCTAAAAGGGTTGTAGAGGACTTGTTAAAGGGGAATAGGGTTGAAAGGGATGAGGATTAAGAGGACGAGGATTGCTCAAGGGACGAGCTCAAGTTACGTGTCAAGTAGACGAGTACTCGACTAACAGAGGAAAGGTCGAAGACACAAGACAGAAAGAAGGGGTTAAGGTCTAATAAGACCCTGGGCCATGCTAGTGAGTTAAGGTCCGAGTCAATTAGGAGCAAACTTGCCCCAATTTGGCTCTTTCCAGATTGGTCAGGTGTTGATTGATGGATGTGAAGTTGGTTGACATTGTCGTTGGTTGGTTGAAAAAGGTTGAATGTTTGGTTGAGAGGTCTGGTTGATTGATACGGTCGGGGGTTGGGTCGATGGACATTTGGTCGGGATGAGTGATTGATATGTGGTAGAGACTGGGTTGAAGAGTTGGTCGAGGTTTGGATGAAGGATGAATTCCCCCAGCGGGTAGGGAGAAGGTTTGAAGGATTGGTTAAGGTCGGTCGAGGTTTAGTGGTCAGATGGACGGTGTTAATGTCGAATAAGGGGGTCAAAGGTGGCAAAGAGACCACAGTCTGACGTGGGGATCCCGATTTAGGCGATGAGGTTGGAGAGGCATGAGTCGGGGTTGATGCTTTGTTGAAGAGGTGGTCAAGAGGATCCTTGGTGAGAAGGGTGTCCTTTTTTCGGTGTTGACGAATGACAGCTTTAAGAGCGCAACAACGCTCAGTGTCATGTCCCGGAGTGTGATGATAATGGCAGAACTTAGAGTTGTCGAACCAAGAGGGTCTTGATCCGAGAGGTGATGGGTGGGATGGTGTTGAAGGTTTATTGATGATGTGGTCGAGAAGAGAGGTGTCATTCTCCAAACATTGGTGAACGATGACCTTGAGGGCATGACAGTGTTCCGTGTCGTGTCCAGGCGTGCGATGATACACACAAATGCAAGTGTCATCGAACCATGGTGGTTTTGGTCCGAGAGAGTGATATGGTCTAAGAGGCGGGAGATCGATACGAGAGGACTGCAACAAGTGCCGTAAGAGCAAGGCATATGAACCTTCTAACGGGTCGGGATGCTTTATTGCAGTGAGGATTGGTGACGTTGGTTTGAGAGGTGAAAGAGGTATAGGTCGAGGGTTTGGATGAGATGTATGTTTGATGGGTTGAGAGAGTAATGGAGGTAAATTGCCTCTGTGAAGTATGGGAGTGAGAAGCACTCCGAGTAAAGTAGATGGATGTTGGCCCAAGATTGAAGGTAATGACGAAGATAGGGGAGGAGGCCTCCGGTGTGGTTTAGTAGCCTTCTTTGGTTTGGGTTGAGGGCCACCTTTGTGCGAGGCAAGATTAGATGTGGGGCGAACACCAAGAGGTTTAGTCTCTTTGGGCATGATGGACGCCAACGCGGGTTTGGACTTAGATGTGGACGGTTTTTCTCTCAATGGAGAAGGGATTAAAGGTGTGGGCTCTTTAAGAGGAAAGAGCACCGGAGTAGTCATGGCTTCTGTGTGTGGTTGGAGAGTCAGAAAGGTATGATCGTCTATGGATGATGAAGGCGAGGCAGCTGGTGTTGATGTGGTCAAAGCACCCTCCAATATGGGAGAAGTCGCGGGAGGACAAGTGGGAGAAGAAAGTTCTTCACCCTGTGGAGGAGGTATAGGGGAAGAAAGGTCTTCCACCTGTGAGAAAGGTTGGTCAGGGATAAGAGAAAAGATAGTGTCGACCGTGTGTATATCATGGTCTTGAGGGTCATTGGTTATGGTTTGGACGTTGTCTTGAGTAGGCGGGTGATTAGAAAGGGGTTGCTTGAAGATGTCAAGGTTTTGGTTGGGTGGTGCATTCGGGTTATCTAAAATAAGATTCCCCTTGTCTAGCATGTCCTGGACGATGTTTTTGAAAGTTTGACAGTGATCCGTGTCATGGCCTTTGACACGGTGATAGTTGCAAAAGTTATTTTCCCTGTACCATGCAGGGATAGGTGTTGAGGGGTCGAATTGATGTGGTCGGATTGGAGGGAGATTGAGGACCCCCTGCTTGAGAAGTTTTTCCAAAATGGAAGCGTATGGTTCTCCAAGCGGAGTGTAAGAACGCTGAATGTACCATTGTTGGAATTGTTTGGTGATACTTGGAGATGTCGAAGGTTGAGAGTAATTAGTTAACGTCGATGATGGTGATCTAACGACCACAGTGTTGGCCACTCCTTTAGATTCAAAATTGGTAGAAGAAGAAGGTCTGGAAGAAGAATGGCCAGTGGATTTTGCGTTGGTATTACGCAATTTGACCTTATCTTCTTCAAGGGCACGGAGTTCAAGCTTTCGAGCCATGATGAAAGCTTCTTCAAAAGTGCAAAATGTCTGAATCCGCAAGGTAGAAGAGATGTGTCTGGCACATGCTCGAGAAAAGAGCTCAATGAGCTCGGGTTGAGGCAAAGAGAAGGAGAGCTGGTTGATCAGACCTCTCCAACGAGCGACAAAGTCGACAACAGATTCGTCATCAAATTGCCTGATGGAGTAAAGGTCTGTGATTGAGACTTGTTTGGTGATGTTGATTGAGAAATGGTCAAGAAATAGTTGGGCGAGTTGGATGAATGAAAAGATAGAGTGTCTGGCAAGAGAACTATACCAGTCAAGGGCTGGGCCAGAAAGGGACATAGGGAACGTGCGTAAAAGCAACGCATCGTCATGAGCAATAAGATAATAGGCATGTCTAAATGCCCATAGATGTTGCTGTGGGTCTTCCTTACTCTGAAAGCGAGTGAATTTAGGAAGCTCCCAATGGTTAGGGTATGGTCGAATAGGGACGGAAGGATGGATGGGCTCGTTGCAAATTTGTTCATATGACAAAGTATTGCTTGAACCAGAAATGGAGGCTTCGAGACTAGACATTTTATCCATCAGCATCTTGATAAGATCTGCTGACGGATTGGCGGGTTGAGCGCCCCTTAGGTTGTAAGGCGCTTGGAAGAGGCTAGAGGAGGCATGCGACATAGTCGGTTGTACAATGTACGGATGACTAGTCGCAGGGGCGGAAGTGGAGGCTAGAGGTGGTTGCGTTATGAAGGTCGAAGGTATAGGTTGACTGGGCACCGCCAAAGGTGGTTGGATGGCGGCACTAGTAGAAAGATAGGTTGGCACGCCTACATTTGTGGGCGCAAGAGTATGAGGGGTCAGGATAATCAAGTTCTGATATGATGTAGAACTTGGTTGAATTGCAGGCGGTTGAGGGGGGAATAGAACCCCGATAGAGGTTGGTCTAAAAATAGACGGGGAGGCCAAACTTTGCGTATTGGCCATGGTTGGGTTAATAGTCGAGGTGAAAGGCTGAGTCGAAAAGGGTTGGGTGGTGAATGGTGTGGATGTCGTCACCACGTCACCCGAAAGGTCTCGCGTTGGGTTTCTCGCGAGATAGTTTTGGAGGGCTGCGGCATTGAGGTCCAGGAATCTCTCGAAATCCTAGTCCCCTTCAGGAATGATGGGAATCTGAGTCGGGGTTGGGGTCAAGGTCGGTCCTGTAGGAGTTCTTTCAGTCTCTGAGTGGAACTCCATGATAGGACTTGGTTAGGGACGAGGTAGACGGAAGCGGTTGTTGGCTAAAGGTGGTTAAGAAGAGAGTCCTGGTTCCAGAAACTGTGTTCTTGCAGTCTCAGAAAGCCAGAATGGGGTTTTTGATAGAGAAGAGACAGGTTTTAGGCTGCTGGTTTTGGAAAAAAAGGACAGTGACAGAGACCGATGTTGGTTGAAAAACCGATGTTGGTAAGAAAGATAGCCGACGTCGGTCAGATAACCGATGCCCGTGACAGAGGGAGCCGACGTCGATAGACAGAACTGATGCCGGTGACAGGGGAAAGCCGACGTCAGTGGCAGAACCGATGTCGGTGACTGTGTCTTCCGGAGAACCAAAAGGTTGGTGGAAAACAATGAAGAAAGCGTCCTCACACACTCAAACAAACAGATGAGAAGAGGAAAACAGAAAGAGACAGACAAGCCTAAGCGATAAATCCTAGGAATTAACCTTAGAAATTGTGGCTTATGCCTTAGATGAATGTTTGGGGAGATTGGCTGAAAAATGGGTCCTAGAAGAAGGCGGTCTAAAGATGGTTTCAGGTGTTGTTTTAGGTGCTCAAAGATCTGTGTTAGGGTCTGGTACGTGGCCTGGTGCTAAGGAGCAAGCTCCCCTCACTTCACGATTCCAGTGGTTAGCTGGTCTCGCTTAGCCAAGATATACCTCGCCTAGAGTTTAGACTCCGCCAGAGAACGGAGTGGGCTTCCCCCTTGGTGATGAAATCCAAGTAGGGTCACCGGGACGGGTAAGGTATCCGCTGGGGGATGAATTCCCAGTTGGGCCTTGTCTCAGGTAAGTTTTATGTGTGTTTTAGTGCATGTGGTCAGGTAGTGTAACATCAAGTGTCTACGATTTATTCAATATGCGCCTAAGTTACTAGATGTGGACTAATGCAAGCACAAGCAAAAATGAAAGTGCAATATGTTTTAATGCCCAAGTCAAAATGTGATATTGTTATGAAGACAAGATTGAGAAAGGGTTGAGAGTATGATATTTAGACTAGTCTAGAATGCAAGGAAGAAAGGTTCGTTTTAGTCCTGCTTATAGTGTCATTTGGAATAGAAGAAAGAGACAAGAAGAAAGGAGCCTAAATGCACCTAAATGAATGAAAAGGAAAAGGAACCCAGGAGGAACCTAGGGTCCCACCGGGCGTGCCAGAGATGTTTCTACCTCAAATTTGCTTTTCAGATCATAAAGAAAGAAGAAACTAAAAAGTAATGGACAAGGCTTGGGAAGTACCTGGACTAAAGATTGCACACCGTAAATCCAGACGTTTGTGAGCACTCCTCTTTGGCTGTGGAGGAATGACACCTACAAGAAAAAAGAAACTTGGACAAGAAAACGTTAGATGGATGGGCAGTGGGTTGCCAAGCAAAAGCCTGTTCCTGGAAGTGTACAAACTTCCTTAAGGGAGGTCAACCCACTGTTTGATAAAGATAAATGACTGATAAAAAGACAGAATGCCAGAATATAGAAGTGACAAAGAAATTAGAAAGGAAAGAAGAAAACAAAATGATTACCTGAAGGAGTTGTTGGGCTGATGACAGTCGCCGAGGTCGGTAATGTCGCCGGCGTCGGTTAGCTGATCTGCCGGCGTCGGCTATCCTGCCGACGTCGGTTTGGGTAGTGACCGGCGTCGGTCAGGGTTGTGGCCTGTAGTCGGGTCTGAGTTGCTTTCTGCACTGTGGACGGGTCTGAGACTGGATGGGGACAAGTTTGGATGGACTGGGGAGTGGTCTGGTTTTGGTTGGGTGCCTTATGTAAGGTCTTTTTGGCAGAGGGATGGGGAAGAGGAAGAGACACAGAGGACAGGGCCTGAGAAGGCTTTACAGCCTCTCAGGGGGAAGAACAGAGGGGATAGAAGACAATAGAGGATAGGATAGATTACTGAAAACTTAAAACAAATGAAATAAAAAAACCAGACTTGCTTACCTTTTAGCTTGCTGAATGAAGAGTGGAGAAGATGTTGCTGGAGCCACAGAAGACTTGTTGCAAGAAGAGAATACCTGATCCAGAGCCTTTTCACCTATTTCTGCTGTTGCACGAGGTCAAGACAGAGGAGAGACGAAAGCCAAAGCACCAAGAGAAGTCTGTTTGCGAGCTCCAGAGTCCAGGGGTTGCAACGGATGCAGAAAGGGATAATGAAGGCTGCCGACGCCGGTAGTTTCGCCGACGTCGGCCGAAGGGTCGCCGACGTCGGCGGTCGCAGGATGGGCACAGAGGCTAAAAATAGCCTCTGCCCATTCTTGCACGCCGCTGGGCGAGGGGTCATGGGAAGAACGGTCACAAGGATGCCAAAATGGACGAGGGGGGATATAATGGAGAGATTTGGCCTAATAAATGCTAGGGGGAAGGTGGAGGGATTCAAGGGAGGATCCAAGGTGGCAAGGGTAGGGTGGAAAGGGGGCCTTATTTAATTAAAAATAGATGTTTATTTCCAATTAATAAGACTTAGGTGGGTTAGGGACCAAGGAGGACTAGGAGGGAGAAAGGACCAAGGGTTAGACACTTTTTAGGTGTCTACACTATGCTCTAGAAATGTTGGATTTGACAAAAATGTTATTCCATGGGACACATGATAAAATCATATGTTGTGTAGTATGTATATGGAAACAAATATTATTTCCTTTATTTTCATTTTAAGTGATTGTTTCTAATTTATATGTATGCATTGGTACGATTGTCTTGGAATCATATTTCTATTCACTTAGACCAATTGGTGTGAAATTCAACCCACATAAATAATCACCAATATTCATTGGTATTTCATTATTATCACCATAAAAATCCTTTAAGGTTATGAAATCTAGATTTTTGGAATTCAATAATAAAGGTAAATCCTATACATGTTCCTCATGGTCCACTATTGAGGTGAAATATGTGGTTTTAAGCTATTTGTATATTGTAGCTTGTGATTGTTTATACTAAACTCACAAAAATCATACATGTGCATTTTTTATATAGGAATGATCTATGGTGGTGGAACTATAATATAATTAGGTTCCCCTAGCTATGATGGACCCTCATTATGAGGCTATGTAATCTTATAATATATAAATGGTTGATTCTTGGTTGGGAATGTATATAAGTATCCATCATATAGAAATTGACACATATGTGTAAAGTATAAGGTACAACTTCCATGGCATGTATCCATGGCCTACCTAAGAGTAAATTCTAGTGTAAAAGATTAGGAATTACTTGGAACTTAGTGGTTAGGGTTTTGGGCCCTACTATAATTTCCAAATTGATAGGACCCAAAGTTTGGTGAGGCACATTCTCAAATCCTTTGATACCTTTATATGTATTTTGATGAGTATCCATGTTTATAACTAGTGTTTGTAAGAATGAAATATTTCAAATATTCAAACTTGAACCATTGTCAATTGAAACCCTTTTGATTGTTTTATTTTTGACTTGAACTTATATGAATAAAGGTGAATTTTAATCAATAATTAAATATAAAGTAAGTCCTCACTTCAAAAAGAGATAACATCTTAAATACCCTTGAAAGTTTTTAAAATAGATG
Source organism: Torreya grandis (assembly GCA_037957365.1). Taxonomy (NCBI): domain Eukaryota; kingdom Viridiplantae; phylum Streptophyta; class Pinopsida; order Cupressales; family Taxaceae; genus Torreya; species Torreya grandis. The sequence continues at coordinate 732,202 of JARHVA010001376.1, forward strand.
AAAATTAAAAGGGATATGTGTCATGATGCATAAGTGTCTGATTCAATGCTTGGTATAGAATGTCCTTGAAAATACTAGCCTTTTGAAGCAATTATAGCATGAAAATGTTAGCTAGTTTATTCTTTAACTACTCAAAAGTATAATGTCCTCTAAAATTATGAATTGGTTCCATTATATTAGGTTGGGGATGAGGAGGAAATGCTTGAATTCAATCCTCCTATCTTAAAATCTTGTAACAACATGTAGTCATATAAAATGTGAAAATTGGTAACTTGAACATGGTTAATGACACCCAACCCTTAGGTCCCTTGTGCCTAATTTCATGACCCTCTTAGTCTTATTTTCACTGATTCCCAATCATCTATAGCCTTCCAGACTTTGTCCTAGCTCACTTCGATTTCTCTTTCCAAGAAAAATCAATCCCCCTAGGTCCCGTCTGCTCAAGATAGTAGTGCCACACTTGGACTATAGTGCCAGTGCCACTCCTATCCACTTTGGGTGCTATTGTCCAAGTATATTTCTAACCCCAATGGTCAATTCCTTTTGGTTCCCCATCCTTATCCTTGTCATCCTAACACAAGTACATTCAACCTGTGACCAATAGATCCATATAAAATCCCATTCAAAGATCATTTGGAAGAGGTTGGTAATTATCACTAGGCAAGCAAGAATACAAGCAAGACTACTAAAGCAATCTTCCCTTATTCTTTGCATACAACCAACCAACATACTTAAAATCTCATTCAAATCCTTACACTAGTCCCTAGGCACCTCAATAACATCCAATTTATCAATCTACATCTTCATATACACAATTGTACAAAGCACATCAAGTGGGAAAATTACATATGACTTGACCCCTCTTTAGAGTATTGGTATGTAGGTAACATTCCCACACATGAGGTGTGAAGTATGTCTAATGAATATTACACACACTAACCCCCTTCTTGATCAAAATTGGTTGAAACATAATGGAAGATAGGGTTTGAATAAAGAATCTAATCTACAAGGAGATTTATAGACTTTCAACTACTGAAACTTTGTAGATAGGGTCACACAGGCATAAAGAAAAAATATAGAAAGCTTAGATCCTTAGGATAATAGGATAAGAGGTGGAATATATCATCAATGCCATTAGCATATAGTTCCAATTCTCTTATCCAATCACAAAACAAAGTTTAGATCTTAGTTTGCAATAATGTCTTAGTCCTACACACTGAATTTCAGCCTCTATCTTAGTCAAATCAATTAGTTTCCAGTTAAGATTTGTTTTCTTCACTTTATTACTATATTTTAAAAAAGTTTGAATTACAATTAATTTACACAAATCAATAGCTTAATTATTTTCTATTTATTTACTAATTTTACTACTCATACCCTTTAACTAATTTAGGAATAATACACTAATATTCCCAAAATTATTAAATCATTTGATGAATCTGACTTACTTCATTTGTGCATAAAAACCCTTGAAACCCTAAGGTAATTTTCCTACTATTTTTCTAATTTTTAACTACATAATAAAATTATAAATTAGCATTAAATTTTAAAATTTCATTATAATTTTAAAATAATTTTTTTTCAAACCCTAGTTGCCCATACTAGGTCCCAATAATTTTCTAATAATTTTTCAATCATTTTTTGAATTTTTACTAGTGTATTTAAATTAGCAAATCCATTCAAATTTTAAAATTCATTAGTAATTTTCAAAAAACATTTATTTTTCAAAACCCTTGTTGCACCTACAAGGTCCTTTTAAATCAATATTTTTTTAATATATATCTAATTTTTTACTTGCATATATAGCTCAAAAATTCACTTTCAATTTCAAAATTTCTTAGTAAATTTCTCAAATAATCACATTTCAAAACCTTAGTTGCATGTATTTTTAGACACCGAAATCATGTCTACCCCTTGGTCCTTTCTCCCCCCTTGGTCCCCTTCATCCACTTAACCACTCCTAACCCATGTCTTGTTAATTTGAAATAAATATCCTATTTTAAATTAATAAAATCCCTTTTCCCTCTCTCCCTTGCCACCTCACCACCCTTGGATACCCTTCTTGGATTCCCTTCATTCCCCACATGGCCAATATTATGCTTAGACTCCCATTCCAAATTCTCCTCTTTAACCTCTCGCGTCTATTTAGCCACCTTGGACCATTTCTTCCTCGGACTCGCTGACCCGGCAGTTGGGAAAACAGACAAAAGGCTATTTTTAGCCTTGTTCCTACCTTCCAGTCATCGACGTCAGTCAAATTTTGACTGACATCGGTGATATTGCTGGCATCGGTAGACTTCATAACAGCTTTCTGCATCTGTTATCTGGTCCTTCGCCTCTCTCTCGCATGAGACTCCTAAATCTTTCAATCTGTCAATCTTTCACTCCTCTCTCTTTCACTGCTAACTCTTTGGCTGCAGGTACACATCAAGCAACACTCTCAGGGACTCTGCATCAGTTTTCTACATCAACAATAGGGACTCTACATTCGTCAACAGCATAAGCAATAGCACCCATCTGTAACACTCTTTCAGCCAGTCACAGGTAAGTATTTTGTTTGTACTTTCATTGTGTTTTCTAGTCATTTGATTCTAGTATTATGAACTAGATTCAACACTCCCTATCCCCAGACCAGACCAGACCCAAATCCTCATATCCCTGTCTCCCTATTGGCCTCCTCTACCCTTCTATCCCTTCTTGACATTTTGTCTAGATTTTAGACCCCTGCATAGACCAAGATCCCCAGACCATTAACCAAAACCAAACTCTCAGACCCAGACCCCCAGACCATTCAACCAAGACCAAAACTCTATCTCAGACCCATCCACAGACCAAAATTCATCCAGACCTCATCCATAGACAACTGCCCTGACCGACGCCGGTCACTTCCTCCACCGACATTGACAGACTAACCGACGTCGGCATCCTTAACAATCGATGCCGGTAGGACCACCGATGCCGGCGACTGTGACCAGGCCGACAACATCTTCCAGGTAAGCTTTTGCTTCCATTTCTTTTTTAGTCTTTTATCATTTTAGTCTTTTATTATTCAATTATTTATCAAACATCCTTTTATCAATCAGTGGGTTGACATCCCTCAAGCTTTTGCTTTTAGGATCAAGCTTTCGCTTGGCAGCCCACCGTCTCCTCATCTAACGCCTTCTTTGTCTTAGTCTCTTTCTTTTGCATGTGTCATTCCTCCACAGCCAAAGAAGAGTTCTCACTTCATCTGGATTACAGTGCGCACGACTATATCCAGGTACATCAAGCCTTGACCAGTCTTCTTAGTTTCTTGATTTCTTCTTTGAATGTAGAAAGCAATATAGCGTAGAAACATTCTGGCACGCCCGGTGGGACCCTTAGGGTCTCCCTTGGGTTCCTTTTCTTTTGTTCATATAGGTGCATTAGGTTTCTCCCTTTTCACCTCTTTCTTCTCTTCTAAACGACATCATAAGTAGGAATAAAAAGAACTTTTCTTTTCTTTTCTTGCACTTCTAGACTAGTCAAAAATCATATCCTTCAAACCCTTTCTCAACTTGTTTTCATTCCAACTTCACATTTCAACTTGGGGCTTAAAACACTTTGCATTCATTTCTGCTTGCTTGCATTTCTTATTCCACACTTAGTAATTAATAACACATATTGAATTAATCGTAGTCCACTTGATGTTACACAACCGAACCACTTGCACTAAATCAAACATCAAACTTACCTAAGACAAGGCTCGACTGGGATTTCATCCCCCAGCGGATACCTTACCCCTCCCTGGCAATCTCACTTGGATTTCATCACCAAAGGGAAAGCCCACTCCGTTCTCTGGCGGAGGATAATCTCTAGGCAAGGTATATTTTGGCTAAGCGAGACCAGCTCATCACTGGGCTCGTGAAGTGAGGGGAGCTTGCTCCTTAGCACCAGGCCACGTACCGAACCTAATACAGACTTCTTGAGTGCCTAAACAAACCTGAAACCATCCATAGACCACCTCTTCTAGGACCCTTCTAACAGCCAACCTCCCCAAACATCACTTTAAGGCATAAGCCACAAGATTTTAAAAGTTGATTTTTAGGATTTAACGCTTAGTGTCTGCCTGTCTCCATTTATTTATCTATTCTTATCTGCTTGTTTGAGTTAGTGAGGATGCTCTTCTTCCTTTTTTCCAAGAATCTTCAAATTTATTGAGTTTCTGGAAAACCACGGTCATCGACATCAGTTTTACCATCGACGTCGGCCACCTTTCCCCATCGGCATCGATTATCTGACCGACGTCGGCCATCTTATATCACCGACATTAGTTTTTCAACCGACGTCGGTCACTATCACAGTCCCTTTTTTTCAAAACACTAGCCTAAAACCTGACCCTTTTTCTACCAAAAACCCCATTCTGAGTTTTTGAAACTGAAAAAACATAGTTTTTGAAACTTGTCCACCCCCTCTTGCCTTGCATGGTTCTGACTCGTAGTCAAACCAAGGCTCTTCTTGACCACGCTAGCCATCAACCACTTCTGCCTTTACCATCTGTAACCATTCCTATAATGGAGTTCCACTCGAAGACTGAAAGAACTCCAACTCGACCAACCCCGACTCAAACTCCCATCGTCCCTGAAGGGGACCAAGATTTCGCATGATTCTTGGACCTCAATGTCAAAGCCCTCCCAAACTATCTCACAAGAAACCAAATGCAGGACCTTTCAGTCGCAGCGGTAATGACATCGATGTCATCTGCTACCCAACCCATCATGACTCAGCCTATTATCTCGACTAGTAAATCGACCATGGCCAATACACAAAGTTTGGCCTCCTCATCTATTTTCGAACCTACCTCCATCGGGGTGTCATTACCCCCTCAACCGCACACAATTCAACCATGTTCTATACCATACCAGAACTTGGGTGTTTTGACTTCACCCACTCTTACACCTATACACGTGGGAGTGACAACCTATCCTTTTACTAGTGCCACCACTCAACCACCTATGGTGGTAACTAGTCAACTTGTGTCCTCTAATTTCATGACACAAGCCCTTTTGACCACGACATCTATCCCTATGACGTACTATCCATATGTTGTGCCTACACAAGCACAACCAAGTACGTCATATGCCTCTTCGACCACCTTTCAGGTGCCTTACAACCTAGGGGGTGCCCCACCTGTCAATCTATTAGCAGACATCATCAAAATGCTGATGGATAAAATGTCCAATCTCAAGACCTCTATCTCTGGTTCAAGCAATGCTCTGTCATATGAGCAAATTTTCAACGAACCCATCCATCCTTTTATACCCATCTGACCATACCCCAACCAGTGGGAACTCCCTAAATTTACTCACTTTCAGAGTAAGGAGGACCTGCAACAACATCTTCGAGCATTCAGACATGCCTGCTATCTCATTGCCCATGATGATTCGTTACTTTTACGCACATTTCCTATGTCTCTTTTTGGCCCCACCCTTGACTGGTATATTTCTCTTACCAGACATTCTATCTTTTCATTCACCCAACTCACCCAATTATTTCTCAACCATTTCTCTATCAACATCACCAAACAAGTTTCAATCACAGACCTCTATTCCATCAGGCAATTTGACAACGAATCAATAGCCGATTTTGTCGCCCGTTGGAGAGCCCTGATTAACCAACTCTCCTTCTCCTTGTCTCAATCTGAGCTCATCGAGATCTTTTCTCGAGCATGTGCTAGCCACATTTCTTCTACCTTACGGATCTAGACATTCCACACTTTTGACGAAGCTTTCACCATGGCAAGAAAGCTTGAACTCTGTGCCATCAACGAAAATAAGGTCAAATTGCGTAATAACAACGCAAAATCTAATGACCATTCTTCGTCCAAACCTTCTTCTACCCACTCCCAGTCCAAGGGGTTGGAAAACACTGTCATCTTTAGACCATCATCTTCAACAATAACCAACCAACCTCAATTTTCAACATCAGATTACATGAATAAACATTTTCAACGTCGATCCATGCAACATCAATTCACTCCAATTAGAGAGTCATATGCCTTTGTCTTGGATAAACTCGTCAAGCAGGGGGTCCTCAACCTCCCTTCAATCTGACCACATCAATTCGACCCCTCAACACCTATCCCTGCATGGTACAGGGAGAACCACTTTTGCAACTATCACCGTGTCAAAGGCCATGACACGAATAACTGTCAAACCTTCAAAAACATCGTCCAGGACATGCTAGACAAGGGGGATCTCATCTTGGATAACCCAGATGATCTGGCCAACCAAAACCTTGACATCTTCAAACAACCCTTTCCTAATCACCTGCCTACTCAAAATAATGTCCAAACCATGACCAATGACCCTCAAGACCATGATATACACACGATCGACACTGTCTTTTCTCTTGTCCCTGACCAACCTCCTTCACAGGTGGAAGACCCTTCTTCCCCTATTCCTCTTCCATAGGGTGAAGAACTCTCTTCTCCTATTACTCCTCCATCGACCTCTCTCATATCGGAGGATGCTTTGATGGCACCCACACCGGCTGCCTCACCCTCATCCTTCTTGTCATCAATGGGGGATCATACATTCCCCACACCTAGACCACACATCGAGATGATGACCATTCCCACGCTTTATCCAACTATAAAGCCAAATTATCCTATTTATTTTCCACCAAGAGAAGAACCAGTCTCTTCACCCATTTCGACTGAGGAAGACCCAGTCACGGTTTCCTCTTGCCCTTTGCCTGAGATTGCTACATCTCACTTGCCTTCGTCCACATCTGAACTTGAATCTGTATCTAACCTCACATCATACAATAGTGGCCCTCACCCCAAACCAACGAAGGCTATTCAACCACACCGGAGGATTCCTCCCCCACCTTCATCATTACCTTCAATTTTAGGCCCGCATCCGTCCACTTTAATAGGGGTGCTTCCTACTCCCATACTTCACAGAGGCAAGTCGCCTCCATTACCCCCTCAACCCATCAGACATATATCTCTTCCAATCCATCGATCAATGCCTCCTAAACCAAAGTCACCAACCCTCACTGCAACAAGACACTCAGACCCATTAGCAGGTTCTTATGCCTTGCTATTATGGCAATTGTTGCAGTCCTCTCGTATCAATCTCCCACTATTTAGACCATATCAATCTCTCAGACCAAAACCCCCCTGGTTTGACGACACTCACATTTGTGCATATCATCGCATGATTGGGCACGAAACTGAGCATTGTTGTGCCCTCAAGGTTGTCATTCGCCAATGTCTAGGGAATGACACCCTTCTTCTTGACCACATTATCCAAAAACCTTCAACACCACCCCACTCATCAACTCTCAGATCAAGACCATCTTGGTTTGATAACTCTAAATTCTGCCATTATCATCATACTCTAGGACATGACACTGAGCGTTGTTGCACTCTTAAAGCTTTCATTTGTCAACAACGGAGAAAGGATTCCCTTCTCATCAAGGATCCTCTTGACCACCCCTTTGACAAATCATCAACACTGACCCATGCTTCTCCAACCTTATCACCTAAGTCGGGACCTCCACACTAGATTATGGTCCCTTCACTACCTTTTACCCCCTTATTCGACATCAACACAGTCAATCTAACCACTAAGCCTCAATCGACCTTGACCAATCTATCAAACATTCTCCCTAGCTGCTGGGGGAATTCAACTTTCATCCAAGCCCCGACCAACCTTTCAACCCAGTCTCGACCACATATCAATCACTCTTTTAATCCCAAACATTCAAACTATCCTCGACCAAACATTCAACCAGACCTCAACCAGACCGTCAACCCGACCTCAACCAAACATTCAGTCTATCTTCGACCAAACATTCAAACCAACCTCAATCAAACCTTGATCAAATATCAACCAACTTCTTCAGCATCGACCCCAAACTTTGACCAAATATCAACTAACTCCTTCAACATCAATCAACATGTGACCAATTTGGAACAAAGCAAATGGGGCAAGTTTGCTCCCAATTGACTTGGACCTTGCATCATAACACAATCATGGGTCAGGACTTTGTCAGAACCTAAGCCCCTTTATGTCTTGCATCTTCGACTAGTTCACTGTTAGTCAAGTAATTATTCACTTGACGTTTAACTTGAGCTCGATCCCTTGAGCAGTCTCTGTCACCGTCATTCCTATTCCTTTCAACCCTCAATCCTAACCCTTTTGTCAAGCATGAATGCTTTGTCCTAATAAAAGGGAAACCCTCTAAACCTCTATAGTCAAGTCCATGACCAAAAGTCCAGTCAAAAAATCAATCAAATGTAAATAAAAATGGGATGCATATTCCAAGGTCATAAAACTATAAATGTAGACTGCTCCCTCGAAGGATAGCTGCATCATCATTGCTATATTTACTAGACTGCTCTCTCGAAGGATAGCTAGGCCAAAGTCATATCAAAAACATAAAAAGTAGAATATAGACCACTCCCTCGAAGGATGGCTATGCATAAATTTTGCTACATACACAGCACTATCTCTGAAGCTTCCCGCATCGATCGGCTTCACAACATGACCACAAAGCAAGATAATATCCCATCGTAGGCTTCTCACATCGATCAGTCTGCCTTCAAAAAAAAAAAATCACTGACAAAACTTTAGAGTCATGGACTTGTCTATAGTCATTCTCGGGGTCACCTATAAAAGGGGAAAAGTTGTTCCTGCCAAAGAGGGTTCCCCCTTCCATCTCATTATCAATCCTATCACCCCAACATACTCAAGGGATTTTGAGCTCACTTAACCTCAAGTGATTCGATTGCTTCTCTAACACAACCACTGGTCAACAATGCAACGCATAAACGGGTCTTTTGTTCTAACAACCCTTACCTATGCTGTCATTCTTGTCCTTGTCAATGAAAGAGCAATTCGCCTTTCACTGTTGACACATCTTGGTCATGCATCCAACCAAATCATTATCTATCAAACCCAAACCCAAACCCAAACCAAACCAATCAAACATTTTCAGACTATCGACATGACCTAGTCCGTTTCACATAGTTTCTGTGGACAACAATACACATGGAAACTATCGACCAGACACAATTTATGTTAAGCATAAACCAATACTTGCTGAAGCATAAATAGACCTCAATTCATTTTTAGCATACATCCATCACGAATATGGAAAATTGCTAAGGATGAAAGACCCCTCGACCCATGTTGCAGAATACACCATTACACAATATGGAAAAGGCTACAACATCATCTTTTTACCCTCATCATTCATCGTAACCAAGACCAATCTATCGACCACTTTGACCACCTATCTACCACTCAAACCCTTTATCTGAACTACATTGGTCTGAGGCCCTATGACTGGGGCTATGTAGGCAGCACTCAGATGATATGACATCTTTTGGGGTTAGCTCGACCACCCTCGTTTGTTCATCTCTCTGATGGACAAACCTTCTTTCCTCCTTGTGACCATGACCTTGCCCTCGACCAAGACCAATTCCATCCTTTCATCCATTCATCCACCTCAACCAAAGACCTGGGAGATCATGACCATCTCCTCTGACTGCAATCACTTCCAACGCGATTTTGCCTTGGTTGTTTTTGCATGTATGCTACCTCACAACTGGTTAGCAAAATTGTGTGCAGACTATTTTTGACCCTCACAAGTATAGGATCACAAGCCGGTTGATCCCCACTACTTGTGACTTTTCATGTTTCTAGGAGCACTTCCTGAGCCTGGGATACCTGGAACATGATGACCATTTAGAGCTTCAGCTTAGATTGAATAACCTAATCAGTAGATGACTAAATGCTGGGGCCCGGTTATTTCAATTTTAGCACTCCTTGACCCTCGACCTATGACACTTTGACCTGACCATCTCGTGAAGTAGTGTACGTGAAATCATGACTTTTGTAGCGTTCTCACTCTATCTTCACCATTTTTCATCCACTTTCTGTCAAATCAGCACCCGATTTTAGGTTCCCTTTCCTCGACTCCTGCTTTGAGGGGGAATACCTCATCCATAATCAGGGTAACCAATCCTCTTGTTTTTGTCTTACAGCTCACTTGAACAACCAACATGATGAAATTGACCTTATCCCACACCTGGGGCAATCAAATCCTATTTTTGTCTTGCAGTTCGTCTAGAACAACCAACAAGACAAAAATGGGCAAATGTAGACACCGAAATCGTGTCTACCCTTTGGTCCTTTCTCCCCCTTGGTCCCCTTCGTCCACTTAACCACTCCTAACCCATGTCTTGTTAATTTGAAATAAATATCCTATTTTAAATTAATAAAATCCCTTTTCCCTCTCTCCCTTGCCACCTCACCACCCTTGGATACCCTTCTTAGATTCCCTTCATTCCCCACATGGCCAATATTAATGCTTAGACTCCCGTTCCAACTTCTCTTCTTTAACCTCTCACGTCTATTTAGCCACCTTCGACCATTTCTTCCTCAGACTCGCTGACCCAGCAGTTGGGAAAATGGACGAAAGGCTATTTTTAGCCTTTTTCCTGCCTTCTAGTCGCTGACATCGGTCAACTGTCAACCAACATCGGTGATATTGCTGGCATCGGCAGACTTTATAATGGTTTTTTTCATCTGTTATCTGGTCCTTCACCTCTCTCTCGCATGAGACTCTTGAATCTTTCAATCTATCAATCTTTCACTCCTCTCTCTTCCACTACTAACTCTTTGGCTGTAGGTACACATCAAGCAACACTCTTAGGGACTCTGCATCAGTTTTATACATCAACAATAGGTACTCTGCATTTGTCAATAGCATAAGCAATAGCACCAGTCTGCAACACTCTTTTAGCCAGTCACATGTAAGTATTTTGTTTGTACTTTCATTGTGTTTTCTAGTCATTTGCTTCTAGTATTATGAACTAGATTCAACACTCCCTATCCCCAGACCAGACCAGACCCAAATCCTCATATCCCTGTCTCCCTATTGGCCTCCTCTACCCTTCTGTCCCTTCTTGACATTCTATCTAGATTTTAGACCCCTACACAGACCAAGATTCCCAGACCATTAACCAAAACCAAACTCTTAGACCCAGACCCCAGACCATTCAACCAAGACCAAAACTCTGTCTCAGACCCGTCCACAGACCAAAACTCATCCAGACCTTATCCACAGACAACTGCCCCGACTGACGCCAGTCACTTCCCCCACCAACGTCGGCAGACTAACCGACGTCGGCATCCTTAACAACCGACGCCAGTAGGACCACCGACGCCGGCGACTGTGACCAGGCCGACAACATCTTCCAGGTAAGCTTTTGCTTCCATTTCTTTTTTAGTCTTTTATCATTGCAGTCTTTTATTATTCAGTTATTTATCAAAAGTCCTTTTATCAATCAGTGGGTTGACATCCCTCAAGCTTTTGCTTTTGGGATCAAGCTTTCGCTTGGCAGCCCACCGTCTCCTCATCTAACGCCTTCTTTGTCTTAGTCTCTTTCTTTTGCAGGTGTCATTCCTCCACAGCCAAAGAGGAGTTCTCACTTCATCTGGATTATGGTGCGCATGACTATATCCAGGTACATCAAGGCTTGACCATTCTTCTTAGTTTCTTGATTTCTTATTTGAATGTAGAAAGCAATATAGCGTAGAAACACTATTAGTTCCTATTTTCTTATTGAGGTATCACCTTACATGTTTGTGAGCTTCATATCCTTTTTATACATATTCTAGTTCCTTATTTAGATTACATCCATTTAATATTTTCTACCATCATCCAAGCTACTTTCCTTATGCCATCTAAGTTCATTGCATCTCTTCCTTCAAGATGAAGTGAAAGACTTAGTGGCAATCCTTTTACATTCACCCAAATTCTTGTAACTTGACCATATACCATGGATAAACAACCAATTCAAGTTCTTGTTATAGATTCTACACATCTAGATTACACTAATTTCAATAAAGATAACTCTAATAATGAGCAATATGAAAATAACAATGATGATGTACACACCGATGCTCATGCTCTACCACATTGGATTATTGATCCACTTCCACCAATTATTGACATTAAATTTATCCTCAATAAATAGTTGATCTTATGAAGTTTTTGAGAAAGACACTAGGACCAGCCCCGAGATCATAATCTTATCTTACAATCTATCATATAAATTAAAAAAGATAAACAAGTTGAATCTTCCATTCCTTTAGAGAAACTAGTTAAAAATGACACTATGGGGGCAAATATGTCTCAACAACCCCATATAGTAGCCCAACCTACCTCTATACCACTAGCTATAACTAGTACATCTTTGTCTTCTAATGTGGCATCCCTTGTTCAAGAAATAAAATCTCTTCAATTCAAGGTGATACATCTTGAGTATGGTGCCTCTAGACCTACGTAGGCTTTGGACTCTTTTTCTCTACTACATACACCATTAGCACATCATATTGCTTCTACACCTTTGCCACAAGGTTTTGTTCAACCAAAGCTTACTCTATATGATGGTAAGGGTGATCCAGAGACACATTTGAGAACCTTTCATGTAACATGCTTGGACTATGTACCAAATAAGTGGCTACTTAACAAACTATTTCCATGAAGTCTAAAGGATTATGCTTTACAATGGTTCTATAGCCTACCGAATCAGTCAGTCAATGCATTGAATCCTTTAGATGACATGTTCCTAGCTCATTTTTACATTAACATTGGTTATAAGGTTTCATATGCTCAAGTTACACAATAAAAACAAAAGTCAAATGAGCATCTCACAGATTATGTTCTTCAATTTAAGACTATTTTGGTTAAGATGACTAGCCCCATGGCTGATCAAGAATTATAGGATCTCTTCAAATAGAGACTACTAATAGCTTTACATGAATTGATTATGTTCAAAATATTCTCTTCCTTCATGAAATTATGTCACATGCTAAAGGAAAAAGAAGTCAAGTTAATTTAAATGGGAAAATTCAAGTACACAAGTATCTTAGACACCACAAACAAGAGTAAAAAAACAGTCCCATATAAAGTAAAGGTTAATGATAATAAGAGTCAGAATCAACCTATAATTCATGTAGCTCATGAACACCTTCAACAAGTGGTTTTATCAACACATCCGTAGTGTACCTTTACCAATCTACCAGTTTCTCTAGCAAGAGTTTTACAGTAGCTATTGGAATGTAACATCATATCTTTCCCTCCTATTTAGGAAGTTGACCTAAAAAAGCCTCTTCAATGTAGATATGATCAACATGCATTTTATGAGTTTCATAGGGCACTAGGCCATATAATAAATATATACATCAGTTTGAGACATAAGATACAAGATTTGATAGATGGAAATCATATTGATCTTGGAACTTTAGTTGGACCTCTTTAGGCAAAGCAAACACAAGATAAAACTTTGAAAATATTTTCAAATCCTTTTCCATAGCATTCCAAATAGGAAATAAGGTACACATCAGGGGTTCACCATGCATATCATGCACATCCTCCACCATATACATACATGGCATGTTTAATTGAGACACACCCTTTGAGCAACATGATTAGTGTATACAATTCTAGAGTTCTAGCTAGACCTTCCATCTCCTTCTTAGAGTAGGGGATCATTGAGGATGATATAGATTATCATGCACTCTTTATCAAATCTTACATTCATAATCATCCTATTCATAGTGTTCTCATAGACAATAGATCTAGTGTGAACATATGCACTATGACACTATTACAACATTTGAGATATTCAGAGCAAGATATTACACTAATAGACATAGTTATCAATATATTCAGTGGGCACACATAGAGTTAATTAGGTGAGATCATACTTCTTTTACAAGTTGGCCCAACACATGTGGCCACATCATTCACTACAGTTCCCAATGCAGGAGTTTTTGATATGTGACTTGGTTAACTTTGGATCCAAAAACTTCAAAGAATACCTTCTATAGTTCATAAATGCATGAAATTCATTCACACTAATTAGGTTGTTATAATTGATGGAGTTTTATATGAGTTACCACTCCCCACTTTAGAGCCATCTTATACAATATAGTCACCAGTTTTAGTTCAACCTCCAATTCTAGTTTCTCCCCCAATTATAGCTCCTCCTTCAGTTATAATTTAGACGTAGTTGAGGCATCCATGAATAGAATATATAGTTCATAAACCTCCATAGATTCAAGATTATAGATAGATTTCAGCTATAGTGTTCACACCCAAGGCAATATCATTGAGATATCATGTATCTACTCATAGAACACATGTTTAGAGGACTTATACTACCACTAGATGGGTCCCTAATATCCCTAAAATTATATCCACTTCTTAGAGTTATAGGGGGACCCCACACTTAGTTTTTACTTTAGAGATTTCAGAGCATTTACAACATATACAACTTTTAGAGCCACAATCTCAGAATTTCCATCATACTTCATGATCACACATAATTCCTCTCCTTGATACAAGACACCATGATAGGGAGTCTCCCATGAGACTCATCAGTTAGTATCAGCCTTTCCCAGTACTACCTATACATAGTATCCTATGCTTGATTGTACATAGACCTTTTCAATTTATTGTACATAGTCTTCTTTTGATTGATTGTACATAACTCAAAATCTTAAATATTGAAAAATAATACAAAATTTTAAAATAAAAAAAACATATAAAATAACACTCAAAAACACCAAAAATATTTTTATTGTATGCATGATCCATGATTTACATTTATAATATCATGCTAGACTTACATATGCTATTTTATGCTATTTTTTATTGATTTATCTACATTACCATGCTTCACTTGATCTCCTTTGAGTGTGTGGAGTGACATCTAGCTCTTTGATTGCTTTAATCTACACATTGAGGGGGCATCCTAATTATACATAGATATATACATTGATATACATACCCACTAGGGGAATATTCTATATGACTACATCATCTAGGTTATGTCATTCCTACACCACATAATCTAGTTATAATGTTAATGTACATTATTTACTAACTTACATAGATTACTCTATTGATACTCACTAGTATATATAACTTGTGTATCTTTTAGTATATAAATAGTATTATACTAACATGTATTACATACTTTCCCTCTTTCTTTGATTAGGTAGATGTGATTGTACTTAGAGTTCCTTACATGCTTTCTTTTCTTGCTTAACGTAGTTAGATTGTTTGCATTTCTTAGTTCCTATTTGTCTCTTGTATGTGCCTTAGGAAATTTTACAATGTTCTTTTCTTCTATTCATGTGTGTTCCTTAGGAAATTTTCCAATGTCCTTTTCCTGTACTCATGTATATGATTGTGGTTACCATGCCAATTTTTCTTGTTTCAATTATATGTGTATGTGGCATTTGAACATGCCTTGTATGATTTATTTCTAGTTTGAGTGACATGTGCCCATGTTCCTTGTTTTCTTGGCCCCTTGGCCACCCTTATATGTTTCTTGCTTCTTGCCTTGTGTGATTTTTTCTTATTTGATTCTCATTTGTTGCAATGCCATGATTCACACCATGTATTTATCTTGATTTCTTGGATGCCATGATGGACATCATGCTCCATCCCTCCAATTAATAACTAACATATAATAACTAAAAAATAACAACTAACAACTAAAAACTAACAACTAACAACTAACAACTAACAACTAACAACTAACAACTAAAAACTAACAACCAACAACCAATAACCAACAACTAATAACTAACAACTAACAACTAACAACTAACAACTAACAACTAACAACTAACAACTAACCAAACCTTCATTTCTAGTTTAGTATATTGTACATGTTCTTACATTTTTATATCCATCTAGGCATACCCCTATTGATTTAATAATCTCTCAATATAAATCATGCTATATCTTGAGATATCTTATCAATTATCATTACTATATCATGTATCTTTACACCATGACACACTTGCAAGGCTCTTTCTTCTATGGGAAGCCATTATAAGGTCTTCATTCCTACCCTCAAAAGAGGGGGAAAAAATAGGGGTTTTGTAATAGAGATCATAGCTCCTAATAGTAAAAAATACAACATTCAACACACCTAAAATAGTAAATAGACATCAAAATAGTCAAAACAGACCAGGTAGACAATGAGAATATCAATACAATCACTAGATTTGGCCCTAGACAATAGCACCAAAATTAGATAATAGTTTTGATGACACTAGTTTCCACTTTTGACACTCCTATCTAAATAGAAAAAAAACTAGTTTTTCTAAAAATAGATAGAAAGGTAAGTTTAATTATAGTTTTGTCAGCTATAGTTCAGACCAAAATTAGTAGTTTTAGTATTATTTTTATTAAAGAATCCCTATATAGGGGGAATCATGCATGGCATGATGGATCTCACTTCTAGTTTTAGATAAGGTAGTTGGTACAACTTTTATATCAAAATCCATGCTTTAGACATCAATGATTGTGGGCCATGTGCATGGCACATTTGTTTTGTTTTCTTTTCAAGTTAAAAATTACCCAAACATCCTTAATAGTTGTGTGCCTTATTCCATATAAAGGTGGTTGACATCATTTTAGAATGGCTTTCATACAAGCCTAACTTTTTGAGTTACTGAGTTCCCAAGCTCTTGAGTGGATTTTATACAAGCTTAGTGCGCTAGTTTGAAGTGGCTTTCATACAAGCCTAATCTCCATCTTTTGAAATGGCCAAGAGTGGCTTAATTTATAGAATAAATTTATATATCCATGAAAACATTATCAAATAATAGTACATTCATTGGCTTTAAGAGCCATCTGATACAACATACATTTCATACTCATATCAGTTCATAGATTCACTTCACGGGGCAATGATGGAGCCAAAGGACTAACTAGCCTTTGTATTCTTAAGCCACCTATTTAGAGGGATTGGCCACATATTCTAAACATAGATCAACATATACATGACTATATAATTTCACTTAGTGGGCAATGATGGAGCCAAAGGGTCAGCCTTTGCATTTTTGAGCCACTTTCAAGGAATTGAGCAATCATCTCCATCTGTGATAGTACTCTTGGTTAGGCACACATCCAACATCACTCAACATCACTCAGCATCATAATAGGTTTTGTAGTGGTTCATATACCTAGTGAGGTGTATTTATTCCTTTCTCTTCCTCTCTTTTATCCTACTTTATATGTTCTTATTTTAGATATAGCGTATCTAGTAAGAATTGATCTACTTTTTGTTTTCTCTTATAAATTCACACTTTATAATGTGCTCTCTCTATGCACACCCTACATCACAATAGCTTCATGAGCTTCTCCCTTTTAGGTAAGTTTAGGTATGCTTTCTATTTTTCCTTTATCCTAGTATTTTGCTTTGCTGCATCACTATAATAAAGGAGGGAGGTAAATATAGTCATATAAAATGTGAAAATTGGTAACTTAGGTTACTCTTTATTGATTTTATGACCCTTTTAGGCTTATATTCACTAATTTATAGTCATCTGTAGCCTTCCATACTTGGTCCCATCTCACCCAGACTATTCTTTCCAAGATAAATCAATCCCCCTAGGTCCTGTCTGCTCAAGATAGTAGTGCCACACTTGGACTATAGCATTGGTTCCACTCCTATCTACTTTTAGTGATATTTTCCAAGTCCATTTATGTCCCTAATGATGCATCCCTTTCAATTCCCCATCCTTATCTTTATTAGCCTAATGTGAGTACATTCAACCCATGACCAATAGATCCCTATAAAATCCCATTCAAAGATCATTTGGAAGAGGTTGGAAATTATCACTAAGCAAGAAAGAATACAAGTAATAATACTCAAGTAATCTTCCTTATTCTCTACATACAACCATTCAACATACTTAAAATCTCATTAAAATCCTTACACCAGTCCCTAGCCACCTCAAGCATATTTAGTTTAGCATTCTACATCTTCATATACATAATTGCATAAAGCACATCAAGTGGGAGAACTACATATGACTTGATCCCTCTTTAGTTTATTGGTACGTAGGTAGCATGCCTACACACAAGGTGTGAAACATGTCTAGTGCATCTTATACACACTAACCCTCCCTCTTATTCAAAATTGGTTGAAGGATACTGGAAGATAGGGTTTGAAGAAAGAATATACTTTATAGGGAGCTATATAGACTTTCATATACTAAAAATTTGTAGAAAAGGTCACATAGACATAGCAAACAAAACCCAAAAAGATTAGATCCTTAGGAAAATAGTGGTAGAGGTAGAGTATAACACTGGTGCCACTACTATCTAGTTCTAACACTCCTTTCCAATCACAAAATGAATTTTAGATCTTAGTTTGTGATAATGTCTCAGTCCTTCACAGTGAATTCCAACCTCTATCTTAGTCGGATCAATCAATTTCTAGCTAAGTTTTGTTTTCTTCTCATTATTACTATTTTTAGAAAAAGTTTGAATTGTAATTAATTTCCACAAATTAGTAGCTTAATTATTTTCTATTTATTTACTAATTTTACTACTCAGACCCTTTAACTAAATTAAGAATAATACACTAATATTCCCAAAATTGTAAAATCACAACTCCAATCACAGCGTCTAATATAAGCCTAGGAATAATATAAAGGATAGATATGAGTTAGATAATTATGAGGTCTATGTGTAGGAGGAAAAAAAGGAATGATATGAGCCTACTGACATTTATAAGTAATAGGTGGAAACTAAAACTAACCTAAGTAATAATAAACATTATAAAACTACTCATTATTCAACTCTTAATTAAACTAGGATGTAATATTTGCCTTAAAATTATGTATCCATGGGCTTATATACATGTGGAATATTTGAAAAATCATAGGTAAGGAACATGTACATAGCACCAAGAATATTTTAACCAAGAAATGATAGATAGATGTAGTCATTATGATTGTGATGAATATGGAAATTATAAAATAAAAAATCTAAAACCCTGATGGAAATGCTAAAAATAGAAGGAAACCCTAATGGAAAACTTAGGTTTTGGTTAATTTTTGATAATACCAAGTTCACTAATATGTCTTATAATTTTTTATAAAATAAGTGAATTAATTATTTAGATAAGATAAACTTATGTGTAAAATCAAAATGCTATAGATATTTAATATATTGCACAAACTAATTCAAAACTTATTAAATATAGAAATATACTAAAAGAGGAAAGTACAAAGGAGATACATCTTACTTGAAATTTTTTAATGTAGGACTATAAATGAGACTAAAAATAGGTTACATAACTATGTTGACTGACTATGGATCTAAAATAGGGTTTTGTATGATCTCTAAAAAAAGAGCATTATATATAGATAGGGGCATAAGGCATTATTATCCTTAGGGAGTGTTGGTGTCTTGTAGATGATAGGATTTTGATTTTTCCATGAAATGTTCACCTTCACTTACATGTTATGTTGACTATTTAGGAGCCTTCAATACTTCATGAAAACTGCTATATATATTCTCCTTCACTAGTAACCTTAGACTAATAGATTAAGAAGACAAACACAATCACAAGGTAAAATGGGGTTAGTGGTTAAAATCATGCTTAACCTCAACACTGCATGTATTAAATGCTACCTACATATCAACACTCTAAATAGGGATAAAAATACACGTAGTTATCCCATGCTATGATGGTGTGTGTGGAATACTAATGAGAATTCATGAATGTTAGTGTGATCCTAGTATGATTAAGTGATTCAACCATGACTTGTGACCTTAGAAGTGTATCTAGACTTTATTTTTTAGTTATAATTTAGTGGGAAGAGTAAATAACTAAATTTGAAATCTACAACATAATAAATAACTATAAATATAAAAAATGAAGAAGAATAAGAACAACTATAAACTCATGAATGAGACCATAAAAGATGGATATTTTATTCAAGAATGGCCTATTTTCTCTTTATCCTTACATTATCCAATAAAGGCATTTGAACTTATTTCTTGACTCTTATTTTCTAATGATTCTTTGACTCCTTATTGACATCTCATATGTCTTCTTTTCTCTTTTATTATAATTAACAACAAGTCCTTTTACCCTTTATAACACTCACCCATACTTGAATAGGTGTCTTATCCTTAGACACACAAAGGCCTTAATAAATCAAGTTTTACAAATTTTTAGCATTATAAATGCTTTTGAAGTAGAATACCTACCTAATACTACATATTCTCCATGGCCTCATGTTGGAGCTCCATTCCCTTCTACAACTAGATACTCTAAAAACCCTAAATGAACTTATAATCTAAAAAAAATCATAATCACTTTATTATAATTCAGACCTCTTCCAAATTAAACTTTGCCCAAATAGTTACATATGGCCCTCACATTTTATTATGTGGATGAATGCATCCACAAAGATAAAGAATAAAAACTATAAATGAAGAAGAACAACAAAAGATAACTTATGAAGCCAATATTCAATGGGATCGCCTGTAACCTATCTTATAGGCTCATCCATATCCCAGTTTATGAATACTATACCTACTATAAATCCATTATTTGAAACTATTGAATAAGATTCAATGAAAGTGCATGTTTGGTATATTGGTCACCATTCACATAAATATAAGTTATGGTCCAAGTAGAGATTTTACTATTGGGAATGTAATTTTAATAGCTTCATCAATGATGGATAACTCCATGTAATATTATTTTTTCTAGTGGAGCCATTAATCTAGGTTATAATTATTGTGTGCATGGGGATTATATAAGCATCTCTGTATATCACTCCAACAACCTTCTATAGTTATTCCTTTATGAAAATAATGACCCAAAAACTAAGGATACATATTGAATGAATCTAATGAGTGTAGAGTTGGAGATGCAACCTATTGTATGAATAGAACCCATGCTTTTATTTTACATTGAAATCTTGGAGATTATTTGACCATTACATATGTTATCATTTCCACTAATATGGAAAATAAAAAATAGAAAATATTGAAACCATGATAATTATCTTGAAAATCCCACATAAAATAAAGATATCATCTTGAGACTAGCTAAAAGTATCTAAAATGTCATCTTGACATCCATCTATGAGGCTTCAATCCTTCATAACAACTATTTGCCTTTAAAATGAATCACATGCTAAGTAATGGAGGATTCCTCCTTATTACACATACTATTATTTTATGTTGGTTTGGATTCAAAATTGAGACCAAGTGACTATAAATATATATAATTACTAATTCTTATAGATGAACATCTTATTTGCATACTGCATCCTTTAATGATATGTGAGTTGATTCATGATTACCAATAAGCTTGTCTATTAATTCCTTTATTTATCTCTTGATGCATTTGTCCATCTCTAGGTGATCATGTTTACCATCAAACATAACACTAGCCTCCCCAAAATTATTTATGCCTTTCCCCAAATTGATTCTTATATTAATCTCCATAGATGATATTTCATGATTATGTAGCACTTCAATCTTGTACACTTGGAAAACCTATACCTTGGCTATTTCTCTTAGTTATACACATGCCTTTCTTTCAAAAGCCTCACATTTGATCTATCTTGTGCCCCTTGTCCTATCTCTTAGTTTGACTAGCCTTATATTGATGAGACATCCCATCTTTCCAAAATGATTAAAATGTACTTATATTACACCTCTACAAGTTCTGAGCCTATGCATACTCTCCTGATCCTTAGACACTAGCATCTAGGACAAATAATAATATTGACATTATAATTTTGGCATGATGCAAGTGTCTAATGCCCTAAAGTCATCTAATTTAAAAATGAAACATATTACAATGGTTGACCTAAGTGCTTTAATGTGAATTATCTCCTAATAGGATTGGTATCAATAAAATAACAACCCTCTTTCAATCCTCACCTGGGGAAATCCTAACAATCAGACCAAAAGAGCACTCAAGAAGCATTAAAGTTACCAAAAGCTTTTCTAATCTACCCTATTTTGATATTAGTCAAATGAAAAACCCAACTACAGGTTTGAAGTACTAAAATAAAAATCATGAGGTCATATTTTCCAAGTTATAAGCTAGGTCATTATTGTACTTACTTTACAAACATTATATGATTCACACACAAGATAAAATGTAGGGGAAAACTCCATGATTTTGAGGCCTTATTCTAGAGTATTAGGTATGTAGGTAGAAATTTTTATAGTAGGTTTATTTTAGGGCATCTCAACACTATGTGCCCACTAACCCATTTTTTCCATGCTCACATTGAAGATGGAAAGCTACTATTTTTCCATTTCACTAAGAGTGATAGTCCATGACCTAGATCTAAATACACCATAGTGAAGGTGAATCCAAACCCATTCACATCCAAGTGGTCAAATACTATTTCAATTAATATTTTATACAATAAATTAACATCAAACCCAAATAATAGTATCAACATAACCATCCCAGGTCAATGCAACTATCTAGAGAGTCAGAGACACTGGATCTAGAATGTAATGACTATTCTAGAACTGTCTTCCCACCTACCTTCTGTATGTATGAAATCTAGCATAGTTATACTTTCCATTTATAACTTATCTTAGTTTAATAAATTTATCATATGATACATCTAATTTTAACACATTAATTGGCCTATTTTCGATCTGATATCCACCCTTATGCCCTATCATTTATATATCCTTAACCCTATCTACCCAAGTAGGATTCTGCAATATGAATTATCATTAAGCATTTGGTGAACTAGATATTTGAATATCAAACCCTAGGCCACTTAGGTTTTTTTATTTTTTTTATTGTTTTATTATGTTTCAAATTTTAAAATTTTCATTTGTGAAGTAATGAAAAATTCTAGTGCAAAACCCTAATTCCAAATGGAGGATCAAGAAGAATTGATTACTCATCTCAACAATAATAAGAGATTAATATATGCATTTTTGGATGTTAAAAGAGATGAAATAAGCAAGCAAGATAAAGCTAAGGATTCCTCACCTATTAATGGTGAATCATTAAAATGTACTATAACTCATCCCACACTTATCAATCCACCAACATCTAATAGGGGCACAAATTATGTGTTTCAACCTTTATTTCTTGAAACTGATATTGATACATTTATTATAAACTTACCCATTATTTCAACATAAATACTTTTTTCAATGCTTATTACAACTCAAAACATGTTTCCATCCCTTATGGTGACTGCTCAAATTTATAATCAAAATCCCACTGGACCTATAGTTAAATCACCCCTTCAAGTCATATAGACCGTGTAGGAAAAGGTTAAAAACATTAAACAAAAGGTTTCAAAGTCTTCACATGCTATAGATTCACAAGATGTGTTATATAACCCTCTTTCACTTGAGATCTCTTTGTAACCTTTTCCAACTAGATTTATTGCACTTAAGTTCACATTTTATGATGGAAAGGGCTATCCTATACATCTTTGAACTTATATTTAGGATGCCTTTATTATGCTTCCATTAATAAAATTTTGACCAAATTATTTTCAAGGAGATTCAAGGACTATGATTTGAGACTATGATTTGAGGATCTTTTATGACTTATCTCTCTAATATGTGAAATAATTCAAACCTATTTCAAATAAAACTTTGGCACACTTTTATATTAACATTACCAAAAAGGTTTCCTATGCTCAAATTGTAAAGATCAGACAAGGAACCAATGAACCATCAATGAAAATTTATTGAGATATAAGATAATGCTAGCCAAAATGACCAATCCTATGGAAAACAAAGAGTTACAAGACATATTCAAGTAAATATTTCTTGATCCTTTACATGATTCCATTATTTTCAAAAAGTTTCAATCTTTTAATTACTTATGCCATGTTGTATGGGACTATGAAATGAAGTTGATGTTATTGAATAAGCTCAAGTATGTAATAAACACACCAATTTCATATACATCTAGTACAAAATTTACAATCAAACCAAGTTATAAGGTAAAACCTCTTGAGCCTAAAAAGGAAACAACCACCATGGTTAACATAGTTACATAATAGCCTAATCATCTTATCCCATCTAATATACCAAGGAGATAATTTACATGTGTACATGAGCCTCCTAATTCATTAATCCTATGGTTTCCAAAGTGTCATCTTATATCTCTCCCTCTTATAGAGGTTAATGTAAATAGACCTCTACCCAAAGGATATGATGCAAATTCTTATTGTGACTATCACCAAGGCCCTAAGAATTCTAAGAACAAATGTTTTACCTTGAAGCAAAAGATATAAGACCTCATCTATGACCAATAGGTTACATTTGATGATCCTCCAAAGGAATCAAATTCACAACCTGGTGATCACCATTAACAAAAAATATTTAACAATCCTTTGCAATACCATTCTAGTAAGGAATCAGAATTCCAAATGGCATATAATGTACATCCTCATCCATCATATTATGGACACCCACTAGATGGGATCAATGATACTTACACAAGACATATACCTCCTATGGTTTAGAGACCTTCTATTTCTTTTTATGATAATTGAATTAAGGATAATGGTTTTGATATTCAATCTCTATTCATTCAAACATACCTTGATAAACACCCCATACATAATGTTATGATTGATAATGGTGCAAGAAAAAAAGTTTGCACCATGATATTACTTACAAATTTAGGTTATATTCATCATGATGCACACCCCTCTACTAGATCATTTTGAGTGTTCAATGGGACCTATCAAAAGGTTATTGAATAGATTGATCTACCTTTACTGGTTTATGCTGCACATGTGGTTACTACTTTCTTAGTTATACCTTATAGAGGTGTCTTTGACATGTTGTTGGGAAAACCCTAGATATGAACTTTTCAATCAATACCTGTTATAGTGCATGGGTGTGTTAAGTAAATTCATGCCAATCAGGTAATTTCAATTTTTAGTATTCCATATGAGCATCCTCTTGAACAAAATTCATACCTAGGTAGTTAATTATCAAGGCTAATCTATCGAGAATCCCATTTACTAGGTGATCAATACTTGAGAGACCCTTACATCAAATATAGATGGTGGGTTACACATAATCCACATCTTCTATGCACCATATTCATCTATTAAGAGATCCTAAATAGGATACTACTATTACTATTCTAAAAAAGCCAAATAGTAGATAAGGATGGGTTCCAAGAACCCCTATTCCTTATATATGTACTTCATGACCTCATAATAATATTATACATAAATTAAGCATCATAGATACTATAGTGACATATATTTCACTTATTTATGCTCTTTAACAGTACCACCAATTTTTTGTACTAGGTTCTAAGTCGGGGGATACCTATGATCATCCTTTGGATGAGATCATAGGATGATATTAACTCCTACAAAAACATTCAAAAATCAAAAAACATTTTTGGTACCTACATGTCCTAATGGATCCTTGGCATCTATGTTTTAGTTCCATGTTGAGGGATAAAATATCATTTACTCCTACATACACATACATAGATACAGAATACACTTATGGTGTTGGGATTTCCATCTACTCACATCATCAGGACATTGGGGGCATCCATCTTCTAAGATCTTGATATACACAGGCTATATGATTTGATGATCACTTTACACTATCATGTTTGAGCTTATATATATACTTACACATGCCTTATCCATGCTTATATCTTGCACATGGTACTTGATATTATATGCACTTGGCATTTTTTGCCAACACATTTGATTCATGAGTTACTATGAAATGTTTATGCTAGTTGCTTATGTTTTTATTTTACCCACTTCCTTGAGTGTTTTGCCTTGATATTATCTTTCTTGTTTGAGCATTTGAATATTCTATGTTGTATGTGGCTCCTATGCCTATGTTTGATTTCTTGGACATTTGAATATGTCATTACTTATTGTATGGACATTTTAATGTGCCTTTCCTTGATTTTTGGACAATTGAATAAGTCATGTCCATTCAATTTTGTAACATTTGAACATACCCTTTGTTTGTGGTCTCCTTGGACCATTATTTTTTGACTTTATTTTGAGTGCTCTTGTGGGTGTGCTTATTTACTTGTTAAGATTATATTATTACTATCTAAATGTTTTCATGATCTTTATCATGCATCTTAGGCCTACATGTGATCATATCAATTCTATGTGCTTCAATGATATATTTACCTAGACACATTTACTTCTATATGATACATGATTACATTCACATAGTTTATAGTTGTCTTACCCTTTTGAGGTGGGGTAACTTCTACGTACTATTTCACCTCAAAGGGGGGGCATAGCAATAGGGGCATGTTTGGGAAGTATGTTCTCCACACTTTGCATAGTTATCAGATTTAGTGGAGTCATGTCATATGGACATGTCTTCCACACATTCACAATTTATAGATTACATGGGGGTCATGCTTTGGAAGCATGTACTACACATTTATTCAATATTCGATACTTATACTAGTTTTTAGATTTCATGGGGGAATGCCATATGAACATGGATTCCACATATTCATAGTTTTCATATTCAATGGGGGAATGATTTGAATGAATGTTATCCATATTCATTCAGTATGGTATTTATATTGATTCACAAATTTAGTGGGGGCATGATTTGGAAGCATGTTCTCCCCACCTATTTAGTATTCAACATCTCCAATTTATAGTGGGGGCATGTTTGGAAGCATATCCCCCACATAGGTACTTATATTAGTTTTATATTTCTCCATATATAGTGGGGGCATGATTTAGAAGCATGTCTTCCATGCTTACATAATTATCTAAATTAGCCAAAGCACATAATTATATGATTCAAATTCATATTTATGGCATAATTATATACACGGTACCATTTTTATACATAATTTCAACATGAGACATATCTAAGGTGCATATGCTATGAAACATGTGCTTAATATTATAAAATCCAAATCAATCTCAAATTCTAAGACTATTGCACATAGTGATACCCTACAAACTTTTATGGATATTAGCAAGCCAATCTACTACAGTAGTTGGTTTACATTTTGGTATGGTAGAGGTGATTAAATAAATCAATATTGACAAGTTTTTAGTTTGGATTTGATCATCTAAACTCACTAGGTTATAGGTATCATTGTATTTCATGATTGAGCTAATCTCAATTGCCAAGTGACAACTCACTTTTGCTCCAAAGTTGGGGGCATATGCATTTCAATATCTTTCTTTCTCTATTTCTTCCGATATATGTAATTTAAATATTTATCTATATTTATCCTAATATTAGTTTTAGAGCCTTAAAATGATACATATTTTGTAAAAACACCAATAGGCAAGGCGGTTGCATTGACACACATGTACTATGAAACCTTACTCTTTTAATTTAATTGTATTTCAAATACTTTTAACCTAGATTATATGCACTATTTTAAACTATAACATACTCTTCATTGTAGTTCAGTCACCAACAAAGTACTCAAATTCAACTCCAATAAATCACTCAAATTCAACTCAAGTAAAGATAAGGTGTGCATACACACCTAAGTACTTATTCCTTTCCTTTAAACTAGCAATTTTATTACTAGATTGAAGGGGGAGGGGAAATGTAGATGATATTTTGTGATTATGTAGCACCTTAGTCTGGTACACTTGGAAAAATCATACCTTGGATGTTCTTCTTAGTTATACACATGCCTTACTTCCATAAGCCTTTCATCTAATTTATATTATGGCCCTTGCCTTATCTCTTAGTCTAAATAGCCTTATGTTAATGAAAAAAACATCCCATATTGCCTAGAATGATTAAAATTTACTTATATTATACCTCTATAAGTTTTAAACCTCTACTTTCTCTCTTACTCCCTAGACACCAATGTTTGAAATCAATAGTAACATTGATGTTACTGTCCTATCCTGACATAAGTGTCTAGTGCCCTAAGGTCATCTAATTTGTAAATTAAATTATTAAAATAGTCAAAATAAGTTATTTAATTCAATTTATATCCCAATATAATTCATATAAATACAAATAAACCTTCATTCATTCCTCACCTAGGGAACAACTAGCAATCAGACCAAAATAACACTTAATAAGCACCTAAGTTACCAAAATATTTCCTATTATACCTTATTTTGATATCAACCAAAATAACAACCTAGATACAACTCTAAAGTACTAGAATAATAATCATAAGGTCATATTTAACAAGTTGAAATCTAGGTCACTATTGTACTTTCTTTACACACATTTCATGATTCACACATAAGCTAAAATGTAGGGAATAAGTACATGAGGATGAGGTCCTCTTCTAGAGTATTGGATATGAAGGAAGTGCCCTTTGATAGTGGGGTCATTGTGGGTTAGATTTACACTCTATTCCCACTAGCCCATTTTACCCCAAGGTCACATTGAAGATGGAAAGCTAGGGTTTTTCCATTTCACCAAGAATAATAATATATGACCTAGATATAAATGCACTAGAGTGAAGGTAAATCCAAAACTAGAAGAATCTAGTGGTTGCATCCTATTTCAATTAATATTTTGTATAAGACACTAGCATTGAGCTCAAATATTAGCATCAATGCAACCCTCCCAAACTAACATAGCTATCTAGAGAGCCAAAGACACCAAATCTAGAATCTAATGACTATTTCATAGCTATCTTCCTTCTTGATTTATACATGTACCAAATCTATCACTATATTAGCATTAAAAATAACTAAGTACTCTCTTTTATGTGATTTTTATATCTATCATATTTGTACTTTCCATTTATAACCTATCTTAGTTTAATAAATTTAGCATATGGTACATCTGAGTTTATAACATTAATTGGAATATTGTAAATCTAATATCTACCCTTGTGCCCTATAATTTATATATCCTTAACTGTATCTACCCAAGTAGGATCCACATATAAATTAAGGTTAAATAATATAGTTTTATAGTAATGCCTTGATGAAGTCTACTTAGATGGTTGTGTGATAATTGTGATTATGATGTAAATATGGAAAGGAATCATGAAGAAGACTTGTTCCTATGAAATTATGAACCAGATAATGATTTGAAAATCAAATTAGATCCATTTAAACTATCATTTTCAATGATATAATCTCCATATTCATGGGTTTACCATCAAGGTATTCCACACTAAAAACACCAAAATTATAATCTCCATTTTCAATGATATAGTGATCTTTGGGAATTCCTTCAGATGGGGCTTGTTAAACTTGCAAGATAATCCATTGCATGAAATTGAATTTGATAAATTAGTTATTATTTGGTTGTTGGAATATAATAGTGGAATGTGTAGACTCTAAATTATATATCACCTCAGTCTTGTATATTTGGTAAATATTTATCTTGGTTGTACCCTTCAGTTTTAAGACATTCCCACTACCAAAAGGCTCACATTCATGATATTTTTATGCCTAACTACTTATCTCTTAGTCTAACAACTATTATTTTGATTTTCATGCCTTTTATACCATGTAAAATTATCTAAACATGATAATTATGCTTCTCTACCACTTTTGGACCTATACTTGTTTTCTAGCTTCCTAAACACTTACATCCCATCTAGAAACCTACAATGACATAAGTTACCCTATTCTAACCAAGTGTCCAATGCCAAAAAGTCATCCAAATTGAAAAAAAAAACATATCTTAAAGGTCTACCTAAGTGATTTAGTGAAATATATTTTCAAAATGGATTTGGTATATATAAAATATCAACCCTCATTGATTCATCACCTAGAAAATAGAAGGAACTCAAAGGTAAATTACCAAGTGTAATAAATCAAGAATTCAAGTTATAAAACCTAACCTATTCATCCCTACTTTCATAGTAAGCATAGGAAAAGTATCCCCACAGGTTTGAAGTATTGAAGGAACATCCCATGTGACATATTTTACAAGTTAAAAGATAAGTCACTCTATGTACTTATTTATCACACATTACATACTTATGCACATATAAGCCAACACATAGGGGATAAATACATAATTCAAAGGCCCTATTCAAATTATTGGATATGTAGGCAATGCCCATTAACATAGGGTCCTTGAGGAAGCTCGACATCAGGGTACCCACTAACCTACTTTCCCATTATCACTCTAAGGGAGAGGAAGATAGGGATTGATCATTTAACCATGACTGAAATCATGTGTCTTCAATATGTATACATCATAATAAAGGTGAAATGAAACCTATAAGGTTCCAAGTGATCACATCTAGATATAGTTATTACATACTAGACACCTAGATCTAACTTAGAAACCAATGTCAATGCAACTATCTAGATTTGATGTAAGCATCCAAGGCCAAAGAGAGTAAAAGTATAGAATTTGGTGATTTTTATTGGATTGATTTAATTAAATATTAGCCTATTTCAACTAAGATATACATATTCATAAAAAACTAGATAAATACTCTTATTTCTAATTTATTTTAATATCAATCAATAGTTTTACTTTCTATTTTTGGCATATCTTAGTATTATATAAATTTATGATATTGTTTATCAGAGTTTGTAAATTAATTATCCTACTATAAATATATTTACCACCCTTATGCTTATTAATTTATATATTCTTAACTCTAGATTACCTCTTTCATCTAAAAATTTAGAGTTAAACATTTGGTGAGCCTGAACTTTGGTCTCAAAGCCCTAGAGTTGACCTAGGGTTTCTTGATTTATTCTTGATTTTTTTGATTTCCAATTTAAAAATATTCAATATTTAAAAATCAAAATTGCCTTTTTATAATTATGTTCAATATGGATGCATCTATAGGCCATTTTCACCTTAATTTGAAATTATAGATGTCATTCACTATTATGATTGGTTAATCAAATGTATCATTCAATATAATTGATGAATTAATCAATACAATGATAGTGTTTTAAAACAAAATCAATATTTAATTTCTCTTTATAAATCTTTTTGTAATATAATATAACTGATATCCAAAGGCCAATGGCATGCTCTCAACTATTTATTTCATGTATCTCATATTTGAGTGATATTTACCATCCTGTACACATTATTTACTTGTGGATTATATTGGATTCTATAGTCCATTCTATTGTGATCTATTAATTTGACTCAAGAGAGGATGGTTAGTATGGTGTTAGTTCCAAAATGAAAATAAGATGAAATAAACACACTAATAACATAACATCTCTAGGCCTAGACACTAGGGAGAGCTTAGTTAACAAAAGCAAATGACAAGCACAACTAAAAAGCAAGGAATTAAACATAAGAATTCCTTCACCTTCCTTGGATGTTCCAAATGCCTTTTTAATGGTGGCTTACTCGGCTTGTGCTCATGAAGTCTTCATCAAAGGAGGCTTGGATATCTCCTCTTCTACTTGACACCTTTGGCATGTGGCTTGGCTTGGCTTAGAATCAATTTGGAATTATAAAATTGCAAAAATTAAGCTTATTTGAAGATATTTGAGCATAATAAATTTGCACAAAATAGCTTAGAAATGATGTTGTGAGACCTCCTATTTATAGATTTTTGAATTTGACTAGAATCAACCTCAATCATCCATCTCAAGATTGAGATGTGTGGTTGAGGATTAATTCAATCTCTGGAATTAAGTTTGTAATTATCCTCATCATGACATTAGGAGAAGGGGAAATTAAGAGGCATGGAGGGCATCATGAAAGGCATTGATGAGGCATGGAGGGCATGAATCCTGATATTTGTGGCATTTATGGCCTAGGGATGCCTTCCCAAGAAATGAGGTCACTTGATGATGCAGATATTAAATATTCATTTCCAAAACAAATTATTCAACAAGTTTCCATGGAATTATTGATTATGCCTTGATTTGGGTTAATTAGCTCTTAAGCATGATTAAGCATTTTATGCACAAATTACCTAAATTAATTAGAATGCCTTGTTATTAGTCCAAAATTTGATTGGATTGGAATTGGAAGTCTATGTCAGATGCATTAGATCCATTATTCCATTTAGAATGTTACCAAAAACAAATAACAAAGGTACACATATTGTGCAATATATTTGATAGGAAAGAGCAATCCAGATCACCTAGGTGTAAATTTAGCATTTTGGCTCAGAGTGATCTAATCAAAGTTAGCTAGCCCATAAATTGAATTGCCCCATTTAGGGATACCATGGCCAAAATTAGAACTTGAATATGCTAGTTTCACATCTTTTAGCATGTTTTAGTGTTTTTAGGCCAAATTGCACTTAGATAGAAACTAGCCAAAAGCCTGATTAGAGTTTATTAGTGGCCAGTTTTAGGTGTCTATAATTTAACATTATTTAGGAAGGTATTATAATATATAAGCATAATAACATCTTCTCAAAGAATGAAAAGGTCCCATATGCCTATAACTACAATGATGATAAACTAACTATATGATGCCCCCTCAAGGGAATGATTGGCACAAGGAGGTTGGCAAACGGTCCCTCAAAAAGAAAGAATCAAAATAAGGGGACCAAAGAAAGGAAAGATGATGGGGTGAAAAGATAATGATACTAAAAAAGTAGTCAAAATCATTGAGAATAAAAGTGGGATGGTGTGTAATGATTTTCCCAAAGGTGGTTATAAGAATTATACCCCGATAGTGGCAGCATGGTATGATAACACAATGATTTTCCCAAAGGTGGTTATCATAATTAAAAATATGGAGCTACCCCAGTTAGGAAAGACAAAAAAGATAATAACATGTCCCTATATAGGCAAAAAAAGTAAAGTGGCGACAACACAATGATTTGCCCAAAGGCGGTTATAATAATTGAGAAATACAAGTGAGATGGTGTGTAATGATTTGCCCATAGGTGGTTATAATCATTGGACCCTGATTATGGAAAACATGATAAAATTGGTTGAGGATGATGATAACTTAACATAAAGGGTAATGATGAATTAGAGAAACCTACTAGTTGGGAGATGCT
The DNA here is from genome assembly GCA_037957365.1 of Torreya grandis. NCBI lineage: Eukaryota > Viridiplantae > Streptophyta > Pinopsida > Cupressales > Taxaceae > Torreya > Torreya grandis. Next base: position 764,951 of record JARHVA010001376.1, read on the forward strand.
CATCCGAACTAATCAAGGTTGGAATTCTTTCATGTTTAATTACTTTGTTTGGAATATGATTAGGAGTAAAATGAGATGTCAGTGCTGAAGAGAGTCCACAATTTTCTAAATAGACTTCTCGAAGCTGAGGTTTGTTTTATCACATGTTAGTAAGCATCATGGTATAACATCATGAGGACTTGGCCGAAATATGCATAAGGATCGACTCCTATAATCCAATACTCAATAAAAAGCAATGCACCAATGATAGAAACCATGATGATAATGTAAAGATATGAATATGGATGGATTAAAGTATAAGTATGGGCAAGGAATCAACCAATGAACACACATAAACTAAATCAAGGCAATAATGCTAAAAACAAATAAATAAGTAGATAAAAACAATGCAATAAAAACCCTATGAACATTGTCCCTAAAAAATAGGTGATAACTTAATAAACAAAAAAAATGGGGAAAATAGAAGAAAAAAGGGGGTGGCTGAGCTGTCTCCATATACACTAGGCAAGTAGATTCTACCTACATAGTTCCATGGATGTAATGTCTAATAAAAAACTTTAGGCCAAATGTAGTTCTCCTAGGGAATGGGAAGAATATGATAACCGAGGAAAATAAATAGAATGGATGTGATAGAAGAATAAGAATGGTCTTGAAAAATGGCAAGGGCATGAGATAAAAGGCCAAAAAGGATGGGGAAACTAAATGACAAGTGATTTTATTTTAACTTAGTAAGAACTCCTAGAATCCTTAAGGCAAAGAAGTGGTCAATGTTTTTGTTCTTTTCTAATGATTTTTTTGAAAATTTTTTGGAATCGTTTGAAGTATCTCAATTCAATCAAGAATGATGAGACACTAAATGGTTCAATCTCACAAAATGGAAAGAGCATGGATTAGGTTTCTCACAAAAAAATGAGAGCATAGATTAGGTTGTTCACAAAATAGTGAGAGTGTTCAAACTTAGGTTGCTCATAAAATGGTGAGAGTGTGGCTTAGGTTACTCATAAAATGACAAGAGCATGGATTAGGTTGCTCACAAAATGATGAGAGCATGGCTTAGGTTACTAAAAAAAATGGTGAGAGCATGGTGGAGAAGGGTGACTGAGTTGACCTCAACAAGTATTGAGCACTACCTACATAGTCCAAGAGTAGGACCTCAAGTCATTGTAGTTCTGCCCTTATAGTAGAGGAACTTGACCAGTGTAGTAGTTAATTCAAACAAAATAGGCATAATTGGTAAAAAGGCACAATATCACATAAGAAGTGGTAAGTTGGTACATCAAGGGTTAATGTTACCCCTAGTTTACCCATAGGTAGTTATAACTAGGATACAAAAACATAGATCAATGTTACTAATTTGCCCAAATGTGGTTATAATTAGCAGCAAGATCGGTGGCAAGAAAGAATAAAAAATGAAGGATGAAACTACTAAAACTTCTGTCACACTATCCCAAAATATGATCTCTATCTAAATTAATTGAACTAATTGATGAACTGATTAGATACCTCAAAGCTAAAACTATGTAATAAATGACAAAAACCAAGGTCAAATGGGATAGGTTTGTAAAACACACTAGGTTGATAGGTTGAAAGCAAAAAGTGGATATGACAATGAGGATGGATATGAATGGTATGGGTACAAAGAAGAAAAGTGACAAAATGGCATAATTAAAATGGTCCTTACAGACAATACACCTTAGCACTTAGGCATAGTACCACTTCAGATGAATAATATTCATCAGCTCTAGAAGTTCCTCTCCATCTGGTGTGGCAAACCTGTATGCTCCTGATCCATAATCTGTAGTGATGATGAAAGGCCCTATCCAGCTGGGTTTGAATTTCCCTTTATGTTTCTTCTTGATCATGGTATTCTTTTGGTTTTATTTAAGAACAAGATCACGAAGTTTAAATGTTTTATACTTAACATACTGATTATAGTGGCCTTTGAGTCAATTTTTATATGCTTGAAGATTATTGAGCATGGCTATGTGTTTCTCATCTAGTAGGTCTAGCTCTTGCGGGTGAGCTACTCAATAGTCATGATCATCCAGGACATGTTTGAAAAAGATGCATAGTGAAGGTAACTTGATCTCAATAGGAAGGATGGCTTTAGTACCATAAACAAGTGAGTATAGAGTGGCTCTTGTAGGGGTATGATGATTGGTACACCATGCCTAAAGGGCAAGGAATATTTAGAGGTGACAATCACGACTGACATCATTGACAATCTTTTTGAAAATGTTGATGATGGTTTTATTGGATGCCTTATCCTGGCCATTACCTTGAGGGTAATATGCTATAGAAAAGTGTTCTGTAATTTTGTATTTAGTATATAACTAGTCTACATCTTTGTTCTTGAATGATCCTCCATTATTAGATATAATGTTGGAGGGAATACCATAACGGCAAATGAGGTGGTTGAAGATGAATTTGGAAATTTAATTTCCAGTCATGTAAGTGAGAGGTATAGCTTCAACCCACTTAGTGAAATATTTGGTGGAAATAAGGATATGTTTATGGCCATTAGATGAAGTGTGGTTAGTCTTGATAATTAGTTCAAGTCCCCATGTATAAAATAGCCATGGCATCAACATCAATTTTAGAGTTTTTACTGGGGAATGAATCAAATTAGCATGTCATTGACATTTGTCACATCTTATATGCAGTGGCATCTTCATCCATTGTGGGCCAATAATAACCAATATGCAAGAGATTTTTGGATAGGACTACCCTATTAGAATGGGCTCCATATAATCTTTCATAAACTTCTCTTAACTCTAATGTAGACTCTATCAAAGTTAAACAATGAAGCAGAGTTCCATCAAAACTATGATGATAAAGGGTGGATCTTAGTAGAGTATAATAAGCAAAATGATGAATGAAGGCTTTGTTTTGTTTTTGAGATAGGTTAGGTGGTAGAATTTGGTCATAAAGTTAGTTGTAAAGGTTTGAGTACTAGATATAATTAGGACCAATAGAATCACCAATCATGGTGATGATTGATGGTTCATGAGCTAATGCTAATAAATTATTGACAAGGAAATGATACTCTCTACATTTATCTATTTGTTGGATCAGAAAACCAATAGTAGCCATGGCATCTATAGTTATTTTACTAGCCCTAGGTATATGCTCAAACTAAATGTTGGAAATTTGTTGTTTAAGAGTGTTGACCATGTCTTTATATGGAACTAACTTTTCATCTTCAATCTAAAAATGATTTATAACCTGATTGATGATTAACTGAGAATCATCATAAATTTAGAGATGAGATATATTCCAATGAACTACTTGTTGATGTCCTAAAACAAGTGCTTCATGCTCGGCCATGTTGTTTGTACAAAGAAAGTTGATTCTAAATTTTTTAGGGATTAGATCCCCCCGTGGTGTAATAAACAATAGGCCAACCCCTGATCCATGTGTAGTGAATGAACCATAAAAGTAGATCTTATAGGGTTTCCCTTCAAGGGGTGTATAAATAATGGTCATGGTGGATTTATCAAGAAATTAAAACATGAGTGGCTAGGTGTCTATGAGAGGTGCTTCAATAAGTTGATCTACAAGAACATGTCCCTTGATTGCCTTTTGATTGACATAATCTATGCCAAGCTCACTGAGAAGCATGATCCATTTATCCATTCTACCTTTCAAAGATATTTTAGATACTAGATACTTGAGTGGATCTACTTTTGAAATGACTATAGTTTTATTATTCAACATGTAATGATGTAGTTTCTGAGCTATGAAAACTATATCTAGATAAACTTTTTCAATAGCTACATAATTATGTTCATATGTAACCAAGGTATGAATTAGTTAGTATACAACATGCTCCTTTCCTTTGTTATCATGTTGAGCCAAGAGTGCCCCTAGGGCATGATTAGTAGCTGATAGGTATAACAAAAATGGCTTTCCTAGCATAATAGGTGATAAAACTGATAGATTAACAAGATAATCTTTGAGCTATTGAAAATATATTTGGTAGTGATCATCCTAATGAAATGTAACTCCTTTATTTAAAAGGTGCATAAATGGATGGCACTTATCTGCTAATTGAGAGATGAAATGTCAGATTGACTAGATCTTACCCTACAAACTATGGAGTTGCTTTAAATTAGTTGGTGGTGGCATCTCAGTTATAGCATGGACTTTAGCTAGATCAAATTCAATACCTCTATGAGGCATGATGAAGCCAAGTAATTTTATTGAGGTTACACGAAACACACATTTATTTGGATTTAGTCTGACTTTGTACTCTCATAGTCTTTCAAATATCTTATGTAACACTACTAGATGGTTGCTCTTGGTTTTGGATTTTCCTAATATGTCATTGACATAGTCTTCAACAATATCATGCATCATATCATGGAATATGATAGTCATGGCCCTTTGATATGTATCTCTAACATTCTTAAGGCCAAATAGAATCACCTGATAATAAATTATTCCCCATAGAGTGGCAAACACTATTTTATGTTGATCTTTTAGTGTTATTCTAATCTGATTATATCCTTAAAAGCCATTCATAAGTGAAATCATTTCATAACCTATCATGGAATCAATGATCATGTCAATATTAGGCAATGGAAAATCATCTTTAATATAAGCTTTGTTGATATATAAAAAATTAGTACAAATTTTGATTCCTTCAGGCTTTTTTCTAATAGGTGCTATATTAGATATCCATTTAGAGTAGTTAATGAATTAGATACATCATACTTTTAAGATTTTTTCCCACTCTTTCTTTAGCAATACAAAAATGCGAGGATGCATCTTATGTATCTTTTGTTTTATAAGTTTGGCATCAGGATTAACCATAAGGTGGTGTAGAACCAAGGTGGGGTCTAAACCTAGCATGCCAGAATAGGCCCATGCAAAAATATCTACAAATTGTCTCAATAGAGCTATAAAGACACCGCATTCCTCCTTAGTGAGAGATGATCCTAATTTTATCCATTTCAAGTCTGATGGAGTCTCGATATTTACCTCCATTTTATCTTCAACTAGAAGGGTCGAACCATCTTCTAGGATAATAGACAATGACTTAAACTATTAGACTATGTTAGGGTCGTCTATTAGGATTTGCTCTTCAACTTATCCAAGGCATGATGAATATTAATCCCCTAATGGGAGATCTGACCATGTGACAAAAATAGTTATAAATTATTGAAGAATTTGATCAAATACTTGTTTCTCAAAATTAAACTCAAATCTACAGGTAAGTTCATCATTAGTGTTCTCCTGATCTAAATTCAAATAAGAATGAACACCTTCATATAATGGTGCCTAAGATAGGTTTTCACAACTAGACTAGCCTTTATCTTTACTTTTTTTCTGGTCAAAAAGTGCCTCAAAGAGGTTTTCACTTTGGGACCTCAATGTTTTAATTATTTATTTTTGGCTAAGGGTGCTCACTCACTCTCCAAAATAGGCTATGAAATATAATATGATTGAGAATCCTAATTTGTGATCTCCCAATGAAACATTTTCTCTAAGGCCTACAAAATCATAGAATGCTTCATGATTCTAGAACTCATCAATTAGTAGACTAGATTCTTATTGGTCCCAATCTATCAATTAGGGATAATATAATGGAAATGGATTATGATAAATGGCTTGGGTGAGGGTACAAATGACATTGTTATCAAACAAGTTGGTTTCAGCTAGGTTATCAAAGGTAAGGATATGATCAAACTCTACTTTGCTATCGACATCATCATCACTAGTCACTAGTGATGGAGTTTGAATAAGATATGTGGGGTCACCCCTAGGTAATTTAAATCCAAGTCCATAAGTTATTTCATAATTAGTCATGGAAATTGGCTCAATAGTTCCTTACTATTTTGGTTTGAGGCCTCTTCCTTCATACTTGTGATGCTCCATGATCTTATTAAGAATAAGATAATTTGTATTTTTATAACAGTCAGCTTGGTTGTCATTATATAACCATGAGTCATCCCCTTCAAGAGGGTCAGGTTTTAGGCTAGATGCTGGTATAAATGTGATAATTCCCTTAGATGCTATTATGGAGTGGACCAAGGGAAGACATAGCACTTTGGTTGAATGTGACTTATTGGGCTGGAGCTAGGTGTCCAACCAAAGCTTGAAAGTTATCAGGGGATATGTCACTAGCAATAGTGGATTAGGTCAAGAAATCATTCAAGATGTTCTTGTGGATTATTGACATTCATATAAAATCTAAGATAGAAATTTGTGCTAGTGTCTTTTGCAATTGCTCCATAATATAAAAATTCTTGTCTTGATCAGTAGTGAATGGTTTATTTTGAGGATGAATAGTTGGTTGGATGATAGGCAAAATGGCAGATGGTTATGGGCTTGGGATAGTAATATTTGACCTCTGAGTTGTGATTTCACAACCACGATTAATTACTGGATCATTATTACTAACCAATGTTGGGAATGGTGTAGGTCTAGATAGGACAAGTCTTAGTTGATAATACACTTACATGTGATCATGTGGCAAGATTGAGTTGTCACTATAAGATCCAAAAGTGGAAGTCCTAATTTTATAGTTTGCCTGTATGCACTCCTAGGTCAAAGAAGGATTATCCATGTAATTTAGCTGGATAATATTGTTTAGCAATGGTCTAGGCTAATAGTGGATGGTATAGGATTAATGGAGATGGTATTAATGCTACCCCTTACAATTTGACCTACCCTATTATAGTCATGTGCAACTGTATAGCAGGTTTGTTGGTTGTTACCATTCTGACCTTGGTTTTGTCCATTGTTTTGTCATTGTGGGGTCTATTTCTAATTTTGTTGGTTCTACTAATTTGGCCTTTGATTTTGATACTATTAATTTTGTTTCTGTACTAGCTATGGTTGTTATTGCTGATTATTTTACTGTTATTGATTGTTAAGTTGGGGAAAAGGGTTTTGATAAATCCCAAGAGTTTGATTGGAAGTGGAAGCACCATTATCCAATTTTATCTCCCCATTCTCTAGCATTTTTTCAATTAAATGTTTTATTTGGACACATCTTCATAGATTATGCCTATTGACCTAATGATAGTCATAAAATTAATTTTCACGGTACTAATCAGGATAAAGAATACCTTGGGGATAATACTTTGGTATGGGCTAACTAATTAGATTAGTAGTAGCAAGCTTGAAAAATATAGATTCAATAGGTTCTCCTAGGTCAATAAAGACATGACATGTAGGGATAATTCTTCTAAGAGGAGGGGTTTGTAATGGTAAAGGCGACTGTATTTATTGTGTAGGTCTTGGTTGTTGCACTTGTGTCATTGGTTGGAGAGGTTACTAGGTAGGAGTAAGCTAAAAAGGTGGTGCAAATGATGTTTACATATTTTGGACATGATGAGATTTAGTTAATCCATTTCCCATAACATTATTATTGTGATTAAATTGCTTTGGTCTTTCTTGATTACTAACCTATGTCAGTTGTGATGTTTACGTTTGATTGGGGGGTTGGTCATTCCCCTAATTGGTACCTTGATTTTGATTAGTTGAATTGAGCTTGATGAATCCTTTATTGATGAGTGCCCTCTCAATCAACAAACCTTTATCAATGATCTCTTTGAATGTATGTGCACATTATAATTCCAGATGATAGGCTATCTCACTATGTAAATTTTTAGTAAACATAGTGGCTAATTATTTATCTGATAAACTATGAGTGAAATAGATTTCAAGGGATCTCCATCACTATAAATAACTTTTAAAACTCTCCCTAGCTTTCTAATTTGTTTGTGTTAGGTCTACTAATGAAATCTCATGCTCGAGATTATAGGAAAAGTGCTGCATAAAATTGTCAAAAAGATCATCAATGTCTGCTACTAATTTTTTTGGAAACTTCAAAAACCACTCCAAGGCTTGTCTTTCCAAGCTCCTTGGAAACAACAACAAAAGGTATATGTTTCTATATTCCATTGGTTGACATGCCACAAAGAATTCGGTCAAATGAGCCTTAGGATCACCTTTCCCTTTATATTTATCAAATTTTAGTGGTTCATATCTTGGAGGAAATGATATCTAAAAATACTCCATGTTGAATAGATAAGAACACATGTCATCCAATTTGAAATTTTTAGTTTACTTCCCTACTTGAATAGCAGCAATTACATCCTTTATTTGTTGCAATTTTTGGGAGAGGAAACTGGAAGGGATATTGGTTTGAGGGAGACTATTGGTTTGGATAGATGGTTGGGAGGTCATAAGTGTGACACTTTGACCAGGGTATGATGGAGATACCTATTGGGGTAGATTGGTTTGGTTGGGGAATGTATCAAGAATATGCATACATGGATTAGGATATACTTGAAATTACATATTTATCTACATGATATTCTAGTTTGGATTGGTGATAAAGGTTTGATTTGGGGGATTTTATGGTTGTGATAGAGGGATATAACTATACTATGCCTGCTATGGTTGAAAAGGGACATGCTATCGACTAATCTAACCTTTCTATTGAGTAGAACTTGTGGACCAAGACCTTGTCTCTAGATTTGTGGCACATTTTGAACCAATGGTTGTCTAGTAGGTACCTAAGAAACATGGGGACCTCCTTATTACATGAATCTTTGTGAGGAAGTTTAATTAGGTTGTAGATTTGGCATCTGTTGCTGACTAATATTTGCATGCTATTGACTAATCATTACCTAGTTTTGAATTGGCATATTAGTCTATGATTAAAGAGGTATGTTTTTTGTTACCTAACAAGGTAGAACATTAGTTGCCCCTAATTGAGGTGGAAATGTATTCATCCTTTATTTCATTGATATACTAGGCTATTTCTACTATTTTGGAATAGTACTTGCTACTTGTTGAGGGGGAGTAGGGTTCATCACATTCTATCATTGAGGTGTGATATTGGTCATTATTTGATTACTTAACCATGTAGGTTACACAATTGAGGAAGCAGTTAGTTGAGGTTGGGGTGTAAAAAATCCTATTCCTTGGTATGATGATCTGCTCATAGGATTAACTATAGGCACATGTTATTGGCTAGTTTTGAGGGAGACTATTGGTTTGGATAGATGGTTGGGAGGTCACAAGTGTGACACTTTTACCAAGGTATGATGGAAATACCTATTGGGGTAGATTGGTTTGGTTGGGGAATGGATTAGGAATATTCATACATGGATTAGGATATACTTGAAATTACATATTTAGCTACATGATATTTTGGTTTGAATTGGTGATAAAGGTTTGACCTAGGGGATTTTGTGGTTGGAATAGAGGGATATAACTATATTGTGCCTGCTATGGTTGAAAAGGGACATGATGTCGACTGATCAAACCTTGCTATTGAGTGGTAACTTGTGGACCAAGACCCTATCTCTAGATTTGTGGCACATTTTGAACCAATGGTTGTCTAGTAGGTACTTGAGAAACATGGGGACCTCCTTGTTACATGAATCCTTATGAGGAAGTGAAATTAGGTTGCAAATTTGGAATCTGTTGCTGACTAATATTTGTATACTATTGACTAATCATTACTTGGTTTTGAATTGGCATATTAGTATATGACTGAAGAGGTATGTTTGTTATTACTTGATGAGGTAGAGCATTAGTTGCCTCTAATTGAGGTGGCAATGTATTTATCCTTTGTTGCATTGATACACTAGACTATTTTCAATGTTATGGAATACTACTCGCTACCTGTTGAGGGGGAGTAAGGTTCAACACATTCTATCATTGAGGTGTGATATTGGCCATTATTTGATTACCTAACATTGTAGGTTGCACAGTTGAGGAATTAGTTGGTTGAGGCTAGGGTACAAAAACTCCTATTCTTTGGTATGATGATCTACTCATAGGATTAACTATAGGCACATGTTATTGGCTAGTTATTTGTATGTTAGTACTACTTTGATTAAGATTGGATACTACTTACACATTGTCCACTATTTTTGGCTCACTATTTAGTGTAGAAGTTGAGGACACTTCTTTAATAACTGGCATATGTATCAAGTTATCTATCGAAGTGGTTTGTATGAATGGGTCAAAACTCAGATTTTCTTGTCTAGTTAATTCCATCAACACTCCTATTGAAGGTACTAGGTCAATGAGGGGCTTACTCACCATGTTCATCTAATTGAAATCACATGCTAAATTTAGGTAGGTTTTGTAAGCTATTTACATTTGTTTAAATTGATCTTCCATGATGTTTTTTCCTCAATTAGATATATTAGGTTCTTGATATGTTGTTTGGACTAGAGCCATAGGATTGCTAGAAGAAGATTGTTGATTATAAATGATATTATGGGGCATTCTTACTAGACTTGGTAAATTTTCATGGGGAAAGTCTATCAAAAAATTGGCTCCTACCTATATGGATCTAACCAAATTTCATCCTTGTTCTCTAAAAAATGTCACTAAAAAAAATGGATCATACATGGAAGCCATATTAGTAGAATATGATTGTTAAATTTAAAAGTTGCTAGGTATTTTGGCTAAATGTGGTGTCAAAAGTTAGGCTCAAACAAGGCATGTGCTAGGACTCATGGCCAAATGGCATCAAAATATATAATTTAAAAATAGATGAACGTTTTAATCTAATATATTTAAAACACTTCTAAAAAAAACTAGGCATTAGATTCTTAGTCATGAACTTGATCAACTAGGTATAAGGTATGAAACAAAAGGCACTTTAGCAATAGTTTATTTTCTCATAAATAATGGTATAAAACTTATTTCTTTTTGATAAAAAAGATAGACAAAGGTGAATATTATAACTATGTTTTAGACAAAATATCAAAAGTACACTTGGGTTGGCTTGAAAATGTAGGATCAAATTTGGAACTCTATGCAAGAGGGTCTATGAAATAATATTTGAAATGTTTTGGGCAGCATAATGATGCTATACTACCCAAAAGGCATGAAAAAAAAATTTGTTGAAAAAACTCTCTAAGGGAAAGACATTTTCTATAATTTTGATGGCATAACACTACATTTATTAACTCAAAATGTTGTGGTGTATAGACTTAAATTGCAAGTGTTTAACACAAAATGGCTTAAGTCTATCAAGTGATGATAATGATTATGAGTCTTAAATGACCTTCAACCTAAATTGGAAATTAAACCTAAGTTCCCTCAAGTTTATTACACATGGAAAACCCACTTAACACATCAACCTTATGAACTTGTAAAGGTGTAATTTCAAATTTAAATTATAAGTGAAGGACTTAAACAACTTTGGTAAAGGTCTAGACTCATTTGGGCAACATAACTACACTAAAGTGGATGATATGACTCTCAATATTTTAATGAACTTTTAAAAAGGCACATGGATGATCTCACATGGGTAGTATCATGCCTCTTTATTCAAAAGAAAATTTGGACTATGTGTTGGTTTTGGATTATTTGTTTACACTAAGTTTTTGACTCCAGAAAAGACTTTAAACTAGGACAAAATCAACTAATGGATCATCCTTAGATCCTAAACTGATAAGGTTGCTTGGTATTATTGGAATCCATCAATATACATCATTTGAGAGGATTTTAAGTGTTCATCCAAAAGTAAATGTGCATTATATAGTAGGGTTTTTACACGACCCCTTCTCTCAAATGATAGTAATACGACATGGGCCTTGAGGTGCACCTTGCACCAACAATACTTCCATGGCAAGTTTGGATTTTTATAAAATTTATAAAGTTTTTAAATGATCTAGGGGGATGAATTTGCACAATGACTTTCATGCCAAATAATGCAAAATAAAATCATAGATTTTGGGTCTGTATCACTTGGCTTGTTGTAAAAAGGTCTAATCTTTTTTTCAACCACCACATCCTATTATTTGCACAATGTAGTACAATGTTCAAAGTGCCACTACATCCCATGTGTAACTCTAAAAGAGTCTTATGAAGTCAATACTAGGAGATGAAACCTTATGTCAAAGCTTCCCTAAAGAACTTATGGGAGGTGATGAAGTCCCCCTCACAATCCAAGATGCATAATAAATAAAGCATGAAAGTAGAAAGACTTTAGGGTCATTTTAAGGATCACCAAAACTTTGATGAGTTTTTGGGGAGTGCTTTAGATGAATTTATTTCTAAGCCTTGGACTAGGCTACTTGTAATAAGAATGACACTTTTGATTCTAAGGGTTCCCTATAGGGGACAAATGAAAGAGCATATATGCAACATTCCTCTTTTTGCCAAACAAAATCTAATTAAACAACTATTGCAAGCAAAAAATGACAAGTGTGTTCAATTTTAAACCTAAATGAAATTTTTGGTGGTGTTCATTTGACTTCTTGGTATTAGTTGTATACTTTGAAAAACATTCACCAAAAACCCATAAATTCTTTGTTAAACACCAAAACAAAGTTCCTAATCAAAATTTAAGCATGCAAAAGTGATTTAAACATGTTTTGAGAAAATATCCTACTTGGTCCTACATAAAAATTGTTAGCATGTCTTTTATCTTTGAAGCTCTTTTGAGTTTGAAACAAAAAACTTTAAAAACATAGATCTTAGGTCTATGTTTTTAAAAAAACATAGTGTGTTGGAAATATTGTCATTGATGTCAAAGGTCTAGCATTATTGGTGATAAAGGCCCCATTGCATTTAATGGTGTTTTTAATATTTATATCTTGGATAATGTGTGTTAATATTTATTTAATATTAATTAATATATTTTTAAAAACATAGATCTTAGGTCTATGTTTTTAAAAAAACATAGTGTGTTGGAAATATTGTCATTGATGTCAAAGGTCTAGCATTATTGGTGATAAAGGCCCCATTGCATTTAATGGTGTTTTTAATATTTATATCTTGGATAATGTGTGTTAATATTTATTTAATATTAATTAATATATTTTTAATTGCATATAAGTCAAAAGAGGGCCCATTCAGAAGTCAAAGAGTCATAGGGTAAAAGATGAAAGAGGAATGGGACGCATTTTCTCATGAAGAGTCACCTTGAGAAATTCCTAGAGTCACCATGTGAAGACAAAAGAGGTATGACACATTTTTATATTAAGGGACACTTTGAGGAATATAAAAAGTCACCAAGATAAAGACAAAAGAGGAAAGGATGATTTTGCTTATGAAGGGTCATCATATGAATTTTCAAATGTAAGGATACAAAGGGTCATGCAAGTTTGGCACCATTTTCCATGAGGATTGAAGGGTCACAAAGGGTGAAGGCCAAAGGTCATTTGGAAAGCTATAAATAAAGGCTTGAGAAGCCATTTGTAATATACAAGAGAGTGCATGGTTTGTATTTGTTTTCAAAGAGAGAAAAATAGAAGATATTGTAGAGTTATATCATTTGTTGAGTAAGAAACATTTAGAGATAGTTGTGTTTTATACATAGAAGGGGTTAGTGATCTTATGGGTTGGTGCTCACAAAAATTTTAAGGGGTTGGTGATCCTATGGGTTGGTGCTCACAAATAGTTGCTATGTTGATGTTCGACAAAGGGGTTAGTGCTCCTACAAGTTGGTGCTTGCGAACATTATATTTTGAGTTGGTGCTCATTCATATACATGAGATTGTTCTCCATGGTTTTTCCCATTTTGGGTTTCCACATAAAAATCTGAAATCTCTCTCTCCCTTGTGTGGTGCAAATTATTATTTCAATTTTATTGCATATCTTGAATGTATGTTGAGTGGTCAAAGAAAAGAAATCAGATTAAGTAAAATTTATATAATATATTGATTCACCCCCCTCTTAGTATATTTCATGCTTAAAAATTGGTATTTGAGCAGGTTCCTTTTGAAAAAGTTTTACAGCTTGAAGGATCATCAAGAAATCATGATGGCTAGATCACATGAATGATTTTCTACAAATAAGGCACCTTTATTTGATGGGATGAATTATATTTTTTGGAGCATAAGGATGAAGGCTTATTTGATGACCCTTGTATTTGACATATGGTAAGCAGTGGTGGAGGAATATAAAGAGCCACAGACACTTGTAACTACTCTGATAGAAAAGAAGGCAAGTGAAAATAATGCTAAAGCTTTACATGCTATTTTATGTGGTTTATGTGAATCAAAATTTGTTAAAGTTATGCAATGTAAATCTGCTCATGAAACTTGGGTAAAACTTGAGAATATTTAAAAAGGTGATGGAAAGGTTTAACAAGCTAATTTTCAAACTTTTAGAAGACAGTTTGAGAGTTTGAAGATGGAAGAAGAAGAAAATATAGAAAGTTATCTCCTGCGAACTGATCAAATAGTCAATCAGATTCAAGGTCTTAGAGAAAATTTAGAAGAGTTGACTATGGTTCAAAAGGTTTTGAGATCTTTACCATTGAGATATGATGTAAAATTTTTATAAATTGAAGAGATGAAGAATTTAGCCAAGCTAAAGATGGATGAGCTTCATGGTATTCTTACAGCATATGAGATGCAGACTGAACAAGATAAATCTTCAAAGAGAGAAGTGGCTTTCAAGACATCAAAGAAAGAGAAGGCTAAAATTCAAGTATCAAGTGATAATTCTAGTGATGATGAAGATGACAATGGAGCTCTATTCATTTTCAAGCTTAAAAAGGGCACAGGTAAATAGTAAGGAAAATTACCTTTTAAATGTTTTAATTTTAGAAAGATTAGATATTTTGCAGCTAAATGTCCAAATAAGGGTAATGCTGACAATGAAGAAGGAAAGTATACATATAAGAATAATATCAAAGTCAAATTCAAGAAAGGATTTGAGAAGAAGAGTTTTTATTATAAAGATCCTAGCTCAGCCAGAGATAGTGGAGTTAGTGACTCAGAAGAAGAAGATATTCTATTCATGGCCAAACATGAAGATGCCTCTGTAAGCAAAAGTAAAAATGATCAAGAAGAAGAACATGATGAAGCTAAAGTGAATATAGATGGAGAACTCATTTATGCTTTAGAAGAGTTAAAATCTCTTGAAAAGAAGAATCGAAGATTAAAGTTCTAGATTGAGAAAAATAAAAAGGAGTCAAAGGAAATAAGTGAAGATTTACAAGCACACTTTGAAGAACCTAAAAAGAATGAATAAGATATAATGGCACAGTTTAAAATAGTAAGTAAATAATGTGAAAGGTATGTTATTTAATTTTCTTCTTTAAAAGTAGATCTTGAGAAAATAAATAAAGCAATCAATGATAGAGTAGCCAATGATTCAAAATTTGAGAGTAGCACTAATATGTTGAATAAGATATTAGAAAATCAAAGATTAATGTCAAATAAGATAGGTATTAGATTTGAAAAAGAGAAAGAGGAGGTCACTAATTTCATAGACAAGAAAAAAAGAAAGAGATATGTTGAATCTCTTACAAAAGAATAAATAAAAGGGAAGAAGTTAAGAATACAGAGGGCATCTGAAACAAAGAAGGCTGGAGGGAATAGAGCTACAAAAAGTAATCAGGTCAGAGATATAAAAATAGGTCTTAATTTTATGGTTACTATTTTAATTGTAATATATATGGTCATAAGAAATTATAATGTTGAAAAAGATCTAATAGTTTCATAAATAAAGAGAAGGAAAGTCATGCAGAGTCAAGCATAAGCCACAACTCTTTTACTCCTCTATCATGGTTTAATGAAGAGGCCATTATATGTTACAAGTGTAATAAATTTGGACACATATCCTGGTACTGTAGAAGTGTATTTGAGTCATTCAATAAAGACTAGAGTTTTAAGGCTCCATTGATCAAGAAGAAAGTTTAGACAGGTTCATGGCAAAGGAAACATCCTAAAAAATCTATGTTGGTGTAAACTGCATTACATGCAAGAAATGAAAAAAATCCATGGTTCATTGATAGTGGATGTTCAAGACACATGATAGGATATAATATCATCTTCATAACCTTGATGAATATCAATGGTGGCATAGTGAAATTTTGAGACAATACTACTACCATAATTATTGGAAAAGGTAGACTAAGTTTGGATAATGGTAGATTTAAAACTAACAATGTTTTATATGCATAAGGTCTTAAGCATAATATTTTGAGTGTAAGTAAAATGTGTGATCAGGGGTACACACTAAATTTTTATGTATAAGGTTGTGAAATTAGAAGAAAAGATTCAGATATGTTGGTTGCAGATTCTTAGAGAACATGCAATAACTTATATATGCTATCAGACATAAAAAGTCAAAGATGTTGTTTGAGTCAAATTGAATAAAATTGGATATGGTACAGTAGAATGAGGCATATAAATTTTGACAATATTATCAACATAAGCAAGAATCAAGTATTCATAAATCTTTTAAAGATTACAAAGCAATCTGACATGCTTTGTGAACCTTGTCAGCATGGGAAGCAGGCTAGAAGGTGGTTCAAAACAAAAGATTAATTGACTACTCAAATGCTAGAGATTGTTTACACTGATCTATGTGGACCTATGAGAACTCAAAATACTCAAGGTAACAAGTATTTCATGTTTATTATTGATGATTTTTCACGTATGACTTGGGTAATGTTTTTTAAAAAAAAATCAGAAGCTTTTAGACATTTCAAAGCATTCAAAGCATTAGTTGAGAATAAAACCAGTTTGAAGATTAAGTGTCTAAGATCAGATCAAGGAGGAGAATTAATTTTAGATAAATTTATTGAGTTTTGTGAAGACCATGGAATAAAGAGACATTATTTAGCAGCCAGAAATCCATAGTAAAAAAGAGTAGTTGAATGGAAACATAGAACAGTTCAAGAAATGGCAAGGACAATGCTAAATGAATCTAATATAGTAGATAAATATTAGAGATAGGTAGTTACTACAATAGTGCATATTCAAAATAGAGCATTATTGAGAGTCAATAGTGATAAGACTCCTTATGAGCTATGAAAAGATAAACCAACAACAGTTGATTATTTTAGAGTTTTCATTAGTAGATGCTTTATAAAGAGAATAGATAAAAAATTTGGTAAGTTTGAATCCATAGCAGATGAAGGTATATTTATTGTATATTATTGAAAAATTAAATATTATAAATTTTATAACAAAATAACTAAAAAAATTGTTGAAAGTGCAAGTGTCAGGATAGAAGAAGATGGAACACAAAGAATCAGTGATCCAATAGACATTCCTAAAATCATTGAAGAGGAAGGTTTTGAAGAATCAGATGAAGATGAGAAAAAGGAAAAAAAGGGTACCAAAACTCCATCCAAATATTTTCAAAGAAATCATAATGAAAGTGACATCATTGGGGACATAAATGAAGGAATTTGCACAAGGAGAATGATGATAAGTGAATCTGATCAAGTTAATTTTTCCTTGTTATCCAAAATTTAGCCTATAGCTTTTTTAGAAGCTAAACATGATAAGCATTGGGTTAAGGCTATGGATAAAGAATTAAATCATATAGAAAATAATGATACTTGGGAATTAGTGGCTAGACTAAAAGATCACAATGTGATAGGAACAAAATGGGTTTATAGAAATAAGTTGAATGAAAATGGAGAAGTGACCAAAAATAAAGAAAGATTGGTATGTAAAGGACATGATCAGATTGAGGGAATATATTTTGAAGAAAATTTTGCACCAGTGGCAAGGTTAGAGGCTATTATAATGTTTCTTGCATATGTAGTGTTTAAAAATTTCAAGATATTTCAGATGGATGTCAAATCTGCCTTCTTGAATGGGAATCTAGAAGAAGAGGTATACATTGAGAAGCCTAAGGGATTTATTCTATCAAATATTAGTATCCATGTATGAAGATTGAATAAAACATTATATGGATTGAAACAATCTCCCAGAGCTTGGTATGTAAGACTTGATACGTAGCTATAGGATCAAGGTTTCAAGAGAGGATTTGCTAATAGTAATCTCTACATCAAAATAGAAGGTGAGAATCAATTAATTATTGTGATATATGTTGATGATATCATTTTTGGAATAAATATTGAAAAGATAACAAAACAATTTTTTGATAATATGCAAAAATAATTTGAAATGTCTATGCTTGGAGAATTGTCATTTTTCTTAAGATTGTGAATATTTTAGTCAGATAAAAGAATTTTCATATCTCAAAGTAAATATGCCAAGGAAATATTGAATAAATTTGGTTTTGAGGATTTTGAACTAGTTGGAACACTAATGTGTACATGAAATAAGGTGAGTAAGGATGAAGATTCACCTATTACAGATCAATCTTTGTATAGATCTATGATTGATAGTCTTTCATATTTGATAGCATCAAGGCTAGACATCATGCATGCAGTAGGTATGGTTGAAAGATATTAGTCATATCCAAAAGATAGTCATGTTTAGTTGGTGAAGAGAATATTCAGATATATCAAGGAGACATTGGATTATGGATTATGGTATCCCACAGGTAGAGATTTCACTTTGGTTGCTTATATATATTTAGATTGGGTAGGGTGCTTGGATGAAAAAAAAAGTATAATTGAAGGAGCTTTCTTCCTTGGTGATAGCTTAGTATCATGGCTAAGCAAGAAGTAGAATTCAATATCATTTTATAGAGCTGAATCAAAATATATTGTAGTAGTATTGTGTTGTACTCAAGTACTTTGGATGAAGCAAAATTTGGAAGATATCAAGGTAAATTATGATTAACCTATTTATATTTTTTATGATAACACAAGTGCTAATAATATTTTGAAGAATCCAGTGATGCATTCAAGAACAAAACATATTCCCATTAGATATCACTTCTTAAGAGAGTAGGTTATAGATCAATAGGTTAAGATGAAATATATCAGTACTATAGAGTAGATTATAGATATTTTCAAAAAGGCACTACCAAAAGATACTTTTGAGTATCTATGAGAGAAGTTGGGAGTAATTTATTTTACTTCCTGCCATTGAGTTTCAGTATCAGTTGAGGGGGAGCTAAGTGTTATCTCCAGGTAGGCCCTTTGCCATTAATGTCAAAGGGGGAGAATAAAAAGTATAGGTATAGGTGAAAAAATAGGTACATGGAACATATATAGGTTGCTACAGTAAGGGGGAGTTACTGTATGTTTTTTAAATTGTAGTATGTGTAGATTTTAGGATGTGGTAGTTTTAGTTTGAGGTTGCCATTAATGACAAAGGGGGGAATTGTTAGAAATATTGTCATTGATGTCAAAGGTATAGAATTATTGGTGATAAAGGCCCCATTATATTTAATGGTATTTTTAATATTCATATCTTGGATAATGTGTGTTAATATTTATTTAATATTAATGAATATATTTTTAGTTGCATATAAGTCAAAAGAGGGCCCATGGAGAAGTCAAAGAGTCATGGGGTAAAATATGAAAGAGGAATGGGATGCATTTTCTCAGGAAGAGTCACCTTGAGGAATTCCAAGAGTCACCATGTGAAGACAAAAAAGGTATGGTGAATTTTTCCATGAGGGACACTTTGAGGAATATGAAAAGTCACCAAGATAAAGACAAAAGAGGAAAGGATGCTTTTGCTTATGAAGGGTCACCATATGAATTTTCAAATGCAAGGATACAAAGGGTCATGCAAGTTTGGCACCATTTTCCATGAGGATTGAAGGGTCACAAAGGGTGAAGGACAAAGGTCATTTGGAAAGCTATAAATAAAGGCTTGAAAATCCATTTGTAATATGAAATAGAGTTCATGGTTTGTATTTGTTTTCAAAGAGAGAAAAGTAGGAAATATTGTAGAGTTATATCACTTGTTTAGTAAACAACATTGAGAGATAGTTGTGTTTTATACACAAAAGGGGTTGGTGCTCCTATAGATTGGTGCTCACAAATAGTTGCTGTGTTGGTGCTCGGAAAAGGGGTTGGTGCTCCTACAAGTTGGTGCTTGTGAACTTTGTATTTTGAGTTGGTGCTCATTCATATACTTGAGATTGTTCTCCATGGTTTTTCCCACTTTGGATTTCCATGTAAAAATTTGGTCTCTCTCTCTCTCTCTTGTGTGGTGAAAATTATTATTTTAGTTTTATTGCATATCTTAAATGTATGATTGAGTGGTTAAAGAAAATAAATCAGATTAAGTAAAAGATATATAATATATTGATTCACCCCCCTCTCAATATATTTTTTGCTTAACATAGTGACTGACATTAGTTAATACCACTGACATCAATTATGAGCAACTGAGATCTAATCGATGTCAGTTTTACTGATTGATGTTGGTTAAGTCGGGTAACCGATGTCAGTATTTTTGTTGACATCAGTTACTGTGTAAAAATTGTGGCAACCAAGAATGGAAAAATATAGTTATAAAATCAATTTAAGAGTTTTAAAGGCTCAAATGAATATTTTTAAAGTTGCAGAATGGTCTTCTTCATGTGTAGGATGCATCTAGTCCCACCGGGTATGCCATTATGTGATCTAAGAATTTGAATTAAGAGAGGATGGTTAGTATATTATTAGTTATAAAATGAAAACAAGATGAAATAAACACACTAATAACATAACATCTCTAGGCCTAGACACTAGGTAGAGCTTAGTTAACAAAAGAAAATGACAAGAACAACTAAAAAGCAAGGAATCAAACACAAGAATTCTTTCACCTTCCTTGGATGCTCCAAATTTCTTTGTAATGGTGGCTTGCTTGGCTTGTTCTCATGAAGTCTTCATCAAAGGAGGCTTGGCTATCTCCTCTTCTCCTTAGCACCTTTGGCTTGTGGCTTGGCTTGGATTGGAATCAATTTAGCATTATAACTTTGCACAAATTAATCTTTTTTAAAAATATTTGAGAATAATAAATTTTCACCAAAATATCTTAGAAATGATGTTGTGAGGCCTCCTATTTATAGATTTTTGGATTTGACCAGAATCAACCTCAACCATCCATCTCAAGATTGAAATGTGTGGTTAAGGATTAATTAAATCTTTGGAATTAAGTTTGTAATTATCCTCATCATGAAATTGGAATAAGGGGAAATTAAGAGGCATGAAGGGCATCATGAAAGGCATTGATGAGGCATGGAGGGCATCAATCCTGATATTTATGGCATTTATGGCCTAGGAATGTCTTCCCAAGAAATGAGGTCACCTAATGATGTAGATATTCAATATTCATTTCCAAAACAGATTATTCAACAAGTTTCCTTGGAATTATTGATTAGGCCTTGATTTAGGTTAATTATCTCTTAAGCATGATTAAGCACTTTATGCACAAATTACCCAAATTAATCAGAATGCCCTATTATTGGTCCAAAATTTGACTAGATTAGAATTGGAAGTCCACGTTAGATGTGTTGGATCTGTTATCCAATTTAGAATGTTACCAAAAATAAATAACAAAGGCACACATCTTATGCAAGAGATTTGATAGGAAAGAGCAAGCCAGAGCACCCAGGTGCAAATTTGGCATTTTAGCTCAAAATGATTTTATCAAAGTTAGCTAGCCCATGAATTGCATTGCCCCATTTAGGGGTACCCTAGCCAAAATCAGCACTTGAATATGTAATTTTCACATCTTTTAGAATGTTTTAGTGTTTTTAGGCCAAATTGCATGTTTTAGATGGAACTAGCTAGAAGCCTAATTGGAGGTTATTACCAGCCAGTTTTACATATCTATAACTATCACTACATGAAAAGGTAAAAGTTCATAAAACATAATATTCCACCTGTTAATTAAAACATGTGCCTCTTAAACCTAAAATTTTGATAAAATGTAAGGGATATGACCTTATTGACCCATTTAACAACACACATGCTAAGATCTCAATCCTTGAAATTATAAAGTAATCTACTATATCTAAGGAATATATTATATGAAGCATTATTTGGTACATAATTATAAGTGACATTGAACTAAATTACTTTTTATATATTATGCAAGAGCTTAAAAATAAGGCAAAACTCATCACATTTGATCCAATAAATTTATCATCCAAGGATATTATCGACCAAGATTTTACTTTGTTCATACAAGTGAATATGCATAATAAAGGAATCAAAAGGGTTATCATTGATAATGTATTGGGCCTAAACATATTTAACACAAATTTCTTAACTTTCATGGGCATTAATACAAATATTATTTAAAAATCAATTATGTATATCAAATGGTTGGATAATTTTCATAGCCTTCCAGTTGGCCAAATCACATTAGATGTGACATCGAGTCAAAAAATTATTTCAACTACATTCCAAGTCATGTCCAAATACTCAAACTATAAATTAATTTTGTGTAGACCATGGATACATAATGGAATCCATGACATCTACATTAGATTGATGTGTAAAATTCACACATGATGAGACCTTGTTGACAATGTATGTAGATGATAACCCCTTTAATTTTTTCAAAATGATACATTCTGATATAAAGGACATTTATAAAGTGGTACCACCTAAGCAATGTATTCCCATTGAGAATATAAAAACCTATGAAATGGGTGAGTCAATCACAAAGGCTCATTTACCTCTAGATATAAACAAGGAACTAACTAGTGAAGTGCACATGGATGCACATCAAGAGAAATATAAATTACCAAAGGAACAAAAATACCAAATCTAAAATAAGATAAAACAATTGAAATTCATTTAGTGGTCAACATCGAGCAATAATATTTCCATGTTTTAGATTACTATGACAATGATGATGATTAGGCCCATGATATGATAGATGAGCAATTGTAAAAAATAAACTTTGATCTAGTTCATCTTTGGAATAAACTATTCATACCTATAGGTCTTGGCACATATAAGATAAATCAACCTTTAGAGGATGAAAAATCTAATCAAGATAAGGGCAAAGAAAAAATAGAACATGAGCATGTAAATTATTGTTATTCTATAAATCCCTCTTGGCTAAAAAACATTGAGTCAACCTTACAAGGGAAAAACATAGATACATCATGTAAATAACATGGAGGTATCTTAGAAAAATCCACATCATGTGTTACTATTGATGTAGAAGATTGCACCCAGTGGCAGGGAGTCGAACTCTTGCCTTCTTCACGCAATAATGGAAACTCCTCTCTCGCCTGTGGGACCAGCGAAGCAGGAGAGGAGAGTCTCTAGTTAAGGGCTAGCTCCCTTTGATGTATCATGTTTGTTTTAGCAAGTGCAAATACATACAGGCATATATATATCCCTTTGATGTATCACGTTTGTTTCATCAAGTGAAAATACATACAGGCATATATATAAACAACTATAATAAAGGGGGGATGAAAAGGGAGAAGAAATGCAGGAAAACAAACCTACTCTAAGGAGGTGATACACCAAAACAATATGACCCTTTCATACCCACTCTCAAAATCAGACAAAACACACTTATACACTTCACCCTTGACAGAAGAAGAAATTTGCAAAATTGACAGGGAGGTAAAAATGAAAGATACAAAAAAAAGGAGGTTCATCAAAAAGTGTTATAAGAAACACTTTGTAGATAATCCCCTCTATTCTGCACTCCAAAATAGAACTCTTCTCCTATCAGCTATAGATGGTGCCTTGTAGATAGCTGGTGTGTTGATGTTAAACCTATGAGAACATCACAGACAATGACTAAACACAAATAAACACTCAGGACATACACAGGATATCTATTGAAGAAGAGGTAAAAAGCTGTGTTTATTTAATTCAGGCAAAAATTTTAACAGGGCTGTGCCTTGTAAAATTTGTGAAAAGATCCTTACAAAATGACCAAGTTCACAATATATATGGAAAGTCCAAGAGGCTCATTTGGTGCTCATTGGTTACAAGTGGCATACGTGTCCTTTCATGAAGAGAACAAGTCGCTCAAGGAATTAAATGAACTATTCATTTTGCCTGCTTGAGACTTATACTTCCTGCTTAGATGACTTACACGGTTTGCCTTCCCCTTTAATGTGAAATAGAGAAAATAGTTGCACTATTGGCTTCTATCATTCTAAATGATCAATTCACTACCATTATTTCACATGCAAAAGTCACTTCTCCAATTTATGCCAGTCAGACTTAACTGCTCACTCATCACCTGCCTGTCGCTCTATCCATTTGTCGTTCATGCCATCAGGCAATAAATTACCTTGTTTATGACACTTGGACTACTTGACTGCTCCTTGCCTTGTCACTCTACTTGTCACTTGGAATTTGTCTTTTCTGGCCACTTGGCTCCTTGGGTGAACATACTGGTGGGTCGCTACATTCTGAGCTCTTTCTTGGTTAGTACTTCTCATTTAAAAACAAACAGTTATTCCATTTTGCTAAAATTGATGCTTTTGCAGCCATCATGCATTTAAACATCAATAGACATTTCATTCTATTAAACTTGACATCCACTAGGACATCATCAGGTCCACGTGGCATCATATCAGATCCCTTGTCAGCCTTTGCTTTTGTTTCCCCTGTGGGCACCCCTTTGCTTTGAAACTTACCCTTCGCATTCTCCTGGAGGGATGGTGACCCTCCACCCCTTGAAAATGCCTCTTTGCATTTGGATGGAAGTCCCCCCACAAGGGCACTTACCCTTTGGGGTCCTTTGGTGGGTCTCTTTGTAGGCTGACAATCCTCCTGGGTCCCCACAGATAATTTCCTTGGGTCTTCGCTGTTTGATTTTTTGCGGCTTTATTTCTCGCAGACTTTTGTCCACGAACAAAAAGTTTGCAGAAATTCTTTTGCCAGTTGGACTTTGACTTTGCTTGAGCCATGGACATTTCCCGTGAACAAAAAGTTCATGGAAATTCTGCCCCAGCTTTTTGCTTTGGAGTGTGAAGCGGCCCAAATTCCTTCAGACAAAAAGTTTGAAGGAATTGGGACTTAGCCGATTTCAATCAAAACTTGAACTTTGAACTAAAATGAGCCTTACCCGATTTTCCTTTGAAACATGAAGTGCCTACCCTCCGAAACGGCCTTTGACCTGCAGACTGCCCTTCGACCAAGGTCAGACCCTTGAACCAAAATTTGGTTCAACGGTTCAAGGTTCAACCATTGCGTGCTGATTTCCTTGTTGAACCAAGACCGATGAACCTCTTCATTGAACTTTTCCTTTGGACCGAACCCATTGAACCAAAATCTGGTTCAACGGTTCACCTAAGCACACCAATTAGTTATGAAGGCCAATGGACTCTATTGAACTGTTGATGTTGAACCTTTTCCATTAAACCAAAGCCGTTGAACCAAAATTTGGTTCAATGGTTCAAGGTTCAAAGGAGCGTGCCGATGAACCAAAATCCAAGCTCGATGAACTCTTTGCATTGAACCGAACATTGAACTTAAGCCGTTAAACCAAGTACATTGAACCAAGTCCATTGAACCAAGAATTTGGTTCAATAGTTCAATGGTATGAAAGTTCAACACATATTGAACTGAGATGCTTGAACTGAACAGAAAACCTTTTGACTTGAACCAAGCCCGTTGAACCAAAATTTGCTTCAATGGTTTGGTTCAACCATGTTGAAATGAGATGCTGAAATAAGATGAACCAGGATAAACTAAGCATGAACCAGGATGGACTTTGCAA
Source organism: Torreya grandis (assembly GCA_037957365.1). Taxonomy (NCBI): domain Eukaryota; kingdom Viridiplantae; phylum Streptophyta; class Pinopsida; order Cupressales; family Taxaceae; genus Torreya; species Torreya grandis. The sequence goes on from JARHVA010001376.1 coordinate 790,252, forward strand.
CCTAAATATGACTAGCTTTGAAAAGCCAGAGAAGAAGTTGACCACAATTTTTCCAAGGGGGCAAAAATTGGTCAACAGATTGGCGAATCACAGGGGAAACATGCCTGCCATGTTTAGAATCTAGCTGCCTTGAAAATCCATTGGGCATGGAGTCAGTAGTAACTTTGAGAACCAATAACAGCTCTGTTATAACTTAGAACCAAAATGCGCAGACCCACCTTTGAGGAAAATAAAACACACGCAAGGCTAAGAAAACTACAGCTTTTGCAACAACACTTAGGGAAAATAGGAAAAGAAAACAAAAGGAGAATATGTACAAGTGAACCCAAAAATCAGTGTCAAAATTTCAAATGTATCCCATTAATTGGGATACGTGGTTCTTCACCATCCAACCTGGAAAGTTGGAATGCATTATGCTGCTTGCACTAAGTAATCATGTAAGGACTGCTCCATAGGGCGTCAAATTTTACATGTTTCTTGGCTTAGCTCGATATTCATCCCATTTTAGGACAATGTCTCCTTCAGAGAAATCTCTTGACAAAGATCTCTTGTCAAAGTGCCTTTTTACTTGCTATTGGCGACTGGTCATATAAGCCATAGCCTGATCCCTTACCTCTTAGAGTTCCATCAGCTCACACAACCTAACCTCCAGGCCATTTCCTTCTTCAAATTGTAGTTGGTGGGAGAGATCCAATGCTAGCAATTCAAGTGAGATGGGAAGCCTAGCTTCCCTTCCATACATGAGTGTATATGGAGAATTTTTGATTGCTCTTTTTGGAGTAATTCGGTCAGCCCATAGAGCTATCTTTAGCTTGGCATGCCATGTTCTCTAATTTTCTTCCATAGTTCTCTTTATGATTCTGATTAGATTATTGTTGGTGGACTCAGCCAGTCCATTCCTCTGCAGATAATAATTTGATAAAGTGCTGAGGTATATGCCATACTTCAGCTCCCATTCACTTATTCTAGTCCCTAGAAAAGCCAAAGTGTTATCTGAGATTATGGTGGCTGGGACCCCAAATCTTGTTACCAAGTCCTCATAGAACTCCAAGACTGTGCTTTCATTTGCCTCTTTCAGAGTGATGGCCTCCACCCACCTGGTGAAATAATCTGTAGCAGTCAGGACCCATTTGTGCCCAACACTAGAGGGAGGGTTGATCATCCCTATGAAGTCCAGGCCCCACTACATGAATGGTTTCTCAACTTGAATGGGCTGTAGAGGCATGGCAGCTAATCACTATTTTTTCTCAAAAAGTGCACACTTCTGGCACTTTCTTACCCAGGCATGGGTGTCCTTGAAAAGATTAGGCCAAAAATAGCTAGTTCTCATTATCTTTGCTACTATAGCTCTAGGGGTGAAGTGACCACCTGCTGGCCCATCATGGAACTCAGCCAATACCTTATCACCCTAGTTTGGGTCAATGCACCTTAGGAAAATTGTGGAGAAATCCCTCCTAAACAATACTTCATCAACTAGAACATAAGGAAGGGACTGGAGTTTAAAATACCTTCTCCCAGTCTTATCAAGACCATATGGATATTCACCTATGAGAAGGAAATGCTTCATGTCCAGCTTCCAATCCTTTATGACAGCTGGTTCTTCTACTGTGGCTGCATCATGGATTAACAAGCTGTCTCTCCTTTCTTGCTTTAAGTCTGTAGCCAGCTGTTCACACAGGCCTCTTCCCCTCACCAGCTTGGTGATCTTGATATCTATGTCATACTCTATCACTTTGGTAATCCATCTTGCCCTCTTTTCATTTAAATCTTGATGGGTCAAGAAATCCTTGACACCTGGATGTGGGACCATAAGGTGGATCTTGCTGTTAGACAACATATGCCTAAATTTCTTCAGGCTCTGCACCACTACCAGGACTTGCTTTTCTACAGACGTGTACTTGACTTTAAAGTCTAACCCTTGGCTGAAGAAAGCAAGTGGCTACTTGAGGTCATCACTGTTAGCTTGGGTAAGCATGGCAGATATCACTTCCTCATTGCTGAAGGTATAGAGGTTGAAGTCTTTGCTAAAGTCTAGGCTGATTAAAGTGGGAGCCCAAGTTATGGCCTACTTGATGGCCTCAAAGCTGTGTTTCCTCTCAGCTATCCATTTGAAATCCTCACCTTTCTTCAGCATAAGGGTGAGTGGCTTGACTATCTCTACAAAATTTGGAATGAATCTCTGAATGAAATTAATCCTGCCAAAGAAACTCTATAGACTTTTCTTGTGTTTTGGTAGGGACATCTCCAGTATAGAGCAAAATCTCTCAGGGTCAATAGACAAACCCTCCTTGGACACAATGCGGCAAAGGAGTTTCCCCTCATGAACAAAAACACGTACTTCTTTGGATTAAGAGAGATGCCAAATTCCCTGTACCTTTCAAAGATCTGCCTAAGGTGTTCCATGTGCTGGCTCACTTTCTTGGAGAATACCGTTACATCATCAAGGTATACCAACATGTTATTATTTATCAAGCCACAAAAAGCCATGTCTATGGCTCGCTGAAAGGTATCATCAACATTGGATAGCCCGAATGGCATCTTCTTGTAGGCAAACATTCCCTATTTTGTGGTGAAGGCTATTTTGTGCTGGTCATAACCTTACACTAGAATCTAATTGTACCCTAAATAACCATCTAGGAGGGAGAAATGCTCACTACCAGTTACCTTCTAGAGGATCTACTCCATGCTTGGAAGGGGGTAATGATCCTTTAAAGAGACTTTATTAAGGTCTCTGAAGTTGACACATAGCCTGATCTCCCCATTTTTATTTCTAACAGGAACAAGGTTGGCCAGCCATGAGGAATGTTTGATTGAAAATATAATTCCAGACTCAATCAATTTGGCCAATTCCCTTTGCATGAGGGGCTCAATTTTAGGATTGATAGGCCTTTGCTTTTATGCTACTAGCCTGACACCTTCTTCCAATTTAATGGTGTGCTAGGCAAGCCTTGGGTCGAAGCCCTTCAAGTTGCTGTAATCCCATGTAAACACATTAGTGAATTCTTGACACAGTAGAATGAAAGCTCACCTCTCCTGAAATGTGTAGACCTTGCCAAGCGCCAATAGCTTGTCCTTGAAGATTTTGACCCTTTCATAATTTTCTTCTTTGGTAGTGATACATGCCTTGTCATTTCTTAACTGGTCATCTCTGTTGAAAATGCTTTCAAGCATGACTAGACATTTAGGGAGTTTATTGTTCTTCAACTGAACAATCTGATTGCCATATTGCTGTTGCAATTTCACTTGGTTGTGTGTTGTGAACTCAACTTATTCTTGTAGGAAGAAGGCTATCTGCTGGTCACTTTTGAAGACCTGCCAATTTGCAACATTGTTTGGGATTGAAGGCCGAACCACCAATTTCAAGTGGCGCAAACCATAGTCTCAACTTATTTCCTTTGAAACGTCAAACTGGGCACCAATTGCTGCTAGCCTATCAGCCTATTTGTTCTGCTCCCTAGGAATAGAGACAATGTTAAAAGCAAGAAAATCCTACACCAAGTCCCAAACTCTATGTTTGTAAGACTTCAACAAGGAGTTCTTGTTCAGATTTAGGCCTCTTACTTGATTTACAATTAGTTCCCTGTCTCCCAGGACTTGCAACTCCCTAATCCCTCTTTTTCTTGCCCATTCAAGGCCATGGATCAAAGACTCATATTCTAAAACATTACTCATGCAAGAGAATTGGAGACAGAAAGCTAAAAAGTACCTTTCCTTTGAAGGGGAAACCAACATCGCCCCACCACCAGTGCCTATTTTACTTTTGGAACCATCAAAATATAGCTGACATAGGCCAAGGTCTTCTTCACTTTCCTTCATTAAATTTGACATGAAGGCACCTTCCTCGTGCATGCAATAAACTCTAAGGTCTTCCTCCTTAATGAATTTGTATGGATCATGTTCAAATTTATCATTTCCCCACTCATCCAAGAGGAAGTTTGTGACTCCTTCAAGAGCAGAGGATGGAGATTGGTCTATCTGAGACTCTTCTAGGTCGATGATGGTCTAACTAACATTTGCTGCCTTGGGTGAATATGGTTCTAGATGGTCCTTATAGAGTGGCTCAGACTTAATTTTCACTTTGGTCCCATACTTGGTTCTGAAAACTAGATAAGACCAATTCACTGCTAGATAGCCTTTGACGTGAAGTCCTTGGACAAGCAAATTGTGAAATACGGAGGAACATCTGCTACCACTATATCATGGGGAATTGAGAAAGTTGGGAAAGCATGCAATGTCAAGCCTAAACCCTTCACAATCCCAACTATTTTTGTAGGTGTCCCATCTAGTTGTAGGACTCCTTTGTTCATTTCTTGATACTTCAATCCCATCTTATCAGCAATACACTTGGGCATCACTGAGGTGCTGGCCCCACTGTCAATTATGCTGTTGTGTACCAAGAAGTCCCCAATGACCAAGGATACATAGAAAGGAGGAGTTTTCTCTTCCTTCTTCACCTGTCCTGAAGTGGAAGGCTATCCATTTGTCATTAAGACATTATCAGTGCTGGCTGGGAAAGCTTGACAATCCAGCTCATTAAATTCCTTTTTTAACATGTCCTTTTGGCCTAGAAGAGACAATGAATCCCATAAAGAGATATTCATATTTAGCTTCTTCATCTGATCCACTATGTTGATTTGAGGACTGCCACACCTTAAGCTTTCCTTGGGGTTGATTCCAAGCTGAACTGCAGGCTGAAGGACTGAAGGTATAGATGGTTGCCTAAAATTTGGGGCCTTTGCATTGGAGTGTGATGGAGGAGGTGTTGCTGATGCCTGAGTGGTATCCTGGGATTCTCCCATTGCCCTTCTCTTAAACCTCATGTTGGTTACAACACAATTACCCTGATTGTCTGCAGTGCCCACATAATTCACTGAATAAAAATCTTCTTCCAAATGATTCATTAGGGCAAAATCAGGCTGAGCCTGATTGTTACTCATGCTGGGCTGCATTGAAGGCTCAAAGGCCTAAGATTGAGTGGCTATTTGGTTGTCTACATTCTGAAAATAGTTCATCACCTCATTTGTATAGATGGCTTGTTCTTGACCATATCCCATAGTCAAACAACTTGACTGCTCTTGTACTAAATCATTTTGAACAGGCACCATGGCCTTAGATGATGAAGAGGGACCAGTGTTGTAGTTTTGAAATGGCCTGGTTGTAGTGAGCTGCCCCTAACTTTGGTTATAATTTTGAAAGGGGGGTCTAGGGGCCTGGCCATATTGTTGATATCCTTGGTTCAGCCTGTTGCTTTGAGCTTGCTGCCTTTTAAGGGCAACAAGTTCATTTGACATGTTTTGTAATAGGCTTTTAACCTCGTGAAGATCATTAGATGGAACAACAACTGGCTTCTCAATGCTAGGCAGGGGAGTAATTATTGGAGCAACAGTTTGAATTGGGGGCAGCAATTTTGGGAAAAGTGGCATGTTAGGCCTAGGGGCAATTTTCCCAGCTTGAATCAAGCAATTTTTAGCTGATATGGCAATGTCATAAGCAGCTGGCAGTATATGTTCTCCCATAGATTGGATCATCATAGCAATATCACTATTTAGAGCCTTTAAGTAGTACAAGAAAGCATAGCCGGGAGTTGGCCTAACCAGGATGGGAATTCTATCCCATGTCTTTTGAAAATGTGTGTTGAAGTCCTGCATATACTCATGTGGATCTCTCTTTATGGTCATCAACTACTTAGCAAGAGAGAGGCCATCACTTTTTTCCCCAAAATGATTAGTTAACTGAGTGCCCAATTCATTCCAAGAATGTATGGAATTCATAGGCAAGGTCCCGTACCAATCAAGAGCCTTGCCTTTAAGAGACAACGCCAGTAGTTTGATGGTAATATTTTTTTTCTATTATATTTTGAATATTGTAAAGGTTGGAAATATTCTTAATATGCTCAATGGCTGTAATAGGTCCCACTCCATCAAAAGAAGGCACATTCTTTAGAGCTGTTCTTGGAATTGGATCATAGCATGGGAGATTTAAGGGGCTTTCACCATGAAAAGCTACAAAATGTAGTGCCATGGCTGGGATTGGCTGTAACTGGGGTTGAGCTGCGTATGTGGCTCTTAAAATAGGCCTAGGAGGATTGATTGCTGGATAAGGATAGGTCCTTTCAAATCGTAGTCTTTTAGCAGAGTTTAAAGGTAACTCAACAAAATCAAAAGGGACCCCTCTTGAAGCAGACCTTGTGGTGACCTTAGGCATAGAAGATTAAGAAACTGGTTTTGAAAATATAGAACTGAAGCTCTTACCAGTGGAGTTGCTAGATGCTGGAAGACTTAAAATGGCTGTATTAGGACCAATATCAATCCTAAATTTCACTAAATTATCAAACTAAAAGTCCCATCAGGCGTGCTAGAAACTATTGATGCAGAAGATTGCACCCAGTGGCAGGAAGTTAAACTCCTGCCTTCTTTACGCAACAATGGAAACTCCTCTCTCACTTGTGGAACTGGTGAAGTAGGAGAGGAGAGTCTCTAGTTAAGGGCTATCTCCCTTTGATGTATCATGTTTGCTTTAGCAAGTGCAAATACATACAAGCATATATATATCCCTTTGATTTATCATGTTTGTTTCAACAAGTGCAAATACATATAGGAATATATATATATATATATATATATATATATATATATATATATATATATATATATATATATATATATATATATATATATATATATATAATAAAGGGGGGATGAAAAGGGAGAAGAAATGAAGGAAAAAAAACCTACTCTAAGGAGGTGATACACCAAAAAAATATGACCCTTTCACACCCACTCTCAAAATCAGACAAAACACACTTATACACTTCACCCTTGACATAAGAAGCAATCTAAAAACTTGACAGGGAGGTAGAAATGAAAGATACAAAAAAAGGAGGTTCATCAAAAGGTGTTATAAGAAGCACTCTGTAGATAATCCCCTCTATTCTGCACTCCAAAATAGAACTCTTCTCCTATCAACTACAGATGGCACCTTATAGATAGCTGGTGTGTTGATGTTAAACCTGTGAGAGCATCAAAGACAATGACTAAACACAAATCAACACTCAGGACATACATAGGCTATCTATCCAAGAAGAGGTAAAAATTTGTGTTTATTTGATTCAGGGAGAAATTTTAGCAGGGCTGCACCTTGTAAAATTTGTGAAAAGATCCTTAGAAAATGACCAAGTTCACAATATATATGGAAATTCCAAGAGGCTCATTTGGCGCTCATTGGTTACAAGTGGCATACGTGTCCTTTCATGAAGAGAACAAGTCACTCAAGGAATTAAATGAACAGTTCATTTTGCCTGCTCGAGACTTACATTTCCTACCTAGATGACTTACATGGTTTGCCTTCCCCTTTAATGTGAAATAGAGAAAATGGTTGTACTGCTAGCTACTATCATTCCAAATGATCAATTCACTGGCACTATTTCACCTACCAAAGTCGCTTCTCCAATTTGCGCTAGTCAGACTTAACTGCTCACTCATCACTTGCCTGTCACTCTATCCATTTTTCATTCACGCCATCAGGTAATAAATTACCTTGTTTATGACACTTGGATTGCTTGACTACTCCCTACCTTATCACTCTGCTTGTCACTTGGAATTTGTCTTTTCTAGCCGTTTAGCTCCTTGGGCAAACATACTGGCGGGTCACTACATTCTGAGCTCTTTCTTGGTTAGCACTTCTCATTTGAAAACAAACGGTTATTCCATTTCACTAAAATTGACACTTCTACGGCCATCATGCTTTTAAACATCAACGAACATTTCATTCTGTTAAAATTGACGTCCACCGGGACGTCGTTGGGTCCACATGGCATCATATCGGATCCCTTGTCAGCCTTTTCTTTTGTTTCCCCTCGTGGGCACCCCTTTGCTTTGAAACTTACCCTTCACATTCTCTTAGAGGGATGGTGACCCTCCACCCCTTGAAAATGCCTCTTTGCATTTGGCTGAAAGTCCCCCCGTAAGGGCACTTGCCCTTCGGGGTCCTTTGGTGGGTCTCTTTGTAGGCTGGCAATCCTCTCGGGTCCCCACAGACAATTTCCCTAGGTCTTCGCTGTTTGATTTTCTACAGCTTTATTTCCCACAGACTTTTGTCTGCGGACAAAAAGTTTGTGGAAATTCTTCCGCTAGTTGGACTTTGACTTTGGTTGAGCCACGAACATTTCTTCCAGACAAAAATTCCATGAAAATTCTGCCCCAACTTTTTGCTTTGGAGTGTGAAGTGGCCTGAATTCCTTCAGACAAAAAGTTTGAAGGAATTGGGACTTAGCTGATTTCAATCAAAACTTGAACTTTGAACTAAAATGAGCCTTACCCAATTTTCCTTTGAAACATGAAGTGCCTACCCTTCAAAAGGGCCTTTGACTTGCAGATTGCCCTTCAGCCAAGGGCAGACCCTTGAACCAAACCTGTTGAACCAAAATTTGGTTCAATGGTTGAAAGTTTAACCATTGCGTGCCGATTTCCCTGTTGAACCAAGACCGACAAACCTCTTCATTGAACTTTTCCTTTGAATCAAACCCATTGAACCAAAATTTGGTTCAACGGTTCACCTAAGCATGCCGATTAGTTATGAAGGCCAATGGACTCTATTGAACCATTGACGTTGAACCTTTTCCATTGAACCGAAGCCGTTGAACCAAAATTTGGTTCAACGGTTCAAGGTTTAAAGGAGCACATGAATGAACCAAAATCCAAGCCCAATGAACTCTTTGCATTGAACCAAATGTTGAACTTAAGTCATTGAACCAAGAGTTTGGTTCAATGGTTCAACGGTATGAATGTTTAATGCATATTAAACTGAGGTGCTTGAACCAACCGGCGAACCTTTTGAATTGAACCAAGCCCGTTGAACCAAAATTTGGTTTAATGGTTTGGTTCAACCATGTTGAAATGAGATGCTGAACTGAGATGAACCAGGCTGAACTGACCATGAACCAGGATGAAATTTGCAACCCGAATATGACTGGCTTCAAAAAGCCAGAGAAGAAGTTGACCACAATTTTGCCAAGGGGGCAAAAATTGGTCAACAGTTACAAATCATAACAAACCAAGATACTCTATATACAATACTTTAAATGTTACTTGAACATAAGATGATATGTTTACCTCCTAATAGACATAGATCATGCATCAAACTTCTTCTTAAAGAAGGGATTACCATATTTTAACTATCATCGTATCATTGGACATAATATCAATCAATATGAGGCATTTAAAAACTAATTGAAGAAACATAGGAGTGAATGACACATACAAATTATGCATGAGAAATAAAAAAATACATAATACTTCAAAAGCTTAAAAAAAAACCATCCTTTAAAGAGACCAAGGCACAAAGATTTAACTATTATTGCTAATATTGATGGGGTCTATTATCAACATCTAATTTTTATATGAATATTGGGATACTATTTTTAGCATTAGATTTATTTAAAATTTATGACATAATACAACTGAATTAACAAACTCTCCATTGATGCCATAAACATGTGGGTATATCAACCTACCCATCATATGTGGACCATAGTTGGTCCCCATGATTATATGGATATTAGATTGGGAACCACATTTAACATTAAAATTTATACAACAATGTTTCAATAATTGGATTGTAACATTAAATCCTACAAATTTGTGTATCACTTTTATTGTTAGGGATATGGATATTCGCATATACCATGATGATATGGTCATCCTCCCATATCTATGGATTGTGGAAAAAAACTACATAGAAACATTGAGGATGTGATAATGGATCATTATAAATAAAGGTTAAAAAATGTCTCAAGTGATCCTACACCTTTTTATGAGAAAGACTTCTTCAATTAGTCCTTTTAAATATTCTAAAAATACAAATAAAATATAAAAAATCCAAAAATCCAAAAACATTCAACATTTCCATGTTTTATTAGCTCCTTAGTATCTATGTTATTGGTTCCATGTTGGTAGATATCATATAATTTATTTCTATATACACACATATGTTTCATGCATATTTTGAGTGTGATATAGGCATACCCGAAAACATGATATATGCACATAGGAATGTTGGGCCTTCCCTCTCCACATGTTATCAATACATTGGGTGTATCTACTTATTTAATAATGATATACCCTAGTTACATTATTTAATTATCACCTTTCATTATCATGTTTGAGTTTATTTACTTACACATGCCTTTATCCATGATTTTATCTTTCATAGTGTACTTGATATGCTATATACTTAAATTTTTTTGAAAACACATATCCAAAGGCTAGTATGATATGTTTATGTTGGTTTCTACTAATTCTATGCTTTCCTTTTTTGTACTTCCTTGAGGTCTTTCCTTGTTTTCTATTTTCTTGTATTATATTACTTGTTCGAAAATTTGAATATGATCCATTGATTATGTCCCCCATGCTTATGCTCACCTATTTTGACATTTGAATATGTCATTACTTATTGTATGTGGACATTTGAACATGTAATTATATGATTTTTGGACATTTGAATAAGTTATGTCCCTTCAATTATGCATCATTTGAACATGTCCATTGTATGAGGTTTATTTAGACCAATGCCTTTTGTTTTGATTTTGAGTGCTCCAGTGTGTGTGCTTTATTCCTTGTTTATTTAACCTTTTATAACTTAGTGAATATAAATGCTATGTTATTAAAGAGTTGAGTATAGTAAATAAGGGTAGAAATATGCAATAAACACAAACACTTATTTGTTACATAATTGACTAAATTTGACCTTCCTAAAAATAAAAATAAATAATATAAATGAGAACTTAGCTGTAAAATGATTGAGATGGATGATATAAAGGGTAAAAACTAAGGTAAAGTCTAGTCTAAGTGTCACAAATAGGATCTAAGTGTTAAAACTCCTCATGAATAGTAGTGCTATAATTGTACAGGAGTGTCATGTGGCACTAGTGTCCTTATTTTGGTGGTGGTGTACTATGTGCAAGATTATTTTGAAATTTTGGGTATACCTATGTCTAGGTCTACCAAGCTTGTTCCTGTGTTCATGAGTTATAAAACCATGTAGATTACCTATTTTAACTAATTTTATGAGCAAAACCTTAATCCTCCATGTTGATAGGGCATATGGTTGATACAAGTTAAAACGTGTGTTTTTTAGTGGGGTAGGTTGGACATCCTCAACACCCCACTATGATGAGAGTTGCATACATACTAATACTTTGAAGAGGGATCAAGCTCAATGTAGCTCTACCCACCCAAGTGATGGTTCAAGTGCAAGTGAATATAGTATGATGGTTGAATTGAGTGTTTTGAATGTGATTGAGATTGTAAATATAAGTAATATGAGCTTAAGAATACTATATATGGTAGTATACAAAATTTAGGTAGAATAGGGATTGATAACCTTAATTGTGCACAACTTGTTCTGATTTTACATAAGTAATTTCCAGCTAGTGGTTAGAGGGAACAAAATTCATGTATTTACATTATTCTAGTGTTTGTGTGGGTGCTAAAAGAGATCTAAGGTGACCTTAGTAGGTCTAAGATTTAAAAATATATATGTTAATGATAAAGGGAAGGAAATAATAGTAGTACCAATTTTGGGACACTAGTGCCATGTGGTGCTACTATCCCTTTTATGGTGCTAGTGTCCAAGTGATAGAACCTAAGGCACAAAGGGACATGATATAAGACTGAGGGTATATGACTAATTTAGGGATGGCTAGGGATGCTTGTGGCCCATACAAAGGATGGATAAGTGTGAAAATAACCCTAGGATAGGTCTAAGGCTAAGCTAGGGATATGTGGCCTTAAGTAGCACTCTTAGCACTCAATTATAATTTTTATGTGATTAGATTCCCCCTCCCTTTATTCTAAAAATTAAAAAAATACAAATGATTAGGATAAATAAAAAATAAGTGTACCTAGACTTACCTAAGAGGAGAAGCATGTGAGTCTAGATCTGAGTATGTGAAGAATACTAAATTACATGTCCTAAAAATAAAACATGCTTAGATAATTATTTACTCAAGATATATCAAAATCAATTAAAAAATGAATAAAGGGATGAGATATAGGAAAGGAATGAATACAACTCACTGGGTACATGAACCAATGCATAAACCTGGTGACAACATATGTGTGTGTGTGTATAGTGATTAATCAGTGAATAACTTAGACTAAGTTGATGGATTTATCAATCCTCATGTGTGTATGGATCAAGAATCAATCTAGTTTTGAATCCATATTTTCCCACCCCTGCTTGGTGGATCATGACCTATGAATAGATTGGACTGATGGTGTGTCCAACCCTCTCATGTATGTGGATCAATAACTCAAGTCGAATATGAATCCATCATTTCCAACCCATGTGTAATAGATGGATCTAAAAATTAAACTATGTGATGTAATTATAAATGTATAATTAGAGATATCTAACTAGAGATATCGATTATATGGATAATCAGGTATATTAGGTAGTTCTGGGTCACTCAGGAATGCCAACCACTGTAGATGGAATAAGGCATGAAATTGGTGTAGAACTTGAAATATGATGTATATTGTATATAATGACATGGATTTTGTTAGTCTGTTTGATCAACTAGTGTGTAACTGAGCATATAAAAATAATGTGTCACATACAAGCCCCAAAATATGATATCTAAACATATAGATTATGGACTGCATTGTAATAATCTATATATGAGTATCTAAACTATAAATGGGAATGGTCATATTGCATTGTAATAATCTAAACAAATTGGTATGAATCTGAGCTAAACTAGTATAAATATGAGTTAAACTAAGAAAAAATAGTAAATTTATAACTGAACCTATGCAAAATTAGATTATACCTATTGTACTTTTCTATCCAATTTGGATTTTTATAAAACTAAGGCTATTAGACAATAACAACATAACTTGGACAGTAGTGCCATGTGGCACTAGTGTCCTAATTTGGTTGCTAATGTTTGACTGATCTAATTTCTATGTAACTACACTAATCTTTATGTCACTATTTTATACTATGTTTACCTGAGTTTGATTTCTATAATCTGAGCTTGTGTGCTAAAAAATGTGTAGACACTTAGTTTTGGCCACTTTCATGCCTAAGCCAATATTTGGTTCAATTTATAGCAAATGACATAATTCAATCCTAGAAATCACCTAGATTACCTAAATTTATTCGCATAAGGGATTTAATGACCCATAAATTTGATGAGGCTAGCTTATTTGATGTATTACCATGTATGCACTAAAAACCTAGTTCAATTTTGACCCTACTTAAATTATGACATATTAATTTGACACTTTTGGCCTATTAAACTATTAATTCATAACATTTAAAAGAATTTCCAAAATCTAAAAATCACTAAGAAAAATTAATTACAATGTAAATATTAATTAACTTGCCTAAACAAAAATTCCAAATCAAATTAGTGAATGTCATTTACAAAAAAAAAAATTTTTAGCCAAGTATAAAGTCAAAGGTAAAATGGGCTAATAAAGTGATGTATTATCTCCTAAATATTACAAAAATTATGAGTCACACCTCAAAAATATCTAAATGGAGTTGTCATGATTCACAAATATCTAAAACTGAGGTGCCAATATTTCATGAGTGCTTTGACCCAACCCAGGGTTAACTCGACTCAACCTAGGTTAGTTTAACCTCAACCCAAGTTTAAATTTAACCTAGCCTCCATAGGTTTATGTTTATTTCTTAGAGCTATAAATAGAAGTTCCCACACCATATGACAACAAGATGTTGTGTGTAAGGTTATTCTACTTGAATACCTTCTTGAAGCCTTTAAGAGTAGTGTTATAATGCCCAATTTATGCCAAGCTCAACCAAACCACAAGTGACTATTGGAGAGATGATACCACCATTAAAGAGCATTGATAGAAGAATTAAATCATCATATTCCAAGCATATACATACTTATTCTAACAAGTAATCATGAAATTCGACAAAGGAGGTAAGAAATTTGTAGTCTTTATCTCTATTTTGTGATCTTGTTTATTATGTTATGCTCTCCCTAGTTCTTAGGCAAGAATGTTTAGTCTTAGTGTATTTTTATGCTTTATTTTTTTTTATCATTTTGACTAAAAAATAACTAATTTATATACTTTTTACTCTTTTAGCACCTAAGGTACATAATGACATGCCCGGTGGGACCACACATCTCATATGGCCAAGGAAATTGATATGCTAGCTTTATTTTTTCTAACAATTGCATTTAATTATTAAATTTTAGAGTTTCAACTTTAATATTAATGTATTTTTAATATATTTTTTAGGACCTATGATTATCATAATAAATCATCAATGATTTCAAGAATCGGTAATGATCTATGTAGTAATCGATGATGATCTCTATGTCAAAATAGACTAATCTGAAAACATAGTAAAAATTAACTTTTATTACTTTCATTTTTGTGATTAACAATCTATTTATTGAATTTATAACCTTTTTATTATAGGTCCATGTAAATTTTTATTTTTAAACTTGAGTATCAAGCATTTTTATTTCAAAACACAATTTTTTGGTGTGGTTGTAGGAAATGTTGACCATCTAATCAAAATGACATCGATTGTAGGAATTGACAACAATTTCTGTAGTAATCGATGATGATTTATGTGAGACAAAAATAGAAACCCAAGAACTCAGAAGGGATTTTTATTTACTCACTTTTGGGATTCTAGGCAAGCAATCCCCCTAACATTTTGTAGGACCTAAGGTGGAGAGAGAGAAGCTTAAGCATTGTTAAAATATCACATACATTTTATTTGGGGCTTAAAATCCACTTAGTCACATTTGTATTTAAGTTAATTTCAAAGTTTTTACAAGTAGAAACAAGTCCAAAGAGCCAACATTTCAATCACTCTTAGGATTTGGTGCTATTAAAAGGAACATGCATTCTAGTTAGAGATCTTAATAGCTTTTTTTACTTTATGTTTATTTTTTATTATTAGTTAAATTATAAATTTAATTAGTCTATTTTCTTTATTGGTGGTAAATTATAAACTATTACGTGTATGCTCTCCCCCTGTCCCCTTAAGGGAACTCGGGTGATCAAAAGTGCTTAGTTTATTATTTTTGTTTGTAAATTTGTGTCAATAAGAATATCATGTATGCTCTTCCTAAACTCTGAATGACTTGGGTGATTTAAAAGTGACCTCTAAAGTCTTTCTATTTTCATTTAATTTTTTATGCATTTAGTTGGTGGGTGGGAGCTCATCATCTCACCATAAGTTCTTTATGGGTGTGTTGACTTGGGGCTTCATTTCCCAATATTGTACCAATTCCATTCCATGATGGGTTATACAAATTAGGAAAACCATTAGATGGGATAGTGGTGATAAATTAGCTTGACCATCCTAATGGGTACCTAGTCCATGTGATAGCTACCAAAATTCACTAAGAATTACATGGATGAATTTTTTATGCAAAGGACTAGACCATTGCATAAAAATCTAGGTAGTTTGGGCTCAATTGATGTGATTGTGCCCTTGTGTTAGGCACACTTGGGACCATTTAGTGTATTTTATATTTATAAATTTTTAGTCAAACCCCACTTGTCATGAAATTTATTTCCAAAAAATGAGTGCTCCTCACTCTAAGTTCATTCCATGTATTAATGCTTAGGGGATAAAGGGGATGCAAAAACTCTACCTACACCTATACTTTAATTATTTGATTAACACTTAATTCCTCACAAGCATTGGTATATCAATGGAAACTTTAGTAAAAGCTATGCACATCCATGATAGTTTTAAATATAGGATGAGCCATTAATGATACTTCTATTTTTATTTGATATACATGTGTGTTCTTAAATTAAAACTATTCATTGGTATTATTGCATCAAAACAAGTCCAAAACTTTCATGTTGTTTTCACACCCTTTCATCCTAAGAGGTGTTACTCTATCCATTTTTGTCACACTTTTGCCTTAAAGATTTATTTCAAAACCACTTGTGTGTCACTTGTTTAAATGGGTAATTTTTATGCTACCCATTTCATCTCAAACATTTGCCTTGGATTCTTGAGTCCAAAACCATTATCATGACATTTGTTTGAAGTAGTGTTGTTGTGCTACCAAAATTATTTCAAATCTCATATCAATTTTGAAACCAAGTTTCAAACTATTTTTATACCTCTCTTGTTTCAAATTCATGATTATGCTATCTATTTTGTCCTAGCTCTTTTTCCTTAGAACATTAAATTATTTTTGCAATAAATCTAAAACTCAACTTTTCAAAGTGAAAATCCTAAACTAATTAAGTTTACACCAAAATCTCATCTAATTTAGGCATAGGTTATCTACCTTTTGTGTTTATATTGTGTTGGGTTAATTTTCTATTTGATCTAAAAGACCCCTTGCCTTGACCTAGTGACTGTTGTTTGTTTTGTACCATGTTTGGGAGTCCTTTGAGATAAGTTATTACCACATGATTTATTTAAATCTTGATGTGATAAATTATGAATGGCCTAGTTTCATTATTCCAAATAGTCTCTTGTGAATTAAATATTGACTCTTAGTGATCCAATTATCGAGTGTTGCCCAATCCAACTACCTTAGTTTAGTTTGTTTTTGAGTCTTGTCTTGAGTTATTTATTTCTAAGTATAGCCTTATTTCTCATGTTAAATGATTATAATTGCCTTTGGGAAAATCATTGCTATCTTTTGATCCTAGTTTACAATTTTTATACTTTGTCTAGGCACTTTTGTCATTGATTATAACCACCTTTAGGAAAATCAATACCTTAGCCATAGAAAAAATTTGAGCCTTTGTGTTACTGTTACCATTGATTATAACTACCTTTAAGCAAATCAATATCATTTTATTAGATCAGTTTCATGCTTGTTTTATTTTCCACCTTTGACTAGTTTAGTTCTTTTACCATTTGAGCATCTTTTATATAGACAAAGGTTGTTTATATTTATAACTTGGTTTTTTTTTGCCTTTAGATCCTTTGTTTTTCATGATACCTATTTATGGATCTAAACATTCCTTGTTACATGTGTAGCAGGACCATGCATAATTTGGGATATGAGAACTTTGTGACTGATGAGCCTTTTTTTCAAGAGTCACATGATGATGTAGCTTATGAGATGTGTCCCTATCCATCTTATAACATTACATACATTGAATAAAGGAATGACCCTTTAGCATATTATTTTTGACTATACCTCCTTATCAAAGCTAAGAACTAGAGCAAATAACACAATACCTTTCTCAAATGATGCTTAATATTAACCAAAGATAACAAAAAGATCCCTATTATGTTATGAATCCAACATAGGAAATATATAATCCATACTTATTTGAATGTCTTTTGTTATATAACAAAGATGAAGTTCTTGTTATAGATATCAGAGTAGGAGACAAATTCCTACTGGACTTCCCACATGAAATTCTGAGTAGTTTAATTAGAACTCCTAGTAATGCACCTAAAATTCAACCATTTGAATAGGCATCAACAAGTTATAGTCAATTTCTATTCCAAATTCCATAGTAAGACCAAACTATACTTTCAAAATGGAAAGTCCCTATGGATGAAAAATTGGAACAAGTACAAGTGTACCAAAACTATCTCAACCTAGCTCATAATATTAAAATAAGGTATGTTTCTAACATGCCTCTTATTGATTTAACTCCATAAATAGGGTAATAAATATATGATTTAGGTTATACAAGCCAAAATGTATGCCCATTTAGCTAATCACATTGGTTGGTGACATATATAGTTCCTATTTTGACAGAAGAGACTACTACTCAAATGGAAGACCTCACTCAAAATGTTTTGAATAGAATGAAAGTGAATTCTAATCTAAACAAAAGTGGGTCTAGTTTACTCCCAATTAATACGCAAAAAAATGCTCCAAATAATTCTACAAGTATATTACAATAATAGGGAATGGGTATAACTATTTACCAAAATCAATAAGTAACCTCCATTACTCAACCACTCGCTTCCTCCAGTGTGTAACAGGATAAAACAAACCAAAAAAACAAATTATTATCACAAAAGTGCATAACACTATGACACCTCAATATGTGATAATTAATGTTCTATCACAATAAGAACAAACCAATATACCTTATTAATCATAAATATTTCCTAACCAATAACATATTCCTATTGGTTAGAAAGTGCCTTCTAGTCCCCAACAACAAATACTAAACCCATAATAATTTCCTAACTAACAACAAATGCCTATTCAAAAACAAATGTCAGTCCAAAAAAAATGTTCAACCAACAAAAAGGTCCTTATTACATCAGGTACAAGGTGATATACAATAATTTCCTTTCACCCACTAGGTATCACATTATAATAAGGGTCCAACTATCAATACCATTAACAACATGGATTTAATCAACAACTTGTTCCCTATATACATCAGGGTTTGATAAGTAGGTAACAAGTTCCCTCCCAAACCCACAATACCAACACATTTTGTAAATACAAATTCCATTACCATAGCAATAATTTTATGTCTAGGGTTATATAGCCAATATAAACAAAAATGTGCTTCAAAAACACCATATTCCATATCCACAGTATAATTTTAATGTATGGATAGATGTACCTAGTCATCTAGATAATTTAACCGACATTCCACAATATGCCCACCCCAGTCAAGTTAATCTACCTTTGATCATGAAACCTCAACAACAATAGTCCACTCCTAATTTCCTTGCCCAAGACTTACAATAGATGATGGATGCAATTTGATCCATATCGATTAGAAAATAAACAAATAAATTCAAACTAGATAAAATATGCTTTTATCCATTAAACATGGATTATCTATAAATACCATTTTTACTGGGTTATGAGCCACTTAATTTTGATAAATACAAAGGCAAATGTGACCCTAAAGAGCATTTGAAATAATTATTTATTTCCTATGAGCTAGTTGTATATAGAGACATATACTTACTTTCACTCTTTATAAGGAGTCTAGCTAGAAAAGCCTTGAAATGGCTATTGAAATTACCAAAGAACTCTGTACCTAACTTTGTTGATCTCTCAGAGAAGTTCATATAACATTTTTCATATAATCTCAAGCATGAGATTACTATTGTGGATTTAAACCAAGCTAAATTAAAGATTGGTAAAAGATTCGCTGCATACTTGTAATGTTGGAGACCATTAGTAAGCCAATTTGCTCAAAATTTGACAAATATATAGTTGGATAAAATATTTATTATGAGTTTAAACAATGAGATATCATACCATATTGAGCTACAATATGATCATACATTTGAAGAGGTTATAGAGAAAAGAATACAAATTGAGAAAGCCCTTATCAATAAAGGGATAATCAATCCATCCTCTTCTAATCAGAACCAAAACTAGAACCAAATCCAAAACCATAATTATAAAAAAATTCAAATACCATCTTTAACTCCACTTTAGGCCAAAAATAATGAGAGATGTAAACCCTAAAACTATAATAAGAATGTTGTTGGTAATGAGGTTACTAAATCACACTATGTTTAGATAGTGAAAACATCGGCTATCCATTTACCTCCACCCACTCAGAAACCACTTTTTCCATACATTTAACCAATACCTACACAAAACCAACTACTACAAAATCAAAACCAATTATAGGCACCTCCTCTAAAGAGAAGACTACCCATTTTCAGACCATTCAGTGGCCTTGGTGAGCTTATTAAATTTATGTTTTAAAGTTTGGTTCAAGAAAATATAATCAATTGGTCTATACCTAATCCATCTCTTGAAGGGATTCCTTTTCTTGATTGGTACAAGGAACATGAATTTTGTGAGTACCATCATGCTAGAGGATATTTCATAAGATGATGTATTCAACTCATGTATTTGATTGAGAATATGATATAAAATAGAGATATATAAAGAGACACCCATGCTCTTACAACCAATCATAACTTGGGTATCTACAATAATATGTTTCCCCAACATAATAATAAAAATAACCAATAAAAGTACTGAAAATAAAAACAACAAAAAATAACTCTACCTCATAAGTCAACAATAATAATGTCATCTATAATAATAACAAAATGGTTCGAATCAAGGGAAAAAGAACCAAACTAACCAAGGATGGCATCATGCCATTATATATACCTATAATAATGTTGTAGGACACATTTTAGGTAATCATGCTGACACTATCACTATTATTCCTTGACCCCCATAGATCTAGACCTTAACCCAACAATGCATATTTTCTAATGAATGCTTACCAACCTATTTATGTTGATGATTCTTCTATGGACTATGTTAACAATCAAGCTCCATAGCATCCAACAATCATCATTCCAAGCCTCATTACCTACCCAACCAACTACCAAATCTAAGAACCATATTGAGATTGTGTAATTGCAACTCAATGAGCTAGGGTCACTATCAAAGGACCATATCCAAATACTACAAGTGAGCCTAATCAACCTTTCGTGCCTATCATAAATAAACTAATTGAAAAAATTAAGGGGAAGACTTATGATATTATGGAATAACTAAAGAATACACCTACACACATATCTATCATGGATTTGTTGCATATGTGTACCATCTATAAAGACATGTTAAATGGATATTTAAACAAATTCCTCATGACATTTGACATCACTCTAGACAAATTCCAAGCCATGGTATGGCACTTGGCTCCTAGCTAACATCTCACCTTTGACCAAAGTGATATGCCATCTTTAGGCCCTATGCATAATAACTCATTGTACATTGAGGTTGGTATAATGAACCATAGAGCTAAATGTGTCCTTATAGATAATGGTTTGGGTCTCAACATTGTGTATTTAAATTTGGTTAAAAATCTTGGATATATATTAGTCAACTTATACCCAGATAGATTGTTATCAAGGTGTATGATAATGAGGAATGGGAATCTCAAGGTACCATTAGCTTACCAATGGTCATTGTATCATTGACCCATGATACTCTATGCCATCTTTTGGACCTAGAATTATATTACAATTTATTATTGGGATGGCCCTAGATCTATGAAATTAGGGTCATACCTTCTACATTTCATTAGTGTATAAATTTCCACATTTAGGAATGAAAGTGACTATACCATCCGATCTTCAACCATATTAGTATTGTAAACACCTTGAGGATGAATATAAAACCTAAAAATACTAGTTTGACATGAATCCTATACCCAAACCAAAAAGATAAAGAGCCTTAAAAGGAAAATTCATTGAATCAGGCCCATAAACTAATTACATTGATCTAAAATTCTTAGCCTCTACCTCAACCATGCCTCTACCAAAATTTTTGAACCAATTTTGTATAACTAACAAAGATCTCAAAGAATATAGTACCCATAATGCATTCCATATTTCCAAATTTCCTCAAAATCCTAAAGCTTATGAGAGACCTAAGACCAAAACTACTTGCATGGAGTGGGAAACCAAAGGAAAATATCAGATGAATAAACCCATTATTTTCAAACTAGTCTTTGGCCTAGAACAAGACCCCTTAGCAGAAGATGATTCATGGATCTACACTAATGAGTTAGCTAAATGTTACCAAAGTGTAAATTTTCATATGCAGAACTAGATTATGGATCACCTAGATTATGAAGGTAGAGGCTTTGGGCTCCATAAACAAGGCATGATTAAACTAGTCTTAATGACCAAGTATAAGGGAACCCATGGTATTAGATTTAAACTATTTGGGGGTGAACCCACATACCTTATTCATGTTCTAACATAAATGATTAGTAATGATAATGCCAAAAGTGATGTAAGGTCCAATCATAACATCTATGATGAACTTGTTGCCATAAATTTATTTAACCCCCATGTCATTTTCAATGTTACTCCTATTTATCAAACTTCACATTTAGCCCTTTACCATCTATAATTGATAGACTAGGACCAGCAAGATTCAATAATGCCATTAGATGAATTTGAAAATGATGAGGCCATATACAACTGTCTAGGATTGAGGAGTCACATTCTTATTAGAGGTCATAAGTATGGTTTTACTATTAGATAGGATCCTATTTCCTACTTTGGAGAACATGTGAATTCCCCTAGCCAAAAATAAAAATAAAATCAAACATTGAGGTTTAAAAGTGGAAACCTCTTTGAGGCACTTTATAACCAAGGAAAAAGTAAAGAGAAAGGCCAGTCTCTTGGTGAAAAATAGTTTTTGATGCCATTAATGGGGATGTTCACCCCTCTTACTATGAAACACAGGAGACCTATAGCCCAAATCCTATTTATGGATTAGATATCAGTACTAACGAGTGGAAATATTTTACACAAATTGTTCAAGAGTACCTTGAGGATTTTGTTTCATGTCCAGTGCTAACATTAGGAGATTATGATTCATCCTACTTAGGAGAATTAGAAGATCCAGTCCATCTGGAGGACTTTGCCATTGCTAATCAATTTGAATCCTTGCCAACTATTCTATATGATGGTTTTTCACTTCTTTTAGAAGAAACTATAGAGGTGAATATTAAGACTCAATAAGAATTGAAGTGGATTAAACTAGGTGTGTCCTTCACTAAGGAGGAATGTGAATATTTTACAACCCTTTTGAGGGAATTTGTTGACACATTTACATGGGTCTATTTAGACATGCCAGGTTTAGACCCTACCTTCGTTAAACATCATCTTGTTGTACATCCTAATGCTAGGCATATTAAATATAAGTTGTGTAAGATGAGTCCTTGTATTATTGTGCTAGTGAATAAAGAGTTGAAAAAACTATTAGAAGCTAAATACATTAGGCCAATCGACTATTCAGATTGTATTTCAAACATTGTACTAGTAAGGAAGAAGCTAGAAGGTATTAGAATATGTACTAATTTAAGAGATATCAACAAACCCTACATGAAATATGACTTACATTTAATTTATATTAACATGATAGTTGACTCCATGTTTAGATATGAAATGCTCTCTAATGGATGGATTTTTAGGTTATAATTAGATTAGGATATCACTAGAAGACCAACACAAGATAATATTCAAAACTCTATGGGGAATGTTTTGTTATCAAGTGATGCCATTTAGATATTGAGAATGATGGATCCACTTACCAAATAGCTATGATAGTGATTTTACATGACATGATTCAAAACATTATTGAGGACTATGTTGATGACCAATTGGGTAAATCAAATACCTATGTCGATCATCTAGCTATGCTATAAAAAATATTTGAGATGATTAACAAGTATAATGTCAAGATTAATACAAATAAATGTGTAATTGACATCACTTATGGAAAACTATTAGGTTTCATTTTTTATCACAGGGGCATCAAAATTAACCTAGACAAAGTTCATGTAATCATAAAAATGCCACCACCATCTACCTTGAAGTAGCTCTACAATTTATAGGGTAAGATTCAATATATTAGACACTTCATATCATAATTATCCAAAAAATCCCATCCATTTACTCACTTGATGAAGAAAGGTGTTACATTCTCTTGGAATGAAAAGTGTCAAGAGGCATTTGATTAACTTAAAGAATATCTTGCCAACCTATCTATTTTGTTTCTACCAATTCCAAACAAACCATTATTTCTTTACCTATCAGTGATTGAGAATGCCCTAAGGGAACTTTTGGCATAACACAATGAATAGGGAAAGGATCATGTTGTGTACTATCTAATCCAAAAATTGCTCATGTATGATCATAACTATACATTGATTGAAAAAGCCTATTTAGTAATGATGTTCGTAGCCTAAACTTTAGGTCATTATATGTTGAACAACAAGACCATTATTATGGCCAAAATAGATCCACTCAAGTATCTAATTTACAAATTTTCTCTATAGGGATGCATGGTAAAATGTATTATGCTATTGAGTGAGTTTGAAATTGAATATACCAACTAGAAGGCCATTAGGGGAAAGTACTCACAGATCAACTTACTAAAAATACTCTTCAAGATACTTAAACTCTTACATTTGGGTTTCTAGATGAGGCCATTATGACCACTAAAGAAGTAGATTCACCTAATGAGGCCGAATAGTGGAAGATTTACTTTGATGGATCATTCAAAGCTCATGGATTAGGGACTAAAATATTATTTATTACACCATAATGGGACATCATTCCCAAGTCCTTTGGCATTGGATTTACCTATACCAATAGCATGGATGACTACAAATCACTCATTTTAGGGATTCATCAAGTAGTATGGTGGAACATTCAACATTTATTGGTGTATGGTGATTCTTAGTTTATCATCAATCAACCCACATATTAGTACCAGACTAAGGATGAGAAGATGGTACTCTAAAAATATATGGTTGATACTCTCAAGTAAAAGATTACCAACATCTAATTTAAATGAATACCTTAGGCCAATAATAGAAACACTAATTTCGTGTCCAATTTTGGATCCATGATACAAATCATATATATAGAATGTGATTATCAATTTCTTATTGAATATATCTTAGCATCCAAACACAAATAAATATCCATTTGAGATGGTTTATGAAATTATTAGTCCCATGTCTCCCTGGTACTTAGACATATATAATTATCTTGAAGACTAAACTATGCCTCTCAATTTATCACTTAAAAAAATACTTCACCCATAAATCCTCTCCCTATACCCTACTTGGATTGACTGTGTATTATAAAATCTATGATGGAACTCTACTTTGTTGTTTACCTTAATAAGAATCCAAACTACCATTGAGGTAAGTCTACAAAAGAGTGTGTAGAACCCACACCAATAAGGAAATCTTATCCAAAAAGTTACTACATACTAGTTATTATTGGATAATGATAGAAGTAGAAGTAGTTGTATATGTGAAGAGGTGTGTCAAGTGTTAGAAGCATACCAATTTGATTCATGATCCAACCAAGACATTCAAACCATTGAAAATACCATTGTTATTCTCAATGTGGGGACTCAAACTCATTGGGAAGATAATTATAACTTATTTAGATGGCCATAAACATGTCCTGACTGCTACCAAGTATTTCACTAAGTGGGTGGAAAAAATTCCCCTCACTTCAATAATAAGTATATCTCCAATTTCATATTCAACCATCTCATCTACCACTATCACATCCCCTTTGACATTATATTTGATAATGGATGATCATTTAATAAAAAATATGTGAAAGCACTATATTTTCAATATCACATCAAACAACATTTATTTACTTCTTACTATCCATAAGGTATAATCTAAGGCTTATAATAAAACCATTATTAATATTATAAATAATAATGTTAATGATGTTGGTCTTAATTAGCACTTACAACTATTTAACACTATCTGGGCATACCGTACCACCTTCTATACTCTAATATGAGCTACACCCTTATAATTCACTTATTTATATTACTGAGGCCATTATTCCCATTGAGGTTGAGTTTCCTTATCTATGAAATTTGTTGCAGTACATCATTGATGATGAAGATTATGAAGTATATCGATTTCAATAACTAGACCTACTTGATGGAAAATGCTTGGCCACCTTGAATAATATTCAAGATTATTAAAATTGACTAAAAGGTCAATATAATAGGGATGTTAAGCATCATGAATTAAATATTGGTGAACTTGTGATAAAAGATAATAATAAAAATTTTAATGTTAAAACAAATTAAAAAGGAAAGTTTCAACCAAACTAGTTAGGGCTGTATGTAGTTTTTGCCAATTATGGTTCTGGAGCATACAAGATCGCTAGACCAAAGGGAGATTAAATTGATGAACTAATGAACATAATGCATTTGAATTTTTTTTTTCTCTTGAAGGAATCAAATTAGTGTCTACAAGGATCATCTAAGTTATTGCACATTATACCTATTTTTTTGTACTATACCCCTTACCTTTTTACCATATTTTTAACCCTTCATTAGCCAGTTATTTTTTCTTAACTGCACCTATCATGTTTAGCCTTGGTTATAATCCATTTTTACTTTAGGAATGTTCAATGATTGATGACATATTTAACTCCAACATCTATTTTAGAATCAAATTTTCAAATAACAATATATGAAAATGGTATGACAATGGTCTTGGTAATTAGATCTTTTATTTGTTGTTATGTTCCCACCTCATGCTACTAATTATAATTGCTTATGGGAAAATTAGTATCACTGACCCTTTATTGTTGTTTCCTAATTATAATTTCTTATCTATAAATTAGGGACAACACCTTTACCATGCATTACCTCATCACATTGCCATTACTATTACCATTTGCCTTTAGCTAAACTTGTTAAAACTTAGACACATTTTGTGAAGGCATAAATATAGTGAATTTAGGTCCTATGGGAATATATAGGCAAAAATCAATTCATGTTGAGGTTAAATCAGTCACCCCTTTGCCACACTCCCCATTTTATGAGTTTCAACCATGTTGTGTCTTGTAATTCTCTATTGAGTTAAGATACTAAAAACACTAAAAAATTAAAAGTAATTTACCAACTTCACCATTGAAGGTATAATTATAGTGACTTGAGGTCCTACAGTACTATGTAGGTAGTTATAAATTCATGTTGAAGTTATCTCAGTCACCCCTATGCTACGCTCTTGCCATTTTACGAGTAACCTAAGCGACATTCTCTCCTTTTGTGAGTTAGACCGTTTTATATATTTTAATTCTTGATTGAGTTGAGATGCTTAAAAAAAAAAAAAAAAACATTTGAAATAGTTTTAAAACCCTTAAACATTCAAAAAACATCAAAAAATTCTAAAAATCACAAAATCATGAAAATTAGCATAGAATTTCTATATGAGATATAAAACTATCATTTTTTTGGGATGGGCCATATTATCTATTCAAGTTTATTTCTAGACTACCCTGGTATTTTTCTTCTAATTTTTGGGAAAGCTACATTAACTTGAGGTCTACAAAGACTATGTAGGAAACACTTGGATACATGAGGTATCTCAGGTTATCTCAGCTACACCTTTTCTTTTTTGACTAATTCTTTTCTTTAAGGATTCTGGGACTCCTAACTACTTCATGAGTAACTACTTATCATTTAGTTTTCCCATCCTTATTTTCCTTATCCATATGCTCTCATCATTTTTAAAGTAACTTCATCTTACACTCTCACCATTTTGTGAACTCATTCTCATTCTAAGCCTTAGATGAAGTAGACACTATGCATTATCATTTCAAATCATTAGTGGATACTTGTCTCTTGAATTTTAGTGTGGTTTTAACCTAAATCATATTCTCACACTTGCATAATTTGTTTGTGTTAATATTTTCATGATTTTGAACTTCATCCCTCTTTTTTTCTCATGAATTCACCATTTTACAAGATTATTCTTATTTTCATATACAAGTCAATCATGTTTTCTTAGCATCCATTTTATTCTATCCCATATCCAGGGAGAACTACATTTGACCTGAAGTTCATTTTAGATCTTATGTCCATGGAACTATATAGGCAACATTCACTTGCCTAGTGCATATAGAGTAAACCTAGCTAAACCTTCCTTTTATTTTATTCTCCCCATTTTATTCATGTTGTTTTGTTATCTCTTATGGCCTAGGGGCAATATTTGTGCTGTCTTGTTTATTTCATTGTCTCCTATAGTTGAGGGGACATGTTTGTCATCTTATTTATGTCATTGTCTCCTATAACCTAGGGGAAATGTTTGTGTCTTTTTTCCATGTGTTGTTTTACTTGTGGCATTGATATCTATCCTAGGGATCACCTTGTCACCAATAGTAACACCTCTATTACATATGCATGAATAATTTATTTTATATTTGTACTAACATTGTGATTAACCATTGTTTGTGTATTATTATTATTTTTATCTAAGTTTGTTTTTTTTCATGTGTTTAGAGTAGTTTGTTTACTACACATTTTTTTGCTTTGGATTGTTTAGTTATTTTGATTTTTTTGTTCACTTTGTTTGTTGTTTGTTGTTTGTTATTTTTATTTGCTAATTTATATATTTGATCTATTGTTGTTTATTCTCTTTTTTTGTATTATTTATTTATATTGTATATTATTTATTTATTGGTTTTTTGTTTGTTATTATTTCTTGATTCACTTTTGTTTATTAGTGTTTTATTGTTTATTTGTAAAGTTTGTTTATTTTATTTATTTTGTCTTAATTGTTTGTTTACTTGTATAGTTTATATTTTCTTGTTTATGTTGTTTATTCATTTTTATAGTGTTAGTTTGTTAGCATTTTTATTTATTTGTGTTTTATTTTTATATTTATTTTTATCTGTTTTGTTTGTTTTATTTATTTTATTTGTTATTTATTTTTACTTTTATTGCTCGATTATTGTAATATAATTAAATTTTATTTACACTTTAGTCTTGATTATCCATATTATGTATTCAGTTCTAAATTTTTGTATTTAGTCTTACACTTGATTTATTTGTTATATTTACACTTGGGATTTGATTATCCATATCTTATTCCTAAGTTTTTTATATTTATATTTAAATTAACTTTTCCTTACTTAGGTTATATATTTCCATTTTAGTTATCCATAAATCTCATGCATAATATCATAAGCTAAAGCAAAATCATGCACATAGAATCTATTCTAACAATGCAATGGTAATACTTACCTAATATATAAAAAACTAGCTAAATACTCAAACACATGCCTAAATATATGAGTAATAAACAAGAGTATCAAATGATTCATCATACATTTATATAGATGTGTATCTCTAAATAAACATGCATATAAGTCATACAACATAATTAGATGATAACCAATGGAACATCTCATAAACATGGCATAAACAATAAATGAACATAACATACATGAGCATAAACATTAACAATGTTAAACATCCATAATGCTAATCAAATTTAATCAATGCTAAACATGAGATAATTGACCTTAAAGGATCCAAAAATGAATGTCAATATATCTTCAATGTCATATACATAAAGGCTATATACATATCATGATGGTGTCTCAAAAATACATAAGTATGTTGATACATTGATTACAATGCCATACAACCCAAAATAATGCCAAAATGTTCCAAAATACCAAAATTCCAATGTCCCTTTGATCAATTCTAGATTTGTGTGTCCATGGGACATGTAGTCAGAGAAGGTCCTAGTGGCCTTGATGGTCCTAGTGGTGGTGGTGGCGGCTGATGAATATACTGGATTGAGGCACCTATAACATGAGTCCCAGTCTGAGACCATCTAGATCTTATTTTTAAGTCTTATTATAACCAGGCCATATTTTTTGGGCCTCCTCTAAGGCCCATTTAATAACATGATTTATCAACCTATACACCATGTTTATTTGAATGTTCTTCAAAATCACATTTAGGCTAAAACTATGTTGTTATCATTTTCCAACTTATTTTATATCCATTTTTTTGGATTTTTTAAATAAGATACACGTACCAATTTTTGTTGTTGTGGAAAAATATTATTTGATTAGTCAATGATATATATTTTGCCTTTCTAGGGCATTCATGTTTTAAATCACTTGATTTGAATGTGTGAATTATTATAACCGTCTTTGGGCAAATCATTCTATTCTCATTTTCATTCTTGATTAGAACCACCTTTGGGAAAATCAATGTTTCCCATTTTCTATTCCTGATTATAACCACCTTTGAGAAAATTAATGTTTACCCATTTTTTATCACTGATTATAACTACCATTGGGCAAATCAATGTTTCCAGTTCTATTCTTCATTATAACTACATTTGGGAAAATTAGTGTTTCCCATTTTTTTACTGATTATAACCTCCTTTAGGCAAATTAGTATCCATCCCACCACCAAACTTAAGAAATTATTTATGACATTGCTTATAAATACCTTTGGGAAAACTAGTGTCATACTTTTTGTTATTAAATATAACTACCTTTGGAAAAATTAGTAATCCCACCCCTATTACCACTAGATCATATTTTTTCTTCATTTTAAGGGAATGTTCAATGATTCTATTTTGATTCCTACTCCCTCAAGGGGGTGTCAAGGGATTATCGACTGCCCTTTAGGGCTTTAACCATTAAGATTAAAAACTTTTGCATTATTTGAAAGTATGTTATTTTGCATGTGTATCAAAATACCTTATCAAATAGGGGGAAAATGTAAACATTTAGTTTAGGCCACTTTCTTGCCTAAGCTAAGATTCAATTCAATTTCTATAAAATGACATAATTCAAGATTATAAATCACCCCAATTTTCCCAAATTTGTCTACATAAGGGATTTAATTTCCTAGAAACATGACGAGGCTATCTTATTTTGTGCATTACTTTGTATGAATCAAAAACCTATTTCAATTTTAACTCTAGTTAAATTATGACCTAAAAATTTGATATTTTTGGCTTGTTAAGCTATTAATTCACAACATTTAAAATAGTTTCCAAAATCCAAAAATCACTACGGAAGATTAATTACATTGTAAATATTAATTAAATTACCTAAATAAATACTATAAATTAAATTAGTGAATTTTATTTATCAAAAAAGGAATTTTTAGCCAAGTATGAGGTCAAAGTTTAAATGGGCTAATAAAGTGATTTATTATCTCTTAAATATTCAAAAAATTATGAGTCACACTTCACAAATATCTAAAGTGAGTTGTCATGCCTAAAAAATATCTGAAACTAAGGTGTCAAGATTTCATGAGTGCTTTGACCTAATCCAAAGTTATCTTGACTCAATCCAAGTTAGAATTTAACCTAACCTCCCTAGGGTTAGATTTAATTCTTAGAGTTATAAATACAAGTGTCCACACCATATTCCAATAAGATTTTGTGTGTTAGGTTATTTTTCTATAATACCTTCTTGAAGGCTTTAAGAGTAGTGTCATAATTCCCAATCTATGCTAAGCTTCACACCAATCCACAAGTGACTATTGGATAGATGATACCACAATGGAAGAACATTTATAAAAAAACTCAAATAATCATAATTTGAACATGAACATCCTTATGCTAAAAATTAAGCATAAAATTCAATAAAAGAGGTAAGAAATTTGTACTATCTTTATCTCTATTTGTGATCTTGCTTATTATGTTATGCTCTCCCTAGTTCTTAGGCAATATTGTTTAGTCATAGTGTATTTTTATGCTTAATTTTTTGTCATTTGGACTAACAAGGGACTAATATACATATTGTTTTCTCTTTGAACACTTAAAGTACAAAATGTATTATGAGTGCATTATGGGAGCTTGATCTTTATGACAAATCCCTATAAATGCCCCCTCTTTTGAGGGGAGTTATTGTACTTATCCAATAACTATAATTAAAATAAAAATCTCTACAAAATATGTGTTATCCACAACATATATGATATCTACATAATAATTCAATAGAATATGCATACATAACATCAAAATGTAACATAATTTGACCATAAGTTTGTAATGTGTAATAAATGTTATATCTAGAATTCACAAGGATGTCAAGATATATATAAAAATTCATGCAACAATAAATATAAGTAATAATTCAATAGATACCTATGGGGATGGGGCATTATGTCCATCATGACACCCATGCAGGAAAGGGAGATGCATGAGGTCCCTCATGCCATCTAAAATTAGAGTGTGTAACAAATAAGAGACAAGTGTCATGGACATGACACATATAAGAAATCATACATATAACACACATGAGGCACACAAATTAGACAAAGGGGCCACAATATAAGGGACATGGGCACACGTCACTAAATATAAGAAATCAAGACATACATAGACATGTTCAAATATCCACATATGAAAAAAAACAAGCATGTTGTCTTAGAGCCACATGGAAGGACATGTTCAAATGTCTGCATACATAATCAAGAAAGCACACATAAGGACATGGATACATTTCCAAAGTATACATACTATGAAAGGATGTGGAATAGAGAAAAAGAGCAATGTAATATTCAAATTCCATTGAATATAATAACCATATAGATACAATCAATTATAAACTAAAAAAGATAGAAATGAAATTATACATGAATATGTAATACAAATCTATATAATAACTATGATGTACATATGCTGAATATAGAGTAGTAGTAGATGGGAAAAATTTGAGTTAGTGTAGGATGATCAATATCAAAATATAAACTTTGTGACTTCAAAAAGATGTAACTTGATAATTAAAACTATGTATAGGGTGACCCTAAATGGGTAAATGTGTCAAATGAAGAACCTATGTATATGTGTATATTCCCTCAGTGGGTAGATAGTGTTAAATTTGGATCGATGTAGTGGACCTGAGTCTTGTAGTAATATGTAATAACTCAACAAGAACAAGTGAAGCATGTATGTATTCTAAAATAATCTATATTGAGATAACTATCATATGTAGTATCTAGAAAATATAATAAGTGTAAACATGACAATGCATACAATCTATAATTTATGCTTTATGAGTAAAAGTTTGAATGTTTTTTTGGTTTTTAAAATATTTTTTTATTTTTTTATTTTTTGGATATAAGATATGTACAAGCAACATAAAATGAGAATATATACAAGCATAAATAAATAAGGAAAGTATGTACATGAAGGGAGGAATAATACTAATTGATGAGTCTCATTGGAGACTCACTATCATTGTGGCCTGTGTCAAAAATATGAATGGTAATATCTCATACAATATGACTACTATTTTTAGTTGAATGGTGTTGTAGTATGAATCTAAGTATTACTCCTTATCAAAATCATAATAATCTAAATAACTTGGAATGTTAGTGTTAACTTCTATTATACATGGATGAGCATAGCGAATTACCTCCTATTATGGAGTTGACCTTTCTAAATTATGCTTTGGAATATTTATTGTGATTTTTCCCTTTGAAACTATGCTTATTTTAGACATATGGTGCTCTATAGGCTATTTTTTTATAAAGCCTTTTTTGAGAATGTTTATTGGCTTATCATGATTTTGACTTTAAAACTTAAGTTATTTCTCTATCTATAACATTTCTTATGTATCTAGATATTTATCCTTAATAAACTATAACTATGAATGATTTTCCTTATGATGTTAAATAAATACAAAAATTTGTTGACCAACATTATCAACTGCTAGAATAGGAGTAGTGATGCCTTAGGCTTGCTTGCGCAAACTTTGACCATGATAATAAAACTATTGTATATATTATTGGCCAAACCCATACTACTTTAAAAGTTGAGCCTAATTATAGAAAGGTATATTTACATATTTTACTTGATTTACCTATTCTTTTTGTATTGTTTCTTCCTCTAATTGTGATTTATGAACCTTTTGTTATTCTAAGTTATGCTTTGGTAACCACTATGGTACTATTTCTAAATTTGACCCTTTTTTAATTTTTAATGTGTTATTGTATGTTTTTAAAATTATGTGTCACTATGTGAGTCATATGTATCCATTATCTATTGTATTTTCCTTTTCAATACTAAACATGAATCGATGTGGTCCTTATGCATTCTATGATATGCACAATAATATCTAGATCTCCTCATTTGATATATAGGAGGTAGGTTGATCAAATTATATTTAATAATTTCTCTTATTGCATTAATTAAAATGTTATTGGACCCTTGTAATATTTTTTAATCACTTATAATAGATGCATTGTGTTGTATTTTATGGTTTAGATATGAAAGAGTGCTAGGAATAACTTTGCTAGGTGTAAATGCACATACATGATGAACACTAGAATATAATGAAGACTTTGTACATGTAATTTGATTTACCAATAATATGACCTATGCACTTAATAATTGGTTTTGATTATTTAATTTTGATATTAAACTTCTCATATTTATAATTTTATCCCTTAGAGTATCACAAGTACAAACCCTAGTTGCTTCTGATTGAACATGTAGGCACACACATTATAAGGGAAATGCGTGGATAGGCTAGGTATGGGTATTGGTAATAATATTATATGCTAATTCATATCATAGAGGAGTGATAGCATGGACCTAGTTAGAGGTAAATTGGTTATCACCCTCATGGAGATGAGGAGGAGAAGGAGATTCTTTCATGTGCATAAGATATGACATTAAAACTTGTAACATAGTTGTTAGAGTATGTACTAAATCTTGTATGTGTGTAAGGGTTTGATTGTTAATGGAATTACACATAAGAGAAAGATAACATGCTATGAAATATGACATATATTTGAACTAATTTAAATCATAATTTATGTATGTGTTTATGTCATTTTTGAATTCATTCCAAATGAATGGAAACAAACATGCAAGATAAGATAGAAAACTTTTCATCAAAAATTAATTAACTTCATATGTCATTATTATCATGATTATATGAAATATAAATCTGGTTGAGGGTCCTAAAAGGTTGGAAACATAAACCCTAGGGTTGTCTAGGGTTAGGGTTTGAGTAGTATTCAAAGTATGTCGAGTTCACAAAATGATTCAACCTATTAGGACTTTGTGAATGTAAATCTTATATTGTTAAAGAGTTGAGTATAGTAAATTAGGGTATAAATATGCAATAAATATATACATTAATTTGTTACATAATTGACTAAATTTGACCTTTATAAAAATACCAATAAATACTGTAAATGAGAACTTAGAAAATAACTGAGATAGGTGATCTTGAGGCTAAAAATTGAGGAAGGGGTTAGTCTGATTGTTGAAAATAAGATATAGGTGTAGGATTATTCTAAGTTTCTAGGTGCACCTATGTCTGGGTTTGTCAAGCCTATTCTTGTATGCATGATTTATAAAACCCTATAGATGTCATGTTTTAACTAATTTTATGAGAAAAAAATTAATTTTCCTTGTTACTAGGGCATCTAGTTGATACAAGTAAAACAATGTGTTTGTTAGTATGGTAGGTTGGATATCCTTAACATCCCACTATGATGAGAACTTACTACATAAAAATACTCTAAAGAGGTATCAAGCCCAATATAGTTATCCCCACCTAAATTCTAGCACATGTAAAAGTGAAGCTAGTATGATGGTTGACTCGAGTGATTTGAATGTGATTGAGATTAGAAATTTGATTAATATGAGCTTAGAAATGTTGTAGATGGTAGTATGCATAAGTAGGCAAAAATATGGATTGATACCCTTAATTATGTACAACTTATTCTAAGTTTGTATATGTAATTTGCATATGATTTACATCTAGTAGTTAGAGGGATAAAATTCATGTATTTATACTATTTTGGTACTTATGAAGGTTCTAAAATAGATCTAAGATGACCTTAAGAGGTCTAATATTTTAAAATATATCTATTTATGGAAAAAGGAGGGAAATAATAGTAGCATCAATATTGGGACACTAGTGCCATGTGGAGGTACTGTCCCTATAATGGTTATAGTGTAAAGGTGGCATAACCAAAGGCATGAAGGGATAGGATGTAAAAATGAGGGTTTGAGACTACTTTAGGGATGACTAGGGATGTCTATGGCCTACACAATGGCTGGATAAGTGTTAAAACATGACCTAAGATAAGTGTAGGGATAAGCTAGAGATATGTGGTCTCAAGTAGCACTTTTAACACTAAAATGTATTTTTCATGTAATTACACTTGTTGATCTTGCACTATTACTTTGTAGACATTTCCATGATCCACATCATGTAACTTAGGACTTTATGTGATCACATACTATGTACCTCATTGCTATATCTACCTAGACATGTTACTCATATATGATACATGATCCATACATAGATTAAATACTTATCTCATCCTTTTGAGGTAATTTAACTACCATTTTATACTTCTCCTCACCTAAAAAAGGGGGACATATTAGTGGGGACATGTCATAGAGGTATGGCTTCCACATTTTCATAGTTTTAGATTATAGTGGGTTAATGTTATGGAAACATGTTCTCCACACTTATACTAGTTCTCAAATTCTATAGGTATAATAGGGGAATGTCATCGGAATATGTCCTCCACACTTAAGAAATATCAAATTGGGCCAAATTTCATAGTTATATGATTCAGATACACATTTATGGCAAAATTATATACATTAGTACCATTTTTATATGCAGGGTTCAATTGAGACATATATGCAATGCATATTTTATCTAAAGATCACCTAAATTTTCAAAATAAAATCACCTTGTAGATTTTAAATACTACTATGGATTGTTATCATACCTAGGGTTGAATTTTATGGACTGCTATCAAGCTAATCTACTACAGTAGTTGGTTAAATGTTTGACAAGGTTAAGGTGATTAAATAACTTAATCTTACCAAGTTTACAAGTTAGACTTGATAAAATCATCTAAATTCACCATATTTATATAATGGAGTGATTAAATCATCCACCCTCACTAGATATATAGTGTGATTTGATTGGATCACTCACACTCACTAGAGTTTAAGTATGATTGGGTTGTACAATTGAGATAATTTTGATATCTATGTAAACTCACCTTTTTACCAAGGTTGGGGAATGTTTTCATCCAATATATCTCTATTTATATATATGAAATTTTAGGTTTCCAAATTGTCCTAATTTTAGCTCCAAGTTTTCTTTATAAATCGTCTCTTCAAATCAAATTGTGAAAAGTCAAGATGGCTGCATCAATACATAGGTGTACTCCTAACCTCAATTTATTTAATTTAAAGCCTTTAAAATTATTTCAATTATTAATTATATGTATTTATTATATATTTTAATATGCTCTTGGTTATATTTTAATCACCATAAGATTACTCAAGCAGGGTTCACATAAAGATAAGGTGTGTTAGACAAACCTAGGTACACATTTATTTTCATTTAAACTAGAAATTTCATTACTATATTAAAGGGGGGAAAATGTAGACACTAAATCTAAATTATATAGAACCTTAGTCTTGTACACTTTTAAAATATATATCATGGTTTTACCTTTTAGTTATACCTTCCCACTATCAAAAGGCTTGCATTCACTATCCCTTCATGCCTAATTATTTATATCTTAATCTGATCACTACTATTCTAATGATAAAACATTCTATATTATGAAAAATGTATTAAAATTTATTATTGTCCTTCTTTGCTAGTTTTGGACATGTACCCATTTTATAGCTTCCCAAACACTTGTGTCTCAATTAGAATCCTATGTCGATGCAAGTGTCATAGTTCCAACTAAGTGTCTAGTGCTCAAAGGTCATCTAATTTATAAAAAAATGTATCATAAAGGTCAAGCTATGTGCTTTACTAAGAGATATTTTCAAAAGGGATTTGGTATATATACAAGATCAACCCTAATTCATTCCTCACCTAGAAAATACTAAGAATTTATAAAAAAAACTTACCAAGATCACTCAATTAAGAATTTAAATGAGAAAAAATGCCCTATTCATCCCTATTTACATATCAAGAATATGATAAATATCCATGTAGGTATGAAGTAGTAACATAGCATATCATGAGCCATATTTTCCAAGTTAAAAGTTATGTCACTCCATGTACTTGATTATTACATATTGCATCCTTATACACACACAATCAAACACATAGGGGATAAATACATAAGTTTACGTGCCTCTTCAAAGAATTATATATGTATACAACACCCATTAATAGAGGGGGTCATTGGTGTAGATCAACACCATGTTCCCACTAATGCAATATTCCCATTATCACTCTAAAGGTGAGGAATCTACGGTTTGATCATTTGACCAATAGTTAAAACCTATACATGTGATTAAAATACACCAAAATAAACGTGATATAAAACCCATAAGGATATAGGTGATTACATATATATATAATCATTATTTTATATTGGACACCTAAGTCTGACTCAAATACCAATGTCAATGCAACTATCCATATTTGATGTAAGTGTGTAAGGCCTCAAAGTGCAAAATTATAAAATATGATCATTATTATAGGATCCTAACCTAGTCCACTTCTATCCTATTTCAATTTAGATCTACATATGAATAGAAAACTAGATAAATACTTTTTATCAGTCTAGATTTCACCCTTGAGGCAAATGAGTTTCAGACCTACCTACTACAAATGATCAAATAGAATAACCTCTAGGTGTGGTTGGTCTAATGGGTGAGGTCAGTCTCTATTTTTGGGGATAGCTCCCCTGATGCATAGTCTAAATTCAATGCCTAAAATTAATTTTTTTACCAATGAAAAGGGCTAGAATAAATTGTGAAAACAAACCTAAGATATGGGAGGTGATGAACAAATATGTTGTGTCAACTCTACTTGATCCCTAAACAACACTTATGGACTAAAACAAAGACTAATTACTAAGATACTCTCTTCAAAATAATCCTACACATTAGTGCTTCACCTGGAGGTTATGATAAATGACTATGACCTAAGCATGATGAATTAGAGGTCTAGTTAAAGATGCTATCAATTGGTTTTCACTAAAAACACAATCATTAATACCCAGACACACCATGTAACCTTATTAAGAATAGTCTACTAGCATCTAGGTGAAGAGCAAGGACCTACAAAGGGAGAAAAGGGATCAACCAATTATGCAAATCAAACAAGCATGAAAAAAAATAGAGAATCAACTTGGATTAGGGTGAATCAGTCCTTATATTATCTCAAGGCTACAAGATATAAATAGGTAGAACTTTCTCATACCTAGTAGAGGGATCCATATAATGGCTTTCTAAGCCCAATTTATAGAACATGAGAAGGAGAGAGAAGGAGAATGTGGTGTAGAAGTATAGTGTAGAGGAAATTATGACCATGATTCATTCAATAAGTAGTTACAAACATGAATGAGGAGTATAAAAAACCCCATAACTCCTCCCATACATTGCCTTGGTGGCATAGTGGCCTTTAGTGAGCCCTTTTTGGGCATATAAGAGTGGTAGATGGCCTATTTTTGGTCAAAGTTAACTCCATGAAGGCACCATGCTCCTTAAAACTGATCCATTACTCCTTGAAATGTATTAATAGGTCATGCACATATTATTATAGGGTAGTTACATGTTTAAACATGTCTATTACTTGCTTAGCTGCCATCCTTCATGCCATTCATAGACCATTCAATACATTAGTCCTCATTAATGAGTGGTAGGCCTGAGACTTAGAGAATTTAAAGTGAGTGATGGGTCTCATAATGGATTAAATAGGTTGGTATAGATATGTTTCTACTTTAGGAATCCTCTTCACCATGTGAACATACCTACAATTTCCTTAATGCAAATGAGGTTACATCTCTTAATTAACTCCAAGTCTACTCATCAGGCTTACTTGTGACACTAAAAGGTTTCATTAGTTATTTTTTGGATATCATTATATCTATTCATAAGCTCAATATTCCTTATTACTCATTTAGGGCCTTTAACATGCTTGGAAACTATGAAAATAGACTCAAAATTAAACCTTATAGCCCCTTTCTTTTAAATATTCTCTCACATGTACTAATAAAAAACCATTTAAATATGTCCATGAGACATATGGAGATAAAAATTATTTTTCAAGGCCAAAAATTTACATTTTAAGGCATTAAGAATCACATTTCCTCTATCAAGTCACTATGAGAGGTTTAAGAAGGGTTTTAGGTAGTTAACATTGGCAAGGATTGTTCATAAATAATAGATACCTAACCCTTAAAATAAAACCATAAAGCTTGAGTATGAGGAGCCTAGTAATCAATATAATAACTAATTATACCCATGAAACTACTCATGTAAGTACCAAGCAAAAAATTATGTTCTCTCAAGCTCTTATACAATGCAACATAGGGTTTTTAAGGTGGCTAGGTTCTTAGTAAAGGTTCATAGAGTTTGGAGGTTTGGTGAGTGAACCAATGATATGAGTTTAAAATTACTAACCCTATACACCTTTCATTAAATCCTTTGGATCCCATATGAAATCTTCCTGAAGTTCTGAGCTTCTCAAAAGGCCTTCTCAAGTTAGCAAACCTAGTGTATTAGGCCGAGAGAGTGGTTTTAGGCTCAAAGGACTTATAAAGGTTATAAATTAGTTTAAATGGAATTAAATATAAAACATAACTTGGAAATTTTTTATAAAATATATTTAATGAGCAATGGCCTCCAAAAAATATTTTGTACCCTGCTCAATTCACCATGAGGGTTTGTAGGCCATTAGGCTAGTTTGGCCCTAATGACCTTGTTTGGAGTTTGTATTCAACTCGTAAAGGATAAAATACTTTTGATAATTATTGATATGGATAATAATTAATTTAATTATCATATATA
This sequence comes from Torreya grandis, assembly GCA_037957365.1. NCBI lineage: Eukaryota > Viridiplantae > Streptophyta > Pinopsida > Cupressales > Taxaceae > Torreya > Torreya grandis. The sequence continues at coordinate 830,340 of JARHVA010001376.1, forward strand.
ACCAATTTTCAATTTAATATTTCATATTGTCTTCACACTTCTGTAAATAGACGTACAGCTCTCTACTAGGCCTGCAGGAGATAATTGTCTAGGTTCCTTGAGTAGAAATAAATAAACATGCATTCTATGATTGTTTTCATAGATAAATAGAACCTAATATCATACCAAAAAAGTTTTATCAAGTTTAAAAACCTTAAACTCACCTTGTAATACATATTCCCTTCCACTTGCTTAAACAACATCTGCTTGGGTAAGGTTTTAGGCTTGATTAGGTTTCTTGAAAATTTTCTCCACCCTGGACTTATGAATACTTTCATGGAACTTTATGAATGCTTTATATATATATATATATATATAGTGTGTTTCACATGATTTACCATTTATACTTAGCATATCAAGTGTACTTTTGTCTATCTACCCATAATAAGTCTTCAATTTATTTTAAGCTTCATGTGTCACTATACCCTAAAAGTGTCCTTGAATAACTAATTATTCAACATAGGGGTAAAAAATTCTCCATCATCCTCTTAAATATATCTCATGAATATATACCCCATTTTTAACCTTCCACATGCACACTTTCCTCATTTTTAGAGATAAGCCTGTAGGTGCCTATTGAGACTCAAAGCATACTACCAATTTACTCTTATATTGGATTCTTGATTTTAAAACTTTTAAAAAACATGAGGTTTCATATAAGTGTGAACAAGGATTAAAATATATGGGAGGTTATTATTGTGTTAGTATCATAAAACAAATGAAATAAACACACTAAAATCCTAACACCTCTAGCCTAGACACTAGGGAAATCTTAGGTAATAAAATTAAATGAAAAAACAACAAAAAAATAAAATAAACAAGTATTTCACCTTCCTTGGATCTCCAAATGGATTTTTTAATGGATTTCTTGGCTTGTGCATAAAAAATTATTTGATAGTGCATGTTGTTTGGTTCCTTCTCTCTTTGGTACCTTGGATTTGATGTTTCTTGGCTTAATATTTGAACATGGTAACATTACTTGCATGAGTTTGATGGACCAAATCTTGAATAGTAACTCTAAAATATCCAAACTTGTTGAAAATATTTATGCATAATAAATTTTCACAAAAATAAACTAAAAACCAATAGGCAAGGCCTTGTATTTATAGCTTCAAGAATTAACTCTCACCTAAGGTGAGTTAAGTTTGAGTTTAAACATGGAATGGGTTCAAAATAATCCTAGGTGAATTAAAGCTAAATCTTACTGAATTAATAGTTTTCATGTAATTATGATTTGAAATTACTAGGCATGGATCTTAAATTAGACATTTTAGGATATTTTAAAAGATCTTGACAAATCATAAAGGCAATGATGAAAGGATTTTATATTCCTAATTTTATATGTTCATTAATTTTAAATGTATAATTCAACTAGGCATTTAGTCTTGTTTAACTTGTTAATTGATTTTGATTATCATTTTATCTCTTTCAAAATTTGATAATTGATTAAGTGCCCCACTTAATAGGTTTATAGGCCAAATTGACAATTGTGATATTGCAAGGTGATTAGGGATGAATCCATGAGATGTTATTATGACTAAGGGCTAGTATCCCAAATATGGATGCCTCTTCATAATTCTAAGATTTGATGAATGATGCATGAAAAAATTTAGGATTTTTAATGATTCCTAGGCTTAATTTTCAATGGTTGGTAGGAATCAGTCTAGAGTCTGGTCAAAAGCTAGTTGTGGCCAATTTTGGTTGTCTATAATTTGCCCCTATTTGGGAAGGCATTTCAAGCTATATTCAAATTAACATATTTTCAAAGAATGAAAAGGTCTTGTTAATAATGAAAGAAGATAATGATGGAAGAAGAAGCCTATAATGATGCCCCCTTAAGGGAGTGGCTGACACATATGATTGATGGATGGTCCCTCAAAAATAATAAAAAATAAAAATGAAATTATTTCATCAGTGAGATTAATCCAATTAAGACAATGCATGTACACATTGATTTAAAAAAGGACTAATTTGCCCAAATATGGTTTGAATCAATAACAAATATTGAGACACTAATTTTCCCAGAGGCAATTATAATAAGTGACACAAGCACATGGCCCAACAAGGCCGATGAGTCAAAATAATGATTTTCCCATATGTGGTTATAATCATTAAGATGACCTGAATTGAATAATGAGTTTTTCGTTGTGTCCTAGTAGTGCAGATTTAGATTGGCAAGCATAACTCAAGGATATAACCTATCATATAGATTAAAATATGAGCAAGTAAAAACATAGATGAAATGGTCTAATGACTAAAGAAGACATAAGAAACCAAGCATTTGAAGATGTGTAAAGTGATGAAAGAGATGATTGGAAGAATAAAGATGGTTGACCTGACCTAAGATATGTCATATATCCAAGCTCTACCTATATAATCAAAATGGACCTCAAGCCATTGAAGTTCACCCAAAAGTGGAAGAAAATGGAATGAGGAATAAAATAGAAGAATAAAAACTGGTAAATGTGAATGATTCATTTATACCTGATTATGTGAAGATGCTCATCCTTATTAGCATTCAGACAACTTGAATTGTTAAGGGTTTAATTTGATCAAGGAGTGTGGGAGGATTTACCAAGGTCACCAAGGAGAAGTTTTTGTTGATTTATTGCTTATAATATTTATCAAGCTGATGTTTTCTATAGCACATGATAGTATGAATCATGATATAAAAAACCATTAGAATGTAGCTAAAATACGCATAAGAACTAACTCCCAATATAATAAACAATTAAAAATGATGCACCAATGATAAAAATCATGATGAAAATGTTGACGTATGATTATGGATAGACTCAATAATAATGCACAAGGATCCATAATCATACATAAGGAATTACCCAATGAATGCATATGGACTGAGTAAGGTCACAACTATGAAAGTAAATATATAGGCAAACAAACAAATAACTAAGTAAACAAACACACAAAAAGTTAAAATTAAGAATAATAGAAAATATCCTATCATCAATAAAGTCAATATCTACGTGTGAAGGTTCAATGTAATGATAAATAGGTGGTTCCCCAAAGCAATGTTACATGCAAATGGAAGTTCACACCACTAATGGTAGTGGAATGGATTGAAATTAATAATGGATTTGACTCAGTAGGGTGGATTGAGGATGATTAAATAGGTTTAAATGGAACAAATGTTTTTGGATTTTGAGGCATTATAATTATCAAAGAGATTGTAATCTCATTTTATAATTTTTAGGATTTTTAAATGTGTGGAATGTTTTTGGAATTTTCTAATTATCTCCATTCTATTGAGAATTATGAGACATAGAATGGTCCAACTCATAGAATGGAAAGAGTATGGTTTAGGTTACTCATAAAATGGTGATATAATTAGATTAATTGATGATAGGGATGACCTCAATTTTTATTTATTGCTATTGACATAATCCCAAAATGATTTTGAGTTACTATAGTTATACCAACATTAAAGGTAGTGAGATCCGACCAAGGAATAATAAATTTGTGAATTTAGGCAAATGAAAATAATAGTGGCAAGGTGATGAAATAATTCATGGTAAAAGGTATTATTACTAATTTTCCTATAAGTGTTTATAATTAGGGAACAATGGCATAGGTCAGTGATACTAATTTTCCCATAAACAGTTATAATTAGTAACACAAAGTGGAATACTGTTTTGCCCAAAGGTAGTTATAATCAATAAAACCAATAAAATATAAATAAAATATGTAATTTATAGATTCACTATCATACTAATTTCATATACTACCAATTAAACACATAATTTTGAAACTATTGAAACTGGATCAGACTCCCCTTGTGGAAGGTGCAAGAAGAACCAATAGAACCAAGATCAAAAGGGATGGGTAGGGCACTAAATTTTTTTTAGTAAATAATTAATGTATGGTGAGATGTAATATGGTATGAAATAAATAAGATGATAGGAGAGTAATTTTCTATAATGATAATAGGGTTTCCCCCAAGTGATAAGGCAAGGTAAATGATAAGGTATGAAACAATGACAAGGCAAATGGTAAATGAAAAAGAAAAATTAAATATTTCTAGCAAGGTAAATGATTTTTTTGTTCCTAATAATTTGGAGATGCACATCATAATCAACATATTATATACTTATAATAGTTAATCATGTAAATTTTTAGCCCACACCTCTTTAGAATAGTTGATCTGTCAAGAACTTGCTATAGATTTGGACTCCAAAAATGTTGTTTTGTGATCTTTGTTGGTCATTGATTCTATTTACTTCAAACTTAGATACAAGATGTATTTGTAGCCTATACAAAGGAAAGTGTGGCTAGGGATGGTAAATTTAGATAAATATTGATTGATAGTTTTGATTTGGCAATGTAAAGGTGGATGATAATGGATTGTATAATGGTTGGACAACAAATGAAGATCAAGATTTTTAGGCACACACAATGTTTATGATTCCAAATTTTATATAAATTTGGATGTGGTAGGGATGAATACTTATGAGTATGATATAAATAAGACCATCATATTTTTTTTGTTGTTTGGGCTTGAGAGTAGCTACCATCTGATTATGTTGTAAAATGGAAGTTGTATTGATTTTATCTTTGATAATGTATTCACCAAGTAGTGAGGAACTATTATGCTTAGTTATTCATGCCTTGAAGAGGTTTTCACTAATAAATTTGTCTTGGTTATCCCATAACACCTCTAATAAGGTTTCACTAAGGAATGTTGACTTTTGACTTTGATTGTCTTTTAGTGCCTCAAACAATGTTTCACTAGAAGATGTTGAGTTTGGACTTTGATTCCCCCCTAACACCTCTAAGGTGTGATTTTCATATATGTATTTCAACAAGGTGTGATTTTTTTGGTCCCAATCAACACTTATGGGAGGTGAAATATCACTATAATGGCTAGGTTGGTTGGTGTTAATAGCATGTGGAATGGTAATGGAATGGAAAGGGGATTCAAAATCCTCATAAAATATACTAGGATAATTTATGTTGATGATTAATTAATCATACTCAAATTTTATATAAGGATCAAAAATATATTCAAATTAATCTACAAGGCATGAGTAACCAATGTTGTAACATCCATAAATGTATTTTGATTCTAAAGTTGAGTATGACCCATGGGACTCTAAATTTGATGTTGAGACTGATGTTGATTATAATTCTAATTCTACATCTAATTTTAATTCAAGAATATAACCTAACTTCAATGTTTATTCTTCATCTAATGTGGATGCCACTACAATGATGTCTTATTGAATGTTTGATAGTAGACAAGTAACAACCTGTGATGATATAATGGGCTCCACAAAGACTAATTTTTCAAAGTGAGACTCCTTAATGATGGGAAAAAGGTAAATAAAAAAATCCATAGATACTATATTTTCAATGGGAGGATCTTTAAAAATAGGATAATGGTTGAGATAATTATTTACCCAAAGGTGGTAATAATCATTAAGAAGTGACTTAGAAAATATTGGCTTGTTAGAGTAAGACTCCTCAATAATAGGGATAAGTCATAAAAATAGTTATTTCAATAAAAACATCATGGATTGGTTGTTTCTCTTCACCTTGTTTTATAAGTAGTTTTAAAATACTAGTTTTGAACATATCTTAGTTTTTGAATGATTGGCTCTGTTGGAGAGGTACTAATTGGATCTATCATAGCTCAATGATTGACATGGATTTTTTAAATTTGGGGAAGGTTGGAAATGGTTTAATAATGATTATTATTTGGGTAATGGTCTCTTTGTAAATAGGCTCATCTAAGATAGGCTCAATAATGACTGGTTGCTGGTCTAGGATGTTAACTGTGACTCATTGAGTTATGGTTGCACAACTTTATTGAGATAAAAATATACCATACTTGGAATGGTAATTGTATGGAATTGTAAAGATTGGTTAATTTTTTGATCTAAAGGATGAAGGCCTAAAATGGTAATGGTATGGAATTTCAAAGCTTGGTTATTATCACGAGCCAAAGGATGAAGTCTTAGAATGGTAATGGTAGGGCATTGTGAAGATTGGTTATTATTGTGAGATAAAAGACAAGGTCATAGAATGGTAATAGTAGGGAATTTCAAATCTTGGTTACTATCATGATCCAAAAGATGATGTCCTAGAATAGCAATCCTTGGATGCTATGGAGCTTGGTTGCTCACATAATCCAAAGGAGAGTTAATAGTATAGGTGGGGGATTGAGTATCATTATACATGAAAGGGTGGAATTGATACATAATTTATCCAAAAGAAGGTATCATTGAATAATATTCTTAAGGATTTTGAATTTATTCTCTAGATTAAGTATTATAAAGAGGACAAGAATCTATCTCACAAACTATATCATCACCATAGGGGTTCTAAACAAACTCATTATACAACCACATTATCATAACCTATATTATACATGGATCTAATACAAGTGTAATGAGACATATCCAAACCAATGATAAATGTTTTTAAAAAAGAACTAGAGCTCTATAAACTATGAAAAACAAGGTCCAAAGGACAAATGGTCCAAACATGGTCTAACTTGGTCTAAGGAATGGAGCTATATCTCCAAAATTATTTGTGATAAAACTCAGTATAAAATAGTCTAACATCAAATGTCTAATGTCAAATGTCTTACAAAAAAGGTCAGGTGGATGAAATAAAACTAAAATGCCAAACTTAGGTTCAAAGTGTTTCAAATAAGTCTAAACTAGGTCTAAAGAAAATAAAGGTTGCTAGGTCTTTTTAAAAACAAGGTACAAAATCTAGGCTCAAAATAGGCATTGTTATGTCTCTTGGAAAAGGCACAAAAGCTAGATTTTTTTTAAAAATGAGGTGTAAAGGGAAATAGGTTTTAATCTAAAAAATTTGAAACATTTTGACACAAACTAGGCATTCAAATTTTAAACACAAACTTTATCATTTGGTAAAATACAATGAACTTTAGGCACATGGAATATAGACTACTTCCCCCAAATCTAGGCATAAATAATAATTTTAAAATTGAATAAAGAATTAACCTAAGTTACATAACCTAAAATAGATATATTAATGCCTAGGACAAAATTATATGAGGCATAGTTAAAAATAAATCAATTTTTACCTAATCACGAACTCAACCTAGAAAACTAGGTTTCTTAAAAATAAACAACAAGCTAGACAAGAAATAATGACATGATGACACTAGGTATAGATCCAAAAGGTACACATAGTTTCAATTTTTTTTTAAATTTTGGACACAAAGAAACAAGTCTTTGAAACAATGTGAGCAACTTAATAACATCATCATTCTCTAAATATGTGATAAATGGTTTGTTTCAAGACTCAAAGGCAAAAAATTTGGAAAGAACTATGCAATGTAATAACACCCTTTTCAAAAATGTGACACACACACAAAGGTCTTTGAAGAGAGATGAAGGCAATGGTGTGATATGAAATGGATTGAATAATGCCTCTCCAAATAAAGGAGTAATGTATAAACAAGACTCATTTTAAATGTGTTAGGATAAAAAAATAGTTTAGACTCAAGACCATGTAATAAAAAAGGACAAAAATAACATAAAAACCTAAGTGTAATGTCCTAAATCTTAAAACTGACAAGGTTGCGTAGTAATGTTTAATTCAATAAATATAATTGATATTGAGAGTATTTTGATTGTTAGTCCTAAAAGTGAAAGCACATGAAAAGTAGGGTTTTTAGGCCCCCTCTTCTCTCAAGATTTTGTACTGTGACATAGAACTTTGGGCTACTCGCCCTGCATCAATAATATGTCCATGATAAATGGGGTTGTTCTAAACTATTAATTTTTATTTCATTTCTAGATGGTCCCAAGTGTGGCTAACACTAGAGATGAAATCACATCATTTGGATCCATGTCAACTGGTTTGTTGTGAAAATGTCTTATCCTTTTCACAACCACTACATCCATCATTTGCTTAGTATAGTGTGATGTTTGAGTTTCCCCTATGTTCCAAGGTTTAGTACCATTAATAGAACTTGTTTTAACCACTCAAAACAAGCATCCTAGTGGGTAAACCTAAATTTATATAACCTACCATGGAATGGGGTTGAAATGATGTCAATTATTCCTTAGAGAACCTAGGAGGAAGAAATAAACCCCTGCTCACAAGCTAAAATGCATGAAATAAAGACAAGTGGAAAGATTTTAGGGTTGTTTTTGGGTCACCCAAACCATAAAAATTTATGGAGGGCCTTAAAAAATTTATTTCCATGATTTTGGATTAAAGAGATAAAATGAAAATAATGAACATTTTTGATCACCCAAGTTCCTTAAAGGGGATTGGGGGAGAGCATACATGCATCACTTATTTTGTGTAAACAAACACTTCAACAAACAAGCATAAAAAATGAAACTCTTATGAGTATTTATCTAATGTGAGAGTTCATTTTAATCACCAAAATGAATTTTTTTTATGAAGTTTGAGTCCCTTGGTATTAATTTTTGATAAACATGCAAAAAATTTCAAAAACAACTAAGGCATGAAATGAATTAATTGTGTTTTAAAGCACTAAATAAAATTGTGTAATATTTAACCATGCTCAAGCTTTAATTTTTCCACCTTAGGACCCAAAATTTGTTAGAGGGTTTGCTTGCTTAGAAGCCCAAATTCAAGTGAGAAAAGAATATTTTGAAATTAGCTCTCGTGTTCTTTGGTTTTTGTCTTAGAGACTAATTAGCATCGATCTACACAGGGATCTATGTTGATAATTAGAGATTGATGCCGATCAAGTAGATCATTAATGTTTCCTTGTAAAATATGTTTGGATAGAAAAATGGTTAATAAAATGAACTCAAACCAAAACCTCTCACTAGATCTTGTTCAAAAAGGGTTAGATAAATAATATGTTGGGTTTTAGACATAGAATGAAGACAAAAAATCAAGAAAAACTCGAGTTAGTTATGTCTCTACCATATTCTTTTTTTTACATAGGTATCATGATTAATTCTAGTAATCGACATCGATCTATAAAATTGGCATTGATCCATGTCAATTTTGAAATAAAATGACGTAATCCCTATAACTTGTGAGTTTATAAAAATAGAAAGACGTGAAAAATGAAGTTAAAACTCAAATTTTGAAGATTTTTAAGTATCCATTGAAAAAATAAAAGTAACATATAATATTCCTTGGTTATATGAGATGTTTGGGTCCCACCAAGCATGTGAACAATGTGAATAAAATTTAAAATAGAGGGGAGGTTAGTCTTGTGTTAGTCTCATAAATTAAATGAAATAAATAAACTAAAATCCTAACACCTCTAGCCTAGACACTAGGGAGAGCTTAGGTAACAAAAATAAATGAAATAACAATAAAATCATAAAAGAATCAAGTATTTCACCTTCTTTGAATCTACAAAATAACTTATAATTCAATAGACATGGCCTTGTATTTATAGCCTCAAGAATTAACTCTCACCAAAGGTGAGTTAAGATTGAGTTTAAACATGGAATGGGTCCAAAATAACCCTAGGTGAGTTAAAAATAGCTCCAATTGAGTTAATAGTTGTCATGTAATTGTGATTTTCAATTATTAGGCATGGATCTCAAATTAGATATTTTATCTTATTTTCAAAGAGCTTGACAACTCATAAAGGCAAAGATGAAAGGCTTTGATATTTTAAATTTTGGAATTTCCATTTTTAGATATTGATTAATGTCAAATGGATAATTAAACTAGAAACTTAATATTTTTTAACTTATTAATTGATTTTGATTGGCATTTTATCTCTTTCAATATTTGATAATTGATCAAGTGCCCTACTTAATAGGTCTATAGGATAAATTGATAGTTGTAATGTTGTAAGGTGATTAGGGATGAATTCATGAGAGGTTATTATTGCTTATGGACTAGTATCATAAATAGGGATGCCTTATCATGATTATAATATTTGATGAATGATGCATGTGAAAATTTGGGATGTTTAATGATTCCTAGGCTTAATTTGCAATGGTCGGTAGGAATTAGTCTAAACTCTAATCAGAAGCTAGTTGTGGCTAGTTTTGGCTATATATAATAAGTTGCTGAAGTGTATTTTAAATTTTTTACTTTGGCCTAATTTTCTCCTTATCCCATATCCAAGAGACCTCTAAAAATCCCAATACATAGGTACATTCCTGTATATGAACTTCTAGGCCTACCAACTATGTAAAAACCCTTTTTATTTCTATCAATATTCTTGGTGATCCCTAAAATATATTAGGGAATCAAACCCTATATTTATTATCATTCATAAAATATTTTGAACCTTTTATTTACTCCATATATTTGTCTCTTAGGTTATGGATTAACACATGCCTATAGGTTTGTATTTGAGACTTCTAATTACAAGATCCTGTTGTATGAGATCTTATTAGTTCACAAAGCTCTTGGGAATATTATTCACATTATGTACTTAAATTAGAGTTTCAATTATTCAATAAAAATATTTATAATATCCAAAAAATAGTTAAATATTCTTGCTTTCTTTGAGACCTACACCAAGAAAGATTAGTATGCTTCTTGAGGAAGTTAAATAACTCTTCCCTCCTTGGGACTGATTGGAATCCTAGGTGAACCCAATTATGGAAGAATTTAAGGCATGCTCAACTTTTTACCTTCTTCTATAACCTTTTACCAGGCTAGGAAATGTCCTTGAAGCCTTGAGATTGGCGTGACCTTTTGAACTCTACCCTTTCTCTCACCATACCCTATGACTATTTTGCATCTTAGGTCTATAGAAGCATCTTATTTTAGTATCTTTTTTGTTAATTTTTATTAATAAAATAAATTAAATAAAAAATATAAATGATACAATTTTTAAAGAGGAATAATTATGACTGGTATGCACACCATTGATCCAGTGAAGTGGGAGCTCCTTTTTGGCTAGGAAGGACTGTTAGAGGTAGAGTCACTAGGGGGTGAATTAGTGATGCAAGATAGTCTAATTTAATTCTCAATTATTAAAAATTAATAACATACAATCATGATGCATAAAAATTAACCATTTTAATTAACATAATAAAATCAAGCACATAACACATGATATACATGGGAAACCCTCGTAGGGGATAAAACCCACTAAACCTTGCAATATGGACTATAGTCCTAAAATAACAAGTCCAAAATTTAAACCAGCACCGAATAATCAAGTAGCACCTATACCTTAGTTTAGTGAGACAATAATCCCATAAGGAGCTACTACCCCTGTCTACCTAAGCACCCATAATAATTAGACCTTTAGTAAGCTTTACCTTGCAAGGAGGTGTATATACTAGAAAACTGCACACTTATAGTTTTTTATGATGAAATGCCTTGAGACCCCCATAAAACCTCTTAAACCTTAAAAAACCATCTTAAACCAACAAAATCACTAATTATCCTATTTAAAAATACTATTCAAAAGTACTTTTCACTATCACTATTCATTGTGGGACCCACTATCACTATTCATGATGACATGGCATGTGACATGGCAAATGACATGGTGAGTGACATGGAAAAGTGACATGACAAGTGACATGGAATGTGACATGTCATGTGACATTTCAAGTGACATGGCAAGGGACATGACATGTGACATGGCTTGATGTGAGACACCATACCCCACTTGGGACCCTTTCCCAAAGTGCCTAATGACCTTATTTCAACACCACAAAGTTACCCCCATGAAATGTGGTAAATTTAACCTTAAGGGGTAATCATTCAACATATATTTTGTCTTTACACATGAAATTAGACTTTAAAATAGATACCTACCTCTTTAAGACTTTGGGAAAAACAAAGGCCACCCATTTTTGACTTAGCTGAAATGAGAGACTTCTCAACCCAAATGGGAATATTCTACAACCTCACCTTGGAATTTTCATCCCCCACATGGAAAATGGCACCAAATTTTGTGTGCCACCCCTTTAAGTTCTTGTGTGAAAGCAATAAAGGATGGGGAGAAGTCTTTGAGCCTCATTGAAACCCATGTGCATAATTCTCCATTCAAAGTTAAACTTATAGGCAAAGAGGAAGACTTCTCAACTGAAATGGAATATTCTATAGCCTCATCTTGGAACTTTCATCTGATACATGATTAATGGTTCCATATTTCACTATTCCACTCTTTGGCATGTTTCCCAACATCAAATGCTATAAATACCCCCTATCCTTCACCAAAGGTTAAGTTGGAAGTTAGTCTTTGGTTATCAATATTTTAGTATAGGTTTTTGAATAAGGATATCATATTGGAGGTCATAATCATTTTATAGGTCATAATCATATTGGAATGAAAATAATTCAAAGCAACAAAGCTCTACCAAAATTGTTGCAACATTTCATCTTCATCAACCATCATCAACATCAATACTCTTATTCAAGCTTGGAAGGTAATCTTTCCTTTTGTCTCTTTTAGTTATTTGATTTAAATTCCTTTCTTCCCTTTGGTCTCCTCTTTCTTTTCCTATACATATCATCCCTTAAAATCTTCTTTTCTCTTTTCCCTTTATCTCTTTATCTCCTTACCCTCTTTGTTAGCTTCATCTCATTTACCTTCTTTTACCCCTTTCCACCTTCACCCCATTTATCATATTCTTCCTTTGTCATCTTTGATCCATTTAAAAATTTATATATTTGTATATGTGCAGCATTAAACATTTACCAAACCCAACTAAGCTATCCTTTTGAACCTTTGCATTTTACCAAACTAGAAACCACCATTTTGACTAGACCAATTTTCAACATTAGCATTATCCCAACTAGTTGCTTCATTTTGGTCATCTTAGCAAATAATTTAATTTCCTTAATTAATTTTATATTATTTAATATTATTAGTTTTATTTTTTTTACCATTTAATGAAAATTATATCATTTTTATTATAAAACTTTAGTCTTTAAATTAGGTGGATTGACAACCTCCTAGAAAGCTTTCGCTTTTAGGATCTAGCTTACGCTAGGAAATCCACCCATCTACTTGTCTAACAAACAATATTATTTTAGTTTTTTATTATTTGTATGTCATCCTCCCAAGACAAATAGGATCTCTCCACAATCACTTGGATCCAATGTGAATACATTCAACAAATTTTTCTACACACCCTATTCCTAGTTTCTTTCTTTTCAGAAAAATTAAGAAAAGAAAAAAAAATGAGAGAAACATTTTGGCACACCCGGTGGGACCCCTTATGGGTTCATATTTTTTTAATAATATAGTTTCATTTAGTCAAATTTCAATGCTCTTACATTTTTTTTATTTATAAATTTTGAAAAATAAAAATTTCTTTCCTTTCTTCTTTACCAAAAAAGAAAAAAAAGGTTTTCATCCTAGGGATAGGTTGCATTTTACATCTTGAATTTAAGTGCATTTTATCTATTCCTTGTTTTCATGAAAAGACACCAAACTTTTATTTTGGGTTAAAATTGAGTGCATTCATGGAATTTCCTACTTAATGAGGAACTCACCTAGATTAGTTAAATGCATTATGAATTAATCATAGCAATCATATGTTACACTACCAAACCACATGCATAAATCAAACATAAAAAATTATTTGAGACAAGGCCCATTGGGATTTAATCACCATTTGGATCATCTTACCCTACCCAATGATCCCACTTTGATTTCATCACCGAGGGGAGGACCCACTCCATTCTTTAGCAGATTATAAACTTTAGACAAATGATATATATTGGTTAAGCACCTGCACTGGCTATGGGATCATGAAGTGAGGGGAGCAAGACCCCAGTACCAGGCCATGCATAGGATATAGTTTAGATTATTTAAGCATGAAAATTCAACCCAAAACCATCCTTAGATGGATTTACTAGTACCTAACTTACAAGCCAATTTCCTCTTTCACATTCTTTAAGGCATAAGCCAAAAGTGATTTAAAATAAATCATAGGATTAATTGTGATTTTAGCATGTGATTTATTTGCTTTGGATTTTTATTTATTTACTCATTATGTGAGGAAATAGGTTCATTATATATTTATAAATCTCTCATATGGTCTTAGCTAGACAACAAGTGAAAAACCAAAATAACCCACCACCATCTTCTTCATCCTCATTCATGGATTATACCTCAGACATTGATAGATTGCCCCATGTTTCACCATACCATCCTCCTCCACCTAAGGTATCTAAAATAGTCCCTGAAGGTGATTCACATTTTTTCACCTTTCTAGACAATGATTTGGTTACTTTACAACACTATCTTAATACCTTATCCTACTATACTTCAATGGATTCATTTCCTCCCACAATTCCACCCTATAGTATGCTACAACACCTTATGGTTGGTGTTGCATCATCCCACACTTCTATTATCCAAGCCTCATCTTCTACCATTGGACCATCTACCACTATCACGCAAACAACTATTACCCCAACCAATACCTCTAATGTTGGTTCAACTTTACCCCTTGGCACTTCTACCCCTTTTACCAGTGTGATGTCTTCCACACCCATTTCTACCACTCCCTTTAGCTTAAATAATATACCAACCTCAATCCCCTTTCATTAATTGGTACTATTCATACCATAAACACTTCCCCCTATAAGCACTTTGATCACTGCCCACCTTTAACCAACTAACCCACTAATCACTTCATTGCCATACATAAACCCCCCAACATCAACCCTCCAAAACATAACCATGATGTCATATCAATATATTATTAACACACAAGTATACATACCTTCACCTTCCACCTAATCTTAAATAACCTCACACACACACATGACATCATCCCAACCATCCACTAGTTATTCCCATGTCACCTAGCCCCATCAAAATGTGTCGTATACCTATCCAACCCAATAACCCCAAATGGACTTCATCAGGATGCTAATGGAGAAATGACTATCCTTGAGTCATCCATCTTAGGATCACATGACCTTATCTATTATGACTAAATTTTCAATGAACCCATCCATCCATCTATCCCTCTCTAACCATATCCTCCACAATAGGAATTGCCAAAAGTCTCTAAATTTCAAAGCAAGGGGGACCCACAACAACATTTAAGATCATTTAGGCATGCATGTTACTTGATTTCCCATGATGATAGTCTTATCCTATGTACCTTTCCTATGTCCTTATTTGGATCAAGATTAGATTGGTATAGTTCCATCCCAAAACACTCCATCTTCTCCTTCACCTAACTAGCCCAAACATTTTTGGATCACTTTTCAATCAATATATCCAATTTTTTTTCTATTACTAATTTTGTGGCTCATTGGAGGAGCCTAATCAACCAAATTTCCTTTGCTTTGCCTCAACTTGAGCTTATAGAGATCTTCACCTGGGCATGTGCAAAACACATTTCATCCACATTTCATGTCCAAAGCTTCCAAACATATGATGAAGATTTTACCATGGCTCACAAACTAGAGATCAGATCCATTGACAAGGGAAGATTAAATTTGAAGAATAAGAGCCTAACTTATAAACCCAATGATCCCTCTTCTTCCAAAGTAAACAACCCAACCAATACCAATTCAAATAATAAAGCCACCACCAATGCTCTTGTCCTCAAAGCCACACCTCCACCATCTACCAACCAGTAGAACCCAAGGAACCAAACCTTTTACTCCCTCAACTATCCAAACTAAAACCAAAAGAACAAAATTGGAATAATAATAAGCCATTAACTCCATTTAGGGATCCTTATCCTTATATTTTTACTAAAATAAAATATCATCCAACTTCCACCAATTAAACCACCCCAATAGTTTGATACTTCTTGCCCCATGCTCAATTGGTATAATGAGAATGACTATTATGATTTTCACTAAGTCATAAGACATGACATCAATAGGTACAATACTTTTAAATACCTTGTACAATCCCTCATTGATAAGGGAGAGCTCACATTGGACAATAGTAATGTGATATCAAACTAAGCCCTCAACATATTCTTCAAGCCTTTCCCTAATCATGATCTTTCTACCCCTCATCATGAAAATAAAACCAAATCATCTCATGAGGCACATACGATTAATGTGTTTACTAATGAACCCATTAACAAAGGAAATATTAC
The DNA here is from genome assembly GCA_037957365.1 of Torreya grandis. NCBI lineage: Eukaryota > Viridiplantae > Streptophyta > Pinopsida > Cupressales > Taxaceae > Torreya > Torreya grandis. Next base: position 846,377 of record JARHVA010001376.1, read on the forward strand.
CTCAACCTCTTCTTTCCCCATTCCCCTAATGGAAGAAAAAAGTTTGCCTTCTATTCCTTTGGATACCCAAACAAAGGAATCAACCATATCCACACCTCCATTGGAGGATACCACACCTACCTCCCCTATCATAGAAATATCCACCCCCTATTTAGAAGATATCTCACAAGATAAGATGATTCTATCCACCCAACCTCTAATTTCATAACCTTTTATTAGAGGTCAAGATAAAGGTAAGGGAACCAAACTAGAACTTCTAACCCCTTCTTTAGTAGACCTACCTAGCCCTTCTAAACAACTAAAACCTCCACCCAACCAACCAAAAACTCCTCCATATTTATTGACCCTCAAACACCTAAACCCACCAAGATAACTAAAGTGACTAAATCCCCTCCAAAATAAAAAACTAAAACAACCAGAGAGGTAAAATCACCAAAGGGCCCAAAACCCCAAATTTTACCTCCCTCAACCTTTCCCTCCATCCTAGGTCCCTATCCCTCTACCTCAAACAAAAATTCCTTCATTTTTATGAAAACCTCACCACATTTATTGGTCACACCTTCATACTTGCTTTCTAAAGCACCTTTCCCCACTACAGCAACAATTCCTAAGTTACCTACCTTGCCCTTGTCTGCCACCATCCTATCAACCATCGTGTCTAAACCAAAACCATCCACCAAGCATACCACTTTCTCCACCAAACCTACATCCACACAACCTCCCACTTCAACACCCATTACAAAAGCCACTAAACATATACCACCTTTAGCCAAATATTACTTAACCATTCTCCAATAGTTATTAAAAATTTCTTCCTTGAGCTTACCACCCATCAAACCCTTTGACCCTTCATGTACCAAACCCTCTTGGTTTAATTATAACTTAATATGTGCATATCATAGGGCACCAGGACATTAAACCAAGAACTATAAAGCTCTCCAAGCACTTATTGACAACTTGTATAAAGATGATTATCTATTATTAGACAAACCTCATTCATCCCCATTTCCAATCTAACCATCGACTCAACCCATCTGATCTTTGATCTCACCCAAAAGTGAAGAGGAGGAAGTAAAGCAACCATCCAACCTAGAGACCCCCTTATCCACACTATTCACATGATTACCCGATATTGGGCCTAATATAAGGATAAAGGGAAGACTAAGGCATCCATTCCTTGGACTTAACCCTTTCCGAACTCCTAAGAAAATAATACCCAACCTTCTCCTTATTCAAATAGACCTAAGGTGTCTATCTTAGGTTCCTCTCCATCTAACTCTCCATGCCCTAAACCATATGCAATATCCATCCAAAAATCTATCTTCAAACAACTTCACCAAACTCCAAAAAATATGAGCTTATTGAGTTAGTCTCTACCTCTCCCCATCACCTTCAAGTACTCATAGAGGCTCTAAAATCCATTGATGTCCAACCCGATGATCCTTAGCCTCTAGCCACTTTTGTTGGTACCCTTCAGACTTCTAACCTTGTTACCTTCAAGAATTTAGAAATACCTTCTATTCATTTAGAGAATCCCAATTGACCCCTCTTCATTACAACATACATCAATAAAACCCATATCAAAAGGGTGATGATCTATGGTGGAGTTAACATCAATATTATCTCCTCCCATGTTTATGACCAGCTGTAGTGACCTAAAAACATCATGTCTAAAAGCTTAGTGGTATTTCATTATTTCAATGATGTTATGGATGCCAACTTTGGATCAATTGTCTTCTAGATTTGTGTAGGTATTTTTACTATTCCTAAACTCTTTTATGTTATAGGAGAGTTTCAATACAACATTTTACTCTAATTCCCTTGGATTTGTGTCATGAGTTGTGCCCCTTATACCCTACATCGATGTGTCAAGTTTGAACATGAAGGGAAAGTTATGACTATCCAAACTGACCCTAGTACTTTTACATCTTACAATATGATATATCAGCCCAATGACATCCTTATTCCTCCTTTATCCACTACACAACTATCTACCAATAACACAACCTCACTAGCCAAAACCCATAACATTTCCACACCTAATGTTGATGAAGCTTCCACTAGCTCATCTATCCCCTCTTCCTAGATTCTTGTAGAAGACCTTATGACAACCACATTCCAATGTCTTTATTTTGAGGAACATAGACTCTTAGCCTTAGATGCCTTCCTTACCCCCTAAGGGAATCTCAGACATGACCCTTCTTATGACCCTAACATTGGAACCATCATCCCTATTGGTCTCCATAACCATAAAATGAATTTAATTTATGGGGGACTTTATTATCCACTTTTAACCCCTACCACTACATCATCCATCCAACCATTTACCTCTAAATTTTCATATCTTAGCAAAATAGAGTTCACTAAGTTGTATCTTCATAGATGTGCTTGGAAAGGATTTGGCCTTGGTCACTATGAAAAAGGGCCTCTTGAGTTACCCCATCTCAAAAAAATTCAACCTCATGAGTCATTTAGCCTTGGGTATGAAACACCTCAAGAATCCACCAATTCACCCAAACCCATTGCCACCATATAGGAATATATCCCATCTTTGCCAACCCAATCACTTTTTACACCTTAAGACCCTGATATCATCCCTCCTAACTTTGTTTTGGGATCAATACTATAATTTTGGGCCCCCTCATCTACCACAAGAGTGGCCAAACCAAAGTGCTTCCACTCATACATCCTAAAATGGTAGAGATCAACACTTCCACCATCAAAACCATCTGACATCAAGATGATGATTCCATTCTTACCTACCTTAGTGTGGGGGATTCTTCTATCCATAAATCCCTTCCTTTTAAGGCCTCAACTATGTTGAATGAATCTACCATTGATATTAGCTTGGGCATTTTGGATAACCCCTACATTATCAAATTGGGACAATAATTGAATACTAAGGAACTTCAAGATTTATTCTCTTTCCTCCAAGACTACATCATAACATTCACTTAGTCTTACAATAATATGCCTAGGATTGAACCCACCATTAATACACATAACATAGTCACTCACCATGATGCAAATCCTATTAAATATAAACTTTGATGAATGCATCCTCATATATCCCTTCTCATCAAATAACTTTAGTATATCCTATCTATAAACTTCATTCAACCCATTGACTACCCCTAATGGGTGTCAAACATTGTAACTGTCACTAAACTCACTGGGGGTCTATACATTTATGTGTATTTTTGTGACCTTGACCTTGCCTACCCCAAACATGACTTACCTCTACCTAGCATTGACTAGCTTGTTGATCTTACAGTCGGCCATGAGATGTTATCTCTCATGGATGGGTTTTTAGGTTATAATCAGATATTGATTGATCCTAAAGATCAACATAAAACTACCTTTATGACCCTTTGGGGAAATTTATACTATAGAGTCATGCCTTTTAGGTTAAAGAATGTTGGTGTAACCTACCAACAAGCTATGAATTATATTTTCCATGATATCATCCATAAGATTGTAGAAGATTATGTGGATGAACTTCCTAGGAAATATAAACTCTAAAAAGACCACTTGACTATTCTTATAATTATATTTGAAAGCCTCATCTATTATCATTTTCACCTTAATCCCAAGAAATGCATTTTTTGGGTCCTTTCAGGAAAACTTCTTGGCTTTATCATCTCTCTTCATGGAATCAAAATAGACCCTGATAAAATTAGAGAAATTTTGGACATGCCTCCTCTATCCAACCTTAATCAGCTCCATAGCCTACAAGGAAAACTCCAATCCATTCACCATTTCATTTCCCAACTTTTAGACTAGTGCCAACCTTTCCATCACCTTCTAAAGAAGGATGTCTCTTTCAAATGGAATAGTGATTATTAAAATGCCTTTGATTCACTCAAATAGTACATTTTATCACCACCTATCCTCACCCCTCCCAAGGATGACCACCCATTTTACCTATATATCTCTACCACCAACCATTCCCTAGGGGAAATGTTGGCTCACCGAGATGCACAACACAAAGAGCAAGCCATATACTACATTAGCTATATGCTTGTAGAAAATGAGACTCGATATATGCACACTAAGAAACTATGCTTAGCATTAAATTTCATGGACACCAAACCCCAACACTACATTATTAACCATAAAACCTATGTCATCACTAGTATCGACCCACTCAAATACATACACTCTAAGCCATACCAAAATTAGCATATATCTAAATGGCTCATGCTCTTAGCTGAATTTGACCTTGAATTCCTCTAATAAAAGTTGATTAAAGGTTAGATCATTACCAATCAATTGGCTAAAGATATTTTAGAAAATAACCAACCACCTCTTCTTGCCTTTTTGAATGAGTGTATCATGACTCTTTTTAAAGAAGATGACATAACCTATCAAATGACCATGTTCTTCAATGGCTCAAAATGCCAACATGGAGGGGGTTATAGAGTTATTATCATTCCTCTCAATGGAGAAACCCTTCCTCTCTCCTTTAAACTTGACTTTTAATGCACCAATAATATGGTCAAGTATAAAACCCTTGTGATAGGTCTCAAAACTACTTAAAGCTTGCGAATTAAGGAAATCCATGTCTTTGGTGATTATTAGCTTGTGGTCAACTAGGTCAATAGATCATATCAATGTAAGAATTATGTCTTGTAAAAATATAAACTTTTAGTTGACAAACTCGTAAAATCATTTGAACATTACCTAGACTAATCCGTTCCTGATCCACCAATAAATTTATAGATATAATGTCCTACCTTGCTTCTCAAATCCCTTCTCAGCCTTCTAATTACAAAATATTTATCAACATTCATAATTTTAGCACACCCTCTTATGGCCAATCTAACCTCCCTACCATTTTTAATGTAGTGTAATCCCCATCTAACATTTGGTATGACCAAACTTTCAACTACCTCAACTTAGGCATTATTCCTCCCAACCTCTCTAAGAATGCCTAAAGAGCTTTTATTTAGAGTACCTCTCATTACACCATACTAGGGGGAATCCTTTACAAAATGGTTTTGATGGTCCCTTTCTCCATTACCTATGTAGCCATGAAGCTTCCCATGCCATCAAGGAAACACATGATGGGCTCTATGGGGGATACTTTATTGGCCTAGCAGTCACTAAACATATCCTTTGCCTTGGTTACTATTGACCCACCCTTAACCAAGATTATTATGATTATGTAAAAAATTATGTTAAATTTCAACAACATTATAATTTACATCACGCACTGGATAATAACCTCTAAGTATCTAAGGAATTTTGGCCTTTCTCTTAATGGGGGCTTGATCTCATTAGGGAAATTAACCCCCATTCTTTACAGCAGCATAACTCCATCATCATAGCCATTGAATACTTCACCAAGTGGGTGGAAGACATTCCTCTAATCTCTACCAAATCATAAAAAAATTCAACTTTATCAACCACCATATCATCTGTCACTTTGGTGTTCCTCATAATATCATCACCAATAATGGAAAATCATTCAAGAATAAGCAAGTCTAAGGTTTATGTGATGCATTTGGCACCTATTTAAGCTTTTCCTCACCTTACCAACCATAATAAAATGGACAAGTGAAAGCTTCTAATAAAACCCTCATCAAAATATTAACCAAAGTTGTCAGTGCTTCAGGTCAAGATTGGCACTTGCACATCCCATTCACCTTATGGGCCTATCACACTAGCATTTGAACCTCTATTGGTGATATCCTTTTCTATCTAGTCTTTAGAGTAGAGGTAGTCTTGCCTCTTGAAGTCCAAATTCCCTCTCTTTACATATCTATGAATTAACTCATTTATAAGGAAGATTTTTGTCAACATCATTTAGCTCAACTTGAGCTACTTGATGAATGTCATTTAGCAGCTCTCACCGACCTCCGTATCTATCAAGAACATATCACACATGCTTATAATAGGAACCTAAAACAATGATAATTTAATATCATATATCTCATCATAAAATAAAATCAACATGACCAACATGGAGAAGAGTAAACAAGGCAAGTTTGCTTTTAATTGGCTTGGATCCTACATCATCAACCATATCAAGAGCTTATCATTTATCCTCTCTCAAAGGCAAACTAGAACTTGAGCCTCTAAATTATTTTCATCTACATCTATTTTTTGTTAAAGAAGGATCAAAATCATCTATTTATCTAACTTAAGCTCATCCCTTGATTATGAGATTTTAACCTTCACCCACCTTCCTCCTCCCATTTTCAGGGAAATTCATTACAACATAGAACTATGTGATTAACCATCATAGTCATGGCCTAATCCCAACTATTGGTACCACATCTTTACCCATAACATGGTTCTCATGGATAGTTTTCATCTCTAACAAGATGGAATCCCATGGTCATTGTCTCTCAAAACCACACCCTTTCACATATCATTGACCTTCTTATGTAAAGTTTTGCCCTCATAAAGGTAAACCTTTGAACCTAACTGGATTGGTCCATGTCTAAACACATTTCATCTTGAAATAATTAATTGGGTCAACATATTAAGCATTATAGACTGATCCCTCAAAAGACAACTGACCGAAAAAAATTGCCACATGCAAGGTAGACTGCTCCCTTGAAGGACAACTATCAAGAACATTAAAAAAAAGTTAATAATCTTAGACCAATCCCTCGAAGGATGTCTAAGTTAACTTTATCCAAAATAGATTAATTTCATGGAAGCTTCCCACATTAATCAGCTTCCCATAAATAGTAATAAAATAAAAGACCCACTATCACAACAAATTCTAAAGCCGTAATCAGCTCTCAAGTAACATAATAAGTTGGAAGCCATAATTAGCTTTCCCATGTAAACTTCCTTCACTGATCAGTCTACATCTAGCATATGACATGGACTTATCTATTACCATTCTTAGGCCACCTATAGATGGGGAAAACTAATTCACATGAGGTTATCATACATATCACCCATTACCCTTCACACCACCTATCACCCATCTTCCCTTTAAACTATCTATAAATCAATGGATTTAGAGCTTACTTGACACCTTGTGATCAAGAAACATTTTTTTATCAACTAAAAACTGACCATGCACAACATTTGAAGGGATTTTATTCATTAAGCTGATCCCACTTTGGGTATATTTTTATTCCTTATCAAAAATAAAGCATCATTCCCTATTCCTCTCTTAATATGTTTGGTTGATGTTTTCATCATGAATTTTACCATCCAGTATTGCCCCAAAAATAATCATTCTTTTTATATTAAGCAAGATTACAACAACAATAACCATACTAATTATAACCATAACCAATACATTCATAAATATCCACACAACCTTAAGCATATTAACATTCAACCAACAACATCCAACACATTTTATACATGTTTACATTAAACTATGCAATATTTTATTTAGGGTGCAAGGAGTCATATGACACATAAAAAGTTATTAGAGTATCCAAACTTCACGTAAATCCCCTAAATATAAAGTTTCCTACCTAAGAATTAGACTGATTATTTTTTGACTCTAGATTTGTGTTCAACCATCCTTCTACTTGATTACTCCCTAAACTAGCATATGTACCATTCCCCATCTTAGCGATCGTTAAAGGGAATACTCTATTATCCTCTTCCACATTCATCCCCACAGGGAAAGAAACATATTCCACTTTGGGTATTTCACCTTGCTTACTTGTCATAGCCATTGTACCCCTTTACTCTAGTTTTACTATTTACATCGGTACTATCAATTATTGCCTCAATACACATCCCCTTGGACAGTGAAGGTTCCTTCCATAGATAGGCTAATGATTATGTTCTCTAGACATACATCTTATGAAATGAAATTCTCACCTTATTCATTTGCTACACATGTAAAATTTTAGGCTCAAGCTTATGCCACAGGGGCCTTCCTCTTATTGATCCAATAGTACTTCTATTATTGCCATTACATGTAATATATGATAGATCTACATAGTCACCATATTGATTATTTTAGTTCATGGAGGTTTCTAGTTATCTCCACCATTATTCCCATTATTTTTTATCTTTAACCTTATGTTGTTCTCTGCACTCTCTATAACTTGTAGAAATAAATGACTCAATGATAGACATTCATCCTTATCATGGTTCTTTAAATAGAATACCTGACCATTCTTCCTCACCAACATGATTCACCATTCCATCAACAAGGAAGATCATATTATGTCATTGATTCCTTTGAATAGTCCTCCCACTTGAAATGTTCATGTCTACTTACCTTTTCTTATGGACATGTCACCCTCAATCTAATTGGTCACCTTGATAAATCCATTATGCACCATCAAGATATATTTTTGTTAACCTTATCATCTAATCTACATATGATGTATTTTATTGTTTTATCATTTTTTGATCCTTGTGGGCATAGTGATCATTATAATCATTATCACCATTACCTTAGTTAACATAAATTGGCTTCCAACCATGGGCCACTGTAATGATCACACCTTCAAAACTACCACTATTACTAGTGGTGGATCCCAAATCCTTGTTGCTATAGACACTTTTCCATTACAGGAAGACTACCATGAATTCAAAAAAATACATTCACCTTCTTGCCCCTTTTACCCTCCTATTCCTACTAGTCCATTACTACATGTCCTGAGCATCAAAACCCAACCATTGGCAGTGTCTGCTCAAATATGGCAGTCTTTTCTTTTGTGCCAGCTGAAATTTCATCCATAGCAAGGGAACCACCATCTTATCTCAACCATTAAAATTCTTGTTAATTAGGTCCAAACTTGTAGAACCAATAAGTCATTAGTTTCACATATCTAGGATAGAGGATGCAGACATGGACACCATTTGTCTAGCCTACCCATGCAACTCACGGATTAGGCAAGGTCCATCCTCTATCACTCACCACATTGCTAACTTCCTTACTTGTAGAATCTACTTGACCATAAAATAAATTATTTGTAGGTCATCACTTTGGTACTTCCCTTAAAACTTGACTCATGATGGTGATGAATCTTGGCCACAGTGATTCTATAGATCTGGATAGACACCCACTTCCTAAAACTTAGCTTGTAGTGGTAGAGATTATCTCCAAAATCCTACCCTCATACAATTTTATAAGGTGTAACCTCTTAACAAAGGAACCTCTTCTTTAGATTAGCTCCATTGAAGATCATTTGTGGTAATTAGCATTGTGTTCCCTTCTAATTTATCCTACCTTACCCATTTGTATCTCTTATCCTACTAAATGTGGGATCATTATGGTAACTATTTACCAACCTACCCCATTCACTTTCATTGACACCTTCACCAAAACCCAAAACCTTTATTTTACAAAACCTTCTCCATCAGCCCAAACCAACCCACATAATCCATCAAATTGGGGTATCTAATTTGAACACCATTTTCAAACCCATGTTGAACTAAATTGGTTTGATCTCCATGGACCATGTAGGTGTTGCTCCACTTCTAAGGGAAACTCATCCAATAAAAGCTAATTCCCATCCCCTTTTTATTCTCACTCATTTGTACTGATAACAGTGCCCTCTTGCTTAGGGCATCCTATATCAAGGAAGCTTTGAATTATTTCTTAAGTGTTGTTATGTTTTAACACCATCTAATATTTCCTCCTAGTTTTTCCCCAATTATTGGGAGAACTACATTGGCCTAAGGTATTTTTGGACTATGTAGGTAGTGCTCAGTTACTAATGTCATCTTGGCCACATCCTTTAATTTTATTTTCCCTTCTCACCTAAAATCTCTTCCTCCACTTCTCTACCTATCCATTCACCACCTCCCTCTCTTTAGCTTGTTAATATCTTTTAACCACTTTTACATATTGTCAATCTCTTTTAACACAAGGGTTGATATCCTTCCATATTGGCCCCTCTTACCTCCCATAAATCCACCTCCTACTCTACTTCATTGGCCTCTTCATCATGTTTCCTTGTGTATGATTTTTAGCTCATTTATCCACCCACCTTTTTCATTTTTTGAATCTCTTTCACCTTATTACCAACCTTGCCCTTTATCCCCTTCAACTTCATTCTCCATCCTCATCATCTCCCTTCACCCTTGAATATTCGTTTTACCCCTCATATCACTCTCTTTTTCTCACCCATTCCATATCATACTGTGCATCTTGAAAGCTTTCTATTTCTTCTGTTGCTACACTTTTTCTTTACGTGTACCATCACTCTCTACCATCCTACCACTCTTCCCATTGTACCCATTTTTCATTATTCTTGTTTGTTTTTTCCCCATCCTTTCATCCTTTTTGTCTTATTTTTTTCCTCCACAACTATTTTCTCCTTTGTTATTTATCCTTTGAGAAGCCTTCCATAATTTACCTTTTCTTCTTATCTTTTCTTGCCTTTTGTCTATTTGCATTCCCCTTTTCCTCTTTCCATCTTGGTACTCACTTATATTTTTAATCTATGAGAGTATCTGTGCTTTGTATCCCTACTTTGATTCTTCCTTTTTATTCTTATCATCCCTGATCTTCATCCCTTAGTTGCATCTCACTGCCTTTCATTGCATCCCCCTATTTCTTCACCACCTCACTACTTTTTGGCTTGAAAATCTCTTCTAATAACCCCTTTATCTTGTCAATATATTCTAACAAGTTGATTGATGCCTACATTCTCTCTTCACCTTTTTACCCACCCATCCTTTGCTTCCCCTTGTTTTTCTTAACCCCTTTCCCATTTTCCATCCCATTCTCATATCCAAAATGACCATCTACTTTACTTCGTTATCCATCATCATCCATGCTTACTTGGTCTAGATACCACCTAATTCTTGACTCTCCTATCATCTTTTTTGTGCCCTCATTTCACTCATTTCTCCTCCTATTTTATTTCTTATATTTATTGCCTTATTTTTTTCATTTTAATCACCAAACTATTTTTTCCTTGGTCTATTTTTAGACTTATTTTCAAACCCTTCATGGCCTCCCATATTTACCATCCTCTCCTTACCCTTCATTATTGTTCACTTCTCTCCCCATCCTTTTCAATTCTCCAATATCTCATTCTTTATTTCATCTCTCACCCCCCATATTATACCTTCTATTTTTCTCTTTTATCTATTTCATTTCATTTTTTTCATCTCTCACCCCCCATATTATACCTTTGATGCCCTTCCTTGCTCTTCTTGACGCCCTTCCTTGCTCTTCTTGACCTGTATGACCATGCCTGGCTTCTTCTATCCTTCACCACCTTCATCTTTATCTATAACCTCATTATTTTCTATTCATCCATCCCTTGGTCCACCTTTACCTCATCCCTTGTTGGATTTCCATTATGTTCTCCAATTCAACCTCCACCTATTTAGAGTATGGTCACCAGTTGTACTAATTCTACATACATCTCCTTTTCTGCTTCCTCATATCCTCTATTCCCTTGCATTAATGCATGAATTCTAGTCAAGCTCATTACTTTTAGAGCATCGCTTTCTTCCTTTAATGCCTATATATGTTGTACTCAGACTCTCTTTTTTGTCCCTCTACAACTACTCCCTTCACCCTCCCTATCACCTTTTTCCTTTTAAACCCTCTACCCATTTTGAGCATGATATAGCCTCCGAGGTCTTCCACTCAATTTTGGTTTAATATGAGATATATACCAATCCTACAGCTCTATAACACAATTGGCTATGACCACAGGCTCATATGACTAAGTAATAAGCCTGAGCATTATTAAGCCATCAGGATGAAAATTCCTTCCCCACCTCTTTTGGTCTTTCCTATTTTCAACCTATTTTACTCTAACCTTCAAAGATGTTAGAATAAAAACTAAAACCACTTTTAAATGGAAGCTTTGGGATACCTACATGGGAATGATAGCTACACCCTCTCATGCACCCTACCTTTCAATAATTCCTTTTGATTTTCCCTTCTAATAATACATCTTCTTACACTTTGAAATATCCCTTACATTAATGCATGAAATCCACAACATGATCCCTCATTTAATTAATATTATTATTCACCTCACTCCATATTCTAAAACCCCTCAACATCTTTCTATGAATTCCATCAAAAACTCAATGCTTACTTATTTTGGGGCCTCACTGACTCAAGAGTTAAGGGTTCAAATCTTCACCACTTCTCATTTACCCACTTTGCTACTTTACGTCCCTGAATCATTGAATAATAACCTTCCATATCCTATTAATGACATTGTTGTGGAATGTGCACAATGTTGGATTATTTAGATGGTGATGAAAGAACCCACCAGATGACCATGGTAATTCAAGTAGTTCCATATTTTCCAAAGCTTGGTACAACATATTTATCTCATTCATTTTATTTATGATGTTGGAAAAAAATTCATGTTTCAAACTACTTATCCATGTCTACAAATTCCTTTTACATAGTTGACACAATCATCTAATTGCATCCTAGCTCACCTCATCCATCATTTCTACCACACCTATCTGAATGCTATTTGATAGCCCTTTTTTCCACCCTTTCGCACTTCCTTTTCTCCAACATCCTTTAACTAGACCTAACTGCATGATATAAAATTGGGGTAACCAAGTTAACTAACACTCCCCACCTCACAAGAACTACATTAGGCCTAAATTCCATATTGGATCCACTATCCTTTGGACTATGTAGGAAACATCCTCTTACCTAGCGCATTAGGAGTTAGCTCAGCCACTCCATACCCAACCAAAATCTCAACCCATTTTCCCATGTACACTTTGACATTGGGCCACTTTTTTTTAAAAACCAATCCATACCCAATCCACCCACACTTTCACCATGTCTACCTTGATGTCAGTTACTGTTGACCCAGAACATTGGTGTTTTTTTAAAATAACTTTTGACTATAATGACCAACCTTACCATCTTGAAATTTTAAAGGTTTGCACCACCTCATGAAAAACTAGACCATTTGTGTTTTCTCAGGATCACTTCCTACCCTAGATACCTGAGTCAACACTAACCATATCTAAGAGACTTGATAAGACTAACCTGATCAACTATGACTAATACTGGGGACTAGTTACCTTATCATTTATCTTAGAACCTAACCTTTTTATTATCAATATTGGTAGCTTTAGTCTTTACATAATCTTGACTATTCACTTAGTCACATTTTATATACCCATTAGCATTTCACATGACTAACTACCTTGTGGCACCACATAGTACCTCCTTACCAACTACTTATCAAACTTACACCTAATTTGAACTTTCCTCATCAACTCTCAATTTGAGGGGGAACACCTCCTCCCATACTCAAGGCACCCTGACCTTTGACCAAGTGATTTTTTTAATTTTACAACTTGTTAATTCAAGGTTGCATAACAAAAAAGGGGAAAATATAGACACTAGAAAACTACACACTTATAGTTTTTGATGGCTAAATACCTTAGGACCCCCCTAAATCCTCCATAAACCCTCTTAACCCTTAAAAAACACCTATTACCCATATAAATCACTAATTTTACTATTTAAAAGTATTATTCACTATCACTATTCATGATGACATTGAAAATGACATGGTGAGTGACATGGCATGTGACATGGAAAGTGACATGGCAAGTGACATGGTATGTGACATGGAAAGTGACATGGCTTGATGTGGGACACCATACCCCACTTGGGACCCTTTCCCAAAGTGCCTAATGACCTCATTTTAGCATTACAAAGTTCCCCCCTTGAAATGTGGTGAATTTACTCTTAATGGGTCATCATTCAACATATATTTTGCCTTCTCACATGAAATTAGAATTTAAAAGATATACCTACCTCTTTAAGACTTTGGGAAAGATAAAGGGCACCCATTTTTGAAATTTTATTCTAAATTGGAGACTTATCAACCCAAATGGGAATATTAGACAACATCACCTTGGAATTTTCATCCCCCACATGGAAAATGGTGACACATTTGATGTTCCACCCATTTGAGTGCTTATGTGAAATGAATAAAGGATGGGGAGAAGTCTTTAAGTCTTATTCAAACCCATGTGCATAATTCCCCATTCAAAGTTGGACTTATGGGTAAAGAGAAAGACTTCTCAACCCAACTGGAATCTTCCACAACCTCATATTTGACATTTCATCCTCCCACATGAAAAATGGTGCCATATTTTACTATTACACTCTTTGGCATGTTTCCCAACATCAAATGTTATAAATACCCCCCCTCTCCTTCACCAAAGGTTAAGTTGGAAGTTAGTCTTTGGCTATCAATATTTTATTGTAGGTTTGTGAAAAAAGTTATAATCTTGGAGGTCATCATCATTTTATAGTTAATCATCAAATTGGAAGGAAAATAATTCAAAGCAATGAATATATTTTAGAATTGTTGTAGGATTTCATCTTCATCAACCATCATCAACATCAATACTCTTCTTCAAGCTTGGAAGGTAATCTTTCCTTTTGTCTATTTTAGTTATTTGATTTTAATTCATTTATTCCCTTTTGAATCTTATTTTTTGAACTCTAAATATCATCCCTTAACCTCTTATTTTCTCTTTTCCATTTATCCCTTTATCTCATTACCCTCTTTATTATCTTCATCTCATTTACCTTCTTTTACCCCTTTCCACCTTCACCCCATTTATCATATTATTCCTTTGTCATATTTTCTCCATTTACCCATATATCTCTTTGTATATGTGAATAATTAACCATTTACCAAACCCAAATAATCTATCCTTTTAACCCTTTCCATTTTACCAAATTGAAAACCACCATTTTGACTAGATCAATTTTTAACATTAGCATTATCCCAACTAGTTACTTCATTTTGGTCACCTTAACAAAGCATTTAATTTTTTTTAATTAATTTAATTTGATTTTTTGTTATTATTTTTATTTTTATACCATTTGATGAAAATTATATCATTTTTATTCATCAAAATTGAGTGTTTAAAATAGGTGGATTGACAGCCTCCTAGAAAGCTTTCACTTTTAGGATCTAGCTCATGTTAGGCAATCCACCCATCTACTTGTCTAATAAATAAGTTTATTTTAGTGTTTTATTATTTTTATGTTATCCTAACAAGACAAATAGGATCTATCTACAATCACTTAGATCCAACACGTGCACATTCAACAAGTTTTTCTACACACCCTATTCTTAGTTTTTTTCTTTTCAAAACAATTAAGAAAAGTAAAGACATTGAGAGAAACAGGAGGAACCAACCCAATAAGAAACCAAGCATCCACCTAGATAATTTTAATATATGATATTTAAAACCTATTTATACTCTTCAAATAATTATTAACACCTTTATTTTCACTCTTCACCTTCACTCTTTCACCCAAACTGTCTCAAGGGCTCACTTGCTCAATCTACCTCTTCTAGGTTCATTAGGTCCATTGAATTGTGTACCCACTTGCATCAAATTCATCAAATAAAAATGAATGATACTATTTTATATATGATGGTAATCACTTACCTGTACCTTCTCTTTCAATGTTCATTTATTTCACTTAACTCCACACTTCCTCAACTCCATAACAAATAGGCTAATTATGCATAATATTTTTACCATACATTCATCTAACCCATCTTGGTTAGAAAATATTCTTAAAAAAATTATTATACCTTTGAAATATGTATTCATAAACATTAAATGTAATAACCCCACACTCCTTAGGTCATCCATTACCTCATTAACCCCAAACCACCATTAGGTCTTGGTGAGACCTAAAAGAATTAGGCCTTCATACTCACGTGTTATATGTGAGACTACTTGAATGACATTCATCCATTAAAAATTATTAAAACACATAAAAACTATTTCCAATATCCCCTTGATCACTATCATATAGGTCCATGCCACCTGGAACACCAACTCAACACTTGAACCTACCAATTAGGTCTCCTTTCTCTTTTGGCATTCAAACACAAAAAGCATAGTCTCAAACTTCTAAAGCAACTACTCAAATATTTCACATATCCATATAATTATATCACATGGTTGAAACTTAGGACATATATAACTCATTCATGTTCTTTATATACTTCAAAAAAGGCCCTAAACACTCAAAACAACTATCTCAAAATGACCACTTAGACTTGTCATATATAGTCAAAATATAATCAAGCTATTTTGACTCTCCATATCTATTTAGGGGGGCATATCATGACAAAAAATGACTTATTATAATCCTTTGAGAATTATACAACATCTCCATACTCATTTTATTCTTCAATTATTCTCATCCCTTCCAATTCACTTTTGCAAAGTGGTCACTCAAACTATCTATAGCCTCTAACAAATGTAGTCAACTTTTAGACATTTGTTCATACTAAATATGGTTTGTTGAAACCTCTAAAATCCAAAAATTTTATCCTCATGGAGTTTATAACACTATAAAATATCTATCTCATCTTTAAACATCAAAATACCATTAATAAATCTTCAATTAGCCTTCTCAGGTCACTTACATAACATGGTCAAGCCTTTAGTCAACTTTGAAGCTCAATATATTTGACTATATAGATAGTAAAACCTTATATCCAATGTCCCTAGATGCACCTTGAAGTATTATTCAAATTTTAATTTTACACCATAAATAAACTCATCCTAGATTAAAAGATATAACCAAAATGATGTAGATTTTTTTTCCCTTTGCTAATTCGAATGCCAATGGTCACTGTGTAATGCAAACATTACAGACACATGTATTCATCTTTTGTCCCCTAGAAAATTTATAATATGGGATATTTAGATATCCTTTCAATCCTCCTAATTTTAAATTTCATCTCTCACTATTGATCTTATATCCTTGGTTTTGAGATTAAGCCACTTGACAGCCCCATGTGCCCTCTACATACCCTGTAGTCAGTCTCTAATGAAATTCAACCACTTGGAATCCATGCATGAATTATAAGAATTATGTTTAAATATTGACTAATGTACACCATTTATCTTACTATACATATTTGAACATGATCTATCAATCTTGATCTACTTCTCAAACTTTGTGAATGTGACACGTCTTCATCACATTCAGTCTCAAGATCTTTGACTAATAGACTTTGTGATCACTATTGATATCTATATGAAAAACATAATTCTCACTAATAGATACTTATCTAGTCAGATTAATCACTTGTATTAGATCTTCATCACCTAATTAAATTCTCATCATAGATCTTTGATATCATAAATTTGGCTGAGAACTTATTGAACTCTGTCTGAGAAGCCAACTTTGCATCTTAATAAATTTTGCTACTCTCCATGTCCAAAATTTAAAATTGAAACATATGATCACATATCATAGGGTAATCTATTAATGTATCAAACTAATCTTGAAACCTTCACACATGTGAAATATGATGTCATGTAACTTCTTACTCAGCCTTATTTGCCAAGATGACTACTTGAACCTAGATGCTCATATGACTACTCTAATGAATTCATTTCACTTATATAAACACTCATAAAACCCCATAGGGTCTCTTCAAATTTACCATACCATCAATAATATCCACCATCTACCTATCTAAATCAAACATTTAATAACTATGAAAGAACACTGAAACATATTAAGGCACACTTTGTTATTGTCAATCTAACACACATGACACCTCATCAACATACTTGGTCATCTTGGAGACACCATTGATAAAACTCCAAAAATCTCCCCCTTTATCATTGATATCAAACACCAATATAAAGTTTATGCTCAGACTCTATCTATCTCTTTAAGTACTTTCTCCCCCTTTGACACAATGATAAAGTGGGCTCATCTTCGAATCCCAAGGACTTTAAAAGACTTAAAGAACCAAAAATAGGAAAGTTCCACCTTTGATAGATGATACAAACTCCCCCTAACACTATGCATACCTATTATTATAATGAGATTATTAAACATACTTCAAAACATATAAGAACAACAAAAACTAATTGAAATCTCCTTGAAAACATTAAGAGAGACTCCCCCTTACATTATACATATCTCTTCAAGCCTCTCTAACTATCTAAATTATCTCCCCCTAACTCCATTATCTATCTAAAAATTCATCTTCAATAAGTCTTCTCAATGAACTAAGTCTTCCAACAACTCTTCAATACTTCAGGGCCAAAAACCCTAAACAGAATTTGAGCACACATAATTTCTTCTCTACAAGAAATATGTCTCCTAAGAATCATATGTAGAGATACCATAACCCAAGATATCCTAGAAAAATGTGAAATTAGGAGTTGTCCAAAACTCCTCATATTCTTTCTCTTCCTTAGACATCTAAAACTGATAGTTCATAATTTTCTTCTTAGGCTTAAGCGAAATAATTTTCTCATATACTACCATATTCCCCTTCTTTTCTAATATTAAATTGACAACACATGGAGATAATATATATTCATGACATAACTATTCATCCAAATAAAAAATCTCATCACTAGGTATTGAAAACTAATATTCTTTGCTTAAAACATGCTTAGTAAAAATAGGATGTTAACTTATACTCATACACACCTCAAAATTAGTCTCAACTAGCATCTTGTTTTTCTTCTTGAGCCTGGTCTCTTCATTCCCAAAATGAGAAGATAATAAGATATTCTAATTCTCTTCAACCTTTGTAGCATTCTCCACATCAATAGACTCATTATGACTCACACCTTTCATTTTTGGTTTCCATAAGTTAACTTGTATTTTTCCTTTCACTCTAAGAGTCTGATTGACCTTATTTTGGCTTGATGGCCTTTTCTTTTAGAACCTAGCAATGTGACCAATCTTCTTACAATTATAGCAAACCATTCTTCTTGAAGTGAAATCAACTTGCCTTACCTTATTTGGATAAAATATTGTAATGTGTCTTATGTCATATCAACTAAATTAATCAACTTTGTTCATGCTATTTGACTAATTATTCCACTCAATCTTAGAAAGTCTTCTAAAATCTCTAGCCCTATGACCAAATTCATTGCAAGTATAGTAGTAACCATTTAAATTTTTATACCTCATGGCATTTGGTTGTCTAATCTGATTTGTCCTCATTTTGCCAACATATTCATTCTAAGACTAATTGTTAACCCTCAAGGTCTAATTGTCTCTGTTCACATTAGTCTTCACCTTGTCTTGGGTTGCAATCTTTTGTTCTTATTTGTAACCAAATCTAGTTCTATCACTAGCATGCTTTTGACTATTCATAATGCTATTTAGATTACTTGAACTCTTTTCAAACATCATAAATGACTTCATCTTACTAGATGTCTTTTCTAACTCATCTTTTAATGAGTCATTTTAAATTACATACCTTGAACACTCATCATCTTTAGCTTTTAGTTTTGTAGATAGGATTTCCAATTGACTATTTAGATGCTTAACTATACCTTTAAGCTCTTTGGAGACTCTACCTTTATGATTCTTGAAGTATCCATCCATTCTAGCCTCATACATACTAAATTGCTACATATAGTCATTCATATGTAAATTCAACTTCTTGGTCTTCTTCTTCTCAGTATTCATATCTTCAAGGGCATTCATCAACTTAGTCTCATAGTCCTCCTTATCTTTTTCATTATATGTATCAATCCAAGTAGACTCCTTTTGATATGAGCAACTTCCTTCCTTATCCATGTTGATGACTTCATCTTCAATAGGACCATCATGATAACTTAGAATCACTATCTTCACTCTCATTTGATAAGCTATAATCTTCATTGGTATAGATAATCTTCTTGTCATTATACCTCTTGAATCTTTTATTCCTTTTATTATACCTAAATTTCTTCTTGCCTTCATCTTGCTCTTCATCATGCTCTTCATCATCATACTTATTATTCTTATGAGGACACTTATTGGCAAAGTGTCCTAACTCTCCATAATTGAAGCATTTAAAGGGTAGTTTACCCTTATACTTACCTAAACCTATTTTTAATTTCCTTGTAAACAAAGCAATTAGTTCATCTTCATCAATATCATCATACTTGACTTTCTTCCCTTGACTTATCTTGTTCTTTGGCTTTATTTCTATTTTGAATGTTTCTTCCTTTTTTGGTGGTTTGTCATCATGGAATCTCATCTTATAGGCTATGAGAGTACCATGAAATTCATCCATCTTCATTTTCATGAGATCATGACTCTCTTCTATGGTAGAAACTTTTGAATCAAATTTGAGGGTAAGAGACCTTAATACATTTTACACAATGTTAGCTTCTTCAATCTCCTCTCATAAACCTTTGATGATGTTCATAATCTCATCAACTCTCTACATAAATCATCTAACTAAATCATCTTCCTTCATCTTGAGACTCTCAAATTGTCTTCAATAAGTCTACAACTTGGCCAACTTGAACTTTGAATCCTCTTCATAAATGAACTACAATTTATCCCATATCTCTTTGGAAAATTTACAATATATTACCTTGGTGTAATCCATCTCTAAAATACCACAAGTCTTGGCAGTCATTGCCTTATAATTGATCTCACATAGTTTTTTTATCAACTACACTAGTTAGAGGGGTTAAGGGGGTTGAATATCCAACCATAATATATTACTAAATGTCAAACCTTATTGACATTATGTAGATCTTCATCATTGTACTATAAAAAGAATAATTAGACCCATTGAACATTTATGAATGCTTAGTTAAAAATCCTCCTTGCATTTGATGACTACCCATATTGTACCTTGGATCACCTTCAAGTGGTTAAACTTGCACAAAAGGTCCTACTATGATACCAATTATTAGAGGTATAATCACTGAAGGGGGGATGAATCAGTGATGTAAGATAATCCAATTAAATTCCCAATTCTTAAAAATTTATCACATAAAATCATTATGCACACAAATTAACCATTGCAATGAAAATAATAATATCAAGCACATAACACATGATATATCTGAGAAATCCTATTTGGGGATAAAACCCATAAAAACCTACAAGATAGACTATAGTCCTAAAATAACAAGATCCAACATTTAGAGAAATATTAACTAATTAAGTAACACCCATCCATTATTTTAATGAGACACCAATCCCACAAGGAGCTACTACCCCTATCTAGCTGAGCACCCATAATAATTAGACCTTTAAAAAGATTTACCTTCCAAGAAAGAACCAACCCCCTCAACAACCAAGCACCCACCCAAATACCTTAAAAATATAATACTAAAAACTTTTTTATACTCTTAAAATGATGGTGACAAACTTTATTTACACTCTTCACCTTCACTCTTTCACCCAAATAGTCTCAAGGGCTTTCTAATTAAATCTACCTCTTCTAGGCTCATTAGGTCTAATAACCTGTATATCCACTTGCATCATATTGATTAAATAATCATGACTAATACTCTGATATTTTATGGTCCTCATTTACTTGTACCTTTTATTTCAAAGTTTATCTACTTTTATTAACTCTACACTTACTCAACTCCACACTTCCTCAACTCCACAATAAGTAGGCTAATTATGCCTAGTATTTATATCATACACTCATCTAACCCATCTTGGTCAGCCAAGATGCTTACCAATTTTTTCATAAATTTGAAATAGGTCTTCATATATGTTAAATTTAAGAACCCCACACTCCTTAGGTCAATCATTACCTCATTAACCCCAAACCACCATTAGATCTTTTTGAGACCTAAAACAATTAGGCCTTCATACTCACACATTACATGTGAGACTAATTGGAACAAATTAATCCTATACCAATTCTTAAAATAAATCAAAAATATCTAAAATATACACTTTATAAATATTATATGGGTCCATGCCACTTGTAATACCAACTCAACACTTGACCCTACCAATTAGGTCTCCTCACTCTTTAGACTTTCATATATAGAAAAAATAATCTCAAACTTTTGAAGTAACTAATCAAATATTTCACATATACATATGACTAGATAACATGGGTGAAAAATTTAGGATATTTTTAATTCCTTGATGTGATTTATATACTTCAACATAGGCTCTAAGCACTCAAAATAACTCTCTTAAAATGACCCCTCAAACTGGTCATATATAGTCAAAATATAATCAAGCTATTTTGACTCTCTCTATATGACCAAGGGCATATAATGATAACCAATGACTTATTATAATAATTTTAAAATTATAAAAAATCTCCATAATAATTTTATTCTTCAATTATTCTCATAACTCTTCCAACTCACTTCTGTAAAGTGGTCACTCAAACTGTCTCTAGCCTCCAATAAACACAGTCAAATTTTAGACATTTTTTCATATTAAATATGGATTGGTAAAACCTAAAAAATACAAAAATATGTTCCTCATGGAGTCTATAACACTCTTCAATAGTTATTTCATCTTGAAACATCAAAATACCATCAAGAAATATTCAATTAGCCTTCTCGGGCCACTTACATAACATGGTCAAACCTTCAATTAAATTTGAATCTCAATATCTTTGAATGTATAGATAGTCAAACATTATGACCAATGTATTTATATTAAAATTTAATTCCTATTAAATTTTTTATTTTACGTCATCAATAAATTCATCCTAGATCAAAAGATATAAGCAAGATATTGTAGACTAGTTTTTCCCTTTTTTAATTCAAATGCCAATGGTCACTGTGTAATGTAAACATTACAGACACATGTCTTCATATTGTGTACAATATAAAATTGATAAAACATGATCCATTTATCTACTCTAAATCCTCCTTAATTTAAATTTCATTTCTCATCATTGATCTTAGATCTTCATTTCTGAGATCAAGCTACTTTTTAGCCCCATGTGCTCTCTGCATACTGTACAGTCAGTCTCCAATGAACTTTCACCACTTGGCATCCCCACATGAATTATGAGAATTATATTGAACTATTGACTAATTCACACCATTGATATTCCTCTACATATTTTAGTGTTCTTTTTCAATCTTGATCTACAACTTAAACTCCATGAAGGTGATACATGTCTTCATCATGTTCATTATTTGGATCTTTAACTAATAGAATTTGTGCTCACCATTGATATTTATCTAATAAGTATAATGTTCATTTATAGATAATTATTTTTTTAGATTAGTTTCTCATCCTAGATATTTATCTCATGATTAAATGATCACCATAGATATTTGATATCACAAAAATTTGGCTAAGTATGGGAACTTATTGAATTCTATTTGAGAAGCCAACTTTGCACCTTAATAAATTTTTATATGATCCATGTCTAGACCTAAAACTTGAACCATATTATAAAATATCATAGGGGAATCCATATATATATATATCAAAATACTCTTGAAACCTTTATATGTGTGAAATATGATACCATCAAACTACTTACTTAGCCTTGTCTACTAAGATGACTATTTGGACCTAGACACTCATATGACTGCTTTGATGAATTCCTTTCACTTCCATAAGTAATAAAAAACTCATAAAAACACATAGGGTCTATTTAACTTGACCATACCATCAATAATATCCACAATCTACCTATCCAAGTCAAACATGGAAGAACTATGAAAGAACACTAAAACATACTGAGGCACTTTGTTCTTGTCAATTTAACACACATGACACTTCATCAACATCCTTAGTCACCTTGGAGACATCATTTAAAAACCTCAAAAAACTAATATGTACACAAAAAATAAAACTTGGAAAAGATTGATTAATAATAAATATGGGTGGATTCCCAAATACAAGATCAATTTTAGGAAGTGTACTTTCTTAAAGGGATGTTAGTCCACTATTTATGTAATTAAGTGGATAATAAAATAAAATGAATTATAGTAAAGCATGTGATATTATTATGAAACTCAAATGAATGAAATTGATCTACTATATAGATATTTTCAAAATATTCATTCCAATATGCTACTACTAAGTCTTCTTGCTCTTGGATTGCATCTAGTTACTTGGAGATGGCCTATAGAGTTGGGGCAAAAATAATCATGCAAAGTCCTAACTTGATAGAGATATCACTTTGATCAGTGAATTAAGGATGAGGGACAATGGGTAGGTAATTAATCAAGAACAAATCATGTACATCACTAGTCAAGATCATATCTACAAAAGATTCATACGGTGCAGATAAATACCTAATTAACAAAGATATGGTTGGCTTTGAACAGAGTGTCGATAGATAGAAATTGGGATAGCATTATTATGTAGTTATCTAAGAGAATTTTTCAGTGTTTCAATATGAAAAAATTAGGGTACATAACCCAAGGGTATCCTACATATAAATTGACATCAATCTTAATAGGATCAGTGATGATCTCAAGATATGTTACCAAATTTATCTAAGTTTGAGTTATTGGTTTCAATAACTCAAGATCTTAGATAAAAGCATAGGTCAAGTTGGTTTCAACATGGTTTAGGTATGGAAAGGTTGTTCGAAATGTTAAAACAACTTATCCACATTATTTTTAGAGATATTTATTTAAGATATAAGGATAGTAAACTAGTTTCTTAGGTAAAATGATAATTAGTTAGATTTTTTTCACAATATTAAATGATAAATAGTAAAACTAAATTAATAGGTGTAAAAAAGTAGAGAAGGGGTAAGACACATTTATTAATAATAAAGTGGTGTAAATTTATAGTTTCTATATTTCCCTTTTTAATTTAGAAGTTTATGATAACCTTTCATGAGACAAAAACTAGGATGGGTCCAATGACCTAGGTTTTAGTGAGGAGGTATTCCTCCTCAAGCTAGGACCCGGTGAAGGATAATGAGATGGATATAGGTTTGAAAATGAAGATGGTAATGGATAGGGTAAAAAAAAATGACCATTAAAGATGAAAGGATATGTGAGGAGTGTAACACTACATTAATAAGATATATGATATCCTGAACAAGAATACCCCAAGGCAAACAAGTAAGGGATTGCCACAACTAGGAATGTGTAGGCTCTATCAAAGGTAATCAAGAAGGCAAAGGCTAGGATGGGTTGACCAAAGAATCCAATGTACTTGGTATGTGTGTGATAATTAGGGACATAATTTCTCTCAAGATGAAGTACACTTTAAAGATACACAAGGAATAGACACTGAAATGAATGTAGACTTCTCAAATGCTATGGGTCTATTAGGGGGCATACACCCATAAGCCAATAATGCTAGGTAATGAAAATATAGGATAGTTATGGTAAAATATTACTTAAGTGGCCTTGGAATATGGTTTTAAGGATGTAATATATGTACAAGTAGTCCTAAGGAGCCTAAATTGACCAAATCACCATCAATCCAATAGATCGATGCTAATTAGAGAGGAATCAATGTCAATTAGGAAGGAAATTCCATAAATCAAAAAGGGCTATAAAGGGATATAAATGAGATTGAATGAGTTGAGATAGAGCGAAAAAATTTGACACCTATCAACTAAGTGAGTGAGATCTACATAATAGATGATAGTAAGAGTGGATAACGATGATGACGATCACACAAAGAGGTAGGGGTAACTTATTTTTTTAATGATTTTAATAAAATTTTGAATTTATTAAAGTTTAATCTAGCTTGGGATAGGGTTTATGATAGTTAAGGTTTTTATAGGGATTGAAATTGATCTTAAGAGGATCAATACTGATTCCTAAAGGATCATCTACTGATTGGTGAGGGATCAACACTAATCAGATGGTCAATGATGATTTATAACTAATCATGATTGATCCACTAAGGATCAATGAACCTAAAAGTAACATAGGATTACATATATGTGTATTTATAATGATGTAATATTGAGTGTGACCTTTCCTAGAGTTCTTTTAAGAGGTTATGGTAGATGTAGACTAAGAGCATCTTGAGGCTATCAATTTAGGAGGACTGTACCACTATCACTAGGTACATTAGAATCAAAGTCTACTGATGGTGCTACTAGAGTAATAGGATATAGATGTGAGGAGATTTTATTTTCTAATAGGAGAGATGATAGTGACCCTAGAGGACATATACATGATGCTATCACTACCTATTTAGGGCATAAAGATCATCCCCATGGATGAAAGAGGATGGGCATCAACATTGACATGTTTATATAGGGATGATTCTACAAACATTAGATTTAAAGTAGGAGGCTTTAGTTTTGAGTATTTATATGATTTAGAATAGGATGGGAGATGGGTGATGACCATTATGATGTTTTCCATCTCTTTCTATGCATTATTAGATTTAGGAGAAGGAAGGTTCATATAGAACCTGCTAAGGGTACTAGTAGATATGTGGGAGTGACATACAATTTTTGCATGGTATATTACACTATTAACATAGATATACAAGGAGATATGGGGTGGTATATTTAGTGATGATAAATAATTGATGTTACCTATGTGCTCCAAAGTTAGGCCTATGAGCATATTTGAGTAGTACATCCACTAGAGTTTCCATGGATGGGATGGTGCAGGTTTGTTTTCAATGTTATATTTTTTAAGTGGAGGGATGACTTTGCCCATCCAAATGGAGATGGGAGAGCACAATATTTAGGATTTTATAAATAGGTACTAGAGGAGCTATAAGAGGATGAGTTTATATAGAGACCTTATGTCATATTCCCATCATGGCTAGGGATAAAGATGGAGTTGGTGATAGGGTAACAAGCTAGGTGGGTGAGGGGGAGATGTCAAGAGCATGTGGATATATTTCAATTTGGGTGCATATGATGATATTTTGGGATATGATAGGATCTAACTAAGGCACCTTAGGTTTATAGGAGAGATGACTTGGAGGTAGAGCTCCTGAAGCCATAAGTTACAAGACTATAGTAGCTAGTAGAGGAGGAGTCAGAGGGAGAGGGGGTGGATGATGCTGGGGTGATGGAGGCATACTTATTGGGGTAGGTAGAGAAACATGGAGGGGGAGATGAGAGGGTGGTGCATCATAGGTAGGAGGTAGAGGATATGGAGATGAAGGATGTAGAGGGTGTAGAGGGAGATGGGGAGAGGGATATATGGGATATCATGGTAGAGAGGGATGTAACTCAAGAATAATAATTTAGAGTGGTGTTTGAGCATGAACATATATAGGTGTAGATAATATCACTATAGGGTAACTATTACATAATGTAGTAGAGCTATGATGAGGCATGATAAGTTTAGGAGAGATATCACAAGTATTAAAAGAGGCTTTGAGTAGTATAGGGTGTGGCAAGGGGAGTGGTTTTAGGGTTTACTATAGGAGGGGGATAGGTTAGGAAGATGGGGCATCCAAGGAGTTTCATCCTATATAGGTATTATGAGGTGGTAGCAAATATGTGTTATTATAAGTAGATTGTGGTAGACTACTTACCAGAGATTCCTAGATATTCTAGCCACATATCTAGTCAGGGTTAGGTACCACAGGGGGCACCAATGACTAAAAATAACATGGGGAGTGTGCCAAAAAGGGATAAGAGGGATAAAATATGAGATGGAGGATATGGAGGGGAGAGTAGGGGATGTAGGCTAGATATCTACCTGAGTTAGATCTAGTTTACATGGTAGTTATGTATATGGATACTATATGGATTGACTCTTTTGTATATCTTACACATTATGAAACTTATGATGCACATTTGACTTGTGGATGTATATTCATGAATATACATTTTATTCATACTGATTACATGATTTTGTGCTACATGTTTATGGATTTGGATTATGTGGATTACATGTATTTAACATTTAGATTTTAGGTGCATCATGTATTTGTATTGATTATGTACTGTTTACATGGATTATGATATTTTAGATTATGCAATGTAGTTTTATCTTGAATATGGATTCATATGTGTTTGTTTAAAATTGATTGATAGTGGATTATTACATGTGATGATTTATGGTGTCTCATGGATTAATGAAATATTATTCTATGGATTTTATTTTATATGGATGGTGTTTATGGGGCTTTTATTTTTGATTACATTATATAGATGCAATTTTATATCATGGTTGATTATGTATCATATACATTTTTCATAAATGGTTATATAGCTAATTATTGGATGCATGTCTGATAATTAGCTAAGACCCTAGAAATGTTATATCCCTTGTTGATTTTGCATATATATCCTTGTATCCAATGCTAATGAGAATCCTCATCAATATTGTATCTAGGGAATTCATAAATCCTTGGCTTGACATAAAATGGGGGATTATACGAATGGGGGAAAACACTTAATTCTATGGAAATACACATATTGATTTATGTTTCCATACTTTTTTAACCTTAATATAATCCATGGATAAATGTTGATTGATCAATGAGAGAAGTCTACAAATGAAAGCTAATCAATGTGGGAAGCTTTCATGGGATATAATTTTGATTTTATATATTTTTGCATGACTTGTTTTTAATAGTAAACTAATCAATGCAAGAAGTTTCCTGAATCATAGGCACATATCCATAATTCAATGGAGTGGTCTATTTATTTAGATATATATTAGTATTTTTCATTCAAGGAATAAATATACAATTTTGCCTTTTATTGATTTTGATAACAATTATCCTTCGAGAGATAAGTCTGTCTTTTACTCTTTTCCTAATTTTGATATCCCAAAACCTTTTTTTGCAATGGATTAAATTTTAAGGTATTTTATAAGCTAGGAAAATATGGCCATGTGATATTCCCTTTGAAAAATCTATTATAGGTTGGTAGATTGTTAGGAGATAATGATTTGGGACTCTGTTCTATTTCAAAAGGAGATAGTCTATGAGAACGTGCTATGCACAAATTTGAGGTGTTAATATTTAAGGATAAAACTAGTATATTTCTAGAAATTCACATGATTCTTGATTATTATCAGGTATGTTAAATCTATAGTATATTATTTTTAGGATAATTTATGTTGACTAGAATGTGTAATAGGATTATCAACAGTATATTGGATGTAGATGCGAATCATTAAGAGGCTCACATTTTGATTTTCCATTAAGGGAGGCCAAACGATATGCTCCATATCTATATTTATGAGTGATAATATAGGGTCAAAGAAAATTAGGAGAAAACTTTCCCCATTTACTTTATTTTATATTTAAGACATGTTTATTTTATTTAAGGACAAGGTCACCAATATTAAACTCTAATTCATTTAAATATTGATTATATGATCATTTTAATAATTCTTAATATATGTGAAAGTGATCAAGGAATATGACTCTATTCTCATCTAAAATTTTTAGATGTGCTAATTGATCTCGATAATAATACTCTTTATAAATGATATCTTTTACATAGATTCTAAGGGAAGGAATTTTGACCTTGAGAGGTAGAACTGATTTAGTACCATAGACCAAATAAAAAGGGGTAGTCCCTATGGGTTTTCAAATACTAGCTTGATAAGCCCATAAATATAAAGGTACGTGAAGATGCCAATCCTTTCCTACCTCATTATAAATTTTAGTTAACTTCTTGACAAGGGTTTTGCTTGATTCTTTGGATTGTCCATTAACTTGTAGATAATAAAGTGACGAGAAACTCTACTTAATTCCAAAGGAATTATAAAATTTTGGACTTGTTTAATTTTAAAAGATTTTCCATTATCTATAATAAATTTATGTAGGACACCAAAATGACATATGATGTGATTATTAATGAAATCAACAATATTATCTACCTTGGTTGAAATAAGGGGAATAACCACTACCCATTTAGTGAAATACTCAATAGCAGCAATGATGAAGCCATGTCGCTAGGAATACTTGGGATTAATTTTACCTATAAGGTCTAAACCCCATTGAGAAAAGAACCAAAAATCCCTAGCCACTTGTAATGCATGACTAGGGATATGGGATAGGCCAACATTCTATTGAAACTTCATGCATTTCTTGATATACTAATAACAGTCTTGATTCAAAGTAGGCCAATAGTATCCCAATCACATAATTTCCTTGGTGATAATTAAACCAATGAAATGGCCACCATAGATTCCATCATGAGTTTATTTTATTGAAAGACTTTCTTCAAAATTTTGGAGAAAATGGAGGAGAATACCATCAAATCCTCATTTATAAACAACACCCTTAATACTATTTACCTAGAATTTTTTTAGCTAAAAATCATGCTTAGCACTCTTGGATAGATCTGAAGGGATGATGCCTTTATATAGGTAATTAAAAATCTATTTGTATCATATATCTAGATGGTTTTCCTCTATAGTATAGATAGAATGAAGATTAGTCTTGGTGTAAAATGTTTGAGTGATTTTTTGAATAAGGAAAAACAACTAAGACTCTTGGGATGAGGATGGGATAAAGGAGGACAAGGAAGCCATGGTGTCATCAAACTTGTTGGTTGATTGAGGAGTGGTCTAGATGATGTAATAGTTAAGGGTAGATAACAATTATTCTATTAACATCTTGTACCTCTAAAATATGTTATTTTTGCATTGATATATGTCAATTACTTGGTTGACTACCAATTAGGAGTCACTAAAAATATGAAGTGATTTAACTCTTAGAGCTAAGGCTATTTGGAGACTTGTGATTAGGGCTTAATATTATGCCATATTATTAGTGCAGTCTAAATCAAGCTTAAAATATAGGGGGATAGAAATCCCTTAGGAGGTGCCAAAATAATCCCTATTCCCCCTCCACACTCATATTTATATCCATCAAAGAACAATGTCATTTGATATTCAAGATCTTCTTGAGATGTGGAGGCTATAGCTTCATTAGGGAATTCATAGCTAAATGGGAGATTATCAACAAGGGGTACCTCATACAATTGATTGGAAATGATTTACCCCTTAATTAATTTTTGGTTAAGGAATTAAAGATCAAATTTAGTGAGTAACATCATCCATCTTACCATTTATTTATTTTAATAGGGATTTGAATGCATGAATTTAAGAGGATCAGTATTGGTAATCACATAAATCTTGTGATTAAGAAAATAGTGGCAAATATTGGAAGCCAAAAATACTAGGGTTAAGCATAGTCTTTCAATGTGCATTTAATGATTTTCATATTTAATTAGATTATGACTTATATAATAAACTATTAATTTTTTGTGTTGATCATCTTGATGGGTAAGCATGGCACCTAATTCATGATCCATAACTAATATATAAAAGTAAAAGGGTTTATCCTCCTTGGGTGGAATGACGATAAGGGGAGATAAGAGATACTTCTTGAGAATATCAAATGCCACTTGAAAATTCAAATTCCACACAAACTATGTGTCTTTCTTGAGAAGGTAATGGAAAAGTTGACATTAATTTGATAATTATGAAATAAATTGATGAATAAACTACAATTTTACTTGTAAATAATGAAGCTGATTGAGGTTACAGGGAGGTGGTATATCAATAATGGTCTTAATCTTAGTAGGATCAACCTTAATCCCTTAAAGGGAAATGATAAAACCTGAGATCTTACTTGATAAGATGCTTAAAACACACTTTTTGGGGTTAAGATGACCCTAATATTTGATCAAATAAGTGAAGATTTGTTGAAGGATGGACAAGTGATCCTTATGGTGCTTGGATTTACCAAAGAAGTCATCCACATAATATTCAACAATTTTGTGAATTAAATCATGGAAAATTTAGGTCATTGTGCACTCGTAAGTGTCTCTTATGTTATTTAAATTGAAGAGCATGACCCTATAACAATTAATTACCCATGGAGTAATAAAGGAGGTTTTATGTTGATCTTTTAGGGAAATAAAGATCTGATTGTAACCAAAAAATTTATCCATGAGGGATAACATCTCATTTCTCATAATGAGGTCCATTAGTTGGTCTATGTTAAGAAGGGGAAAACCATCTTTTAGACAAGCAAGGTTGATTTCATGAAAGTTGGTACAAAGGTGGAGTTCCCCTATGGATTTTGTGATAGGAACTATGTTAGATACCCATTTAGGGTAATCGATAGGCTGGATGAAGTTAATGAATAATAAGCATTGTAATTCTTCTTTGACAAGAAGTGCAAAGTGAGGATGCATCATACAAATTTTTTATTTCAATGGTTCAACTTCAAAAATGGTAATGATATTATGGAAAATAATAGTGAGATCAATTCTAGGCATATAAATATAAAACCAAGCAAAGGATTTGATATGACTTATAAGGAATGCCATGAAATCCTAGTGTTCTTGAGAATCTAAGGACTGACTCATTTTGATATTTCATGAGGCTTTGGGCATCCCTATGTGAATATCAGTTGTGACCTCATTTAAACTAATAGGATATTTAGATGTCATAATATTATTTATATATGAATCCCTTACCCCTAAATATGCTAAAATGGAATCATCATATCAACAATATATTAAATGGATCAAGGGAGAAACTTCATCTAGCATGTTAAGAAAGACTAAAGGAAGGGATATTATTTTCTCATTGTGTTGATAGGTTAGAGGTTCTAGGTGAATGGTGGTAATAAAAAAAAATTAGGTGTAATGGAGATGGTATCATCAATTACCATAGGGGAATCGAGAGGGGATGAGGGAGTTTCATCATCCACATCCATAGGGACATGGGATACTAAAGCATGATTATCATCAACTTAAGGGGCTTTCTTGAAACCAAGGCCATGTTTCTCATATAGTTTTTTAAGGTCATTTATTTTGACCTCATGGGTTCCTTATTCATAGCATCTTAAGCCAAAAAATTTACACGTATAACATTGTAATTAGGTTTGTGTAAAACATAGTTTGCTAAGGAAGGAGAAATTAGATGTTGATGGTTGGGCATGCATTTGGATTTATCGATATAAAAGAGTTTGATCAATTCCTCCATAATTAAGTGCATTTTGAGATGGGGAGGTCCAAAAGGGATAATGTCTCCTAGATTGGGTTTATAGGTATACTATCGATCATGTCATCCATATTTTGAGGGCTTGATAAAACATTGAGCATTAATAACTGATTTTCCCCTACAAAATGTTATTAAAATGCTGAATCAAAAGATTTTACATTAGGGATGTGGGATGAAGGTATAGTAGAGATAAAAGATGTTTCCCCCAAATATAATGGAATCAATTTATTTAGATGGATCAAGACATCATTAGGTTGATAAGTCAAATTTGATGTTTTGAATGGATGTGGATCGGATGGGACACTATGGACCTTACCCTCATGTTCAAATATAAGACATTAGTGCAAAGTGGAGGGGATGAAATGAATATCACATATCCAAGGATTTCTTACTATGATATTATATTTAAACTCCCCTTCTATTACATAAAATAACCTAGGGAGGGTACGTACACCTACTTGGATGGGAAGGACAACTATTCCTAATGTAGGGGATATAGTATCATTGAATGCCAATAAGATGGCCAAATATTGAGATATAACCATCTTAGGTAATTTTAATTTCTTAAAATCATGTGAAGAGATAATATTTATGATTACTTCATTATCAATCATTACTTGTTTGATTTGAGTTTAATTAATTTAGGTAGTGATAAATAATGGCAGATCATGGTCATCAAGATGTAATGGGGATATGTCAAAATTGTGGAATGTTATGGATGACTAATTTATAGTGATGAAAAAAATGATGATAGAGACTAGGGTTCATCTGATTGTATCTTGGTAGTTTTTAAGTCCTCTATCATAGCCTCATAATGCTATAGAGATTTTTGGACAAGTTCATGCAAATACATCTTGGTTAAGAGTTGATGGATTTGATTTAGAATAGATATCTATATCAACTCTAAAGTATTATTATTCTATGCTTTTCCTAAAATAGAAATATTAGGTTTTGGGATGGACATTATAGGACTATCTATGGTAGAAGGAGATTTTGTAATAGTCACCTTAGATTTATTAGGATTTTAGGTCTTATGACACTGGGTCTTGGATCATGTAGCTATGTGTATCACATCTATCTAACATAATGGTGGATTTTTCATGTTTTTAGACTCATATAAATATAGAGGGTTTAAGAGGGGATGATATTGAGTTTTATCAAAGATTCTATACTCTTTTAAAACTCATTCTGACCCTCTTGGTAGTGTATTAATTCATGAGGTGGATATGACCCTAATAGTTTGATTATGGGGATAGTCATGATCTAATTTTTCATCAAAATATCATCTAATTTTCATAATTTTTATATCATAGAATTTAGCACATTAAAAATTTTAGTATCATGTACCGCTATTTGATGATACACACATTTCTTCTTTTCCTAATACCACACTAGTTTTTGAATATGGGGGTTAACAAGTTTTATGGGTGGTAGTGTGATAAGGGAAGTTTGAATAAGTTGAACAAGAATATTAGAGTAATACACCCTAAATGGATCCTAGCTAGTTTTTTCAACATTCTAAGGCATTAACATGGAGGTTGAATTTTCTTTTGAGTCTTGATCCTTCGTATTGGTTATTTGAATATTTCCCACAAAAGGTACTTTGTGTTTGGGATAAGAATTTACACCTAGACCTCATGGGTAGTAAGGATTTAAGGGATTATGAATTGGAATTAATACAATGGGAAGATACCTTTATAATGGTACATGATCTTATGAAGAGGATTATACAATGGTGGGTTTTAGGTTCATCAAAGGATGAGGTCCCAATATAGATGCTCTAGTACAAATTGGTGGCAGAGGTGTCTTATCCTTTCAAATCTAATCAGGGGTAACAGGGATATCCTCTTTAGGGAGTTCAATCTTTATGGGAGGATGTTGTAAATATTTTCTGCATGAGGACCCAAGGTTTTAATTTCCAATTCTTGAATCATTCCCCCTGAGTTCTCTCTTTAAATGATTTGGCTCTTCTTAAGCTATGAGGGAAGTTGGTCTTAGGTTTGGTTGAGGTAACATGACATTCCTCACAAGGGTAAGTAAGCTATAACATATGGGTATGCTACATGAAGGTATTGTAGTGACTAAAGGAGTGGTATGCATATTTTCTAAGATTTCCAAACAAACGTCCTCTTTGATAACTTTCTTATCCTTTATTTCTATTTGATTACCTTGAATGATTTTAGGTAATGTTTCCTCAAGAGGATCCCAAATAAAGAGTTATAAAAAGACTAAGTGAGTCTTGGGGATAGCTCTACTTAGTTCAGATGGTTCAAAAGCATCTCCTATAAGGAGATCTAGGATTTTAGCTATCATGGAAGATGATTTAGAATAAATATTAGCCTCTTTAGGTAGAATTTGATCATGGATCTTACTTATCACATGGGTCTCATGGTCTAAGGTGCATCCTAGATTGGCCTATATAGAATTAGACATAGAGGCAAGGTTTAGAAATGACTACCTAAAATTGTCTATGGATTGAATATGAGGAGTGCTAGGGTTATCTAACTATAAATTTCCTTGATCAATAAGGTTTTAAACTAAAAATTTGAAGTAGAAACACTTATTGACATTAGGACCTAGTATACGATGGTGATTACAAAATTCATTTTATTTTAACTAACTAGGCTTAGGGATAGAGTAATCAAGAGGTATAATCAGAGGAAGTTTGATGATAGAATCCTTTAAGAGCATATCTAAGACATAAACATAATATTCCCCTAAGGGTGTGTATTTCCATGGAGGAAACTATGTTAATGCCTGGGAGGTAGAGGGTTTGGATTAGATTTTTGTCTATGGGGGTACTAATTTTAAGATAAAAGCATTAACAATGCCTTTGGTTTTTGTATTATTATTTCTTTTGGAGGTATTAGGTTTTACATTTTTATTATGTAACTTTACCTTCCCTTCTTCTAAATCTCATATATTTAACTTATGGGACATAGAAAAGGTATCATCAAAAGTCTTTAAGGATTGAACCCATAATATTGATGAGATATGTTTAGTGCACGATATCAAAAATATATCGATCAATTCTAGTTGAGGGAGGGATAAAGTAAATTGGTTTATAAATCTTTACCATCTAGCCACAAAATCAATGATAGATTCACCATCAAATTATTTAATGGCATAGAGGTTAGTTATGGTCACTTTTATTGTGATGTTAATGGAAAAGTGATCTAAAAAGATTTGAGATAATTTCCCAAAAAATAATAGGTAATGTTGAGGGATAGAACTATACCAATCTAAAGCTGGTCTAATTAGTGACATCGGAAACATTCTTAAGAGAAGAGCTTCATCATGGGCTATAGGATAACAAACATGTTTAAATTCTCTAGTGTGTTGTTAAGGATATTACTTATTTTAAAATTTCATAAATTTTTGAAGTTCCCATTATGAGGGGTATAGTATAATAGGGATAGTTGGATTAATCGATTCATTTCAAATTTGCTCATAAGTGAGAATATTTTTATGCCTAGAGGTAGAGGCTTCCATATTTTCCATCCTATTCATAAGGATATTCATAAGGTTAGGTTAGGTATTATATTGATGAATACCCCTAAGGCATTCTAATATAGATGTTGATAAGTATGAAATGGAGTGGAAAAGGGTTGTCACAAGGGGTAACTAATTGAAGTGGTCATAATTACTTGAGATTCCACCATATATTACAGGGCTTACATGGGTATGTAAGTGGACCCAAGGGCTTATGAGGGAGATATGTATTGGGTAGTCAATGGGATGTATTGTTGAGGAGGTTGACTCAAGTGATCTTGTTGCAAAGGTTGATTTTAGGGATTTGAGGATATTTTAGTTTGGATGGGAGGGAGAGTTGTAGGGATTAAAATTACTAATTTTTGAGGTGCCATGGCAGGATGTGGAGTAAACGTAAGTTGAGGTGTGGTGATATTTTGGGTTTGGGTAATGTTAGCCAATTTTTGGCCTACATAGAAAACTTGCTTGAATTTAGTAAAATGTACTAAAGATCTAGTATGGAGAAAGGATTAAACAAATTTCTAGATGGAATGAGTGGTCCAATGGTCTCACATTGATCACAAAGCTTTTGAAACACTTTAAGCTTGCTTAAAGTACATTCTGATTAATCTATAGGGAAAATAGAAGGTTTCAAGTAGGTTTCATGGTGTTCAAGAATTTGGGAACATGAAATAGGTTAAAAAAGCCTTAGGAGATCATTAGAACCTTTAAATATTGAGCAAAATATGAACTATGTAAATTTGAGGAACTAGACCATTACCAAAAAGTTATACAAGAATGAGCAGGTTAGTACAACTCCTATATTTTATAAGTTTAATTAATAAATATTTCAATTCAAAATTTTGTATCACCATAATGTAATTAGTGTGAGGAAGATGCTTTTAAAAATTTCATGTTTGCATGAGCTTGCTATCTCAAGATCCAAGCCTTCAAAGTTTAGCTTGCTGAGTTTAAGGGGCCAGTCCATCCTGCATGTCACATAGAAACACATCAGATAACATACTTGTGTATTTAATAAATAAACATCATAAAGCCACACAAGCCTAAGGTTTAAAACACCATGGAGTTTTTTGTGCCTAGATCATATCCTAAAAATTTCAAGTCTGCATAAGTTTCCTAGATGAAGTTATGAGCATTTAAAGTTGGACTTGCAACATAAGAAATTTATGCTAACATCAAGTTGAAGATATATAAATTAGCCATTTAGGTTAAAATGATAAATTATAGGCATACAAATATCATTAAAAACACACAAGTCATCTCACTTGAACATTTTATAGACATATTTAGAAAGCTCCCTCGACCAGTGAATCAAGTGGGCACAATCTTTTCAATATCAAGAACATATGTTACAAATTTGTTGCCTCCTTGACCTTTTCACTTCCAAATTAAAGAATTCAAAGTTGATAAAAAATGTGTGACATACACACAAACATTAAAATAAAACTACAATAAAAAACCATTTGAGTCTATAAAGTGACAGTTGTGTGAACGTTATTGATGGTCACAAATTTGATGGGAACACAGATGTCAAAATTAAGACAGTAAAAATCCATTGTGGTTTAAATTTTATGGTCATGTGAACATCAAATATGATGGTGAAAAAAAAATAATGCAGCATGGATGTCAATTTTGAGCTCATGAAGTATCCATTTGATTTCAAATGGTAGATCCTAGACAAATCTGATGGCACATGTTCGATCGCAAATCTAGATCTAATGACAAGTGGAGGTCAAAGAGGTCAGTATATTTTAAGAGAAAATACATGAATGAAAAGGGTTAACAACATGTTCCACTAGAAAAATATCAATGATCAACATTCATCTAGATAAGCAAGATCTAACAGAGCGAGATGGGTTAACATGTCAATGATCCAAGTT
Source organism: Torreya grandis (assembly GCA_037957365.1). Lineage (NCBI taxonomy): Eukaryota > Viridiplantae > Streptophyta > Pinopsida > Cupressales > Taxaceae > Torreya > Torreya grandis. The sequence continues at coordinate 884,335 of JARHVA010001376.1, forward strand.
AGATTCTGATAGCTAATTAACAAAGGGAAAGCCTAGGACATTTTTGATGGAAGTTGATAGGGAATTATTTGAATAAATAAAGGTAAAATAAAGTTACTAAAGCTTGATCATGATCTAGGTTGAACCAGTGGGACCAAACATTACTAACAGAGCTCCATATAGGTAAAATAGATCTTTTGGGCCTAATACAAAGATTGAAGATGGACTAATGGTTATGAATCAAGGTCAAATATTTTGCAGGTTTACATGGATATCATGAATATGTTAAAACCAATAATTTAATAGGTTTTCAGCTATAATGGACATGTGTTGGATATTAAAGAAAATACAGATGTAAACATGATCATAGAAAGGCATTTTTCCTATCATTAGGGTCACATTTTCAATGAGCAGGTACTGATGCCCACCCAAAGTAGATGTGGCATAATTATGTCAATTCCAAGACATGGTCCTCCTCAATAGATCAGATATGTAATGACATGGCGTTCTAATAAGGATACCTGGGGTATGGATAAAGATAATGAGCATTTAATTATTTTACAGAATTAGTTCCTTCTTGATAAGATCATGATTCAACATCTTCAAACTAGTGCTAATACATTATAGTTCCCTCTCTCTTTATTTTTTATAAATGTTCCATCTTCTTCCACATTTTTATCTCTCTAACTCTATGGAAGTTTTAGACAATAAATATCTAACATTTTATCGAAATAAAATCTTATACTTTGGATTACTTAGGCTATGCCAAAATTTGTACTATAACACCTTTTGATGTAATAAGGACTGAATTATATCATTTTAAAGATAGATTGAAGTGTGTCATATGAATTCATTTAACATGATTAATTGAACATTTGTTCCTTGTCTATGTCTAAGTTTTCTAACCTTCATGAAGTGCTTGGTAATTCTCATAAGTTATTATAAGTGCAATTTATAGTTTGTTGTTTAGCTTGAAAGTGGATATCTTCCCTCTCATACTAGTTTACTAACTAATCAATGCCTTATCATGAAATAGTTATGTGGGATTGATCTTCTTTAGTCTTGAATGTGTCTCATAGTGTGTCTTGTGCAAAGTATAAATGTTACAATTATTGGTGCATCACCTCATTTTATATTCTTTCATGTATTGTTATTACTCTCTCCTCTTTTCCAAGAAAGTATTAGATTAGGTCTAGTTTAGTTGATAGATCCATAAGGAATTTGACCTTATCCAGAGGTTTTACCCAATATTAGGATACCCACAACCTAGGGTCATTCCTATGTTGGACTAGATTTGTGTAAGAGGACTTGAAAAATCCCCTTATTCAAATAAGGTGTAATCTAGAACACCAACATGTACTAGTTGGGGATGGACCACTAGATGTTGATGGAGGTAGATTGTTTAAAGCTTGTGTAATGTCAGTATTAGAAATTATTAGGGGATGATTTTTTATAAAGGAAACCATAGCTATAGTAAATCCTTTAGGTCCCTACAGGGACATGTCAAAAACATTCCCAAAAGATTGTGCATGAGGGGATAATGAAATATGGATGGCTCGAGTGCTGAGGTAATGGTTAAGAGTAATTGGATTATTATCTAATATGGTAGTGAACTCAAGATATCCTTGAGTATATAACTTAGGAACACCCTCCCCCATAGACTTAGGATAGGTAGGAGTTCTTGGGGTGTTTTCCATGGGCAAGGATGAGTTTGGAGATTCAATTTTTTTAGTTACTTTTGTCACATAAAAACCATGTAGCACAAAAGAGAAATCAAGAAATAAAAATAGAAAATCCCACAATAGTCTTTTTGATTAACTCATTTTAGTGGAAACAAGCACACACACTTTAAAAAACACACTTAAAATATCTTACTTTTTAAGAAAACTAAATTTAGAATGTGATAAAGAAAAAGGTTAATGATGGTACTAAGAAATGGTAATATAAATATAGTTTCAAGTTTTATTTATAGATGAGAACCTTTATATACATGAAGATACATTAAGGCCTGAATTCATGTTGGAATAATGCTAGAATGTTGCCCATTACATAGTGGAAGATGAAGGATTCAATAATTCAAAACACTCTAAGTAGGGTCTAAAACAAAAGTGTGGTATAGGTCTGACAAGAACATACACAAGAACTAAATGTAATGCCACTGAAGTGAACCTATTAAAGGTAGGTGTAATAAAGAATGGATCTCCCTAGAATAGTGAATGGGTCCATCAAGTGTCTAATAGAGCTATAACTAAGAAATTGTACTCCTCATGCATAGTAAGAGGGCCAATTACTCTATGCAATGATGGTACAAGGGCTACCCCCTCACTTCACACACCACATCAATAAGGGTATTAGGTGCTTAAACTTTATACTTCTCACCAAATTTTTTTATACTCGACCAATACATCGAGTCATTTTTCCCCTTAGTGATGAAATCCAAGTATGTCCACATTACGTGGGAAAATGTTTGAAATGATTTTTTTAATATTATGTGGTTTTGAATGTGTGTGAGAAGGTGTAAATACTATGATATATTGATCTTCCTAGATTGGTTTACATGAATTTTCTAATCAAGCAAAAGATGAATGCAATTATTTTTAAAACTTTAAAAGGAAAAGTAATTTTTTTTGGATTTTTCTCATTTTTAATGAAATTAACCAATCAGGAAAATATGCAACTAATGAGTGATTTTACAATGAAAATAACAAGAATAATGAGACCTTAGGGGTCGTACTAGGTGTGCCATAATGTTTTAGTATTTTTTGATTAATTTTATTAATAAAATTAACTTAATAAAAAATAGAAATGATACAGGGTTTAGAGAGGAATAACTATAATGGGATTATGTACCATTGATCCATGAAGTGGGAGATCTTTTTTAGTTAGGAAGGAATACTTGCACAACAAAGACAACTTGGATGAGGTTGATTAATGATAAACATGGGTGGATTACCTAATACAAGATCAATTATAGGAAGTAGTACACTTCCTTAAAGGGATGTCAATCCATTTTTTATGCAATTAAAAGGATAATAAAATAAAATTAATTACAATAAAGCATGTGATAATATTATGAAACTAAAATGAAGCAAATGAATCGAATACATAGATATTATCAAAATGTTCATTCCAATATGCTACTGCTAAGTCTTCTTGCTCTTGGATTGATTCAAGTTGCTCAAGAATGGCCTCTAGAGTTGGGGAGAAAAAACATGCAAATTCCTAACTTGAAAGAGGTATCACTTTGATTAGCAAATAATGGATGATGGACTATGGGTAGGTCACGAATTGAGATCACATCATGTACATCACCAGGCAAGGTCATCTTTAAAAAAAATTCTTGGGGTGTAGATAAATAAATAATTGATAGAGATATGGTTGGATTTAAATAGAGTGTGGATAGATAGGAATTAGGATGGTATTATTTGGTAGTTCTCTAAGCAAATTTCTCAGCATTCTAATGTGAAAAAATTAGGATCTATAACTCAAGGGTGACTTGTATATAAATTGACATTGATACTAACAAGATCGGTGACTATCATAAGAAATGTTACCAATTTTGTATAAGTTTGATTTGTTGGTTTCAAAAACTCAAGATCTCAAATAAAATCATAGTTCAAGTTGGTTTCAATGGGATTTGGGTATGGGAAGGTTGTTAGGAAGGTTAAAACAACTTACTCACATTAGGTTTGGAGAGATTTAACTAATATTTAGGGATATTAAACTATTTACTTAGGTAAAATTGTAATTAGTTAGATTATTTACACAACATTAAATGGTAAATATTAAAACTAAATTAATCAATGTAATAAAGGTAGGGAAGGGGCGAAATGTATTTATTGGTAATAAAGCAGTGTAAATTTATAGTGTCTACACATCTTTAGGTGAAAGTGAGAGGACTTTTTGGATTTGAGAGGTGGTAAAATAACCCAAAACACCTATCCCCATGATATTGAACCACTCTCACTCTTGAAACCCTACTCACTCTTACAATGGAGATCACATTATGCATGGCAGTCACACTTGAAATCATGACTTTAAAGAAATTAAGCTTATTTTTATGATGTAGTTATGTGCTTAGGGACCAGGGAAAGTTTGAATGAATATCCAAGAATCCACACTCAATCAATAGAGAAATCCTCATTTCCTTCATGCATTACTGACTTTAAACTGTCAAGAAGCCATTATCTCTAACTTACAACTACTCCATCATGAAGGTTTTCTTGTTTCCTTGAGTTAATATATGTGAAATAATGATGAAAAGTAATATGGATAGATTTTATAGACTCATATATGACATATGTAACCACCACTTTCATCAATTAAGCCAAGAATGCATTAAAACCTTTCAAAAGTTGACCTTGTGTAGATGTTGAAGGCAAATTTGACTAATTATATTCTTAGTGTTTGTTCATAGAGAACATGATATGGATATAATAAATATCATCATCAGTTAGAAGGTCATTAGATCTTCTTCCTCTACCCAAGATCTTAGCCTCCAACTCTCTTCCTCATGTATGGACTGATGCAAAATTGTTGACCATTCTAGGGTTACCAAGAGGTTGATAGAGGAAATACATAGGTTTTTGACTTATTTTGGATTTTGAATCATGTATTCTCTTCCATAATTCCTAAAATGAGTTCTTCATGAGATATCTAACCTTCTTTGACTTTGATCTGGTCGTACCTATCCGTACATGCCTTGGAAACACCTACAAAGCATCATTTCTCTACATTTTTTTAGGTTTGAGATCTTGAAAAACTATTTGGTTCTGAAAGTATGCAAATGAGAAGTAAAATACACTTTAAAACTAGGGGGTATAGATGGGGGGAAGATGAAAGGTCATTTTTCAACCATTTGGGGGCATTTTATGGTGAATGAAGGATATTTGACCCTTTAAAAGATCCCCTCTACATATAAGATCAAATTATAATGAATTTTAATGGATATGCGACCCTTAAAAATTATTAATTTTAATGTGACATATATAACAGACCTTATTCTAAGGCCTATAATATACAAGTTGAATTATATGGCAGGTTTGAAACATATTTGATGACCTTGTGGGCTAATTTGAGCTTGAGACACTCTGGACAAATAGACTATATAAGATAACCTTAGATATACCAATAAATCCCCTATCAAAAAAAGTAGCTAAGGAAAGTAGGAATACATTCCCTTTTCAAGACTCAAAATGACCTGGATATCTTCTATATCATTCTATTAAATCCCCTATCACAAAAAGTAGCTAAGGCAAGTAGGAATATAATGAGAACAAGAAACCTTAATTCTTCCAAATACCTTAATTTTGTTGAAGTAACTTAACTTTATCAAATGAGACATAGGACACATGATAGGATTCAAAATACACTTGAGACCCTTCCCCTTAGCCAAGGACAACCTATGAAAACTTGAAACACCATCCAATGATTCATAACATGCTACTATATGATGGTTTCTAAAGCAACCCATAGTGCATAGAATGTAATCTTAAACAATGCTAATAAGGTTTTCAATAAGACCAAAGGAGGACATCATAAGACAAAGAAAAGACCATGCAAGGTATGAGAGCATTTAGAGGCATGTTTTTGTTATAGGTCTTTACATTTTGACCTTATTAGTCAAAATTAGTCAACAATATTCTTGTTTCTAATTTATTTCAATATCAATCAATAGTTATAGTTTCTATTTTTTGTATTTCTCAATAATATAAATTCAAAATATTTTTAATCTAAGTTTATAAATTTATTTGACTATTATAGATCTATTTATCACCCTTGTACTTTTTAATTTATATATTCTTAGTCTGGTATGACATCCTTCATCTAAAAATTTAGGGTTAAATTGAATGAATACTCCCAAGGAGTGTTATTGTTGAAATAAAGCATTTTTGTCCTAAGAGAACAAACAACTACTTTAAAAGTATGAAATACTCTATGGATAAGCATGTGTTATTTTATATGAGGAATAGGAACATTTTGGGATCATTGGTTTACACATGGGAATGGGTCATCCATGTAAAAATGAAGGAAAGTGGTAAAAGGTACATGGAATAAGGCATGAGATAAGTGTGTAAAAAAGGTGGTCACAAGTGCATTATTTTAGCTTAAATGCTAATTTATGTTTCTACACATGTGTGAATAAATTTGTGGTTTTGGAAAGAAAATATAGTTATTTTAGATGTGAATTTTTAGTTATATTATGAAACCACAAGTTTTATTATTATGACAATAGATTGTGATCCATAATCATTATTATTATGCCACCTTGTGGGTTAGATAGTTATTTTTCAATTTATTCAATGATGGGTTCATGAAAGTGTTGTGAAATGGTTGAGAATTTATGGTATTTTCATTTGAAAAGTAGGGTTCGAATTGAAAATTATATTTTGTGCTTCTAAAAAATATAAACCCTGATTTCTTCAAATTGTATTTTCTATTCTCAAGGTAGAGAATTATAGTTTTTGAGTTTTTCCTTTATATTCTTTATGGGTTGTGAAAATATAATTAAATCTCATTTTTAGTGAAATAAATTTATTCATAATGAAAAATTTAGAAAATGCAAAAGATATAAATATAACACAATGTAAAATTTATATTCTAAAAAAATAAATGAACCTCTAATTGAGCAAAAAAGAAGAGTATATTACCTCCACTTACCATAGATATATCCATTGATTTGTGGATTTACTCAGATTGTTGAATTGTGAATGTTAAACAAAGCTCACACATATAATATAATAACATGTCACCTTTTATGATGAATTATTTTCTAGTAAGTTAATGGTTTTATGGATTGATTCTCTCTCAAATGGAATATTTCCTTACACCAGCTAATATCTCCTACAATGAGGAGTGTGATTTCAATTTGTAGAGTAAGAGGAATTGAGTGTTGGGTTTGATCTAAGATCAATGGTAATAATTGAGTAAAATATGGGGGTTTGGATCATAAATGGAGGAGGTTTTATGGTTATTGGAATGCCATGGATGAAGATTGGTGAACTTACACATTTGTGCCCTTACCTTAGACTATGGGATATTTTAAAAGTTGAAAATTGATGTCATTGATTTGAGACGAAAAGTTGAAGTGGTGATTTTTATTTATGGATTTTAGATATTATGGAAATTATATTTCCATGGAATTTATGATTAAACTAATCAAATAGTGAATAATATTATTTGTTTAATTAATCTATTTTTATTTATGCCATTGTCAAGGTACAAGTATAGTAGGATTAATCAATTAGGTGCAATGGGGTGGAAGGGGTGTGATGTGGGGGGAGTGGGGGGATATGAATGTGGAAATGATGTATAGAGAAGTTTATGATGTAATTAGGCTTGAATAGCCACTGATAGAGATGGATTTGGGATGATTAGTGACAATACAAGATGAAAATAGGAAATTATGGTTTGATGTGGATGGAAAAATTAGGGTTTAACATAGATAAAGGGATTAGAAATAGAATTATGATTGAATTGGGGCTTGATATGGAATGTGATGGTGAAATATTAATGCTGATGCTAAAGTGGTATATTTTAGGTGTCTACATTTTCCCCTATTTTAAAAGGTGTTATGAGATGATGGGTGGAGTAATGATTTTTCAAAGAATGAAAAAGCTGAAAAAAGAAAAGGAATACTAGGATACCCCTATTATAATGATGAATGGAGGATGTGATTCACACTAAAGATGGAATAAAGGGATGAAATATGTGGATGGGTTCTTTGAATAAGAGGTGTTATGTGAATGGAATGATGATAATTAAAATTTAGGGTTGGGGATAATTAAAAGGGGAAAGAAGAAATGTTAATGATGAACATATAGGAAATGAAAATAAAGGTTAAGGATGGATAGATAGTGAGAATGAAAAATGAATTAATGAGAGTATGATTATGGTGAACATGACTGGATGATATGGATGGACAATATTAATGCATTTGAGCTAAGGTTTACATGTTTTTATTATTTGGATTTTCCCTAAGCAACGATATATACAAGGGAAAAGATTGGGAATGATTTATCATGATAAAAATCCAAGATATGACTTGAACCAATCAAGTATAGACAAAATAGGGTGGATTTGGGAATGATATATGTTGATGAAGATGCAAATTTTGGTTTAGATTGATTGTTAATTGATGAACAAGAATAGCTTGTATATTTGATTGATTCTCTATATTGACAATGAGATGACAAATCATCAAGTATGTTATATATTGTAATATGTTTTTTCAGATTAAAGTGATGTTATAATTTCATTAAAATAATTATTAGGCCAAAAAAATTTGAGCATACAAGGATGCCCTTAGTAGTATGATTAATATTGAATGATGATGTGGTGATGGATTGACACTATCATTACCATGAGGTACAATGAGTTAGTGAGAGAAGATAGTTAGTTAAGGGTTGTTATATAGAATTTATTATGGTGAACAAGATTATGATGATGATGGATCAAGAAGAAATGGGGAGAAATGCTAGTGCATGAATGGGACCTATTGTTAGGTTTGCATGTAATTCTAATTTATTTAAGCAACCATATTTTGATATAAAACATGATAGTATGCACCATGATATGAACAATCATGATGGAATTGTTTTTGTATGCCAATGGATTGACACAAACATATACTCATGATAAAAACATAGAAACAAGAAAAAAATAATAAACACATAAAAACTTAAAAACAAAATAAACATAAAACATCTTGTCATAAATCAAGTCAAAAATAATGTACTGATGCTTGATGATACTAATATCTAGATAGTGCCCAGGATAATGGTATATATGATGGGAAGAGGGGTTGGATTTGGAATGATATATCTCAATGAAATCTAGAGTGTTTTACACATATATTTGATTTAACATTTGAGCTTAACTAAGGATTAAACAACTAACTTTATTTTTGGGTTTTGTTGATTTTATATTTTTTTTTGAAATTTTATTTTTTTAAAGATTTTATGAATGTATATACAAAGGCCACTAGAAAATGGAAAACCATTTATATCAATAAGGGTGTAAGTGGTATGGGATAGATAAATAGATGGAAGGGAGTCAGGATGATTTTTAGAGATGATGAGGAAATGATCAAAGATGATGAGGGATGGATACACATGGATTAGAGATGTGAAGATGAAGATGAATATGGAGATTATATCCAAGGACTAAATTGAACGAAAACATAATGTCTATCCATAAAAGTATCATTCATATGATGTACCAAGATGTTTTTCAAACATGTCTGAAGTCTTCTTCTACTTCCTCATCAAGGTCAAAATGGTGTAAAGTATAGGCATGGTACATAATAATAAGGGGATGGACAGGGTACCAATGAATGGGTGAAACACCTTTTCCCCCCAATTGTATGATACTTGTAGATAAAAAATTTACACATGATGTTAGAGACTAGTTTTTATCATGGTACTTTCCCAAGATGCCATAAGAATGGTTTTTGCCTGTGGTTGATAAATTATCTTTTATATTTTGATTTTGATTTTTTTTAAATGATTTAATTGATATAACATATGAACCTTCAATTAATTAAAAATTTGAATTATAATTTAGTATGCCAATATCTTATTTGAACTATGCCCTTGGTTGCACTCCACTGATGTTTTTATGAACCTCATTGACTACTGATTCAACTTCTTCTGAACATTGCAATAAGGTGTTGTAATAGCCCCTACAATATAGGGTGATACCAAATTAGATGAAGTGGGTTTTTTATTAGATGGAGGAACTTATTGGATTGTTTGAAAGATTCAAGTGGATGATGTTTTCATGGAGAAAAATGGGAAATTGATGAGGCCAAGGGGGATTGAAACTAACAATATCACTCATCCTTTCAAATTATGAGTGTTACATAAATGTTTCATAAAACAAAATTTTGGATGTTGTGTGGATGGAATAAAAGACATGTGAAAATTATGTTAGGAGAACCATGAGAGATTTATAATCCTTAGGCCTAAGAGTAGTTTTAAGTCTAATGATTTCATATGTCTCTTCAATTTTGATGTTGATATGAATGATATATTCATCCTATTGTGTTTATGTAGGAGGAAGGTTGAGATTTTAATTTTTACTTTGATTTTGATTTTATGGTGATTACCTAAACATTAATCAAAGAGGTTTTCACTAAAGAACAATATTTTTTGATATGTTTGATTATATGACTGATTTTGATGGAGGACACTCCTTATTCCTCGATATATTCTAAGGTGTCAAGATTGATTTTGAAACCTTGCCTATGGTTTTATGGTTAGATGACATCGTAGATTCTCATGAATTTTTCAATGGTGTCATTGTTATGAAATAAGTTTAGTGGTATGTGGTCATGGTGGTCACAATCAATGGATTTAGGATAATGGAGGTCAAAATAGATGAAAGGGTTGATGGTGTCAAGTAAATGATTGGTGGAAGCATTGAAAGTATTAGTGGTAAATATATCTTCATAGAGACTATAATGGGAACCTATTTTGATGCTAGTGAAAAATTCCCCAAGAATCATTGAAGTGTCTTTAGTATCTATGTATTAATTTGTAAGAGGGTTTTAACTAATGTCATGAGATCCTTGATGGGCATGCACATGGATTTATTCTAGGATTACTTGTTCATGAAGATCAAGTTATTATTACTTATAAACCATGATTTGATAGATTATATTAATGATAGGGTACTAACTACTATAAAAATAAGAGGACAAACCATCAATGCTTAACAAGGAATAACATGACTTTTAAATTTGTTCTTCTACTAAGAAGCCAATTTTGACAAATAATATTGACCCAAACATATAAGATGAATTTTTTTAATTTCCTATTAGGTCTAATATGAATCATAGGGGAAGACACATGAAGGTAATTTTAGATGTTTTTATCTACAATTACTTTATTCACTAGATGCTCAACAATGTAGGTTTCGATATGTAGGCATAAGTTATGTGATGGGATGAATATGGGTTATTGGTCAAAATTAGATGGTTCATCAAATAATGGTTCATCAAAGAATGGTTCATCAAAGATCGGTATTTCATCATAGATAGTATCCTCAAATATAGGTGGTCCATAAAAGATAGGTGGTTTATCAAAGATGGGCTTTTGGTCAAACATGGGTGGACCATTAAAGATAGGTTGTTAATAAAAGATGGGTTTTTGGTCAAAGGTATTTTATTGGTAAAAGATAGGTCATTCAATTAGAGGCTCATAAAAAATATGTGGGTTGATGATAGTTAATTATATAATAGGTGATTAGTTGAAGATACATTCATCAAAGGTGGGTGGTTGAATGTCTTGACCTTGATTCCTCTAGGGAAGAGTTTGATTATTATTAGGAAATGGGTCTTGGAATATCCATATTTTTTATTCTTAGATGTGGGTGTAATTTTTACAATGGTGTTACTCATTTAATGGTGTTCCTCATATTGATAATGATAGGGTACAACTAGATAATGGTGGATTAGGGGCTTGATTGGTGGGGTATTGATTTGGTGATGGTTGATTGTGAAATTATCCATTGGATGATAATTTATTATGGGATTTCCATTTGTAGGCTTGTCACTTTAGGATTTTTTCTCATCCCATTTCATCCAAAATAAAAAAAGGAATATATTTTGTATCTTTGTATCTAAATTAGTATGAGATAGTTGATGGCATTGTGATCATTTTTCAAGTTTATCCCATTGTTCATGAAAATGGAGCTTGTGTGATTCAGGGGTCTTATCAATACTAGGATTTGGATAGGGTATATTGTTAGAGGATTGAATAGGAAATGAAGGTATTGATGTCAAAGGATGGAGGTGAGATGCTAGATTCTTTAACTGATGGCTTAGCTATTAGATGCGATAAATTATGGTTTGAATTTGTATTTGGGATGTTATAACCTATTTTATTTTGTGGTAGACATGGGAGATATGGTGATGGGGATTTAACTAGTGGATGGGTGACTCATTGGGTTCATAAAGTAGTTAATACCATCAAAATGGAATGAATGTGAATTGAAAGGGTTTTTAGATTTTGTTCAAGATGTCAATGGATTGAGTTTGATTTAGATTTAGGTTTGACCTAGTTTGACTTTTATTTTTTGATTTAATTTAATTTGGATTTAGGATTGGATTTGAAGTGTCTTGATTTAGATTTAGATTTGAAATGACATTTGACTTAGTTAATTGGTTTGAATTTGGACTAGTTGTAACACTATTTTAGCACAAAAGGATCAATCAGTATGCATAATTAAAACCTAGCTAATTAAGTAGGATTATAATCATCTAGTGGACCACCAATAATACCTTAAAAGGAACATGATGAACTATATTGGGTAATGTTGTGTTCCCAAAACCACTATCCATCTGTGGTAAATATGATCATAAACTAGGATAAATATGACTAGTGATTTAAATTTTAAGGGATTTATGGAATGTAAACCCTAGTTCATTAAAGGGATGGAATAATAAATTAGGGAATTAATATGAAATAAATACAACCACTAATTTGTATAATAATTAACCTAAATAATTTTCTAAAAGTGCAAAAGATGAGAGATAAATAATAACTTAGGTAAAAATAGGCCTTTCAGGAGGAATTAGATTATGAAAATTTGTGAGTAGATAGGTTTAACTATAAAAAAATTAGATCCAAGTGTCAAAATTAGCCTTGGATAGTAGTCCAATCTTTTGGATAGTAAAATAGTGTGCTCATGTCCAAGGTAGTGCACTAGTTTCCTACTCAAAATTTCTATAGATGATTTTTGAGTTTTGCATAACATGTCTTGTTCTAAACCTAGTCCAAATTTCAAGTCAGTGAGATCAATAATTTTTCCTATATCTCTATTTTGCTTCAAAAACCTTGTGTTTTCATGATTTTAAGGGCTTGAATGAACACAATGAGAAAAAGGGAGTTAGTGGGATATGTTGGATGTGACCTCAACACCCCACTATGTTAAGAGTTACCTACATACTAATACCTCTAAAGGGGATAAAACTTGATGTAGTTCTCATAATATAAGTGCCGGTGCAAAGTGAAAGTGAATGTTAAAATGCCTGAGTGTGAATGCATGATAAGGTGCCTTAGAGGCCACTTGATATCTAAATTTCTATGCTAGTGTTAGATTATTAAATGTATGTGTTGAAATAATAAAATATTAGAATAATTAGGATCTTTACCCTAATATAAAGTGGTACTTTTTTATGTTTCTCTATGATACTTTCCACCTAAGGTGTAAGAGTGTGAGAGTAGTGTTTATATAGTGTTATAATAAAAATAACCTAGGAGGGTGACTTCAGAATAGGTCTAGGCTAATGCTAATACTCTTAGGGAGATGTAAATTACTTTTTGTAGGGTTTAGGGACCTAAATCACTAATAATTGTGCCATTCTTGGTATAATGTTGTGTTCTATAGGTTTGGGTTCTATTTTTAACTATCATGTGACTAAAAATGGATCAAAGGGTCCATAAGATGGGTCAAGAACTATACTAAGGGTAAAGTGACCTCAAATGGACATCTATGGAATGAATAATTAATTTTAATGATTACATTACCCCCAATTTATTCTAGAAATGTAACAAATCAAAATTACTAAGATAAAGGAAAAAGAAGAGTACCTAGAGTAACTATGAGGTGAAGGCCATGAATCTAGATCTAAATCTGTGGTGTGATCCATTATGTGTCCTAAAAATGAAACATGAATGAGTTAATTCTTACTTAAGAGATATAAAAATAAAATATAAAATTCAAGAAAGAGATAAGAAAGAGAGGAAAAGAATGAATACACCTCATTGGGTACATGAATAAATGCAAAAACCTAGTGACATCTTGTGTGTGTGTAGATGGTGATCAAATAGTGAATAACTTAGATTGAGCTAATAGATTTTCCAATACCCATGTGTGGGTGGATCAATAAATCAAGATGGCCTTGACTCCATCAAAACCCACCCCTTCTTGGTGGATCATGAATTGTGAGTAACTTGGATTGAAATTATGGCTTCTCTAACCCTCCTATGTAAGTGGCTCAAGAACTCAAGTAGGCTATGAATTCATCATTACCTACCCATGTGTACTAGATGCATCTATAATAAAACTACACAAATGTAATTAAATATATGTGATTTAATCAAAACTATATAAGATAGCTCTAGGGACACTAAAAAAACTAAAATGAAAAGTGACTTAAGGCTTGTCAAGCACTCATGTATGTATTTCAGGGACTATGCAGTAATGGTAACCATTATAAATGGATTAAGGCATCAATATGGTGAAAAAATAATGAAAATTGTGTTTATATTAATAACATAGAAAATAATAAGGAGTTTTCCATTCCATCTGATTAATTGGTGCAAAAATGAGCATACAAAAATAATGTGTCATATACATGCCCCCAGATTCTAATGTCTATGTATATTGATTCTAGACTAATTTATAGTATGAACATATATGAAACTAAAACAAAAGTGATCAAGTCATGTATGATTCCCCCAATCAAAGCAAGTTACTATGATTTTGTGCAAAATTGAGCATAATTGATAATCTATGATTGATACTATGTGTAATCACTTAAAATTGGTATTGAAGTGATAAGAGTGATAATTGAGACTACATATCCCTATTTGTTTTATATACCTATCCTATATCCTATTATCACACTTATCCATCCTTTGTGTAGGCCACAAACATCCCTAATCAACAGTAAAGTAGTCATAAACCCTCATTTCCTGACCTTAGCCCTTCGTTCCTGGTGTTCTACTAGTTGAAAACTTACACTATAATAAGGACACTAGTGGCACATGAAACTAGTGTCCCAAAAATGGTGTTAATGTCATTTCCCTCTCTTTACCAAAAATTAATATCTTTTCAAAACTAAAACCTCTCAAGGTTATCCTAGACCACTTTTATCACCTATAAAAACATCAAAATGATATAAATACATGAAATTTAGCCCTTGAACCACTAAATGGAAATAAAATGAAAAATACACATTCAAAATTATAACAAGTTATTCACAATCAAGGTTATCAATCCCTATTCTACCTTAATTTTGCATGCTACAATCTACAACAATCCTAAGCTCAAATTACCCATATTTATAGTCTCAATCACATTCAAGACACTCAAGGAAACTATCATATTAACTTAAATTTCACTTTCACTAGCACTTAGATGGGTAAAGCCACATTGGGATTTATCCTTCTTCTAAGTATTGGTATGTAGGCAACTCTCTTCACAGTGGGGTGTTGAGTATGTCCATAGTACCCTACTAATAAACACACTTTTAAGCTCCTATCAATCATATGCCATAGCTACATCAAGGATTGGGGTTTTATCACTAAATCAATAATTATAATAAAAATATAGGGCCATAGAAATCATGCACATAGGAACAAACTTTAGATATCTAGACATAAGTTCACCTAGAAGCTCAAGATAGTCCTGCACAAAGGACACTGCTACCAATATGAAGATACTACCACCACATATACAATAATGGCACTATTATCCAATTATGGATATAATATGCAAGAGGAGTTATGACATCAAGTTACAATTTAAAACACTCATACTAACTTCCATCTCCGTTTCTATCACCTAGATCATCTATCTCAGTCATTTTCCATCTAAGTTCTTACTTACACCTATTTATTACTATTTTTAGAAAGGTCAAAACTAGTCAATTAAGTAACAAATCAATGGATATATTTATTTCATATTATTTATTTGATTTACTCTACTCATCTCTTTAAAAAACATATTATTTTCACTTGTTTAGTAATAAAAGGTTAAAACATTTGGTGAACTTGACTTACTTTGAATATTTCACAAACCATAACCCTAGATAACCCTAGGATTTATGTTTCTAGCCTTCTACAACCCACACTCAAATTTTATATCCATATATCTTATGATTTTTATTTTATATAATAATTATAATCATGATAAATAATTTATCACTCATTTTTGTAAATTTTAACACTTTCATTTACATGCTTATTTCCTCTAATTTGGAATGAACTAAAAATACACAAACACAGGTGTAAATGATGATTTATATAAATTGAAATTTATGTCATATTTCATTCTATATCTATCATGTCATTATTATCTTTTACAAAATTCAATTAATAAACAAATCCCTACATACATATAGGGTCTATTATATAAGCTAGCAACTAGGTTTCACGTTTCAATGCCATATTTTATACACATGAAATAATCTATTTCTCCTCCCCATCTTGATGAGGGTGATAATTAATTTCCATCTATACAGTTTCATGATATCACTCCTCCATGATACGAAGTAACCTATACCATAATCACTAATCCCCATACTCATCCTATTAAGACCTCTTCCCTAAAGGGTGTGTGCCTACATGTTCAATCAGAAACAACTACAGTTTGCACTTGTGAGACTCTATGAGATCAAATTATGAGTATGAGTAAGCTAATATCAGATTTATATAATAAAAATCAATTATTAAGTTAAAAATTCACATTATTGGAAAATTAAATTACATGTACATAGTCTTCAAAATATGCTAATGTAAACCATGTATATGTATCTATACCTAACAAAGTTGTGCCTAACACTCTTTCATATCCAATTCATAAATCACAACAAAGTACACCTATAACTAGTGGTTCAAAAAGAATTAAAATATCAAATAAGAGTTAAATTAAGGTAATAATGGAAATGATTAAATCTAATTTAATCAACCTACCCCTTCTAAACATAGTGAGGATATCCAACTATTATTACACATATCGTAGAATGCATGGGAGCTACACCAATTTATTTTTTGCATTGAATGGGAAAATACAATAGATAATGGATAAAAATGACTCAAATAGTGATACATTATCCAAACAACATACAATGTCACATATAAAAATAAAAAAAAGATCAAACTTAGAAACAATAAAAAAATGGTTATTAAAGCACAAATCAGAATAACAAAGGGTTCACAAAGCACAATCAGAGAAAGAAACAATATAGAACATGTAAAATAAGTAAAAGATGTAAATTTACCTCTCCAAAATGAGTATCAACTTTCAAATCAGTATGGGTTTGGTAAAAAATATCTACAATAGTTTGATAATCACAATTAAGGTTTGGGAAAGTAGGCCCAATTCATCACTTCTCCTATTATAGTAGTTGATAACGTTGGTCAACAAGGTTTAAGATTTATTGAACATCATAAGGCAAATAACTCATAGATATAATTTATCAAGGAAATAAGTATAGATACATAGGAAATATTACAAAAAAGAATGAACTTAAGTTGGAAAGTCAAAATCGTGTTAAGACAACAATCACTCTCAAAAAAGGATTCTAGTAAAAGATCTTCAACAACACCATATGCCTATTTTAAGCATAGTTTCAAAGGGAAAAATCAAAATAAATTTATCAAAGCACAATTTAGTAAGGTTAACTCCATAGTATGAGGCAATTTCCTCTAGCATTCTAGGATATTATGATTCTGATGATGAACAATACTCACATTCTTATTGCAACACAATTCAACTCCAACATAGCAATCAAATTACACAAGAGATTACCAATCCTATTTTCAAAACAAGCTAGAGTGATAGTTGTGAACAAGGAATCCAAGAGGGGATTCTAGTATTGTGTTAGTAAGATAAATTCAAATCCAAATAAACACACTAAACACTAACACCTTTAGCCTAGACACTAGGGATAGCATAGGTAACAAACATGCATATGAAACACAACTAAAACATAAAATATAATCTTCTTCTACCTTCCTTGGAGATCTAAATGGCTTGTAGAAATGGCTTGCTTATCTTGTGCATCAATAAATCTTCATCAATGGAGATGTTTTGGCTTCACCTTTCATTGGCACCTTGGTTTAGCTACTTGGCTCATGAATTTGGCATGATAACATTACAAGCAAGGATTTTTTGCATCTATTTGTGAATTATAAAATTGTACCAAGATATATTAAACATCTATGGGCATGGCCTTATATTTATAACCTCAAGAATTAACTCTCACCCAAGGTGAGTTAAGGTTGAGCTGAGACTAACTCCATTTGAGTTAAAAATTGTCATATAATTATGACTTTCGGTTACTAGTCAGAGTTCTCAAATTAGATATTTTGGGATATTTTGGCAACTCATAAAGGTGATGATGAAAGGCTTGATATTTTGATTTTTAGAATTTCCATTTTTAGGTATTCATTAATAGTAAATAGATAATTCAATTAAGCATTTAATCTTGTATAATTAATTAATTGATTTTGATTAGCCTTTATACTCTTTTAAGATTTGATTAAGTACCCCACTCAATGGGTCCATCAGCCAAATTGACATTTTTTATGTCACAAGGTAATTAGGGGTGAATCCATGAGAGGTTATTGTTGCATATGGACTAGTATCCCAAATAGGGATGCCTCAACACAATTTTGAGCATTGATGAATTATGCATAGTCAAAATTGGGATATTTAGTAATTATTAGGCTTAATTTGTAATGGTTTATAAGAATCAATCTAAATTATGATTGAAAGTCAATTCTGGTCATAATTGGGTGTCTATAATTTTCCCCCTTTTGGGAAGGCATTGTAAGCTATATACATAGTAACATCATCTCAAAGTGTGAAAGGGTCCTATATACCTATGACTTCAAAAAAAATGGATGAGATCTAGATGGACCCTAAAGGGATTGATTGGAAAATAAAGTTGGTGATTGGTCCTTTAAAAAAGGAAATGATGGGATCAAAAGGTAAAAAGGGGAAAAAAGACTAATTTTCATAGAGGTGTTTGTAATTAGTGGAATGATGATCTACCTTAGTTGGGCAGATAAATATGATGATTTTACCAAAGGTAGTTAGAATCATCGGCATAGCCAGGTAAATAGATAATGATTTTCCCAAAGGTGGTTATAATCATGAAAAGGAAGATAATGATTTACCCATACATGGTTAGAATCATGAGTAGGATAAAAAATGCCCTGGTTGGGTGGATAGAGATAATGATTTTCCCAAGGTGGTTATAATCATTAACCTATAGAGAGATCAAAATACAATTAATTGACCATATATGGTTATAATCATTGACTCTACGAGTGGTAAAATACATAATGATTTTCCCAAAGGTGGTTATAATCATAGGTAGAATAATGGGAATATTATGGAAAATTGGAGTAGGGAGCTTACATACTGAATCCATACTCATAGAGTAAGAATAAGCTAGTATCAAAGAAAAAGATGAATTCAAGCAACCTGATAGTATGGAGATATACATCCTAACTAGAAAGGATTAAAATCCATTCATGATTTAATTACTCTATATGGGGAAATGATTCAGGTAGATCAATAACTTTTTAGGTGCTAAGGAGAAGTGCCTATTGAGCCCCTCATTTTCGTAAGTACAAGATTCATGCTAACATAAAATCCACATTGACATGAGGGAGTAATGTGGCATGATGATTAACATTTTGGAATATTAACACTAGCTAGAGGTTTTAGTGCATACCTTATGCCAACTGGTAGATGGTTAATTAGTTCTCAGATCTTTAGGGCATCTTTTAAGATTAACAATATGTAGTGACTGTAGCATAAAGCTTGTAAGGTGATGGAACTAGTAGGAATGATCACCAAGTCTCTAGATCAACATACAACATGCACATTCCCCTTGGTGGAGCTTCTTGAGAAACTTATATAAGGAGCTCAAACTAGTTGATGCAGAGGATGTGAAAATAGTATAGATAAGCTCTAGCATATTTGAATTGATTTATATGAATGCATCTAGTAACCATTAAAAATAGTAGTATGAATGCCATGAAATATCCATTTTAAATAACCTAAGCTCACCTATGATCCTTTAAGTCATTAGGTAGTTTGAGAAAAGAATTCTCTATTCAAAATGCCATGAACTAGATATTGTGTGTTATTTGAGCTTTAATTAATGGAAAAGAATGATTAAAATAAATGTGATATCTGATTTATCAATCTTTGGTATTTATATTTGAATTTGAAATGATTATAATGTTATAATTTCAATACATGTATGTTAATAATTTTATTTATGAGATTAAGGATCATGTCGTTAATGGAGTCCCTATGATAAATAATGATGTCAGTTGTAACTTGTATAAAGACTAAGTATATAGATCCTACACCAAGTGTTTATTTCCTTTATAAAAGTATGAGCCTAGCATGAACACTTAAATTTAAATTAACCCCTTGACCCTTCAAGCACTGATATGATGATAGGACTAATTTAACAAAGACTTGTGCCTATATTAATCTAGGGATAGTCCACCAATTGGCTTGAATCCATAGGCCACCAGGCTTGGCCCATGAAGGGATTACACCTATAAATCTACTTAAGCCTTTATTTAATTGACTAAGTCATATGATTGATGTCTTTCACTATGGTACAACTAGGCTAACATGATCCTCGATTCCTTCTTAGCTACACTTTAGGTGAGTGCATAAGGCCTATGCCTTATGTGAATTGATGCTAGTGCAGTTGAGTGTAAAATGTTGAGAAAAAATGGAATATCCCATGTTTACACTTGGTTGTAATAAGCCAAAAACTAACTAAGACAACATTATGTGCCCTTTTCTATAAAATTTTGGTTCTATTATTGGGACCCATGTTCAATTTTTTTAATTTAATGGTGAAGAATAATGATGTACTAACTCTCCCTCAAAAACATCAAACACTAGTTGCAATAAGTGGAAGATAGCTTTATGTTGAAGCATCTAAACTTGAAAAAGACAAAAGCTAAGAAATTGGGTATAGAACAACCTATATGATGATTTTTATGAGTCTTTATCTATGGGCTACCTAACCGTGTATACTAGATGTTGGTTTCATATTCAACCCATAGAAGGAGCTATAGAAAACATTATGAGTGGGTGAAAGAGCACCTAGAGAGGCTTGAGACCCTAGATACCACTTGGACTAGAGTAGTATATAAATAGTGGCAAAGAGTTATGAAGAGATACATATTTGAGTTTAGAGTCTCAATATATTCATGCCTTAAGGAAGAAAAATGCTAATTATTATGCAAACTTAGAGGCATGTTTATGAAGGAATTTAGTGTAGAGCTCAAAAAGATAATGGTGGATTATGTATTTGAAACTTTGGGGATGAAAGGATAAAGTCCTTTTATGTATGATCAGTGTAAAGGGGGAAAAGGGGATGTGTAAGTGAGGTTTAATGGAATGGGATGATTAGATTGACACCCAAGAGTTCATAAGATAGATCTATAATAAGAGACAACACAAACTGATGGAAGAGTTGGAACCTAGAAGTGCTGAGAAAACTTGTAGCAAGAGAAAAGGGCATGGAGAAAGATCTATTGAAATATAAAAACATGAGAATGAGAGATATAATGAATCCATGGATCGAGCTCAACACTTGATAGGTGTAGAATTTTTTGGGTTCTTATAGGATTTTGTGAACTAAGAAATGCTTGATACAGCTACTCCCTTTGAACTTGTAGTGTATGCTCATGCATTGGATCCCCCAATTGAAAAAAGTATAAAAGTAATAATTGACCCTATTATTGACATATATCTTATACATTTTGTAAACTTGGAGTGTAATTTTGTGATTAAACACATTATTCCATATAAGGAGATGAGCACATATACCTCTAAACCATTGGGAACTAGCTCACCACAATAGAACCTGAGCACAAGTATACTAACTCAGCCAATGTTAGCAAGACAAAGTGGGAAAAAACCCATAGGAAGTGGTTTGGTACTAAAAGTGAGTAGTAAAATAGCATCAAAACCAATTACACCAGCAATAATGATAAGGAACAACACCTAACCTAGTAGTTGGAGGCATTGGAGGACTACCACCAAGATAGACATTGGGGGGACAAGAACCTCAAATCCCATCTACCCCCCACAATAAATATACTATGAAATGGATGTGCACTTTCTAGAATATCATGGTGTGTAAAATGACATAGAACATGTGTTGAAATGTGAACTATAGTGACATGCATAGGGCATAACCTAATCAGAGTGTAAGGTAACCCATTTTATAATCACTCTACTTGATCATGCTCACACCTGGTATAGAAAATTTGATCCTAACTAGGCTATGATTGACTATGATACCCTGAAGGATGCATTCCAAAAGAACTTTTACATTCTAGAGTTTGAATATTAGAGCATCACCATGCATAAAGAGATTAACCAAGGATTATTAGAAAGTGTGCACTTGTACTAAGCAAGGTTCAAGACTCTCCTATCAAATCTCCCATATGATATTCACACTTCCCATCATGCACAGTTGTTCATTATAGGATTTATAGTACTATTTCAAAGATCACTTTCCATGAAGAATTTTAGAGACCCACACTAAGAGTTGAAGTAGTTAGAAGTGTAGATATCAGGATTAAACCATTTATAAAGGCACAAATTACATCTATGGCCTCCTAACTCCAAAAGTTTACCATTATTTCATAGCATGATGCTCAAAGTGGAATATGGTGTACCAACTACAAAGTGGAAGGCCATAATAATAATAAATACCCATAAAGGAACGTGCACACTTTAATTTTAAGCTAGGAAGTCTATTGAGAGGCATATGATGTCTACAAATACCTTTTTTGCATGCACTATATAATTCAACATAGACATCTATTGTCAATTGTGTTATGCCTACACCCATACCACTACTAATTACTAGGTGATTGAAAAATACATAAAAATATAGAAAGAGGTGTATGCTACACCACTACAGAGTTAGAGGGTAGACTAACCAAGAAAATGAAGGATATAGTCAATAAAATATAAGCTTTGAGATGCAATGAGGCACTAAAGGGAGAGGTAGAGGATGTAGTGGTGGAAGATTCCCACTGAACTCATGTTATAAGTGTATCTTGATAAAGAATTATTAGTGAAACTACCCTACACATCCCAAATGTGGGTATTATCAAGGGTCTAATAAGGTTGAAGAATGCCTTGACTTATACAAAATGTTGACCCAAGGTAGGCATGACATAGACAAGGGTGTAATAATGATCAAGAACAATATAAAAATAAAACCTAAAATCACAACCAACCTTCACAAAGATAATCAAGGTGAAAGTGACTACTTGTAATGGGTTCACCATTTAGCTTCTAGTTATGCTAATACTTGAGTTATGCTTAGAATATAGGGATAGGGGTTACACTAAGTTCATAGTGTAACCTAAACCAAAATATGTACCTTACCATGACCTAGCATGCTAAAAATATGTATTATAACAAGCCATTACTTTCATTCAAAAATTGTAAGGGGATTTATAATTAGCATGAGACCTAGAAGCATAGGCTAGTACCTCTCAAAAAAAGGACATCTAAGAAGTTGAGAACAAGAGTTAAATGAGATCACGTGCCTCTTATAAATAGAGGGAATGCTTACCTTATTAAATAACTAGCTTCTAGATCATGTAGGTCAAAATCAAGTTGAGGTCTCTATACCATGCATGGAGAGGGTGTGATAAGTTCAACATACACAAATGTGGAGTAAGATCAAGAAATCTTAATGATTTCCACTATTGATGGATGGTATATCTATGAGGTCTTTGTAGACATAGGTGATGAGGTCAACATCTTGACAAAGAATGCACAAGAGAAAATGGGTAGGATAGCCTTGAGGCCTTCCCCTCATGTAATCTTCATGGCCAATAAGACTCGAGCATAGCTGATCAAAATTCTAAAGAGTATAGTTGTAGATATCATGGGTGTTAAATTCCATGTTGACTTTGAAGTGATTGAATTGGTAAAATATGATAACTACCCAGTGATTCTAGGAAGGCCATGGTGTTATGTAAATAATGTAGATATGCACTTCAAAAGGCACTAAATGACCTTTGATAATGGAAAAGAGAGGGTAGTTATACCCCTCTCAAATGACCAAGGACCCAACTATGTTAAGAGCATGGACATAAAGGATGAGATTAACCAAATATATAATATCATAGTGCAAGGCACTGAGACTCTAGACCCCAATGATCAAAGAGTCCCCTCTTGGGAAGATAGACAATCAACCTCAGACATTGCTTACAATTGATGGGTTAAGGAAGCATATGAGACCACTAGTCAAATTTACCATTTGGTGCACAAAAAGGTACCAAAACCAATAAAGATAGGCTGGGTTCAAATTGATCTCACTTCAAAAAGGTGGGTCTCTTACGCGAATAATAAGGGAAAGAGAGTGTTTCACCTTATTAAAGGAAAACTTGCAACACTACCAAGATATGAAGATAGTAATTTAATGGAAGATTATTTTGATGATCTTAAATCGTGCACCTCAAAAGAGGTGGATAGAATGGACACACTAGTGTATCATTGAAGATCACTATTTCTCATTTGTGGGTAGTGAAAAAGCCTAGATTTACATCTTTGAGATGTGAAATTAGCCATTTACACTAGATTTAGGAAGAGTAATGAGTACTTGGACATCTTAATCTACTCTAGTGACTTTGGCCCTATAGTTCATGCACACCTTTATGAATAAACCTAGACTATTTGTGGCATAAATACCCCAAGGAATCTATGGGTACACACCTTATATAAGACATCAATGACTTGGGCATAGGCATGGTACATTTTAAATGAGATGTACTATAATATATCCGATTGGGATTCACTTAAGGAGTGATTCATTCACACCTTATCCTTTTATTCACAAAATATTGAGATAAGTGAGCCACTATAGATAGTTCAAATGTTAGTGTTTGAGGATAGTGAAATATTGGAGGAGCACATAAAATACATGTTTGATGAAAAAGGGTTAGCCCTCCCAAATTTATTTGAATATCAAACCCTCAACAGTGACTCTAGAAATGAGGATGATAAACCATGAAAGTCACATAAATGAAAGAGTTTGATAGGCAAAAGGAAGTTAGCATGCCAAGTTGATGATAACACCCCAAAAGAAGAATACCATACCCATATTCAGATAAAAATAATTGAGGATAATAGATAGGTTAAGGATTCACACCAAAAGAATAATGAACCCTACCATGCACCATTAAAAATTATAAAGGTAGATATTAGTTTAGAAGGGGAACCCAAAATTACCACTCTACATTCCTATTGGTCTGACATGAAGTTGGCATGTATTATTGATCTCCCAAAAGAGTTTTGAGACTTGTTTCCTTAAAAATATGAAGATATGAAAGACACATACCTATCCTATGGTAAGATTAACATCAAGCTAGTTGATGGTGTAAGACCTATCAAGAAGTGACCATATAAAATGAACCCTAATCTTTGTGCCAAGGTCAAAAAAATATTGATGGAATGCCAACCATAGGCATCATCTACCCAATACAAGAATATGATTGGGTTATCCCCTTGGTCATCAGTATCAAGAAGGATGGGCACATCTATATTTGTGTTGACTATATATTATTGAATTCTACCAGCATAACCGACCCACTTATAACTCTATTCATTGATGAAGTCTTGGATGGCATTACAAGTTACAAAATATATACTTTTACTGATGATTTCTTATGGTACCATCAACTTCAAATGAGGAGGAATACAAGCCCAAAAATACTTTTAAAATATAATGGGGTTATTTCACATAAAACATTATTCCCTTTGGACTAAAGGATACACCAGCCATATCCTCCTAAGTGGTGATCACCACTTTCAAGGAATCCATTCACAAATTCCTTCAAGTATACTTATATGACTAGACTATGTATGGGTTAGTGAAGGATCATTAGGACAACTTGATCCTTATTTTTAAAAGGTATAAGTAGTTTTAGAATTTTTTGAACCTAAATAAGTGTGTTTTCACAATAATTTTTGTCACTTTACTTGGGCACATCATCTGTAAAGATGGTTTTATCATTGATCCAACAAAGATTACCATCATCTTTTAGCTCTAAAACCCATCAATGTAGAAAGATGTTCATGCATTTCTTTGCCATTATAGGTACTATATGAGGTTCACAAGGAACTATGCCAAGATTATAGCACTACTAGAAGAGCTCTTGCAAAAAGATGGCCCATTCTATTGGGGCACAATATAGGAAGATGCATTTGAGACCTTAAAGCTCAAACTAGCAAGTGAATTGATATTACAATTTCTTGACTAGATGAATCCCTTCCATGTCTATGTTGATGCATCTAGAATTGTAATTGATAGCATTTTGGCATAACTAGGTGAAGGCAAAATGGACCATCCCATTTCTTTTGCAAGTAGAAAATTGACCAAGTTATAATATAATGACACCATATCTAAACGTGAAACACTTTCCATGGTCTATGCCTATAAAATTTTAGGTAGTACTTATTAGTAAGCCCTTTCATCTTCTTCATTGATCATAAGGTTCTTAATTACTTGGTGAACAAGCCCATTCTCCATGGGTACATTTATCAATGGATTGTTTTGTTTCAAGATTTCAAGATTTATGTTATAGTAAAACCCATAAAACAAAACTTGAGCCTAGATCATATGTCCTACACCAACTATGGTTATGTGACAACACCTATTAAAGATGATATGCCTAATACATAAATTTGTAGGGTCTAACACATCCTTAAAGACTTGGTAGAGATCATCACATTTTTGAAATTTAGATTTGCACCCTAGACTATGATGACTAAGGAGAAGAAGCATCTCATAATTTGCATCATCTTTTTTCAACTCATTGGTGGGGAATTGTACAAGTTGAGTCATCATAAGGACCTATGTTGATGTGTCATAGAGCATGAACAAGACTTAGTCTTGCAAGAGGAGTACAAGGGATTATTAGAGGCTATTAAACTAGAGATTCTATAGTGCATAAGGTACTACAATGAATATTTTGGTGACCAACTCTATTCTAGGATCTAAAAGAATGTGCCAAAGCATGTGACATTTACCAACACATGAGAAATATCAACCACTAGGATGAGATGCCTCTCATCCCCATCCTTACCCAAGCTCCATTTGAAAAATGGGCCATTGACTTTGTTGGACCTATTACTCCCAATACAAGGTGCACAAGTGCATGATACATTCTAACAGCCATAAATTACTTCACTAAATGGGCCAAGATAATACTAACTAAAGATTTTACAACTACCACAACCACATGATTTATTTAGGAGAATATAATTAGTCATTATGGATGCCTTCTTATCTTGAATAGTGACCATGATATAACTTTATTAACTTAATCATTCAGATCTTGTTGATTAAATATATGGTGGCACACCATAAGATGACACCATACCATCCCAAAGTAAATGGCACCACTAAGGGATTCAATAAGATACTAGGAATGTGCTTCATAAAGATATGTGATATTAGTCACAAAGATTGGAATGAAAATTTATCAACACTATTGTGGGCCTATCACACTATGTACAAGTACCTAAACAAGGCTACACCATTTCAACTAGTGTTTGGCATAGAGGTTGTTCTGTGCATGAAGTTTCTAGTGCCCTCATTGTACATTGTGCATATTGGTCAACTAGATGACTAGAAATATTTGAGCGCATACCTATAATACTTAGAGATTTTAGATGAGACACATGCCCAAGAAAGATATAGCTAAAAAATAGAAAAGACACACCAATAACTCTTGCATGATAGGCACATTAAGCACTAGGTTTTCAACAAAGATGCATTGGTCTTACTATATGACTCAAAGTATCTCAAGCACCCAAGAAAATTATAGATTAGGTGGATGGGACCTTATATCATCCATAGTATATTAGAAACTAACACATGCAATTTGTACACACTGATGGGTGAAATCTTCCCTAGGTATTTCAATGAAAATATATTAAATCCCTATAGACAATAAGATGGCACTTGCTCTATCAAAAATTGACTTCCTAGTCATAAATTCATTTCTATGTGATGCCCATAATAAAACTTTGTGTAATCCAAATATTTCCTTGTCTACTTATTTTATGTTAGGTGAACATGCATGTAACTTTCAAGACCATATGATAACTATTTTAGAATTTACATGCATAAATCCAATTGGGTGAGTTAAGCACATATGCTCTTTAAGTGTTTAAGGATAGATACCTATGTTTTTATGTGTGTAAAGTTTCCATATTTATAAATATGTGAGTACAAGTTGAAAAAGGAAATCACACCAGATACTCATGTATAATAAATCAAGAGGAGAGACTAAAGTGATAGAGGACCAGTGCAAGGATTTACATGGGTTAGGGAAGGATGATGCAAGACATGGAAGTATAGAGAAATTGATGAAGATAGAGAAGCACAATTTTAAGTAAGCACACTTGTAAGGAAGCACAAAATTAAGAAGAGATGGAACTAAGGAGGTTGAATGGCATGCATGTGAAGTGTTATGCCTAGGTTGCCATAAAAAGGGTGAAGGTCATGCCAAGGTGAACAAAGCATAAGAGAAAGATCATCAAGATATCTTGCACCCAGCCAATAATTAATGAGAAGTGACCATTTGAATCACTTATCACTTCACCAAATAAATTGTTAGAAAAAATTAATGTTATGATGGTGGAAGCATCAATATCTGTAATAAATGAGAATGTCATAATGGATTTTTGTGAATTTTATGGGTTTAGTAGATTTCAAGAAATATATGCATTATCATGCCATTAATCACCAACCATTAATGAAGTAGCTAAAACTAAGGTATAAATGGGTGAACAACAAACTTTGAAATGTTACAAACCTTGTGTAAATACAAACCAAACACATAGAGTCAAATAGGAGATGAAGGCATCAAAAAGGTAGAAAATGATACCATAATGAAAACCAGAGCATCCATATCCCCCAAGAGAGAATGGTTGAACTAAGATAGAGATTGTGTTTCTCTTTGAATTGTAAAGGAGGTGAGTGGAGAATTGTTGAGAGAGAGTAGGTCATTATAAATTCTATAGAACACTAAAGATGCCATTAATGACACATGAAACTTGAGATCCAAAGACACAATCATATATCCCATGATTATGAAGAAGTGCCAATCATGATTAAGGGATTAAAAAAGATCAACCAATCATGCTTAATTAATAACCAATTCAAAATGGGTAAGAATAGGTGAAGTATAGGTCTACCATAGGCATAAAAGGATGCTAAGAATGTAATGAAATTATTTATATGTTTTCATAGAATGATTTTATATCGCACATAATAAGCCAATATGAGAGATCACATCTAAATAATTGATGGTAGAATAGAATACTGGATAATATAGAAAAAGCACTTCGAGGGGGCAACCTCCAAAATAATGCACTAATAGTAGAATACTTAACATAATGAATAAAGACTAATGAATACATCCTATATATAGTCTACTTAGATAAGGTTATTCATTAGACTAACCTATCTAAGAACATAGAAAAATGCAACAAGTAAATAAAAGAGGTATGTAAGCCACAAGTCAGACATACATATTCCTAAACACAATAATGGTTAAGGTTGTAACAAACCCCTCCCATTCAAAATAATGTTGTTCTCAATGTTATGGAAACTCTAGATGTTATTTCACAAATGATTCATCCTCCCAAGTGGCATCTTCACATGGAATATTATCTCATTTGATCAGGTACTTTGTAATTGCTCTAGAACATAGCTACTTGGTGTGCTTATGAAAGATCACCTCTAGATCAAGAACAACTCTGCCTTCCTCATCCAATTTTGGTAATTATATTTGAATGGAAACTTTGTGTCTAATGACTTTATTTAGGCATGATACATGAAATATTAGATGGATGCGAGTGGATGAAGGACATTCTAACTTGTAGGCCACACTACCAATCTTTTTCAAGATATGATAAGGCCCATAATATTTAGGGGATAACTTGTTATCCTTTTTTTTAATTCAATGACATTTGTTTGTATGGTTGCAAGAAAACCAAGACCTAATCACCAATGTCAAAATGCCTCTCACTTCTATGTTGATCTTCCTATTACTTGTTGTGATTTTGGGCCATAGCTAAATTTTCATGTAAACTTGCAAGGACCTCATGTTGATGGTGAATATGTTCTTTTACTGCACAAACCTTAGGGTGGAACTTCAAGGTTGAAGTGATGGATGGAGGGTGGTATCCATATACTACCACAAAAAGAGACATTTTGGAATAACTACAAATAGAAGTATTATACCACCATTCAACAAGTGGCAACCAATGAACCCATTTATCTTGTTTATTGGAAACAAAAAATTAAAGATATCCTATCAGACATTTTTTGACTACCTTAGGTTGTCCATCAGATTGAGTATGATAGGATAAAATATGATCCAAATGTGTTCCCAAAAATGTAAATAACTCCATCCAAAAATTACTATTAAAAATGGGATCTCTATCACTGACAATGATATTAGGAGTCCAATGTAATTTTTGAATTGTAATAAGAAAAGTAGTAGCTACTGTACTAGCAACAAATGGTTGGGATAAAACACAAAAATGAGCATACTTACTAAGATGATCCACAACAACCATGATAACATTTTGACCATCAGATCTTGGTAACCTTATAATTAAATCCATAAATAGCTCTTCCCAACACTAGCTAGGGATGGATAATGGTTGTAAAAGACATGGGGTTTTGGTGGTTTTGCCATTGTTTTGTTGATAGATCATACATTAAGCCACATATTTATAGACATCATACTTGAGACCTTGAAAAAAATATCTTACTTGATTCTATGATAGGTTTTTAAAAATCCTAAATGACCCCCAATTGGAGTTGCATGAAGTTCTTGAAGGATTTTCTGTTTAAGAAGAGAATTCTTACATAGGTACAATCTATCTTTATACCATAATGAATTACCCTTCCATGTGAATTTTTAAAATCCACATAAACCTTGATGAATATTTTGAATCAAATAATGTGTATCACTATCATGTTCCCATTCTGATCATGCTTCATCTAGCCATTTTACCTACAAAATGGTTATGAAACATAACAATGCCTCAATTGATTCATCTTTTTTGGATAGTGCATCTACCACCAAATTATCCTTGCCTTTTTTTTAGACTATTTAAAAATCATATCCTAACATCTTATTTACCCATTTTTGTTTTTCTTTAGATGACAACTTTTGTTCTAAAAAATATTTGAGACTATCATGATTAGTCTTTACTAGAAAGTGATGATGCATTAAATAAGGTCTTCATTGTTTGACTACATACAAAATGGCCATCATTTCCTTCTCATATATAGGCTTGTGATGATTTTTACCATTTATTTGATGAATTTATAATGCAAGTGGTCTACCTTCTTGAATGAGTAAAACACCCATAACATACCCAAATTCATCACATTCAACCATAAAAATCTTTGAAAAATTAGGAGTGGCCAATACAAGAGTAGTGAACATAGCTAATTTAAATTGTTCAAATGCCTAGGTAGCTACATCAATCCATTGAAATGAGTATTTATTTAACAAAGAGGTGAGTGGGGATACAATACTACCATAATTTTTGACAAACTTGAGATAGTAACCAATAAGCCCCAAATATACCTAAAGTTGCTTGAGTGCTTAGGAATTGTCTAGTCCACCATTGCTTGGATTTTTTTAAGATCCACTCTCACTCCTTCATAAGACACCAAATGACCCAAATATTCAACCTCACAAGCCCCAAAAGTACATTTGGAAGGTTTGGCATATAATTGATTTTGTTCCAAAATGGAGAGTACCTGTTTCACATGTTGCAAATGGTCTTCCTAATTTTTAATATAGATGATGATATCATCAAAGAATACTAGAAAAAATTTCCTCAAAAATTGCCTAAAAACAATATTCATCAAAATCTAAAAATTAGACGGTGCATTTGTTAGACCAAAAGGCATAAGCAAAAACTCATAATGGCCCTCATGAGTCTTAAAAGCAGTCT
Organism: Torreya grandis; assembly: GCA_037957365.1. Taxonomy (NCBI): domain Eukaryota; kingdom Viridiplantae; phylum Streptophyta; class Pinopsida; order Cupressales; family Taxaceae; genus Torreya; species Torreya grandis. Next base: position 916,117 of record JARHVA010001376.1, read on the forward strand.
TGGGTATGTCTTCATCATGGATCTAGATTTCATGATACCTAGAATGTATATCTAACTTGGTAAAATAAAAAGCACCATTTAATTCATCTATCAAATCATCAATGATAGGAATAGGAAAATTATCTTTTATAGTTTACTTGTTGAGTTCTCTATAGTCAAGGCACATCCTCTAGGTGTCATCTTTCTTTCTTATCATGAAAATCGATGAAAAATATTTGCTTTGACTGTGGTGAATGATTCCTGCATCTAACATCTCCTATACCATCTTTTCAATTTCACTTTTTTGGGCATAGGGATACTTGTATGGCTTGATGTTGGGTGGTGTAATACTAAGAATCAGTGTGATATCATGATCATGCATGTAGCTAGGTGGAAGTCCTTTTGGCATGTCCCCAAAAATAATATAATGGGCATCAATCTCTTATTGTAGGGCAAGAGGTGGAGATGACTGAGTTGGCTATACTTCCATGGAAAATAAGCAAGCTACAAATCCCTCAACACCCTTACAAATAATCTTTATCATTTGATAGGAGATAATAAGTTATGGAGATTTATCCTTTAATCCCCTTAGCTCAAATGTCCTTTATTTATTATGAAAATGCATGAATAATTCTTAGAACTTCATCTCAATAGTTCCCAAAGTGGTGAGCCACTAGACTCCCAGAATAATATTAGCTCCACCCATGGGAATAACAAACATAGGAGAATCCAATAAGTAGTCTCCCATGGCCAACTTAATACTATGAAATTTTCCTTAATAGCTGATAGTATCACCATTTATAATCATAACCTAAAATTTTGGAGCTAGATAAATGAAATAGTTCAAATGAGCAACCAACTTACTGTGGATGAGGTTGTGTGTGCTCCTAGAATCAATCATTATAGTGACCTTTTGTTTATTAAGGAAACCCATCACCTTAAGATTTTGGGAAGTACTAATACCTAAAAGGGAATGATAAGAAATATTAGGTTGAGAGTCTTTAGATTCCTCCTCAATAACTTTTTCATCTTCATCGTGTTATTTTTCATCAACTTCATCATCATTGGCACCTTCAATGTAAAATAACTTCTTTTCAGCACAATGATGTTCTTTGCTCCATTTTCTATCATAACCATAACATAACCCTTTAGCTCACCTCTCCTCAATTTTTCATTGTGTTAATCGGGTAGGCTATGGAAATGATGGTGCTGGAAAGGTGCGATCACGACTAGTAGTGAATGTTTTCTTTTTGACCATCTCTTTTTCTTCTATCATACACACCTTAAGGATAACTTCTAATATATATGTTAGGCTAAACATTATGACCTCAAATTAGATGCTATCTTTGAGGCCACCCAAAAATAAATCAATCAAATTTTCCTCTGTGATATCTTCTACCTGTAAAGAGAGATTCTAAAATTGATGAATATAATCCTTCATAGATCCTATTTTCCATAGCTTAGCTAATTGGATGAAATAGTTATTAGAGACATTATTCTGATAACGAGCCAATATATCCTTAATAAAAATAGACCATGTAATAGGATCACCATTCTTTTTCTTTTGAGCACATAACTAGTGACACCAAATGAATTATTCAAGTTCTAGATACATGGATGCCACTATCACCTTCTAAGAACTAGAGGTTTGATGTAGCTCAAATAAATTCTCAATTTGGGTAATTGAAGTGAGAGGATCCTTACCATAAAACTTATGCATGCCCATTTTTGTCAACATCAGTTACATACCAACATGGGAATTATTGAGAGGAGGATTTGAATGCTGCAATGGATGGTTGTTGGGCTAAAACTAAGATGTAAGGGTAGCTAATTATGTATTTATATGATATAATTAATTATTAACCCCATTAATCTTTGCATACATCCCTAAAATATTAGCTTGGACTGTAACAAAGTCATCATGCCTCACCAAGTTCCTTATATCCATTTGAAGTTGAGAAATCACTAGATTTGAAGATCTAGATTCCATGTCATCAATATAAGGAGTCTTAGGAGTTTCCTTCCCCCCTTTTCTTCCTTAATTACTTATAAATAACATATACAAGCCCTAGGAGGGTTTTCACCCTAAAAAAATTGTATCAAGAAATGGTACCATTGAAATCATCTTACTAAGATGAATCTAACAACTACCTTTATGCACTAGGGTAAAAATTTTAGTACCAAAAAATGTATCAACAGAGTATACCATTGTTATCATCTCACTGAGATGAATCCAATGACTTCAATTATGCAAAGGGAATAAAAAATTCCTAGAATTTTTTTTAAATATTTTTTCTCAAAAGAGCATTTTGAGTAATATTGTACTGACAAAAAAAATTAATTCTTTTTAGATTTTAAGTTATGTTTTTCACTCCCACCACTCCCAGAAGCCACATCTCATCAAATCCCAAAAAAAATTCCATAGGAAACTTTCCCAAATCAAATCTCTGATAACACTTGTAATAAAATTACTTAGATGTTTGCACATAATGATTTCATATCATACAAAATAAGCCAATATGAGAGATCACACAAAAATAATTGATAGCAAAATAGAATATTGGATAATATAAAAAATCCACTATAAGGGGCTAACCTCCATAATAATTCACTAATAGAAAAATACTTAACATAATGAATAAAGACTAGCCACTACCTCTTATATATAGTCTACTTATCCAAGGCTATTTTATAGGCTGACCTATCTAAGAACATAGAGAAATGTAACAAGTAAATAAAAGAGGTATGTAAGCCACAAGTTCACCACACATATCCCTAGACACACCAATGGTTAAGGGTGTATCAAAGAAATCATGGATGGTGAAGGAAGTAACCGCTATGAAATGAGAGGTGCATATGGTAGAAGGTGTTAGTATTGTAGTTATTAACCCAAAGTCAAGTGTAAAGCTTGATTATAAATATATTCATTTCCCCTAGAGGCAATAATGTGGGAGAAGTGGGTATCCTTTGTACACACATGCAAATTGAAAGATTAAAACTACCACATAGGTAGAAACGTGTAGAAACTCAATCTAGAATAGATGGTTGATACAAGGAGAAAGACCAAGGTAGGCATGACACTCTTTGATGTCTCCATCTAAGACAAATTGGTAATAATAGGCATGACCCAATTATTTGAGCTACTAAATTTTGGTAAGCCAAAGGAATTGGTGTAATTCCTCCTCTCATGAATCCATGGTGATCACTTTTATTTAGTAAGATGATGAATGTAGATCTTGATGTAACTCATTAGTAAGATCATTGGGCTTGAAAATTTAGGGGTAGACATCCACTAGATGATGGAGGATGATGTGTAGGTTGAGAGGGTCATGAAGCTCCTAGGATACTACAAGTCAAGGTTTGCATTCCCTATCAAGGATATATATGACCCTAATATGAGGGCTATAGTGACCCTTGTTACCTCAAAGTTATGCCTTGGTAGATGGTGGTCTGATATTAGTAATACCTACTTTTACATAGCCCATCATATAGCTTAAGGGGTTAAATTCAACATATCTCAATTCATTACTGATGAGATTATTAAGAAAGTGCTAGAGTACCACAAAGCATGCAAGATATTCAGGTGAGGATATATGCTGATATTCATAGTGATGGAGGAAGTTAGTGTGATAGATGGAGATCATGAAAACCTTTGGGTGTTACCACCCCACAATGAATCCCCTATGATGAAGTACCAAGACTTCATCTACCCACCCATCTTTTTGTATAAGTACAATACAAGGGTATAAGGGTGGTGTGATAGGTATAACGAAGACTTTTAGATTGAATAACACATCCCTCAAGAGATTCCCAAATAATTGGTAGGAATGATTACCTTTATCATAATGCAACATTTTATGTAATGCACTTGACACTCATAGATGGGAACCTATCTAGGTGGCTTAAGCTACCTTATGTATTTTTCACTAAATATTTCATGGGGGCACTAAGGAGGATTTCCAATACATAATAATTAGAGATCCTAGTAAAACCCATAGATCAAGATAGGAGTAGGTTGAGGCATCAGTATGTGGGCCCTAAAGCTAATGCCACCAAGGATGAGAAGGATGAATCTAACAATATGAACCTACATCCGCTCCAAAGAGGGATAATAAACAAGTTCATATTCAACCTATATTATGAATTGAAGCCACACATGAATGGCACCGATCCTAGAAAATATGATGATCTCCCCCTCCCAATCAATTAGGAAGGCAATGTTGTGTCTAAGATGTATGAGAATACTCTTCAAAAGAAGAGGGGGAGAAACTTGAGGAGATCTTGGAGTGCATTAAGTCAAAAATTACCTTTAGAGAAAAAGGTATACCCCAACTCCTAATAAATGCATAACCTTCATTTTAGAGACTTATTTTTCCATCAAGAAGCACAAACATAAGAAGATAAAGGGACCAGTTGCATTCCATACAATAAATTAAATTGAAATGGAGAATGAGGAAACCCTCATGCCTAGAATGGAGGAGGAGATAAAATAAGAAAACATAGGGACATATATTCTATAGGAAGAAGAAGAGGAAGAGGAGCTAAGTGATAAGGATATACAAGAGGCCATCCAAAGTGGCACATTTGTTATAATTGAAGAAGTAGAGGAGTTGGTAAGCTCTTCATCTAACAAAGAACTCTCCACACTACCTTTGTAAATAGAAGAGGAGAAGAGAAGGGTGTGGAAGCAAATGGGTTTGAGTGAGGAAGACATTGAGAAAGCACTTTAAAGAGAAACATAGAGTTATTAAAGAAAAATAAGAGGCCAAGTTAGATTAAAAAGTGAAGAGGGTTCCTAAAAGCACAAGACCAACCATGGAAGTAGTCAAGTAAGCACCTAACACCCACACTGAGAAGGTAAAAGAAGCTACATAAGAGGCACACCCAAGTAATGAAGGGGTGCCTAAAGAAAAAGAAGGTAATACTAATGCCTTAAAATAAAAATAATAGATAGTGGTGGAACCCTAGCAATAATAAGGTGATGTTGGCACTAAAGGAATTACCTTGGAGGTGAACATTGAGAAACCTCAAGAAGAAGTAGATGAAGGGGTAAAGTCTAAGGAAGAAACCCCTAAGGAAAACATAGATGAGTCCTCTAAGGAGATAATCAAAGAGAGTGGTAGCATTACTAAAAAGGAAGGAGAACAAATAAAGATGGCCATTTTTGAGGAGGATGACATAGAACTGAGCATAATGGAAAAGGTGTAGAAGTGATGGGGGGATGATGAAATTTACATGTATGACATCATGCCCCCCAAGTTACGACAACCAGGACGAGAAAAAAACATTCATTTGCATTTGATCATTACATGGATGAGCCTCACTTTGAGGTGCCTAGGGTAGCCACTTCAAGCCTAGAAGAGCCTAAGGAAGGGCTAGACACCCTCATTATAAACCCTCACACCATGAACCCAATATGATCTATGATTTTAATCATCAATATGGACACTAAGGTTATACATCAAAATATTATCAATGATGACATGGAAAATAATGGAAAAAACTCCATAAAGAATCCTAGGAGGAAGCATAGACCAGTAAATTCAAGCTATAATAGCTATGTGTGTGCATATATATGGTTGAATCATCCCTTCTAGTTAGCATCGATACTTCTAACCTCTTTGAGGTTGATAAAATATGTGTGTTATTAGATCATAGGATCCCAATGTTAAAACCCAAGTTGGTGTAAGAAGAATAAGAAGAATATCCCTATACTATGCCATAGAAGGAGCTTATTAGTAAGATTAAAGAGGTATAATACCTCTTTGTGAAGATATAATAGGGTGTGGATGTAGCCGATGCCATTTTTTGAGCTTATCCAATGAATCCTTAGTCATATATGCATGCTTTAAGTAGGTAAAGGAGGAGAAAGAGAAGATGATGGCATAGGTGTACTCAACAAGCATATTAGTGTGACTATAAATAATAGGAAAAATCAATGAACTAAGTACTCAAATCAATAACTAAGAATAGAACTTGGAATCACTCTTTTGTGCTCTATAGCCTAAGGTTTGTGAGCAAGGAGCAATCCTAATGGGAGTGTGGAAAAGGGTAAGGCAAATTCAAAGGCCTTCTAGAAGGATCAATAGAAGATTGACATGATTTCACTAAGTTCTACCTCCACCAAAATAGATAACACCATTAAATAATCAAGATCACCATTAAGGGATTTAAATAATTCAACACCAAGCTTAAGGAAAGTGCAATTGAGTTCTACATGCTAAAGACCTTGACAACTTAGTCTAAAGACAGACTAGAAATTTTATATGGGGTAATGTTGGCCCCCTTATTTTATTAATTATAGGATTCACACTATCAGGACATCAATATCGGTATGAGGTAATCATTTGGTATGATGATTGACATTTTGGCATCTTAGTGCTAGCTAGATGTTTTAGCACATACCTTGCACTAGCTGGTAGATGGTTAAATAGTTCTCCAATCTTCAGGGCATCTTATAAGATTGAAAATATGTGCAAACTATAGCATGAATCTTGAAAAGTGATGAATCTATCAAGAATGATCACCAAGTCTCTAACCCATCAATCAACATGTGTATTCCACCTAGGGAAAACTTCTTCAAAAAGTTATATAAGGAGCTCAAACCAGTCAATGTAGAGGATGCAAAAATAGTGTAACGAAGCTTTGGTGGATTTAAATTATCTATATGCACGAATCTAGTAACCATTAGACCTAATAGTATGGACACCATGAAGTTTCCATTTATAAGAACCCAAGCTCACCTATGAGCCTCTGGGTCATTAGGTAGTTTGAGATAAGCATTCTCTTTTCAAAATGTTATGAACTGGATACTCTATGCTATTTGAGATTTGATTAATGACAAAGAATGATTGAAGTAAACATGATATCTAATTTATGCATCTTTGGTATTACTATTTGAATATGAAATGATTATAATGTTGTAATTTCAATAATGGTTAATTAAACATGTTTTTTATGAGCTTATGGATCACATCATTAATGGAGTCCCTATGATAAATGATGACATAAACTATAAATTGTATAAATAATAATCCAAGTGTTCATTCCCTTTCTATAAGAGTGAGCCTAATATGATCACTTAAAGTGAAAACAACCCCTTAACCCTTCAAGCACTTATATGACGTTAGGCTTAGTTTAAAAAAGGATTGTGATTATTTAACTCTAGGGATAGTCCACAAAAAGGTTTGTGCCCATAGGCCAATAGGCTTGGTACATGAAAGGCTTGTGCCTTTGAATCTACTTAAAACATCATTGAATTTACCAAGTCATATAATTGATGTCTTATGACATGGCACAACTAGCTTAATGCAAGCCCCAATTCTTTCTCAGTTGTGCTTCAAGTGAATGCATAAGGCTTGTGCCTTATGTGAATTGATGCTATCAAAATTAAGTTTAAAATTTTGAGCATAAAGGGAATAATCCCATGTTTATGTCTAGTTGTAATAAGCTAAGAATGGACTTAGACAACTTTGTGCACCCTTTTCTACAATAGTATCATGACACCATTACTTATAATATTTCCCAAGCTAATTTTTGTTTTAGCACGTGATGGTATACATAATGATATAAAACACCATGATAACTTAGACATAATATGCATAAGGATTGACTCCCAATCCAATAAATAATTAAAAATAATGCACCAATGATAAAAAAAACATGATGCTACTGTTGATGTATGAATTTGGATAGACTCAAGAATAATGCACAAGGAGTCACCCAATGAACCCATATAGATTGAATTAATACACAATAATGAAAGCAAACAAACAAAAAACAACTAAGCAAATAAACACACATAAATCTGGAAAGAAAAATCACCAAAAAGAATCATGTCATCAACTAAGTCAATATCTGCATGTGAAGACTCAATGGAATGATAAATGGGTGGTTCCCCCAATCAAGTATACAATCAAAGGGAAGGTCACACCCTTAATGGCAATGGAATGGATTAGAACTAACAATGGATTCAAACTTAGAGACAATATGTCTTCGTAACCTCTAAAAAGTAAAGTAAGGATAAGGATGGTAAATATAGATAAATATTCAATGATAGGTATGATTTGGTGATGGAGAGATGGAAAATAATGGAATGTATAATGGTTGGGCAACAAATAAAGATCAAGATTTTTAAGTACACATAATGTTTTTAATTCTAGATTCAACATAATTTTGGTCGTGGTGGGCTAAAGACTTTTGAATATGCTCCTAATAGGACCACCTAATTTTTATGCTATTTAGGCCTAAGAGTAGATACCATCTAATTGTGTTGGAGATTGGAATCTATATTGATTGTATCTTTAATAATGTCTTCATCAAGTAGTGAATAACTATTATGCTAAGATATTAACACCTCGAAGAGAATTTGGCCAATAAAATTATCTTTATTATGCCATAGTGGCTCTAAGAAGGTTTCACTAAGGGACATAGAATTTTAAATATGATTGTCTTATAGCACCTTCAAAAAGGTTTCACTATGAGATGTTTAGTTTGGACTTTGATTTCCCCCTAGTACCTTTGAAAAGGTTTCACTAGGATATTGTTCTTATTCTACATGATTCTAGTTTTAGTCCCTCTAATATTCTTCAACTGATATGTCACCATGGATGCAACTCAATAAGGTCTGATTCTTTTGGTCCCAATCAACACTTGTGGGAGGTGGAATGCCAATATAATGGCTAGGTTGGTTGGTGTTAATGGCATGTGGAATGGAAAGAGGTAGCATAATATTCATAGAAAATACTAGGAAAACTTGTGTTGATGCTAAAGTAATCATCCTCAAAAATTATGGAAGGATCATAAATGTATTTAAATTGGTTTTCAAGGCACGTGTAACCAATATTATAAAAACCATGAATGTATTTTAATTTTTAAGCTGAGTCTGACTCAAGGGATCATGAATCTTATGTTGAGACTAATGTTGATTCTACTTCTGATGCTAAATCTGATGTTAGTTCAAAAATAGAACCTAACTTTAATGTTGATTCTTTATCTAGTATGGATGTTGCTATAATGATGTCTTGTTGAATGTTTGGTATTAGACAAGTAATGACCTATGATGGCATAATGGGATCTTTGAAAATAGGCTCAACTAAGAAGGATTTCACAAAGACTAGCTTGTAATAGTGAGACTCCTCAATGATGAGAAAAATGTCAAGAGACAACTCCATAAAAACTAGCTTGTCAAAAGGAGTCTCCTTAAAAATAGGATAATGGTTGAGATAATGATTTACCCAAAGGTGGTTGTAATCATTAAGATGTGACTTAGTAAAGATTGGCTTATCAGAGTGAAACTCCTAAAAATGGTTAAAGGATTAAAATGTGATTCATCATAGGTTGACTTGTCATAAATAGGTGTTTCAACAAAAAACATCATATATTAGTTGGTTCTCTGGGCCTTAGTTTACAATTAGTTGCAAAATACTAGTTTTGAACACATCTAGGTATTCTAATGATTAGCTCTGCTAAAGAGGTACTGATTGGTTTGATGCTCAGCATGAGTTTTCTAAAATGGGGGTAGTTAACCATGGATGAAAGATGATCAATGTTGGGTAATGATCTCTTTGTAAATATGCTCATGTAATATGGGTTTAACAAAGATGGGTTACTAGTCTAAGACTATAAATGTGACCCTTTGAGTTGTGATTATACAACTTTATTAGGATAATAAGCTACCATACTTGTAAGGGAATAGAATGGTAATGGTAGGGTTTTAAAAATATTGGTTGCTATATCAAGCTAAAGGATGAGGTCCCATAATGGTAATGGTAGGGCATTGTGAATCTTTTTTTCTATCATGAGCCAAAGGATTAGGTTTTGAAATGGTAAAGGTAAGGAGTTATGAAGCTTGATTACTATTAAAATCCAAAAGACAAGGGCTTGGAATGGTAATGGTAGGGCATTGCGAATCTTGGTTGATTATACAAAATAAAGAACAATGTCCTGTAATGGTAATGGCAGGGCATTGCAAAATCTTGATTTTTATCATGAGCCAAAGGATGAGAGCCTGGAATGGTAATGGTAGGGCATTATGAATCTTGTTTGCTCACATAAGCCAAATGACAAGGGCCTAGAATGGTAATGATAGGGTGTTGTGAAAATTGGTTGATCATACAATCCAAATGAGGGTTAATGGTATAGGTTGGGGATCGGGTACCATTAGTATTGAAAGAGCAAACTTGGTACATTAATCATCCCAAAGAAGGTATCACTACATACTACTCTTGAGGGTCTTTTCTTTATTATCTAGATTGAGTATTTTAAAGAGGATAAGGATTTGTCTCAAAAAATAAATCATCAGCATATGGGTCTTGAACAAAGTCATCATATGCGACCATGTTATCATGACCTAAATTGTACATGGCTCTACTATGAGTGTGATGAGACATACCCAAATTAATGATGAAATTTTATAAAAAAGGCATAGATTTATACAAAATCTAAAAAACAATATCTAAAAAATAAATGGTTCTAACATGGTCTAACTTGGTTTAAGGAATGGAGTTGTATCTCTAAAATGGTCAATGTTAAAACTTGGTATAAATAATGAAATGTCAAATGTCTAATGCCAAATGTCTTACACAAAAAGGTAAAATGAATGAAATATAAATGAATTCCAAACTTAGGTATAAAGTGTTTCAAACAAGTCTAAACTAGGTCTAAAGAAACAAAGGTTTCTAAGTCTTTTGGAAAACAAGGCACAAAAGCTAGGCTTAAAATAGGTATTACTAGGTCTTTTGGAAAAGGCACAAAATCTAGACTTTGAAACAAAAAGAGATCTAAAAGGAAAGAGATTTAATCTAACAAATTTGAAACACTTTGACACAAACTAGGCATTTATATTTAGACACACTCTTGATCATTTGGAAAAATACATGGAACATTAGGTATATGAAATATATACCACTTCCCAAAATCTAGCCATAAAAATAGTCTTTAAATGGAGTAAGAAAAAACCTAAGGTACACAACCCAAAAGTGAGAGATCGATGTCTAGGAAAAAATTACATGAGTCATAGGTAAAAATTAATCAAGTTTTGGATTTGAATTTATCAAGGCTAATTTTTAACTTAATTTAGAACACTAAGATTTTAAAATCAAACAAGCTAGACAAGAATGAACAACATGATGGTACTAAACATAGATCTAAAAGGTATACATGGTTTTGAAAATTTGAACTTTTTGGGCACAAGGAAACAAGTCTTTGAAATGATTTGATTAGTGTAATGATGTTATCCTTCTCTAAATATGTGACAAATGGTTTTGTTTTAAGACTTTAAGGCACACAACTTGAAATGAATTGGGTAGCGTAATGAAACCCTTTTTAATCAAGTGACACCCATATAAAAATTTGATAATGACTAAGGAAAGGTGTGGTGTCAAATGGATAACATAGTGCCTCTTCAAATAAAGGACTAATGTATAAGAAGAATCATTTTGAAATGGTATGATAAACAAATAGTTACGACTCAATATCATGTAATTAAAATGACAAAATGACAAAAAAACCTAAGTATAATGCCTTAAATACTAAAACTGACAAGGTTGCATTGTACTATTGAATTCCATCTATATACTTTTTCTTGAGAGGATTTTAAATTATTAATCCAAAAAGTAAGAGCACATGAAAAATAGGGTTTTTATGCCCCCTCTTCTCTCAAGAGTTTATACAATGACATGGAACTTCAAGATACTCACCCTTCATCAACAATATGTTTTTATCAAGTGGGTTAATCTAAACTATCAATTTTCATTCATTTTTAGATGGTCACATATTTGTGGCAAACACTAGGGCATAATCACATCATTTGTATCTACATCAATTTGCTTGTTATAAAAAGGTCTAGTCTTTTTCACAACCACTACATCTATCAATTACTTAGTGTAGTGTGATGTCTGAGTTGCCCCTACATTCTGAGGTTGAGTACTACTAATAGAGCTTGTTTAATCATGCAAACAAGAATCCCAACGAGTCACCCTCAATTTATATACCCCACTATTGAGTGGGATTGGTAAGATTATAGGAGATGAATCCATAAGTCAATGTGACCATAAATAACTTGTGATGGAGAAGTGAGCTCCCATCCACAAGCCAAAATGCATGAAAATAAAGAAAGTGGGAGCAATTTATGGTCATTTTGGATCACCTAAATAACTCAAATTTTTTGGGAGGGCCTTATCCACTTTTTTTTAACACTTTTGGACAAAAGTGACAAATTAAAAGAGTCAGCATTTTTTATCACCCAAGTTTCCTAAAGGGGATAGGGGAGAGCTTACACATGACACTTGTTTTGCCAAAAAACACTAAATCAATAAACATAAAAATGAAAACTCTTACGAGTATTTAACTAAAAAGAGAGTTTATTTTTATAGCACAAGATGAAATATGTCCTAAAATTTAGCCCATTGGCATTGTGTGAAAACTTTGAAAAATGAAAATTAATTAAACAAAATATTTTTAAAACACCAAATACAAATGTGAGTTTTGAATCTTTAGAGTGTTTAAAATTGTCTTTTCTTGGTCTTTGAGTCCTACAAAAAGTGTTAGGGGTTTTTCTATTTTTATTTTATTTTATTTTTATTTTTGGGTAATATTAGAAAATCAAAACCTGTAAAATAAAAATATTAAAAATATTCCAAATAAAAAATACCTAAAAACTAGAATATATACAAAAAAAAACTTGCAAACTTAAAAAAAAATTAGAAAACAAGTAAAACGAAAATTGACAAATAAAAGAGACAATTAGTAAAATATTAATATCTAAAAAACTATAAGTCATATTTTGATGAAATTTATAAAGAATGTAGATAACACAAATTCACACCACCTATAAACCATTTAGAAACAAATAGCTTATGGATAAAAAAATATGATTATTTTAACGGCCATTTATTAAAAAAAATAGAAAGTTATTAAAAGAGTCATAAATTCTAAACTACAAATTAGATTTTAATGAATTTTTTAGAGGATTATGTTGAAACCAATAAGAAAAACCTATCAAAAAATAATGTAAAAGTCATAAATAGATAAAAATCACAACTATTTTAAAAATAGTTTTTTTAAAATTTTATTTTAATGACAAAAAGGGAAGAAAATAATTGAAGGAAGAAGATGAAGATGTGGGGTGCACAATCAAGTCCCACTAGGCATGCCATTATGTGAACAAGGAATACAAGAGGGGATGTTATTATTGTGTTAGAAAGATAAAATTCAATCCAAATAAACACACTAAACACTAACACCTCTATCCTAGACACTAGGGAGAGCATAGATAACAAACATGAATATGAAATAGAACTAAAACATAAAATAAAACCTTCTTATACCTTCCTTAGAGATCCAAATGGCATGTATAAATGGATTGATCATATTTTGCATCAATAAATATTCATCAATAGAGATTTTTTGGATTCACCTTTCCTTGGCACCTTGGTTTGGCTACTTGGCTCATGAATTTGGCATGGTAACATTACATGTAAGGCTTCTTTGCATCTATTTGTGTATTATAACATTACACCAAGATAGATTAAACATTAATGGGTATGGCCTTATATTTATAGTTTTAATAATTAACTCTCATCCAAAGTGAGTTAAGGTTGAGTTGAGACTATCTCTAATTGATTTAAAAGTTATCATGCAATTATGATTTTTAGTTACTAGTCATAGTTCTCAAATTAGATATTTTAGGATATTTTGGGATATTTTGAGATATTTTGAGATGTTTTGGGATTTTTTGGGATATTTTGACAACTCATAAAGGTAATGATGAAAGGATTGGTATTTTTAATTTTGGAATTTCCATTTTTAGATATTCATTAGTTAAAAATAGATAATTCAACTAAGCATTTAATCTTATATAATTAATTAATTGATTTTGATATTTTAATATTTTATTAAGTGCCCCACTCAATGGGTTCATAGGAAAAATTGACATTTGTTATTTCACAAGGTGATTGGGGGTGAATCCATGAGAGGTTAGTGTTGCATATAATATAGTATCCCAAATAGAGATGCCTCAACATGATTTTGAGCATTGATGAATGATGCACAACCAAAATTGGGATGTTAAATGAATCTTAGGCTTAATTTATAATGGTTGGTAAGAATTAGTTTGAAGTTTGGTTAGAATCTAGTTGTGGCTAGAATTGGGTGTCTATAGTAGTGAGTCTCTTATGAGGCTCATTGATTAGTATTGTTATTTCCTTAGTATACATATTTTTCTTCTTTATTTATCCTTGTATATAGTTTCATTTTCATGTTTCTTGTACATAGATTATATCTAAAAAATACAAAAATCATTAAAATATTTACTCAAAAAACACAAAATTATAGATTTTATGCATTATTATGTTTACATATCTTATATTTTTTAGACACTACATATGATAGCTATCTTAATATAGTCAATTTTATCATACATACATGATTCACTTATTCTTGTTGAGTGTTTGCAGATTACTATAGGACTCAGGTCCACTACACTTATCTAGATTTACTATTATCTACCCACTAGGGGCATAGACACTAGTACATGGGTCTTCACTTGACACATTTACCCACTTGAGGGTAATCTATATACATTTTTTAATTTCCAATTTCCATCTTTATACAATATACATAAAATCTTTAGTGTTATTATATCTTGATATTGATCATGCTACACTTACCCATATTTTTTGCTAGATATTACTACTTTAGACCCATAATATGTACATCTTAGCTCTTACATAGATTTTTATCACTTATTCATGTATGTTTTCATTTCTAGATTTCCTAGTTTAGACTTGATTGTATCTATGTGCTTCTTATATTTTAAGAGCATTTGAATATGCCATTTCTCTTCATAGTATGTATGCTTTGGACATGTGACATTGTCCTTTTTATGCCTTCCTAATTATGTATTTAGACATTTTAACATGTCATTATATGTGGATCTAAATCAATTTGCTTGTTACTTGTGTGTGTGGACATTTGAACATGTCATTCTATGTATTTTTTTCTAAGATTTAGTAACATTTGTCCATGTCCCTTGTATTGTGGCCCCTTATTCTACTTTGTGTACCTCATGTGCTTTATATTTATGATTTTTTATATGCATCATGTCATGAAACTTGTATTTTATTATGACACACATCAGTTTTAGATTCCATGAGGGACCTCATGCATCTCCCTAGGTAGCTACCTAGTTTTATTTAGATTTGTTGTTACATACATTATTATATCTATCTTGACACCCTTGTTAATGCTATACATGACATACATCTTACATTACATACTTATGCTCATATTATATTACATTCTTATGCTATTCATGTACATTATATTAAATTATTATCTAGTTATTATAAATGCTTCAGCTAACACATATTTTGTAGAGATTTTTCTTTTGAGGATAGTTATTAAATAGGTTCAATAAATCCTCTCAAAAGAGGGGACATTCATAGGTTTTTTTCATATGGATCATGGTATTATAGTGCAGTCAAAATAAATTTTTAGCACACAAGCTCATATTACAAAAAATTAGACTCAGGTAAACACAGTGGAAAAATAGTGACCTAAAAAGTAGTATAGTTGCAGAAAAATTAGACCATAAGGACACTAGTACCCAAATTGGGACACTAGTGACAAATGGTACTAATTTTTAATATATGTCACTACTATCTAGTAGCCTTAGTTTTAGAAAAACCTAGATTGGCTAGAAAATTACAATAGGTACAATATTTGTTTGCACAAATGTAGTTACAGATTTATCAATTTTGCTTAGTTTTTCTTAGATTCATATTAATTTTATTAGATTAGGAGCATCACATATATAATTACCATTAACATATTCAATTTAGTTACCTAGATACATATTATTACAACTTAGTACATAATCCATATGCTCATATATCATATTTGGGGGTATGTGTGCAACACATTATTTTTATATGCTCACTTACACACAAGTTGATCAAATGGAATGATAAATTACATGTCATTTCATATTTTATATAAATCTAAAATTATATTCAAGGTTTTACACCAATTTTTTGCCTTATTCCATCTATAGTGGTTGGCATTCCCAAGTGACTTGAAGCTGCCTAATGTACTTGAGTGGCTATAAAGATGACATACCCAGTTAGAAAAACCTAATTACTTTGCATAGTTTAATTTTTGGTACATATACTAACATGGGTGGGAAATTATGGATTCATAACCTAATTTAGTTATTTCACCACCTACATGAGAAGGTTGGACACACCATAAGTCCAATCTAAACTATTAATATGTCCTGATCCACTAAGTAGGCATGGGTAATGATGGAGTAAAAAATAGATTGAGTTCTTGATCCACTCACACATGAGGATTGAGCAAGCCATTAACTTATTCTAAGATATTCACTAATTGATCACTATATACATACACACACATAGGCTATCACTAGGTTTATTCATTGGTTCATGCACATAATGAGGTGTATTAATTCCTTTCCTTTATCCTATATCTTTAATTAGTTTTACTTCTTTAGTTAATTTAGTCTTTGATTTTGATCTCTTAAGGTATAATTTATGCACATTTCATTTGTAGGACATACATTGGAGCATACTTCACATACTCAGATCTAGCTTCACACATTTAGACCCAACTTTATGAGCTCACCTCTTAGGTAAGTCTAAGTATGCTTCTTTTTATTTTATCATAGTAATATCACTTTACTAAATTTATAGAGTATAGGGGGGTTAAATATAATCACCTAAAAGTGGTATTTGATTTCTAAGAGTGATAATTGAGACTACATATCCCTATATCAACTCTAGACATATATTAGAATCTATTATCACACTTGTCTAGACTCTGTGTGGGATATAGGCATCCCTAGTCAGCCCTAAAGTAGTCTCAAACACTCATTTCTTAATCTTGGCCCTTCATGCCTAGTATTTTTCTAGATGGACACTAGCACCATAATAAGTAAACTAGCACCACAAGGTGATAGTTTCCTAAAAATGGTGCTAATTTCCTCTCCCTCTCTTTTTCCCAAATAAATATCTTTTCAAAACTAGAACCTCCTAGGGTCAGCGTAGACCTATTTTATCACATGCATAAGCATCATAATAGTCTAAATACATGAATTTTATCCCTTTAAATACTAAATATAAATTATATGAAAATAAACATTCAAATTTAGAACAAGTTGTGCACAATTAATGTTAGCAATCCTTATTCTACCTTGACTCTACATACTACCATCTACAATAGTACTAAACTCAAATTATCAAGATATCTAGTCTCAAGCACATTCAAGGCACTCAAGGCTACTATCATACTAGCTTTACTTGAAATTAAACTAGAACTTAGATGGGATAACTACATTGGGATTAATTTAAACTCAGAGTATTGATATGTATGAAACTCTCTTCATAGCGAGGTGTTGAGGATGTCTAGTCTCCCCTACTAACAAACACACTTTTCAGCTCATGTCAACCAGATACCCTTGCTATATGGAGGATTAGGGTTTGTAAATAAATCAGTCATTAAATTCAAAATATAAGTTTTTATAACTTATGTATGTATAATAGACCTTAGAGATTCAAACACAAGTGCACCCAAAAACTTAGGATAGTCTTGCTTAGAGGACACTATTGCCAATATTAGGACACTGCCACCATGTTTATAATAATGGTTTTATTATCTAATTGTGGTACTACTATCTAAGAGGGATTATAACACTAGGATATAATTTATGACACTTATATGAACTTAAACCTTAGTTTTCAACACCTAGATCATCCATCTAAATCATTTTCTAGCTAAGTTCTTACTTTCATTATTTATTAGTATTTTTAGAAAAGTCAAAGTTGGTCAATTTTATAGCAAATTAGTGGATGTATTTTTCATACTTTTTACCTAATTTAGTCTACTCAACTCTTTAAAAAACATAGTATTTTAACTTTTTAAGTCTTAAAATGTTAAAACACTATGCAAACTTGAATTGTAAATATTGTACCTTTTTGGACAATGTATATTTTCCTATTTCAAGGGCTACTAGATAATAATGTAGTCCCTTGGATAGTAGAGCATTACATTAGTGTCCACTAGGCTGTGCTAGTGTCCTTTTATGCCTTTTCTATGTCAAAATATAAATTATATATGCATGAATGCTTTTTATTGTGTTTCCTTGATTCTATGCTCTATAATATGTCTACGTGCTAAAAACTATATTTTGAGTCCACCTAGATGGCTTGATCTCTATGATAAACCTATGTGATTTCCCCTATTTTGAGGAGAGTTGTTAAACCTATGCATTAATTATCCTCAAATAAAATTTATGAAACCTATGTGTTATCCTAAGCATAGATGATATCTACAAAATAAACCAATATAATATGTATACATGACATCACAATGTAAGATAATATGAGAATAAATTGGTAATGTATGATGAATGTTAGATATAACATTCACAAGGTTTTAAATATAGATATAAAAATGTAAGCATGTGTATGAATACTAATCCTAAGTAATAATATTTTTGAACTACCTAGGGGATAGGGAATGATGTCCATCAAGGCACCCAAATAGGAAGGGGGGGGATTCATGAGGTCCTTCATGGAATCAAAAATTGAGTGTGAGAGAAACAAGAAAGAGATAAGTGTCATGTCCATGATGTATACATGAAATCATACATATATTAAACATGAGGAATGAAAAGTAGGCTAAGGTGTCACAATACAAAGGACATGAAAAACATGCCAATAAATATGAGAAAGTAATACATACAAGGACATGTTCAAATGTACACATACACAAACAAAAATAAAGTTGGATTAAATCCACATGGAATGACATGTTTAAATTGCCACATACACCATCAAGAATACACATACAAAGACATGGGAACTTACAATAAATAAAAGTGATGTAGATCCATATAATAATGGCATATTCAAATTCCCTCAAATAGATGTCAAAGAAAATAAACACAATCAAATCTAAACTAGGAAAGATAGAAATGAAAGTATACATGAACATGTGGTACAAATATGTATATGAGCAAATATGTACACAAACTAAGTCTTTAGTATTAATAGCTGGTAAAAATAAATTGAGTAGTATAGGATGTTCAATATGAAGATATAATCAATGCTAAATCTATGATATAAAATATAGAAACAAGTAAAATGGAAAATTAGAAGTTGTGTAGTATGATTAACTCAATGGGTGAATGCATCAATGATGAATTTGTGTGTTTGTGTATGTGCCCCAAATGGGTAGATAGTAGCAAATATAGATCTATGTAGGAGATGTAACTCTTGTAAATATCTAAAAACATTTAAAGAGAATAAGTGAAGCATGTATGTATGATAAAACTAATTGTAATAACATAGATAACATATGTAGTATATAATAAATAAAAGGAATGTAAACATGGAAATGCATACAAGGTGAAATTTTGTTTTTTTAAAAGCAATGTTTGAATGTTTTTATGTTTTTTAGATAAAATATATTACAAGAAACATGAAAATGAAACTATATACAAGGAAGGAGAATAAAATAAAAATTAAAATTAGGGAGGAACATACTAATTGATAAGTCTCACAAGGGACTTAGTATCAAGGTGTTTAGTGTCAAAAAGATGAATGGTAATCCTTCATGAAGTGTGTTAGATGAGTTTTGATGGAATTGAGTTACTGATTGGATTTAAGGATTGTTCATTGTTAGTATCTTGGTAATCATAATAACTTGTATTTCTCCACTCATCATTATGATCTATATTTTAAACCAGTGAAATACTAGTGTTGACTTTTGTTATATCTGTATGAGTATAGGGAGTTACCTCCTACTATGGAATTGATCTTTCTAAATTTTGCTTTACAATATTTTCTATCACTACGACTTTTTAATCTATGCCTATTTTAAGTATATGGTGATTTGGAGGATATTTTCTTAGAAATCCTCTTTTGAGAATTCTTGTTGGCTTACTTTGATTATGAATGTACAACTTAAGATTTTGATATTTTTGTAACATTACCTATGTATCTGGATATTTTTCCTTGATATACTATATTTGTGAATGATTTTCCTTAGTATGTTCCATGAATCCCAAATTTTTTTGACCAACTTTATCAACTTCTAGAATAGGAGTAGTGATGCCTTAGGCATGTTAACCCAACCCTTGACCTTAATAGTCAAATTGTTTTAGATATTTTTGACCAAACCCACACTATTTTTAGAGTGATACCTCATTTTAGAGAGGTATATCTTCATATTTCACTTTATTTACATATGATCTTTGTATTGTTTATTTTTCTATTTTTGCTTCATGAACCTTTTACTATTCTGACTTATGATTTTGTAGTAATTTTGAGTTTAACCCCTTTTTAATATGTTCTTGTATCACTATGGAATGCTTAACAGATTTATATTATATAGGGTCCCCATTACCAATTATTTGTTGTATATGGTTTTTCAATTCCAAACATGAATTTGTGTGATGACCATGCATTCTATGGTATGCACAATAATATATGGATCTCCTCACTAGATGTAGAGAAGGTAGGATGACCAACTTAACTTTATTCATTTGCATTAAAATATCACTTGAGATTCTATTTGATCTTTGATTACTTTTTGAATCACTGGTTGTAGATGCACTTTGTTATGATTTCTTGTTTTGATATGTAACATTGCTTACCATAAATTGACTAGGTGAAGATGCATATACATGATTGACACTAGTGTGCCTTGGAGGCTTTTGTCTTATAATTTGATTTTCCAAAGTTATAATATTTTCATGTAATATTTAATTATAATTTTAAAAGTCTAAAATTAACCTTCTCAAACTGATAATTTGATCCCTTAGAGTCTCGCAAGTGAAAACCCTTGTTTCTTTTGATTGAACATGTAGGCACATACCCTATAGAAAAAGGTGGAGACAAGGATAGGTTGAGCATGGGAATTAGTAATAATAGTATAATATGATTCATAGCATGGAGTGATAGCATGGAATTGGTTAGAGGGAAAGTATCTATCACCCTCATGGAGATGAGGAGAAGGAGATTATTTCATGTGCTGAAGATATGACATTGAAACTTGAAAGGTGGTCGTTAGGGGTTTTTTATTTATGGAGTAAATAAAATAAAATATATTTAAACTAATATAATAAATCATATAAATGTGTTTGTATATATTATTTGAATTGATTTCAAATGAAAAGAATAAACATGCAAATGAAACTAGAAAATTTTGCATTAGAAAGTGATAAACATATTCTATCATTATTATCATGATAATATAAAATAAAAATTAGAAGATACAAGGTTTTAAAATCTGAGTATTAGTTGTATAAGGCTTGAAAACATAAACCTTAAAGGAAGTCTAGGGTAGGGTTTTTGCACTATTTAAATTAATTTGGCTTTACCA